>JAOXNZ010000001.1:17463776-17487763 GCA_028566095.1 Kryptolebias brasiliensis | reverse complement strand
CATTTAATCACATCTCATCACACATCATTTACATTTATTTATTTATTTGTATATATATTTTTTCCTATTACAGTTTTGAAGCACTTGGCGCTGTTCCTGTGTTTTTTTATTGCCCAATAAATAGACAGTTTATGCAAATCTATGATAATGTTTTATTATTATTATTTTTCCTGTTCCCACTCTGCTCCTTCCTGCTCTGGATAATGTTGCATCAGCAGTGGCAGAGCAGGAACTCCCTCATCAGGAGACATTTGGGTCAGCACAAGGGTCACTGACTTTTACTGCAGATGTTCCCTTCCTGGACCCAATAAGGGGGTAATAAGCAAGCTCTGGGTGTGGTTGATGGGATAAGATGCTCCCCCTGTGTGTCTCTCTGACAGATTTAACGCACATTGGCTTCCTCTCCAACTTCACATAAATCTACTAAACAGCCTAAATGTAGTCTGGAGTTTACAAGAGTCAGCCCCTCTTTTTGTTTCTCTTCACAGTCTGAGACCTGCTGAAGTGTAAAAGTATTATAATCCCCTTGGATCAGAGGTGTGAGTCATTCCTCCTCCTATCTGGGACCCCAGCTCTCATGTTTGTGTTGCTCCTTTGTTCCACAGTTCAGGCTCAGATACGTTGTCAGTGTCGACAGCAAACTCAGGAAATCCTACGGTTTGAAAAAAGTTCACTCAACTTATCTAGTGGGAGCAGAGTATTGCAGCCTTAGCTATGCAAAAATGCTAGAGTACTGTTTTTTTATGTCAAACAAGTGGCGTGGTTCTTCGTACTAAAGGAAACACCTCCATGTGACCACTGAGGGTCTGAACTCTTGTTGGCTTTGGCGTTAGTCTGTCCCATTCCTTTACAGCAGAGCGTTTGTTGAGTCGTTTAGGTCATCATCAAGGCGTGTTTGTGTTTGGACTGCTTTGCCAGCAGTTTACATGCTCCTTTTGTCTTGCAGAGTGCCTTCATGCTTCAGCATCATTTCCAGTTTCCCCTGAAGAGAAGTTTTGCACGTCACTGTGACTAAAGGGATGAATGAGGTACTCTACTTCAGACCAAATGGATGAGAGTTTTAGAGTCACAGTTTCCTAGACGTGGCTTCTTTTATAACATATTAAAACACAACATATCCAAACATAAAGTCAGTAAATGTTTTTAAAGATATATTTTATGGGTGTAGCCTTTTTAATGTCTAAATAAGAATTATTTGTTTGTTTGATAAATCCTCTTTTTAGGTCTGATGCTTCTTTTGTCCTCCACTTCTCCACTTTCCTTGTATCCTCAACTAATAAATTAGTGCTTGTTTTTCCAGTTAAACTAGGTAATCCCAAAAACCTCCCCAAACATTGTGTCATTGTTATCCTTCCAGGGCCGTTCTGCGCTCTTCAGAAGGTGCCACCTCGCCTTGTCCAAGTCCGACTCCCCGGCCTCTGCCTCTGCCTCAGCCCGAGCGGCTCTGTCTGTGGACTCAGGAGATGGAGTGACAGCTCAGGCTGAAAATGATGCCACCTTCCCGCTGTCTGAGCTCTCACACCTGTTTGAAAGCCAGGATGCCTCCCAGTCAGCTCAGGACACGAGTCAGGACTCAGGCCAGGAGCCGGTTCCGCCCGGCCAGTCCTCGGACAGCAGGCCGAACCTGCGGATGAAGTTCCATGGTGCTTTCAAGAAGGGCATTACCAACCCAATGGACCGACTGGAAACCACCATATATGAGTCAAATGTGGTTCCAGGCCCGAAGAAAGCACCCATGGACTCTCTCTTTGACTATGGTAGCTATGGAAACGAAAACAACCATAAGAGACGCAAGAAAAAGCTCCCAAGAGGGTGAGAAGAGCCTTAGTGTCTGAACTCTACAACACCTGTGTGTTTAGGGTTTATAGTTGTGTGTTCCTTTAATCATTTTGGTTTGCTCTCTGTCTTAACAGTAATAAACCTTCACCTAGTTTTCCATGGATGTACTGGCTAGTTTGGAAAATTGTCGTTATAAAACAAATTCTTCCTATACTTTAGCTTTGTAGGCAAAGGCGCACCACATGGAGTATTATGCACACACACACACACACACACACACACTGAGGACAGAGCAGTTGTGCTTTCAGACCATTCCCTGTCCGAACAGAGGACATGTTGTTGGCTCCTCTGTAGTCGTTGAGGTAATATTTAGGCTGCTGCCGGCTCCTGGATCCCTTGCCCCGTACACACAGAGGTCTATTTATTCGAGCAGTCAGGGCTGTTAGCCTTCACTTAAAGAGGTGGTTTGTGCAACAGTTTATTTCATCTTTTTCCCTCAATAAAAAGTAAACAGAAACTGTACATCCAAGGAAAATTTCTGCCTTGTGGTTCCATCTTATAGTGCAAGCACCGTGTGTAACATCAAGTCTTGTTTTCGTTCCTTTAGTAAAACCGAGGTATCGTGTGATGACAGTCAAAACTCCGGCCCCCCAAAAGTTGTGAAAATATTCAACCGCTCTCTGCTGTTTGACTGTGTGTCAAGAGGAGACCCCGAGGCCCTCAGTGGCCTGCTGGAGTACCTGCAAAGTCAAGAGAAGAGGTTAACAGACGAAGAGTTTAGAGGTAAGGCCTAAATGTTGTCACTGTTTCATGCAGTTAAAATTCTGATTCTTAAGCTTTCAGAGTTTCTGCTCCAAAAAAAACAACAACTTTGCTTTATCGTTTGGCCGTGTGACCTTTGACCTTCTGTGTTTTTCTTTGCTTTTTTTGGCTTTTAAAATGTGAGTGGGAATAGGTGGAGTGCTGTGAGCCTTCGTCCGGTTAAACGAAGGCCAAACAGGCTTCCTGTGTGAGTCTGAGGAGTTTTCTCTGGCTTATAACAGGGAGCAGAGAGAAATCGCAGCAAACTGCAGACTCTGGGAGAGAGCTATAAAAAGCTTTACCGTGTTTTAACTGAGTGACAGTTAAAGGTTAAAGGCTTGTTTGACCCCCATTTTGAACAGTTAGTTCTTAAGAAGCCCATTTGAAGGCATTTGTGAACAAATTTCTGTTTTATTTACAAGAGCAACAGGAAGTCACATTTTATACAGCAACAGACCCCACAGTCAGGGAGCAGTAGGGTTGGGATGTATTTAATTTTTTATACTTCAAACCTTCCTGTAGTTTTACTGTGTAAATGCTTTTACTGTCTGGCCCGTTTTCATTTCGTTCATGTTTTAATTTTTTTAGGGCCTTTATGGTTTTAACAAATTTCTAACCAACATTTTAAAGATTAAAGATGCATCACAAAGGCATGTTTTTCTTATTGCATCACATGAGAAAATAATTTAGAAATAAAAAACAACTAATTGGTTGAACAGAATCAAGATCTCATGTCTAAAGTTTTTTTTTTTTTTTGTTGCCTGAAATGCGAGCATAGTGGCCTCATCAGGTCTGATCAGAGGACTCAGAGGGTTGCAAACTTTCCTGTGATGCTAAAGACTGGATGTGAAGCTGTGTTTGTGGCACACACAGAAGGAAAGCAGGGATTGCTAAATGTCCACCAGATGAGGAGATCATCTTTGTGCATCACAGACTTTTAAAGCCTTCCAGTCTTCCATGGTTTGTCCTGCTGCCTCTGCTGCTTCAGTTTATTATTGTAAGACACAGCCTGGAAACATTTGCTTTTCAGGTTTAGTTTGTGTACCTTCCTTCTCTTCTTCAGCCTTCAGCGCTGAGGTCCACTGCACTGTTGGAAAAGACTATGTTCCTGTTATGATAGATTTACAGGAGTTCAGTCATTACATGCACATTCATTTTATTCCGCTCTAAAATGAACAGGTTACCCAGAAAGGTTTTTCAATAAATGTATTCAATGCAATGCTGGTGCTATTTTTTTTAGATCCCTCTGAATATCAGCTTACCGTATTACTGCTCCACCCTAAAATGCAAACTACATCTATTCATGTGGAGTCAACTCACTGACAGCTGAATCCTAAAAAAATCAGGGTGTGAAAAGCAACTAAATTCAATAAACAAGAGAAAAGTCTAAAAAGTTATTAAAACAAACTAAACAACCTGTTGTCAAAGAGTCATAAATGCCAATGTACATTGTATATTTGATCAATTAATGACGTATTTAATAGGCGGAGTTGGTGTTCCCTAAAGTGTGTGCACTGGAAGAAATAAGCATCAAGACCAGAGATCATGTAAAGACAAAAAGATGATTGTTGACCGATGAATGACAACACATTCAAAAAATACAGTATTCAGCCTATGTTCAATCACTGTCTTTGTACCTGATGTGTCTGCTAGAGCCATCCACGGGAAAGACGTGTCTGCCTAAAGCGCAAATGAACCTTTATGGGGGCAAGAACAACACCATCCCGCTGCTGGTGGATATCGCCGAGAAGACCGGAAACCTCCGGGAGTTTATAAATACGCCATTCAGAGATCTGTACTACAGAGGTGAGATAACAAACTCATCACAAACACATGCTGCCTCATAAAATGTAGAATTTAAGACAGGGGTCCTGTCATGGTGTGTGTCTGCCAGGCTGAGGTCCTAACAGGGCCTGGCAGGATGTATGTTTACAACTGGCAAATGAGTACATTCAGGTCGCATTTGTTTGGAGTTCATCCCTTCCATTATTGGCTGTGAGATAGCAGGGATCCTTTTCAACTTGTAACACTATCTGTTAGGGAACTTTCTATCCATTGTGCCTGCTTACATAATCTCCAGTAGCTCCAATGCTCTGCACTTTCTGCAAAACGTTTAAGGGCACCATTCCTTTGAGTGCTGTACTTTTAAACACATACTGTATGTAAATAAAGCCCTAGCTTTAGTTTTAATTTTACTTCCACCATCAAGCTCACAGTTGTGCATTTCTCAGCACAATAAACCTTTGAGAAATGGCAAGCTGAAGCCCTCATTCTTGTGTAACAGTTCTTGCAGAATTTCAGTCAACATCATTAACTCACACACCTCGATTTTGCAACTACATTTTGGAAAAGACATTCTTTTCGTGAATATGTTTTCAATCAAGAACAATGTGAAACAGAGGTATGGGAAGCCTTCAGAAGTAATAACTTTTGTGTGCTGGGTTTCGTTGACAGGTCAGACGGCGCTCCACATTGCCATCGAGCGACGCTGTAAGCAGTATGTGCAACTGCTGGTGGAGAAGGGAGCAGACGTTCACGCCCAAGCGAGAGGCCGCTTTTTCCAGCCTAAAGACGAGGGGGGATACTTCTACTTTGGTAACAACTTCTTGTCAGCTCTAAATCTTTGCTTTTGAACAACATCAGCGAGCTTCTGTAATTCCATTCTTACAATACTTTCCCCTTGAGTTCCAGAAACTTGCTTCTCTATTATATTATAATTGTAATGATAAGGTGTATTTGAGGTTTCTATGACCGCACATGGTCACAAGTGGTTATTTTAGCTTAGAACTGACATCTGTGTTTTGTGCTCTAGCAGCTGCCAGTATCAAACTAATAAAGTGTGGAACATTTTTATTTTTAAGCAGACACCTCACAGACAGGAAGTGACATCAGTCCCCCACCCTTCTGTCATGTGGCAGGTTTTGGCAGGACTCTTCTGCAGTCTGGATGTGGCTGATGTGAACTCCACCTTCTGTGCAAATGTTTTTTGAACTGTCATTCTGCAAAAACACATGCAGAGACAAGAATTGTGTCTTGTGTTTAAGTCATGCGTCCAGTGAAAAGTGTCTGTGTTCAGCAGTTAGGAAAAAGAAACATCCTCTGCTGGTGAGAGGAACTTCACTGACCTCAACACAAATAAGTTGGATTTGATGAACTAAACTCAACACTGCCCTCTGCTGGCTGCTGTTAGGATTACATGTCAAACACCACATCCTACACTATGTCCCCTCAGGACCCATCTGTCTTTAGTGGTGCATAGTTTGAATCGTTTGATGATAATTGTTGCATAGAATTGATTCAGAAATGACTCTTCTCAAGGGAAATGTAGATTCAAAGTGTTCTGGGGTCTGTTGATATTTTACCAAGCTCAAATTTAAGATTTGCTTCTTTTTTTTTAAATTTAAATCAAATGTCACATCCCTTTTTTATCACAGAGGAGAGGATTTCTATTTTCACTGAGAATGGTTGTCATTCCCAAATCTCGGCGTGTCCGGGCACAGTGTGAGTAATTTGCTGCGGAGCTTTGCAGGGAGGTGAACAGGAACCTGGCAGGGCTGATGGCTAATGGGATTTGGGCTCACGCTAACTCTCTGCGTGCACCCGTGCAAATCCATGAAGAGGAGCGTTTCTATGTGAGGTGACAAAGTAATCTGTCACCCATGGCAACGGCTCATTTTCAGCAGCTGCTTTTGGCACTCTGGCCCCTCTGGGCCCCTCCCTCAAACAACCGTTAATTGTGCCGCTTTCATGGCGGGGATTTAAGGCAGATCTTTGATCCATGTTTAGTCTGCTTTGTGAAAAGCTACAGATGCCAGCTACAGTTCCTAATTAACCCTCCCATTATACATTTCTTTTTAGTCTACAAGTGCAGTTTTGTTCCTCTCCTGTGATTCCAAATTGATGCAAGTACTCTATCATTGTTTCCCCAGGTGAGCTGCCCCTCTCCCTCGCTGCATGCACCAACCAGCCTGACATAGTGCACTACCTGACAGAAAATCCACACAAGAAGGCCGACATGCGCCGCCAGGATTCTCGTGGAAACACGGTGCTGCACGCGCTAGTGCACATTGCTGACAACACGAAGGACAACACCCGTTTCCTCACTAAGATGTACGATCTGCTGCTGGTTAAGTGCGCCAAGCTCTTCCCAGACTGTAGCCTGGAGACAATACTCAACAACGATGGAATGTCACCTCTCATGATGGCTGCCAAACTTGGCAAGATAGGGGTAGATACATTTACTGTACCATGTGTTCATCATTGTGTTTCTTCTTAACTTTTAAATCAAAGGTCAGTAGGTCAGCTTCTCTGTAATTCTCTAGGTTTTCCAGCATATTATCCGGCGTGAAATCAAGGATGAGGAAGTTCGTCATCTGTCACGTAAATTTAAAGACTGGGCCTACGGTCCGGTGTACTCCTCCCTCTATGATCTGTCGTCACTGGATACATGTGGGGAGGAACCGTCTGTGCTGGAAATCCTTGTCTACAACAGCCGCAATGAGGTAAATGATGTTTTTTTTATTTAGATAAAGTGGAGTAATGCATTCTGTGCATGTAAAAACGTTTTATTTTTTAGCTCACTGGATGAGTTTTGTGTTTCTGTTCTTGTTGTTAGAACCGCCATGAGATGCTGGCTGTGGAGCCCATCAACGAGCTGCTGAGGACCAAGTGGCAGAGGTTTGCTGCTGTCACCTTTTACATCAGTGTGTTTTCCTACCTCATCTCCATGATCATCTTCACCTTGGTGGCTTATTACCACCCAACAGAGGGAACGGTTGGTGTGAAAATTTCAAATATGCAATCTGTTGTGTTTTTGCACAACATGAACTTGTTTTTATTTCAGCAGGTATCTAATCATGTTTTATGGGGTTTAATGTAGGCTGCAAGCATGCTGCTGTACACTTCTATTCTGGTTTTTATGTGCTAGAACAGTGTTTCTTAAACTTTTCACACCTTCTATCACATTAGAAAGCCTTAAAGGTAAAAAAATCAGTCCCTTGTTTGGTTAGCCATTAGCCTAGCCTGGACAAAGACATTTGCCTCTTTCTCCAGACTCCTTGCTCACTGACTGATGTCATGGCTTATAAGGTACTAACTATTGATAATTATTTGACATGACCAGGTTATCTCTTTAACATTCTTACTTGTGAAATTTCTCTCTGTTGTGTGTTTTTTTTTTTTTTTTGATTATATGTGTCGTTATTCCTAACTCTGACATACAATTTTAAATGATTGTCGTTGCTTAAGTTTTGTTCTTCTCCTTCCAGCCTCCGTACCCTTACACCACCTCTTCTGACTACTTACGGCTGACAGGAGAGATTGTGATCTTGGCATCAGGAATCTTCTTCTTCCTCACAAATGTGAGCCAACACACTTTATGACACTCTGCTGTAATTGCCCAATGCTTTCTGTCCTCTCATAGCTTCCTGTCACAAACCTGTTACACCATATAAATGGTTCTTTGTTTTGTTTTTTTAAATCAGATTAAGGAAGTCTTCCTGAAGAAGTGCCATGATATGAAGTCCTTGTTTATGGATGGATCATTTCAGCTGCTGTAGTAAGTCACAATTCTCTGAGTTTGCACTTCCTGCTATATCTCTTAATAATTTTAACTCAAGGCAAATTTTGCATCCTCACATTTGAATCTTTCAGTTAATTTCTTTAACTCCTCATTGTTTTGTTTTTTTATAGTTTTATAGTTTTCAAAGTTATTTAAGTATAAAGGAAAGGATGTCATGCATCTAGGTGACTCTTGATTTTCTGTGATGTCTACATTTAATTAAAATGCCAAATTCTGTAATAAACAAATATGATTCATTACCAAAGTTCTTCCTTCTTTCCTCTAGCTCCATCTATTCTGTGCTGATTATAATCACAGCTGCTCTTTACCTGTCTGGCATCAACGCCTATGTCTCTGTGATGGTGTTTGCACTTGTCCTGGGCTGGATGAACACTCTTTACTTCACCAGAGGCCTGAAGCTCACTGGCACCTACAGCATCATGATCCAGAAGGTCGGGTGATTTCCTTTAACAGCATCAATACGCTTGAGGTTTTGTTGTGTCCTAATGTTTTCTGTTCTTTTGGTTCTTAGATTCTTTTCAAAGATCTTTTCAGATTTCTGCTGGTCTATGTTCTCTTTATGATTGGGTATGCTTCAGGTGAGCTAAAATATAGCTTTTGTCTTCATGTTATTATTTTGTGACTCCAAAATGTGTATATTTCTAGAAAGACACTCTATGTGTTTTTCAGATGGTTTTTCTGTTCCTTAAAGTGCTCTTGAAGAGTAAAACGTTCTTCTGTGTTTCCACTCCTCAGCTTTGGTGTCTCTGCTCCCAGTTTGTCCTCAACCAGGCACAGAGTGTGATGACAACTGTCCCACCTACCCAAAGTGCAGGGCCCCAGACACTTTTAGTACTTTTCTTCTGGACCTATTCAAACTGACCATTGGCATAGGAGAACTGGACATGGTCCACAGTGCACGATATCCAGCAGTCTTTCTCATCCTCTTAGTCACCTATATTATTCTCACCTTTGTGCTGCTACTCAACATGTTGATTGCATTGATGGGGGAGACGGTGGGGCAGGTGTCCAAAGAGAGCAAGAAGATCTGGAAGCTGCAGGTAACCAAGTAGCTTCAATTTGACCAATTACATGAAAGTCTGCTTCAATAAAAGTGGTTTGATTGTTTCTGGAAAGTGTCTTTTAAGGTGGTATTGTGTTAGTTAGATTCAAGCAGTTCTAACAGACACAATTCTGCTGATTCTCTTGAGAATGACATGAGTTTAACAGGTGTTTAATTTGAAACCAAATTAACATTACGGGTTACTCTTCATGTGGTGACCTTGAAAGCCAGTTTTGATAAAAATCTAGAAAATCTGTAAAACATTTTACCAAAATACAGGTCACTGTCATGCTTAAACAAGAGGAGGAGACTGTTGAAGTACAATAGATAAAAATAGATTTATTTCAGGGTTTTTCAATGTTCTGAGATTTTCCAATTATAGCTTGTTACATGATGCTTTACTTACAGTGGGCTACAACCATCTTGGATATTGAGCGCTCATTCCCGGTGTGTCTTCGCAAGTCCTTTCGAGCTGGGGAGATGGTGACCGTGGGGAAGAACTGGGATGGCACACCAGATCGACGTTGGTGTTTCAGGTATCTTCCATGACACTGAGTGATGCTGTCATCAACAAACTTTGCTCAAAGGACAGAATGTATCTAATCAGACTTGGATTTTTCATGTTTCCAGTAATTATGGTTGATCTGTTTTATTGGTTTCAGTTTCTGAAATTGATGGCATTTGCCATTCTGTTTTATTTTTCAAAGGTGTTAAACATTTTTCAACTTCTTTTTTATTATTTAAAAACATTTTTGTTGTGACTTTAATTGTGAATTATTATACATATGGATTAAAAAAAAATAAATGATAAATGCTGAAACAGACAATGAAATTAATTTAATAAGTATAATTAACATGACAGTTTTGAGTCAAGCAACACTGAAGCCTGAAGGAAAAACACAGAAAGCAGTGTGTTGTTAAAGACAGGGCTGTTTTTTGTTCAATGGTGGTGAGCTACATTAGGAACGATGTGAAGGAATTTTGCTCATTTAGCTTCACATCCTCTCACTGCTGCGTTTCAGCACCTGAGTCAGACTTTATCATGTGGTGTGAAAAAAAGGCTCTCATTCGCTAAGACGATGCTGTCATAACCCTTTCAGAGCTGGAGTACAACTGTGCATTTCATACTTCCTGGGCTGGAAGGAATGAGCTTGTGGACCAGCTATGGCCCAGGGGCCATCAGTTGATGCTCACTGGAATAGAATACGTTTAGTGCAATCTACCACAGTTAATAAAAGGTAGAAGCTGGAATGTAAAAGTATAATGTTGTGGCAAAGCAATGCGCCTCAGGTGTTTTCCCCACTGCATTTATGCACTTTTGTGTACTGAAAATGAGTAATGTGCAGTTTGTAACAGAACGATTCTCGCCTTGCTGCCCCTGCCAACCCTAATGGAGTGTTGTTACTTTAGGGTGGATGAGGTTAACTGGTGTCACTGGAATCAGAACCTGGCGATAATCAACGAGGATCCAGGCAAAAGTGAGACCAGCCAAACCATTGGGTTGCAGCAAAGTGTCAGAGGCTTGAAGAGAGGTGAGAGTCATACTGTACTGCTGCAGTTAATTATAAGGTGTATTCATGTGGCTCAAACACCCATTCAGCCACTCAGGTAAAATATTTTTCTTTTCGTACATCACAGATCGCTGGTCCACAGTGGTCCCGCGGGCGATAGAGTTAAGCAGAAGTCCTCGACCTCATGACCTGGTGGTGGAGATGGAGCCCCTCACATCCAGGCACTAACGGGTCCAGAAAACTGCTTTCTTATCAGGTGGCAACAAAAAGGCATCAGCTTTAATATTTTAGGGGCCAACTAACCAATGAGTTTGCTAATTCACGCGTCTTGTGCCTTTAGTTTATGGTGAACAGAGTATAACAAATTTGTTATTCTAAAAGAACAGAAGACTGAAGATGTAGAGACACTGAATGTTCAGTTGATGAAACATTTCCACACCAATTCTAGTTCAAATTAAACCATGAGACAACACTAAAAAGCTTAACAATTTTGAAAGTGAGCTGCATTTTATTACTTTTTTAAAATCTTGTGACAAAAGAACAGCAAACGTTTCAAGGATGTTCTGTACCTCTGCGTGTCAGACATCAGTGGGCGATCACTCAGGGATTTTTACATCCATTGTTCTTTTGGGTTTTTGGTTTTTGTCTTAAAGGAAACAAATTAATCTGCTTTTTATTTTACAGTAAAAAAAAAAAAGCATTTTTACTGTATCATTGCTTTAGCAATGCAACAACAAGCCTTTTATGAAATTTTGCAGATTGAATCTTTTTTTAGACTTAGAAAATAAAAATCAGCTCACATTTTATAGGATGAGTTTGCCATAAAAATTATACTCTACACGCTGATTAGAAAGGTGATGTATTTAGGATGGAAGGTTTTAGAGCAAAGAAAAAGAATATATCTATTTTATGCAGCATATTTTTTAAAGTCTTTTTGCATCGTATTAATTAAATGCACTAGTTTGAAAAGGCGCAGGCTTGAGCTGCCAGCTCAGGCAGAACAGCTGTCATTTGAGCAGAAACAATGCTCTCTGCCAGTTTCTGATGTGTGCATTATTATATGAATACAAAGGCGGTATTCCGAACAAGATGGGCATGATGAGCAGGTTATAGTTGTCAAGCAAATATGCAAATGCAGGACAATAGCCTCCCGTGTTATGGGTTGTTTTTGAATTTGCAGAGTTATTGTTCCTTTGCAGCTGGGGCGTTTGCATAATCAACTCTTAGTCCTTGCTATTATGTACTTCTCCCCTGTTTGCTGCAGTGTTTTCATTGCAGTTGGCTCTTTGCCCTGTATAGCTTCTTCTTCTTTTTTTTTTTAATGCAGATTAATTGAACAGTGACATACATGACATGCAGTTGATTTTTGTAAGTTCACTACTGTTGAAGGTCAGAGTTGTCTGTGTTTACATTTCTATGCATTTTCTACATTGTTTCTACATTGCTGTACAGAACAATAAACTCTGATCCTTTTTAAACCGTGCACTGGTTTCTTTTAATTTTGGCATACAGTAAATGTTGGATTAAGAAAAACAACAACTCATATATTCAGTTTGGTATTTATCAGTAAGATTAAAATGAAAATCTGTGACCCGGCTCAATTTGGCTTAGTGAGAGACAATAACGTAGTGGGACTAACTTGTAATTTTATACATGTATTTGAATAATGAACTCGCTATCTCATGCTTAAAAAGTAAAATTTGGATTAAAAAATAGACTTTGATATTTAAGAAAGAAATATTCACAAGTCACTGCCTTTCTTCTAAAGTCCCAAAGTAATCCTGATTCTGTAAACATCGAGCTCACCTCATTTATCTTTAACAACTGCAGTTCATCTGTTGACCTGCTGATGGCAGCAAAGGTCTAAATTTCTCTGCTGTGCTACAAATTGACATGCCAGATTAAGACTAACTGTCATGTCGTCTTCAATTTAACATATAGATCTGTGTATGGGGGCTGCGGTAAATTTTAGCTGTAAATATCAAATTGTCAGAACTATATGTTGTTGGTATCAAAGGTTTAAGTCAGTAGATTATGGCTCATTTATGAAGAGTTATTTACAGAGGACCTCAGGTCTCCTGAACACCTGGCCTGTAATTATAAGCCTTTTGCTTCCTAATAAAACTACAACCTGGCAACAATTTCACCTTTCATCACTGCACCCCGTTTTTCCTCTTCCTCTGTACATTTTCACATTAATGAAAGCAAAGTCCTCCTCGGCTGTCTCCCATCCTTCTCCTCCCTCTCGTCTCTGAGGCCAGCAGTGCTGAAGGACACAGGGAATCTCTCACCACCTCAGAGAAGAGGCTAATCCTCTTTGCCCCAACTTTAACTGGGCCACTAATCCTCCAGGTTTATCTAAGCAGCGAGCACCTAGCGCTGCTGACAACTTGGCCTGCCCTCCTCCCTTCAGCCTGTTAAGTAGGGCAGGGCTTGGTCCTGCAAGTGTCACTGTCAGCAACTCTGGAACCACACGCTTGCACAGGAAGTGTGAGCTGTTAACAAAATGGCTCGCCTGCTTGCAGCAGGCATGTGCTGGCTGCCACAAAAAGTGTCTCAACAAACCAAGCGACAGCCAAACAGGATTGTGTTGTAACGGCCTTCATTTGGTAACTGTCTATGAGGGAAAGTTGACTGCCTCAGTCTCAGGGTCTTATGGTATCCTAACTAACTTGGGTATCGGGAGTACAAATTGTTCAGCTATTGTCCAGAAGGTTAAGCTTTAAAAGTGTTTAGGCTGATGAGTCTCAAGTGGATACGAGGCTGGGCTTGGGCCAGCTCATTCTTTATTCACCAAACAACACTTCAGACTGATGGATAGCTTCAAGTAACACATTTAAGGCCCAGCAGTCTGACACCAAGGAGGGAACTTTTATTACTCACGCATTAATCATTTCCTCAACTTACATTTTAAAAGAGGTGGCTAAAGAGTAAACCTTCCTACTATCTTAAGCTAGTGTTCCTTTTTTCTGTTTGTTATCATTTTTTTTCCCCATGATCCCCGTTGAAATATTTCACCAACCTGTGACATTTCTGATTAGAACGAGCAGCCACTGGAAGAACTGGGAGATGAAGAGCCAGAGACATATTGGTCAGGTGGTTTGTGAGATGACCTTTCAGTTCATATAAGATAAAAAAAATGAGGCCACTGATCCCGAAATGATTCAGAGTGTCTAAAGTGACAGGCGAGGGCGCGGCCGTGGCAGAGTTTCGGCTTGCTTTCCCCCGGCCTCCGTAAGCATCTCTTATGATTTATTGTGAAATTGCCAGGGACTCAATGTGGCGTGCAGGTGAATGAGTTTTGCTAATAAGAGAAGCATTTCTGCTCCACAGAGCTCTTTTTCTGTCTGAGCGAGCGTGTATTGAAATCGGTGTGCAGTCTCCCAGTACCACACGCTCTGGTGGAGGCGGCTGGCTCATCAGTCTGTGGCTTATCTGATGTTTCAGGTGGGCGGCGAGGTTGGGAGTGAGAAGAGAAAGGAAAGTGCCTGTGTTGAGTTCTCGTGGATACCTGTGTTGTCAAACATGTAGATCGAATGTTTGTGGGGTTCCTTATTTTAAGGAGCATGATGGCAGCAAAGTTAACGCATCGTAAAACCAACTACCCTTTAAATTTAGCACAAACTGAAGACTTATGGATTTTTTATTTTTAATCAATTACTAAAAAATTTGTTGTAAGGAATAGCTGAGTTAAAACAGCATAATTTCAATCTCTAGCAAACTTCCTTTTGATAAATTGATAAATAACATGTAAAGTGATTTAAAACAACAGTTCAGATCTTTTGAGGTGGGACTCTGTGAAAACGTTAGGAACAATTAATATTGTACCAGATATAAATGAGATTGCAAAGATTTCAAAGCAGTTTCTGCAAATTCTATTTCTATAAAATGACACTTGCATTAACTGCTAGGAAATCTTTAGGACTGAAGTTGTCTTCAGTAACCTACTTGAGTCTTGGACCCGCTTGGACTACCCGTTAGCGGTTCAATTTGGTTCGAATTAAAGTCTGTTTCTCCATAATGAGGTTGCTCAATGAGCCATCTATAACAGGTAAGATATTAACTGTTCATAACTTTTTTTACAGAACACCACTTCAAGAAAAGAAAAAAAAGTCTGAACTATCGCTTTAACTTGCCTTTTTTCTCTCCGAAGCACAGTCTTGGAAAATTGTCAACCAATTCCACAATAAAAAAATTAATTGAATTAAATAGATGCTGCCCCCCCCACCCCCACCACCTCGGTTTTGCTTTGCTCGCTTCTCTAAGGTGAGGTTGTTACAGCTGTAGGGGTGAAAAGGGTCAAGTGAAAAACAAGATTGCCAAAGCAGACATATGGTGGTGATGCTCAAACTGAATCCTAAGACTAATATGCTTACCTTCACTAGAGTAAGGTCTAGTCCTACTACTTTCTTGAAAATGTGAAAGAAGGATAGAAAGAAAAAAAGAGAACAAAAGCAGTCATAGAAGTCATCTGCTTTATTTCCTTATGTCAAACAGAAATACATAAGAGAGGAAAGGTCAAATGAAAAACAGCCATCTACATTAAAGTAAAGAAATTTCAGTCCTGAGATTGACAAAAAGCAGGGAACAGACAAAATATCTACTGTGATGGTTGGGATGGAGGAGTGACAGTGGCAGTTTCAGCAAATTGAAGATGATGGTTGTGGGGAGATTGCAGAACTGCAGAGGGTAAGCAATCACTGGGATGCTTGGCTGTAGGCACATTCAAAAGTTGAAAACCCCACAAGTAAAGGATTTTACAGCTTTTTTTCATATTCAGACTTCTTTTTTCAAAATCTAAGACTCATACATTATCATTTTCAAAAGAAGAAAGCAATGTATTCCTTATGTTGTTGTTGTTTTTTTTCATCCTGAGGAGACAAAATCATTTTTAAACACAGTACTGCAGGGAAAACAATAAGAGAGATGCTTTATAGATTTCCCATTTCCATATATATTATTTTCTCAAGGTTGCGGCACCCTCATACTTTGGCAGCATTGGTGCACTCGAGATCATCTGAGAAAAACAAAACAGCCCTGTTTGTCCACAGGATAATTTGGAGAGCCATACAAACAGTGAAAGGAATCAGGAAGACGAAAAAGAAAAGAAAGAAAGCAAAATCCCCAGACTTTTGCGTTTAGATTGGATTCAGTAATAGACCCTCCGCACAAAGCAGATGAATATTTGGAGGCCATAAGCTTTTTCAGCCGAAGCTGTGACGGTGAAGAAATAAAACGCTGTAAGCTCCTGGAATTACACCCCATCACACTGCCTTTTTATTTTTTTTAAGCTTCTAAAACTGTGTTTGGGAGGGGGGGGGGGATCCTGATTTATTTTGTCACCTGTGCTGATTTTTACCTTGTAGTACATATAATGAATACTAAAAACTGATTTTAAATTCTGTGCCACTCACATTTGACCCATCAGGTGTTTTCCAAAAGAGATTTGCTCAAACTGTGAAGCAAAACGCAGCATATCTTTAATGAAATTGTGCAACGCAGCTATAATGCTGGCGGTTTAACTGTACAAGCCTCCTCAGGACTATCTGAATTATTGATGAAAGTATTTTCTCGCTAGGTATGAGTGAAATGGAGAGGACTGTCCTCATGAATTCATTCTCTCTTAGATGTCAGAGCGGAGAATCTGGGAAGAGGTCTGAGATGAGGACCCCTCCAAAGAGCAAAAGGGCAGCCAGGGGACATGACTGAAGTTGACCAAAGTGATACGGAGGGAGGGGCATTCACCCCTCCAAAACACCCATCATCTGTAGGTCAGAGAAGCTGCGCCAAGTCTCTACAAAGTGAGCAGCTGGCTTTATTTTTCCACTCTCCCCCTCCTTTCTGTTCTGAGAATGAAAGAGCTGACCCTGCTCTGAACAGCCTGTCTGCTCTCTTTGCTTCTCAGCAGTATTTAAGGTGCATAATATGCGACTAGACCTTTACACTGGGCAAAGGTCTTCACGGACTTATTGGGATTTACTAAGGGATTTTTACAACCAGCATAAGTCACTTCTCCTACACTCTGCCCTCCAGCTATCCCCACGAGTGTCTCGTTGCCCTTGAAAACGTGTTAAAAGTCAATAGCAGTCTGTAGCCACAGATAAGTTATAGATCGAAATGTCCTCATTCATTGGGGTGATTTATCATTTCCTGTAAAGCACATATTTTAGTCTTTAAATACTAAAAAGTTAATGAAAAGGGAGGCTCTCATTTACTAAAAACTGGTAAACTGAGGCACAATAAATCAAAGATGAGAGGCTGAAAACCGAGCCAGGAACATGACAACTACCCTGATAACTGATGCTCTGAGGCTTCTCTGACCCCGAAATCTTTGCATCTTTCATTCTTTTCTAGACTTTCCTGTCTCGCTGCACAAGGGCCCCTCAGCCACACAGGGAACAAGCATGTATAATCCAACAGAAAACAAATCCCCCACGATCAAACGCAGCACAGCTTTTTAAAGCAGGGCCTCAGAGCCCAGGCGCCATGGTGTGGTACTGGGGCCATCTGAGACAATGTGGAGGCTGTGATTTAGCAACATCCCCCACTCACAGCCACCACCACCATCACCACCCAAACCCTGCTGTCTTCTTCCTCTTCAACACCAGCCAGCCAGTTCTAACCTCCAGTTTGTTTAAGCACCGCTGAACCCTGTTGGCCCCGGACAGGGGGAGGGTGGGTTCAGATAATGACATGCCATATGCCACTCTGCCTCTGCAGCTGAGTGAGCTGTGGCTGGATCAACTCAGGCACAAATCTATTTGAAATTTAATTCTATTATCCTAATATGGGGCTAAGCGTCCATTGTCCAAATGAGGAATAGTGGAATGGACCAGAGGTTGCAGGGCTAAGATGCATGCCACCAACAGGAGCTCATTGTGTGTAAAAGACCAGGGGGGCAGACAGTTTGGAGCCTTGCTTTATGAAATAGTGAGCAAAGATGCTGAGCCTGTTTATGTTTGATTTTTTTTTTTTTAAAGTGTTGAAATTAATATTTATGCTATTTTTTTTGGGGGGGAGGTTGATTTGGGAAGCTCCATCTCTGTACCTCATAGGAAATCCCTTTTTATTTGAAAGGGTTTGATTTTAGTCCTTTGACTGAATAAAGTGTCCAGTAGCCAGATGTCACCCACTATTTCCATTAACCGAAGAGGCCTGGTGCCTCAGACTTCCACTGGTGGGAAAGGCCAGACACTAGTAACTCCACTGCCTCAAGTGTCTCCTCTTCACTTCAACATCATGTGACAGGGTTTAATGCTCGGATGCAGAAGCCAAACGGAAGGGATTTAGGGATGGGATGTATCTGTAAGATCTGTCAAAATATTTCTACTAGACAGAAAATATGCTAGAATCAGACTGCGGCTAAAGCATTAGACTGTTGAAACAACACAGAAAAAAAAAAACACTCCAATGCTGCAAAGGTTTACTATGCAAATTTAAGCCAAAGGGGGGTTGGGCATTCTTTAGTCTGAAATATCTGACAGCTTTGAAAGACAGTATTATCATTAGTGAAATATTTACAGAGCTCTTTTGAACCATCTCTGGGTTCTGTGAAAAGATTATGAACAGTTCTACTTGTTGTAGATAGCTTTTTAAATGACCTCAGTCTGCAGAAATGGAGTTTAATTCTGACCGGATTGTCGGGTTAACAGCTAGTCCGGGCAGCGCTAAGACCGAAGTCAATTGCTGCTATCTTAAAACAGCTCCAATCTTTAACATTGCAGAACAGTTCATGCAGTGCTGATTTATAGAATATTACACCTCAGTCAGTTTCAAATTACACGATTATTGACATAAAATTCTGTGGTTATTTGCAAGCAGAAATAGCAGCAGCTACCTGTAGCACTCTCGGTGCAGCCTGGGCACTTCCAGTAGGAGTATCTTAATTCTGCTTATATAAACATATAAAGCACAGTTAACAGTGGTCAAACAGTTTATAAAACAATATTTGCATGAATCAATATCAAATTCTGAATATTAAAGTTCTTTTAAGATGGCAGCAATACACTTTGGTTTTGGTCCTGCTTGAACTACCCATGTCAGTGTAGACAGAAATACAGCTCCAGTTTTTCAAACTAAAGTAAGAGCTATCTACAACAAGTAAGATATTAATTGTTCATACCCTTTCCACTGAACCCTGCTTCAAAAGAGGTGAAATATTCATTTAAGGCTCATAATGAAGATAATGGAAGGGAAGATATTTGTTAAATTTAACAGTGAAAGAAACATAAACTCCTACTTCTTATTATTTTCTTTTTCCCTAGTTGTCTTTTTCTTTTAAAATCCAATACATATTCTACTTAATCTATGTATGCAATACTTCTGTTTCTGCCCGGACTGTTTATTAATTTATCTTTGGATGGCAAATTGTAAAGATTTAGATTATCAATTACATGTACAAGATTCTAATCGATACAGAACTGCACGTCACACTCCTTTATCATCTCAACACAACTGCCAGAAGACCGAATGCCCCAGTGACTTCCAGAGGACAAAGGTTCAGAAAAATAATCACAGACTTCCAAGCCAAGATATGGCTTCTGTATATATTCTTAAAGAAATTTATTTTACACCTTAAAACAAAACAAAAAAGATAAGGATTAGGGATGTGGTACATTGGGAATGTATGGACAACTGTAGTTTACATTTTTTTGGTGTAAGCTCAGAGAAAAAAAATGTTAATACAGTCATAATAATTGCACTTCATAAATCTAGACCGATGCCAGCATTTACCCCACAACAAAGCCCCTTGTTCTATTCCTCTCCAGTTATTAAATTTAATTTGACTGACAATAAAAAAAAAATCCCAGTTTAAGACCAGAGGACTGCTGCACTGATACAATTTTTCACTTTCACTTGAGTCCCACAAGGCAATACAATATTGTGGTAATTTAAGTGCAGTACATTCGAGGGAATCTCACAGTCATAATAAATATTTCATTTCTCTGATTTATCAAGTTAAGACTGGCCTAGGCTAAATGCATCCCAACCTAGGGGGGGTTGAAATGGGCGAGAAAAAGCAATGAGCTTGGTCTTGTTTCATTTGACGCCAAAGGACAGGGCATGATTGTTTTCAATTTTTCATACACTCTCATTTGTTTTCACCGCTGTCTGTTATTCTGATAACAGACGAGGCTGCAGTGCTCTAACTACAGGAGTCAAATGAGAACAAAAATCTTCTATTCTGACTCAGAAACTATAAAGCCTCCACTGAAAGGGAGCATTGCAGGTCATCTTCTGTACATTAACTCCGAATGTTTATGGGACCGGTGAATCAGTCTGTCAGTTTGTGAAAAAAATCTGGTTATGACACCATAAACAAACAAACAAAAAAAAAGTCTGAGGATTTTGAAAAACACAAACTTAAAAGCAACACATGCACTCTGCCACACACACACCTTAACAAACACGTAAGGTTATGTAGATAACCTCCCAATCACATTCTTCTTTGTAACATTTCTTTTTCGTTTTTTTTTCTTTTTTTTGCCACATTTTTTTTTTTTTTTTATATTTCAAGATTTATTGTAGATTCCAGTGTTGGTTAAAAAAGAGCTCTCCAAACGGGTTCTTACAGAACCAAAGCAGCAACTATGCCTCACGCCAGGACATAAGAGACTGCACATCAGCTTGAGGAGGAATTAATCGATCATAAAAACAAATGTGGAAAACAATAAAATAATAATTGAAAAAGAAAAGAAATACATTTGAGACACTTTTCCTCGTAGCAGCCAATACATATAATATACCTACAAATATATCAAACAACAAAAAATAGGTTCAAGTTTTTCAAGTTTCTTAAATATATCATATGCAAACTACCCAATTCCAAACTTCAAAGTTAACAAAATTCAAGCAGTGCAATTAATGTATCAATTATAACAGCAACAATAACTAATATCGTACTACCCTTTTAGACTCAACCTTATGATCCTTTTACATAACACCAAGAACTGCTTATAATCGTAAGCTTCTCGTTTGTTTGCACATCTCTGTATGCACGTTCTGTTACAGAGTTTTTGGATTTCAAGAGCAGCCCTCAGTGTCGGCCCTTTAAGACCATTTCAGTGACAACCTACACAGTAGCTTCATCCTTAGTATTTGGAAAAGAGATACAAGTGGCGTATGCACTTCATGTCAAGCTAAGATTCTCATCAAAACCAGTTTAGGAAAGAAAAACAAAACAAAAGAAAACCAATCCAAAAAAAAAAAAAATCCTATTGGCAAACCACACAATGGAACATCAGGAGGATTTTGAAATCCCTTTTCTTCTCAACTGGTACCACCTTCTTCTCTGTTTGGGGATTCCCACAGCCTGCTTTGAAACCGACAAATCTAAGGTCAAACAGCACAGCAACTGCTCTTCTCTAAGCTCCCACACTAGTTAAAGCAGTGGCACTCGCAACAGTTCTGTACCGCGAAAAACACATCTCTGTTCTTTAACTTTGATTTTCTTCACAAATTCACAACTCTTGATTCTCTTCGTCCGCGTGCTCCCCATCTATCTGTAAACAGGGAGGCGGATGTGTGCATGCTGGTGGTCTAACAGACGCGGCACAGACACAGTCTCGTAGCCTTTGCCGAGCATCTGCTCCTTGATGCAGGGAGGGTGGATGTCGTTGATCAGGTACTCCAGGGACTGCAGGCTGCTGCTCAGCACGGATGTGTTGCACATGCTCTTGCTAGGCAGGCTGCAGCACAGACCTCCACCGCTGTCTATGGCAGGGTGGTGGTGGTGATGATGGTGGTGGTAGTGGTGATGGTGGTGAGGGTAGCCCATTTCTCTGTGCCCAGTCGATGGCCCTCCTGTGGAGGTGCCCAGAAGCTCCTGGGGGTTGTAGCAGTCACTGTCGGGGGTCACCAGCACACTGTTCCACGGGGGTGCAAAGTACTGACCCACTGAAAAATTCCCATGCATACCCATGCAGTTCAAAGGGGAGGAGCTGACTTTTTCTAGCCCACCTCCCCCACTAGCACTCGCTGTCAGATGATAAGGTCTGGAGGAAGAGGATGACACCTGGGTTGCCATAATCCCTCCACCTGGAACACAGGTTTCAGGAGACTTGCTGATGGCGCCCCCTCCTCCACTGCCTCCGCTGTACATGCGGAGGACCGCCTGTTGTTGCTGCTGTTGTTGCTGTTGTTGCTGTTGCTGCTTCTGCCAAATGATGTAGTCCATACTGTCTGCGTATACATTGCTCTTCATTGCCTCTGCACTTTGAGCCGGCAGCCCTGATCCGGTGTACACCATGTTAGCCTGGGGACCCATTCCTACTACATAACCTCCACCTGAGGAGCTAGATGTAACCCCCATGACAGCTGTGCTCTGCTTGGAGGGACTGGGGTTTGTTGATGCAGTGGAAGCCCCTTGACACACCTGCTGCAGAGCTTGAGCCTGGCAGTGCTGGTTGATCTGATAGATGATGCTCTGGATGGAAGGAAGGTTGGACTGTGCAGGCAGGGCCAGGCCTCGACCCCCCGTTACAGGAATCACAGAGCCGGCTACAGTGACATTTGGGGGAATGGACAGTCCAGGTCCTTCTGGAGGCTTTGAGGGCCCAGTGTGGTATACCATTTGGCCATGACCACTGGCTAAAGTGCTATTACTGGGTGGTGGGTATGGGGCGACAGCTATGTGGGCTGGAGAGAGCTTAGTCCGTCTGCCTTCTGCATTCTTGAGAACACCTTTTGAAGGGACAAAAGTGGATGTTGACGATGAGGATGCTGAGGAAGAAGCCTTGACAATGGCGAGGAGACCCTGGTAGCCCCCTGTGTGAAGATGTGGGTAGGGACTGTAGCGCTGCCCTGTGGTGTCATATCCATTCACAGTCCGGTTAAGGTGCTTGTGCTGGGGAACCCTGATGTTGGTGGGGAAGATCTTGATGGAAAGTGGGCTGTTGGCTGTCTTCTGAGCGTAAGCATCAAGTTCTGCCGCTGTTGGGTAGCGTGGAGAATGTGTGGGCACCACCAGGTCACCTGAAAGATAAACAGAAAGAGAAGCATGAGTAAAATTACAAAATAAGACATAAAATCACAAATAGATGGATGTAGAACTGCTAATCTTAGTTTTAATTTTTAAACAACAGTATCAAGAAAGCCTGTGACACCAACATAACATTCAATCCATTGCTTTCAGTCATCAGTCATATGGTTTAATTCATTCAGCACTGCAGCGATATAACCCCTACCTGCATGTTTGGTTTAACTCATCTGGTACATAAAACAAAGTGATGCCTAACACAAAGTTTAGTTTTGTCAATGGCTCCTTGATGGTTCTTTGCTAATCCATCCTTTGTGTTGCTGTCATATAAAAAGTAAAGTAAGGTATGAACTATCGGCTTAAGCTGATCTGTGATTTCTAAACCACAGATGCACAAGCGACAAGTGGACCGCAAGGTTTTTAAAGCTCAGCATGTTTTATGAGTTGTAAGAACAGCCTCTGAAATGATCTTAAGACTTTACTGAAATATAATTCAAGAGGCCTGAGGTGAATAAAACCAGCAGATACACTTAAGAATAACCCAAACATAGTTTGAAAAAGCTGTAAATGAGGACTGGCATTCGTTTATGTTCCATCACATCCCCTCCTCCATTTGAGCTTTCTTTCCATCTCATTTTCACACCCTCCTGTGGATGTACATCCCTAGACAAATGAATCTTTTTAAAAACTCATTCTGTCAAAGCCTGGTACCTCAGGCGCTGTTAAATCAGTGCATTGTGAAATTAATTCGGACTCTCTTCAGCACTGAATTGGGTTAGCCTTGGTACCAGGCACGCAGGGAAGAAGGGGAGGGGATAAAAGCTTGTTTAATTGCAGTGGCACATTTGAGATTTATAAGTGGTATCACTTACTGGGTCTTACCCTTGGCCACAAAATTTTCACATTTATTTAGTCCAAGACTACTAGAGAGAAAGGCCCTCACAAAATTTAAAAATAAAATTAATAAATGTCAGTGGGGAATTACTAATTTGGTTAAGGTGAAATTTTTAAGACAACCCAGTAAAGACTGCTCAGGGGTTGCTTTTTCCAAATGTGTCAAGTCTGAAACAGAAAACTTGAATTTAAAACTAACATATAATAAACTGCATTTAAAAATATACAGCAACAAACAAGCATGAGAATTACCAGGGGTTTGCTGGTAATGATGAAAATAAAATCAAAGAGTAGCATACAATTAGCTTTTATGTACATTTATTATATATATGCCTAACTTTGAAGTGTAAAATATAATAAAATAACACAAAAGGTGAATACATGCTACCACCATTGGCTTTT
>JAOXNZ010000001.1:17430524-17454695 GCA_028566095.1 Kryptolebias brasiliensis | reverse complement strand
AGGAGGAGGAGGAGGAGGAGGAAGGGGGGGGGGTGAGAAAGATGAGGGGAGGCTGGAGGCGCCTGGGCAGGCCTGTCAGACTGGAGGAAGAGCTGGTGTGCAGGCCTGCAGGTAAATGGAAGAAGAAAGGCGCCTGCAGGCTGCCTGAGGCAAGCCTGGGCCCTTCTGTTCTATCATTTAGGAGACAAGTCCTCCACTGATTCCCAATTAATATTTAACACCGCACAGACAACAAGGCACTTCACTGCAGAACACACGCCAACGAGCGGAGGAAAGAAGATGGGAGAAAAGAAGAGAAGATGAAGAGGATCCAGGGACACAAAAAAGGATTCATTTTCTGTAAGATGAAACAACATTTTGAAAGATTTAATGTCAGTGAGGCAGGGTTTTAATAGAAACAGCGTGTTTTATTTTTAACCACTGTTCAACCTGAAATCTGTGCCCTTATGGGACTTCAGTGATCGACTGCATGGTTTGATGCTTTGTGGCCTCTGACAAGCAGAAATGTTTTAGGCTCATGCCAAAGTTGGACACTCACCATCATTTCACCAAATAATAGATAACAGGGACAAAAACAATTTCACGAAATAAAAGAAATATGTTTGAAAGACATGAGGACCATCAGAAATAAGTCTGAACCTGTGCAAAGAGCTCAGTAAAAGATGAACTCTAAACCTTAAACAATTTTCTAAAATGCCACAGCCCGCACATGAGGAGATGCTGGGCCTCCATAAGAATGCAACTGAAGAGCAAACCACAGAAACTGCAGTTAAATATCCCACAGGAGCGATGATGCTGTGGTCAGTTTGCACTCTCGTGCTTTTCCTGCCAAACCCTTCTCTCTATTAGAGCGAACTGAAAAGCCAAAGAAACTGATGAATTTAAAAGTTCATGACTGCTCTATTTTACATATAACTTCTTGTGCATTTTTAATAAGATTTGCACCTTTAGAGAAGAGACCTCTTGTATCAAATATGCTGACGTTTTTGTGAACTTAAATTGTGTCCAATTTTCTGAAATGTGCAAATGTTTTTGTAGATATGATACTAAAGTTTGTATCATGTTGTGACCCTCACGTAAGCAATGCCGAACGTGGGCCTTTCACATCTGCCTCTTTTGGCCTTGTTTGCCTTTTCCAGTTTGATTTAAACCAAATTTGGCTTTTTCTAGCTTTTTTTTTATGCTTAAATAAATTAACTTGCTCAAATTTAAACATAAATCAGAAACAAGTACCTCAAACAAGTACTTCACCTTGGGATGAAGTTTCAGATGTAAAAACAACATTTTTGTTGTATACTAATAATATAGTACAATAAGTTAATTACGGTTGTGGAAACTGTGCAGGTAAAACAGACATTTGACTCAAACTTTTGAACACACTTTTCCTTTTTGATGGTTGGGATTGAGTGACTTGACAAAAAAAGACTAATCAGAAACACAAAACAGTTTATTACAGTTTACATACAGAATGTGGCAACATAAAAACACTGAATGCTGTGTCAGAAACAACCACCTCATCACCTCTCACAATGGGACTGTGTAGAGTTTGGCTCTTTAAAGACACAACCTGTGTGTCATTTCCTGTGGGACAGTGAGGGACCACAGACGGTCCTTGTACTCTTGCTCCTCCAACACACCCCCACGCTCTGGCAGGCGACACCAGAGGGTGGTGAAGCCTTGCACCTGGGATGTCCAAATGCCAGCTCTGAGGCTTTGGAACGAGGAACCTGCTTTTTAACCCAAGTCCTGCTGTGACCCAAACTACAAGAGAGTTCCTCTTCCTCAAAGCTCACCTCTCAAGGCAATAAGATTGCCTGGCCCCCTGTGTTCACAGCAGAAGGCAGAGGGCAGAGGGAAGGCATGGCGCCATGGGTTGCCATCAGCCGGAAATGATTCTCTGTGTGCCAGCACTGAGACGCCAACATGACAGAAGAGACTGTGGTTTGCATGAGGTAAGATTAATACAACAAATATCATGTGGTTGTCTCCCTAAAATAAACTCTATAAGTCTGAATTTCACAAGCTAGAACTCGGTGTAAAGACAAATTCCACAAGGCTTTTCAGCAATCCCCCAAGTGAAATTGCATAAGTAGGCATTCATACAAGGAGTTATGGCTACAACAGATAGCCGTCAATCACCCTTTACCATAACCCCCCCCCCCTCCTGACCTCTGCTTCCCTCCTTCAGAGTGTGGAATAATGACAGCCTCCTGTGGAATTCCAAATGGGAGTCAGAAATGAGGTGGTTCAATCAGTGGGAAAAGGTCAAGTACATGCAGATTCGCTCTCCCTCGCCATCTCCATTCCTTCTCCCCCTGTTCCACTTCATGCGCCCCACCTCCAGGGTGCTGAGGCAATCAGGGTAAAGGTTGTTATTTCTGCTGCAGCTGCCAGTGACCATGCTTAAATATTCAAGTGAAAAATTCTCCCCTCTTCTCTAAAGTTATTTCTTTTTTTTTCTCTCTCCCAGATAGCAGCCATTGAAGTGCTGTGCTGCAATTTGATATGACCAGCTAATTCTACTGTCATGTCTCACACTGTCCCAGACAACAGTGGAGGAGAGGTGACTGGAGGTCATTACCTGAGCATATTACCTCTCGACATGGCGGAGCGGTTTAGAAAGAGAAGCCACTAAAAGCAAAGCAAACTAATGGCTCTGGCAGCTCAGCCTGCAGAGGCACAGGGCTATTAGGAAAACTACAATTCCCTGGTGAACCTCTGTGTCAAGTCCTAGGGCTGAGTGTGACAAGGCCAAGTTGTCTCTGTCGATCAAGCTCGGGGAGGGGTGAACCTGGCCTGACATGGCATGAACCTGGGATATCAGGCTCCGTGGGAATTTTCATCTACACCTGGCTGATTGGCACTCTGGGCCTCCAGGCTGTTGTCACAGAGGGTTATGGCTACAGGTGTGTATAAATGTGTGTGTGTGTGCGCTTGTCTCAGCCACAAGGCAGATTTAGGATCAAATTCTCATCCACACACCAGTTGATTGGAAACTGGAATTCACCTGGGTAAAGAATTAATTTTCTGAGTTTGACTTCACAGTGATTGATTTAATCAAATATGGAATAGTTCATGATTTAATTAGAGTAATTGGTGTTATTGTAACAAAAAGTATGCTAAATCACCAGGGTTCTGCTAGGGATTAGAGACACAAGGAGCCTGAAGACTGCCCCATTACAGGACAAATATTGGAGCAGCAGTGTGGTTAACAGGGGCAGTATTTTCAATAAGTCTGGGTGAAATGTGCACATACAGTGTGACAGTTGCCTGCTTAGAAAGTGTCACCCTGGCACAAATGTTGAGGAATTAAACAAATGAAAATCTGCAGGAATTTGAAAAGAAGCTCTGAAAAATAACCAGGCAGAAATATTCCCATCAGCCAGTCAAGTGGAGGATTCTGGACCTGTTATTCTTTAGCTGACATGTGGCGGAGTAATTGCTGTCTGGGCCAAGAAGAAGGCAGCGTGGAGGTGGGGGATGGTGGGCCCTCCTGTCCAGCCACCTCAGTGTTACTCATCACTGGACCGCTGCACCTGTCTTTCCCCTGCAGGAGCAAGGATTTAAGGTTCAACCCTGCTTCCTGGACCTTCTGGCACACAGCGGAGGATGATCGTCACAAGGGGGAGATGGGTGAAAAGCGAGGGAGCCGCGGGATGATGCTGGCTGGGGTCAGCGACATCCATTCACCCTCTCTGTCGCTGCAGGGCCTTTCTCTCTCATCTGTCTGGATGGGTGCCCTCTCTCTGGGGCACAACACTATGAGAAGCCCTGGCTCTGCTGCCGTCTCTGCCTTTCATGTCTCCATCTAGGGCAGCGGTAGAGAGACGTGAAGGGGAGGATGAAGAGGAAGAGGGGGGAGCTGCAAATGTCACCCATACGGGGGGATTTAATTAAAAATGACAGGGGCTGGTGCTGGAGAGTGCAGCCACATATGCGCGGAATTTGGGTGCAGTGAAAGCAAGTGCCTATGATTTATAATTCAAGTAATGCTCCACACTCCTTTTAATTCTACAGCCAAAGAAAAAAATATCAAAAGGGTGCCCCTGTGAGGCTAATTCAATATGATATTTTTAAGGGCAGGCGGTCAATAGCTTTTCTGAAAAGCCAGCTTCTCTGTCTCCCTTTCTGCTTCTGTCTTTTCTCTACTTGTCTGTCTCTCCCCATCTCTCTCTCTCTGCTGCTCCCTCCTTTCTCTCCCCTGCACTCCCCCGTCTCCTCAGTACATCACCCCACCCTCCGAAGCCCAGACACAGAGCGGGCTGTGATAATGGAAACATCCCGCTCTCCGCCTCCCGTTTCTCCTGCTAAGCTCTGTGCGCTCGGGGGAAATTGATTGTCTGGCTAGCCGATCTGAGCGCTTCCAGCTGATGGTAGAGCCAGTTAAGTCCTTTTTTATTGAGGGTATGAGGGATTTTTAATGGGAGTCGCATCAATGAACTGTGCAGCCACTCAGCATCTGCATGCAGGGTTTTATTTATTTTATTCTTTTTAAATCCTTCTCACCCTCTCATTCCAACTGTTCTGCCACCTGAGTGCTCACACAAACACACATCTAAAAGAATTGAGTAAAATACAGCAGATGCTAATGACACTGTGTATTTGAAAGCTGTATTCTTCGCTTTGACCTCCTGTTGAGCAGCCAGGTCACCTTACCTACAACCACCTTCCATTTTGGCAAAAAACTGGGCCATGACCAATCAGCCACGAGGACCCGCTCAGCATGGTGACCTGAGTTTGCCCACGTCTGTAGCCAGACCCACTGTCTGCTTTTCTGCACCCCTTCTGGGCCTGGACGAACAATCACCTTATTGAGGCCAAGTGCTGCACAGTGGTAGAAATCCAACACCACCCCTCCTCCCCCCCACATCCAAGGACAGAAAAGGGAGGCTATTATGTCTAAACATCCTCATTATGAACCTCAACTCAGTTGCCGTGGTACTACTTCAATCAAAGGGTTTAACAGGTGGAGGAGTAGAGCAGTAGTGGAGTAGAGAGGGTCAGTAAGAAGGAGGGCAAAGGGAAGACTGGAGACTGTTCTTTTTCTCTATTGATTTGAGTCCTAACTCCCACTGGCTGCTCCTCAATAAAGGACCTTGAGAGGAAGTGGGCTAATCCTGTGAAATTGGAAGTGGGGAATCGATTAAGAGGACTACTGAGGATTTCCTCCATTTCTCTCTCTTTCCCCTCCATCTTTGCCTTTACTAATTTTATTTTGAACCCCCCCCATCCCCCTTTCACTTCACCTTTCTCTGAAACCTCATTAGTGAACATGATTGAACCCCGCTCAGATAAAGAGTTATGCCGTGAAAATGCTCTGTTTATCTCTCATGTCTCCTCTCTCTTTCATGCATAGCTCCATATGGAGGATCCTCATGGAGCACGAAAAACAAGTCCAGATCTGAGGACGAACACAGTCACCTTGTTGTTGTTGGCCTCTGTAAGAAGAAAGTGAAGTGCGATTTTAAGCTGAGAGGTAGCTAATTAGCCAGTCGGAAGCTGAGAATGAAAGCTTCATTTCTTCAACAATAAGGACCACTCTTTACAGGCTTTCATTGGGCTGTTTACAGGCCTGATACAATGTTCCTCTGATGGATGGGGAAGCAGAGACCCTGCTTTTCCCACTAAGCCTCTGTAAGCTTAGGTTAAAACTGCCAGGCTCCAGCCTCCCTTTGCATCAGCATGATTTTCAATCAGCTTGCAGGAGTTCATAGGCCTGCCATGTAAACAAAAGCCATTATAAACTCAAGGAGAGTTAAAAAACAGAACAATAATCATTTTTCTTCTTGTCAAAAAGGTGATTATTCAAAGCCCCAACAAAGTTGCACCTTCCTGGTGCTGCAGCTTTCTTTAATCCTAACTGGTTAGAGCTAGTTCTGGAAGGTCTGTGACAGTTTACAGCCCAGACTCTTCCCTGTCCTTTTACACAGTTTTGTGAGTGGACAGGGGATGGTGCTCAGGGAACAAATACAGCAGCTGCCACACTTTACATGCGGCCGGCACAGCCAGGGCCAGACACTGTAAATGTTTACAGACCCTCAGGGTCACCGGGGCCAGTGAGGCACGTTAAACAGTGTCTGTTCAGCTTTGCTGTCATGACTGCACAATCAGCACAGTTAAACAGCCTCCCTCACAATGAGTAGCCAAACAACACGGCAATCCACGGTCTAAGTGCAAAGCGAACAAAACTGCAGAAAATTCCACAGAGCAGAGAGGGGACATGTAGCAACAATAGAAGCTGGAAACTATTTTCCTTTACTTCACATTCAGGGTTCACCACCCATTTCTATCATTCACCATGAGCAAAAGATTAAATAAAAACAACGAACAAAGACCTTACTCATAGCTTAGCTTTAGGCAAGCTGAAATGCTGACCTCCATTGCTCTCTTGTGTTAATAACTTACATTTCCGTCCAAGGACTTGCGGTGGCTCCAAGGTCTTGCTGGCACACATGGGGTGCTGGGGTGGAGGGTTCTGCCTCCTCTGCAGACAGGCCAGCATGGCGAGGTGGGCACAGTACTACAGCCGGGGGAGATCTGCGGCCAACCTGTATCAGAAAAAGAGCAAAATAAAAAAAGAAGGAACGTTAAAGTGAGTTATGTTGGCAGATACGAGGTCAAAGCTCCATGGTTGTGTCCGGTGGGCTGTCAGGGGCTGGCTGTGGGCTACAGCCAGGGATTTAATTGGGAAAGCGTGAGTACAGCTGCCTGCCTCTCAGCTCTGTGTGCTGAATGATAAACACACACCTGCACCAGGGCAGCTCTGTTGACACGGGTGCAGAGCACAGTCCAGATCAGTCACTCTGCAGCTTCAAACAGCACATTCACACAGCCATTCAACCGCATCTCCTGTCTGTGAAGCCATCCTCAAAACAAACCCACAGAATCACACAGAAAATAGCAACACTCGGGCACACTGAGGCGCATTCTTTCCAGGGCAGTGTGTATGTGGTGATTGATGGCGTTATCTATGGGCAGAAAAAAAAGTAGCACTGAGAAAACAGCAGTCTGTCTGCTACAACTTAACATGCAACAGCTCTGGGGGACTGTCAGGAAAGGCCTGGGGGCCTTGAGCGGTGTCTGGATGTATGTGTAGCTGAACTGTATAGTTGCAAGTTATCGTGTGTGTGTGTGTGTGTGTGCAAATGTGATGGGCTGGGAGGGGGAGACTGCCAACCGTACATCAGGGCTAGTGACGGCACTAATCAATCTCCCTTTAGGCCATAAATCTCTAGCTCTACACCCCCCACCCCCCACCGCCAATACTCCTCCTCCTCGCCACCTTCACTCAGGAACAGAAAAGCTGCAGATACCAGTACCTCCTCAAAAAGCCCATCACAGTCCCAGTGGAAAAACAGTTGGATACAAATATGAATACATATAAAAGAAAAAACCCTCAATAAGAACCCTCTACAATCAAAAAGCATAGAATGTATCATTCATCAGGAACACAGCAGTGTCACATAACACAATGATGACTGATTACAAAGTCTTCTACTTGGATTATGTGACAGAAGAGAGCAGCTGAAGCAACAGTTTAGGCCCAGAAAGTGTTTTTTTATATGATAAAGATCGAGATTCACTCCTCTATTGTTTACTCAGCACATACCCCTGCATACTTTTACTGCATTGAACATCGCAGAGGCTCAGGCTCACCTGCATGGATAATGATAGTAGTTGTAAAAAAAAAAAAAAAAAAGAATTGACCTTAATGTTGGGTCTGTCTGTATATGAAGCTCTCTTTTTTTTTTAAATGCATCAATAGGAACAACTATTGTTTCCATCTGAGCCAGTCTCCTCCCATATTAAAACAAAGAGCAGAGGCAAATATTTCATCTATGCTTTCGCTGCCAGCATGCGTGGCAGGAGATTGAAAAATGATTTCTCATGCGCTTGTCACAGGCTAGTCCTCTGTTATTTATTTTCTCAGTGAATCACTAAATGAACATTTAGCCACCTGCCATCAGTCCATTACTTAGTTTCATAGATTATTATTTTATCATGAAAGAAAACAATTGCGATGATTACAGGATAGATTAATGGTGGTGTAAGAAGCTTCAGCTCCTGTTTGGCTCATTTATAGACTATAGAAATGTAAAACACATCTGAAAATAATCTACATTTTAAAGTAATCATTGAAGCATTCAATCAAAACATCCTATACAAATGAGGCAATGTATCTGCACTATCTGACCAAGGTGGATTTTTTTTTCAAACATACTATTAAATGCTGTTACTTTATAAAGCACAAAATGTAAACATGAAAATCAAAGATGCACATTAAATAAAAATGCTCACTGAATAAATTGCATTTATCCTATCCTCCTGAGAAGATGCAACACAGTCTGCCAAAAAAAAGAAACATCTAAAAAATGAAGTCAATACATTCCTTGAGAATCATATTACAAAGAAATTTACATGCAGAACTTCACATAAACTCACAAAAATGTAGAGAGTTACATTTTTCAATATAATTCCAAGCAAAATGGACTTGATTTTTACTGTCCCTTTTTTAAATAATGCTGTCTTTTAAAAGAAGATGATGACAGTGAATTTTTACTACCACCATTTAGCTCGTGATTGATGGATTGACAAATGTGAAAAGGACGTATGACAGACAAACACATCCTTCCCTATAATTATACCTAAAAGACTTTCCTGGGTTGAATAGCTAAAGATCAGAAGCAGGTGCTGCAGAAATGCATCAGTCCTGCAAATAATTCAGTCTTTCTCCCATAAAAAGCCTTTTTTCATGAAGCAGTTTCCTCAAGACATTACATTTGACCTCAGACCCTGAGGCTCGTACAATGCACTTAACACTTAAAGTCACATGAGTATTTTTAAAGCCTGTCACCAGCAGCACAAAACAACACTTTTAGCACAAATCTGACAGTGAGAAAAGCACTAAAAATGCACCTCCCTGATAAATATAAGTCAATTAAATCTCCACAGTCCACAGTTCAGCCTCTCTCTTTCACATACACATGCTAACACACAAGCTCCCACGTTGCAGATGGAAGAGAGGGACCACTCTATGTCTCGCCAGGTGCTCAGGAAAAAAAAAATCGAGGGGAAAAAAAAGGAGGTCGCTCACAGTGCCATTTCCTCTCGCACACAGGCAGGCCTGGCCCAAACACACTGGTACTTTGAGCTCATTACTGACTATTCACATAATCCTTTCTCTGTATTCTCTCTCTGTGAGGATACTAATTTCACAACGAGCCCATCCTCACAGTCCATTTGTCCAAAGATAGTGGTTGAGAGTGGGGAAGCAGACACGTGGTGTAGATTGAGACTAAAAGCTAGTCTTAACGGGGGGATACCGCTACAGTTTTCCTCTCTGTGAAATGAAAGACAATCGCGTAACTACCCTCCATTTTTCTCCATTTGCTGCACACCAAATGTATTCGGAGGCATTATACTTCACTAAAGGAGACCGGCTTTTTTTCAATTCAATTTCAGAAACCAATTTACTCCTATTATTGCCTTTAAGAGCGAGGCAAAAGGAGCAAGTCTTCGGCTTGTTTGTCATGTCCCTCTTTCCCCTCATCTCCTCCTATTAGGTTATTGTGCTACTTAGCAGATGTCTATCAGTGGCAGGAAATTATCTCCGAAACCAAACTCCTGTGACCCATCACCCAGCTGCTCTGAAAACAGCTCGTCTTGTCGAGGTCAATCTCTGTGAAGGTGCTGGGCTATGTGTGTGTATTTGTGTGAGCACACACACTCACTGCCCTGCACGCTGCTCAAAAACACCACCTGCACTTCACTCACACATCAAATCCACTAGGTCTCCTATTACACCGGAGCAGGGATATCTAAAAGCCAGGATGTCTATCGGCTCTTTCCTGTTCTGCTGCAGGGTTTGCAATGGGGGCGGAAGATCAGTCCCATGAGATGAGCGAATAAGCCGGAATCAAGAGGCGGTGGGCTTGGCAGAGGGCTATTTCTTAGTTAAAAGGTTCTTAAACTGCAGAGGAGATCAGAGGAGATGGCTCTCCGCGCCCAAAGCTGTCTACTCAAATAAGCATCCTGCCAAGCGCAGGGTGTAACAGGGTGGTCATGGGTGAATAAATAGTGTGTGTGTGTGTGTGTGTGTGTATGTGTGTATTAAGCTTCACATGTTTCAAGGGAAAGACAAGCAATGGCAGCTGATACTTAGCGATGGCTATTAAACCTCAGAACCTTTTTGGTACCAACTGAAATGTTTCTTTAGAGAAATAAAAGAAATAAAATGGTGGAGATAGCATTTGGTCAGCTATTGTTAATTAATTTATCACTGTAGGTCCCAATTTTAAATGATTTTTGCATCCACTGTTTGAAATTGACAAAAACAACACATCTATTTAGCTGCGTGTGATAAGATAGCTTTAACATTTCAATGTGAATACTAGTTTTTCTTGCTTAAACAGCTCAGTTTTATACAAAAAATATGCTCATTAGAGACAATCTGCTTCAAAAATCAGTAATCATTTATTTAATCATACCTTATATTTGGTGACTTAAAGGATAAGGGCATCTACACTGTCTGCTTTCTTCCCCCCTATCAAAATAAGTCTGTATATACAGACTTTTTAAACATATTACATCTTCTAACACAACCAGTGACTCTTTTCTTATTCCCAGAAGCAGTGTGGTTACGCTCAGCGCACTGTTGCTATATATTCCAATTATTGCTCACAGAAACAACCTTGCAGGCTACAATAACAACAAGGGAAGGCATTGGATTATATCACAGACTGTGGTAGACACAAGCTTAGTAAAAAACTTATTATTTTTGATTTGACCGCAAGAGTCGGGCCTATGGGGTATTAGCTGCTTAGCAGACATTAAAATAAATCTAACTTGTGTGTTTTTAACTGATTCTGAAGTGCTTGTGTACAACACCTTTGCTTTAAATGTGTTGCTGAAGTTGTGCTTAGCCTTCAGAATGCGCATAAAAGTTATTGCATTGACAGAAGTGTTGTCCTTCTCTCACTGTCACAGTTAAAGGGGATAAATGCTCACAAATATACTGCAGTCATTTGAACCCAGACTCAGTGCTGAGGATATCGGCCAAATGTTAGAGGGTGTCAAGTGTTTTGTTTTTTGTTTTTTTTGTCTATAAGGAAAGGAGTTTTTCAGAAGTGTAACTGTGGAAAGGTGCAAACCGTTTTCTTGCCTGAAGTAACTTTTGTTTGCTACAACCAAGGCGTTACAGGGAATTATATACATATTAGCCAAATTTCATCAACATCATTCAAAAGCCAAGCCTTAATTCACCCCTTCCACTTACCCTTTAGCCCAATTCCTACCTTTTGTGAGTTCTTGCGAGGGTGTAGGGTTGTCCCAGTTCTTTTTGTGATTTGGGGAAGGGCAAAAGGCTAGATTTATCTGACCCTTCAAACTGAGCTTTTTCAGAGACACACTTCAAACAAAGGGCTAGAAGCTGCATAAAAAGTAAATATATTTAATTCTCACAACAACCAATGCAATGTTTTGTGTGACGTTTTTTTATATTTTACACTTAATTTTTTATCACCATTCTTCCTTATCAAGCATTTTTCTTTGTTAATATTTTACTTTTCTAAAAAACATTGCATAGTCAAGTTAGCAGTTTCAGTCCTCCATAGTTACAAATATTTTTTTTTTAAGTCAGAATAAGAAAAGAAAACTACAGAATTTATCATTATAAAAAAGCTTAAATAAAACTTAATTAACTGATAATCACTAGTTAGACCTTTACAGATAGTCTTAGTTTAGGAGTCTTCCATGAAACTCCCTGTCCAAGTATTAGGAGCCTAGCTGACAGTCTCCACAATGCGTGGGGGCGGAGCTTCATCCTAACTGAATGGTGACCCTGCCGTCTCACTATAGGACGCCTCATGCAGTGCTTTTAACAAGCTGCTGTGTCTCCCCTCTTAATAAGCCCAAACAAGTTAATCCAATCGACACACTCAAACCCTTTCTTTTTCTTTAACAAGGCACTGCCTCTAACCCGTTAATCCCTGGCTCCCCCCTCTCCGTCACCATACCGTCACATGAATGGATGGAGAGTGAAAGCCTCCATTAGGAAGGACGGGCAGTAAAGCCCCCTTTCGGCTCAGCACTTTCCACACCCCAGCGCTAAATAATTTGCACTCATACTGTATATTCAAAACACCCACACACTAATGCTCACATGTGCCTGATATAAAACTGCTCTATTTGGACGGGGCACACAATGAGAGGGGTTATGTTCGCCGACCCCGATCCACATGCACAAAACAACACAAAAACCACACACAAACTAAAATTCTGAGGGGACGTTTGCCAACAAGCACGCACTCTGGGACATAAAACAGGCATTGTTAACAAACCCTCCCAGCTCCACAAACAAGAGCCACTGATTCCCTAACAATACAAGCCCCTGGATGCACTCACCCACCAGCTCTGCGCAACCTCACACCAGCACGATAAATAACCTGCACAACAAAAGGCCATTGTGTGTAAAAAGCCTACAGTTTGGCCATTACTGCCATGATATACAGTGTTGGAAAAACATATTGGCAGCTGAGTATTATCCATGCAGTTTACAGTAGCATGTCACTGTTATGGGGGCTTATGCAGCCCAGAATGCCGAGCAGTTGTGTTTATAATGTGTTTCAGTGTAGATGAAGGGCATCTTGGCAAAAACACTCATCTGCTAGCTTTCCGCATTCAAGTCAGCTTCAATAGCTTCACCCATGGGATGAAGGGTGAGGAATGTCTGGCAGTCCAATAGCAGTGAGTCGTCTGTCATCTCTAATCAAAACACGCCTGTCTACACTGATGTCAACCCTGTAATAGAAATGAGCACTAATTGACTTCACAGCCAACTCTTGCAAATAAATGTTTTACTGGGTTTGGTTAATCCTTTCAAAAATAACAAAGCAATGAGCCGTTAAAGTTTGACTTTTTTTTTTTTTAAGTATAAAAACGATTACATTTAGAGTAACAGAGCTGTAGGTTTGCATTTAAACCAGATGTTGTTCATGTGTAATAATGTGTGGGCTAAGCCCTGAAAGTAAAGTTTCTATTCTCTACCTGGGCTGCAAATGTTGAGGCAAAGCTTAGAGTGAATCAGAGTTGATCTGTCAGTGAATTTACAACCACAAGAAAGCTCCATTAATTCCAGCAAAAATGACAGACACCAGCCTACATACGGGTCGTTTACCGGGTTTAGTGTCAGTTCTGATGAGAGAGAGGCTGGATCACCCCAGCGATGCATCTTACTCTTTCTACCTGACCCCTGCACCCATGATTCTTAACGAGCTCTGCTACACTGCGAAGGATTGCCACTCAAGCTCGAGAGCAGCACGATGCATCGTCTCCTGCAGCTGATGATCTCTGTGACTCACAGAGAAAGAATCATATAGAGATCAGCTACTATATCTATCATATAGATTGTAGATTGTAGTGTTGGGAAGCAATGAGTTCACAATGCTCTGAAGTAAAACCTGCAGCTTTAAGTGGAAATTAGAGTTTTAGCTACATACACTTTTATAAACTTCTCTTTTCAAATCCACCTTGTTGCTGAAAAGTACAGCAGGTACAGTAAGCTAAACGTATTTAAAATAACATTTTACATCGGTCAGTCACAGTGACATATATTCTACGTTCCATTTACTTCAGAAGTCAGAAGATGATCTTACAATGGCGTCACACCCAATTTAATTGTTTTCCAGTTCCAAGTTGACAAACATCCTGGATTATAATTGTTGTGCTCAGTGACCAGGCTAATTATTAGTAGCAATGCAAGATGATAACATTTTTTTTATATATTCAAACCTTGTAGCAACATGTAGAACAGAGGTACGGTGTGTGTGTGACTGATTTAATGAGATACTGTCAGAAGTACAAATAAACAGTTAATTATTAAGGCTATTGCCACTTTCTATGCACCAGGCAGCCTTATTGGATTTTTACTTGGAGCTGGTGATAAAACTCTGACTTTCCAAGTCATAATTCTGATTTAGGGAGGTATTCGATTTGATTTTTCCAGCTTGGAACTCCAAACTTTCACCTTACAAGTACAAATGGAGCCACCACTTAAGTCAAGTCTCCTAAGCATCAGCAACTTACTTGTAAATTTATTTTTTTAGGCTTTCAATAAAAATCACTTGTTGATCACTTTTATAAAACACAAAAAAATATGTTCAGAACAGCACTGCAGCCTTTAATTTAGGTAATGATTGTGTCGACTGCACAGAGAAACAGTTCACACTTTTTATTTCCAGCATGATGCAATTAAGGTGCTAACATGACTACGTCTCTGAGCTCTTGGCAGCGAGGGACACTGACCAACAAGAGCATGACTTCAGCTTGTCGGAGCAACCACATGAGAAATGCATTCTTATCTCCTCTTATTGCAGCAACCTTTGTGTTTTAGTTTTACAAGAAAGCTGCATTAGTTGTGATCAGAAGTGGAGGTCATAATTAACTGCTGATTAGTGACACACTGTAACAATGTTGAACACAACACAACCTCAAAACTACACTGGTTTTAAAACCAAAGCCACTTTTTTTCTCCTTATTGTTTGGTTTCCGATTCATTCTCTGTACGAAGGACATCAGACATAAATCACCAACCCTCTGCACTAACTTCACCCAGATGTGAGAAACAAGCTGTGCTTTCTGTTTTTCATGCTGAGATTGATATTTTTGCTTCAAACCCTATCACACACCATTTGTAAAGCCTTGTTGATGTTGCAAAATTTCTTATCCCAATGTGACACAATCCTTTATTGTCCCAGACAGATCCATTCATGGCTTAAACACAACAACAATAAAACAACGGTTCTCTCCCCCCTTCTGCCCATTCTATACTGCCTCGCTTGAATATTCAAAACGTGTTCATTGTCTTTATGTGTGAGTTTTGTTCATTGTTTGTTGTGCTGTCATTCCTCAGTTTGGCTCCTGAACTTCAAAGAAAAGGCTTATGTCAGTTTTTGATGGAATGAAATAGGCTTACAAGAAAAAAAAAGAAAAGGCAAAAAAGAAAACCTTTTGTGCCAAATGCTCCTGCCTCGAAATGTGTGTTTATTGATGGGTGTTCAATAAATCAATGGAATATAATTAAATTCAAACCATGTGGGTTTTTTTTTTCTTGTTGTTGACCTGCCTAAGGCTGAGCCCAAACAGCACCCCGTGGACGGCCTGAGATGGTCCAAATGACAACTGTGCTGTCTTTCACTGGAGGACGTCACAGAGCCAATAGTCAGTCATGCATAGGATTAGTGTTTGTGAAGCCCACAAGGCAATCAAATAGTGTATCGCTAAGATTAGACACTGATCTCATTTGATATATTTCAAGAGTGACAAAACCATTTTTGATTCACTTGAATATTAGGGCTAAAAAAGAGAGGACACGAGCGCTCAGAGCTAAAGTAAGTCAGCCGAGAAAGGTAACAGATATTTTCCTCTACAGATTTTCTACTTTCTGTCGTTTTTGTCACTGAGACTCAGCAGTCTGTCCCTTTACTCCAGCTGTTGTCATCCTTCTCCCTCTAGAAGCTGGCCCTGACCACGCAAGCAGAGGGAATCCAGTTGGACAGAGTGGGAGGTGAGCCTGCGGTTGGTAATCACCTGCTGGCTAGAAGGCACAGATGGCACAAACATAAGCAAATGTTTGTGCAGCACTGATCCAAGAAGTCTTTCTGACAGGATGACAGACAAATGCAGAAACCTGAGAAACCCACAGCAGGCTGAGGAATTACCGCATGCAGATTTGCCACTGAAAACTGTCAACTTGGCAGATAGGGAGCTACCTGTAGTGCAAACTAAGAGTTAAAACACTCATCTCTGTGCTGTTTTAACAGGGAAAGTGTAGGCATCAGGGCTTGAGGGATTGTCAAAATGGGGTTGTAATGATATAAATGCTAAAACCAGCCTGATAAAGACTATATAACTTGACCAGTGCACAAAAAGAATTAAGAAGTGAGGTCAAAGAAGAGATCAGAGCATGTTATCTCCTGCCTCTCAAGAATTTTTGATACCTTTAATTGCTCTTGTGACTTATATGGCAGACCAAATCTGCTTTCTTCTCCAGGTTTCAAAGCAGCCCTTCAAGACCAAGATTCACTCCCTAAGATACATTTCTGACACACCAGAGGCAGACAATTTAACAACAACGATTGCAAGAAACTATTACTAAAGTCAGGTGTGAAATCTATTAGCTTTTCTGTCTCAGATGAAAGAACTTGGTTTAAGTCATTTAATTTGTTGATGTTTGCAGAGATTTGTTATGGCAGACAGGGCATCAAATAAAAAATGAACAGGCCTCTGAGACGTCTCTCTTCTTGAAGTCTCTTCGGCTCCTTCTGCTATATGTGTGTTATTACTCGGTGCCGTGGTTTGTCCTTCACAAGAGACAGGTAACACTTGCCAAGACCTAGTAATTAGTGCAGATGGGGACTGTAATACTCTCTTCCCCTCCCTACAGAAATACCAAGGGAGGCAATCTATAAATTCCTGCATATTGATGCAATTTAAACCCACTCCAGACACCTTGCTGGAGGCAGGTGATAAAAAGGTGAAAGGCAGGCTACCTGGCACGAAGCTGCAGCTATGTCGACGACATTGAGTCTCAGCTCAGCAAATTTCTGACCCCCAGTTACACAACAAAATAACTTCATAATCTGACTCTTTTCTTAGAAAATGCTCTCCAAATCCTGACCTTAGGCCTTACAGCTGCCTGACTATCAATAATTAAATGGTAATCTAAAAACCCATTTAAGTTGGGTCATCTTTCTGCGCCATTGTCCCAGCTTCTCTCCTCCTCCTCGGTCTATTTTTTCCTTTTTCCGTAAGATCTAGTTAGAGATTCCATTAGCATGAGAAAGCAGGCTGGTAATTGTCTTCACCCTACAGAGTGATCCCTGGATAGAGGATTAGGCAGAGCAAAAGCCCTATTTCAACTCTGAGCACAGATGCTGCTTACAGCCACCCCATCCAGATTAGATTAGACCGCAGAGGGATGAGACCAACTGGGAACTTTGAGCAACATTAATGTGTAGACAAGAGGTTGAAATCAAAACTTTTATTTTCCTCGGCACCAGCTGTGACCCCCTTGTTTTCTATTTTTTTTGGGGGGAAGAATATCCTTTTTAATCTACTAATATGCTTTTCTGTTGAAAATACGGATTGGAGGGAAGGCAGCTTATAGTTTCTCACTTTCTGGAATACATAGAGTATTTAGAGCCGAATCTCCCTAAATCATCCCCCGGGCCACCCTGTCCGTCACTAATCTGCCTGCCACCACCCACTCATAAGGAGGTGTCACATTTCTGGCACTCCTCCATGGGATAAGCACTTCAAACAGCAGAGCTTCTCCACTTGACCTTTCCATGGAGATGATCGATTAAGCTCTTTGGATTTATTCCATAAACAGGCAACCATTACATCAAAAAAGGCAGCGAATTTACCTCTGAGGCAGAACTTGAAATCCATATAAGCTTCATGAGGATTCCAATTTTTTATTGGCTTTTTAAATCCACTTCTTGCACCACATTAATAACCACGGGGCCCTTTTAGAGTCTGTTATGGTGTCTGAACTATAGCACTTCTTTCTACCTGTAATAATAATGGAAGCAAATCACACAACAAAGTGAAATTCAGCAATCTGTACTAGACGAAAGCGGTGATGCAGAAAAACGGTTGCGCTCCAAAAAAATTAAACAGTAATAATATTGTGTGCATTTTTTAAAAAAATGCACACAATATTGTGGAAATGTAGACCTGTTCAGGAAGCTAAACCGAGGAGCAGTGAGGCCAGTACAAAGTCTGCCTCTTGCTTGCAGCCTAAGCCATTAAGTTACAACACTGCAGGCTTCCTGTTTTCATGCTTGAACACCTTCTACATGCTCTCAGTAAGGACAAGAAACAATCTCAAGTGAAACAACAGGGAAGGGAAACCCAAGACGACAGAGAGCATTTCGGTGACAGAGTGCTTTAAACCACAACAAATCGCATGTCACTTCAAATCCGATTTGTAAAAGTTATAAGAGGAATCCAAACTAGGTTTCATTTTACCAGTGAGAAGGGAAGATCTCTCCCTCTCTCTCTGAGGAGCATCCTGTTTGTAATCACAGTGACCAGTGAGCTGTGCTTCAAGCTCCGAGGGGCTCCTGCTCTATGGTAATCATATCCCATTTGAATAATGAGGCAATACCGCCACTCCTGCTGCCCATTCCCCCTACATCCTTCACTGGAGTCTTTGATAGACACTAATTCTAGCTCCATCTATAAAGCTCCTCTCATGCATTTTTAATAGAATCTATTACTTTAGGATTAAATTATAAAAGACTGTCCTCCTTAAATTTTTAATAGTTTGCATAATTGGTATCAGGGCCTGAATGCGCATCATAAAAACCCAGTTTGTACAGGACTGTGCTGCAGAATGGGTCACACAAAACCGCACGTGGCAATACGACACTGTCACACTCAAGCACACATCTGTTCGTGCTCCTGCACACACATGCAAGCAAGCAGGGACTTTATGGCTTTGAATGAAGGGGACGATAAGGTCAAAGAAAGTTGATTTTGGCTGCTGAACCCCTGAAGGAGCCTGAGACACAAAGAGTCACCTAATGGAAACAGGAGATGTGAACCAGGTGTCCGCAGAAACCCGCTGCCGCTGATGTCAACCACGGCCAGAAACGCTCACCAGGGCAAACAGCAAAAACTACTTAGCTGATTTACAGCCTCCCTTTGTCCCAGCAGTCTCTCATAAGTGTGTTCTGTCTGCTTGGCTGGAAATGTGTTTCCTCCTCTCGGTTCCCTGTTCCAGGCAGATCATCCACAAGTTAAATGTCATCTCTCACTCTCTGTATCTCCAACTCAGCTCTTTCCAATAACAGACAGAGCATACAGGGGAGCAAATGCGTCTAAGGCATCTCCTCTAAACTGGAGGCCCCTTAGAAATCTGTGCACGTCACCATCCCCCAAATTAGCACCACAGGGACACGTTCCTCACCGCCCCCGCCTGCTGGCGGCAGCTCTTTGGCATATCTGTACCGGGGAAAATATTTCACACTGTATGAATTATTAAGAGCGGGGCCAGTGCTAAGCAGTGTGGAGATAGACCAGTTATTCACAGCTCTATTGGGACGGATGCGTCGGAAACCCGGGCCGCTCGCCTATCAGATCGTTTGTCACGAGCGATAGACAATTTACAATGAGAGAATTTTTCAATTTATTCATTCTGCTGTCACTGCAGTTTTCTAGCACCGCTCATTCCACTCAACAGCCCCCTCCTCCTTCAGCACTGTCTCATCTGCTGAGGGGGGCTCTGTGCCCGAACCTGCTCCTCTGTCTGTGCTCACCTTGTGTTTTCTCCCTCTGAGGGAAAAGGTGAGGATGAAACACATGTGCAGATGATTTTACTTTAATCACCTTAATGTTTAGAACATCCTGTGACAATTGATTTGGTTAAACTGACAGTTCAGTTGTTTGAAGTAGACTTGTGAAGAGACATTAAGGACAATATCTTACTTGTTATAGATAGCTCTGTAAGTGACCACAGATTAAATCTGGATTGCTTTGATCCTAAAATAACTCAAACCTCTGTTTTAAAACAGCAGCAATCCACTTTGGTCTTGGCCCCTCTCAGACTAGCTGTTAGCTCATCAGTTCGGACCCACTTAAACTATATTTTCCAATCTGAGGCCATTCAAAGACCTATCTACAACAGGTAAGATATTATTTGTCTTAACCACAGAACCCAACTTCAGACTATCTGAACTTTTGCTTTAAGTTCCCCAGTAATGAACCTTTGGCTGTGGTTCTGTGATAAATGAAAAGACAGGAAACACAAGATGAAAGTAGATGGCTGTTCATGTCTGAACTAAGCTTCTGGAGAGATTAAACCCTTTCATTGAGTTCTTAGAAATTTAGACATGATGAATTTGTACAACTCTGTGTAATTAAATTGTGATAAAAGTGCATTTTCTAAAACTAAATAATTTTATATGGAGTTATTAGTTGATCAATTTTTTTTTTGAGAAAGGTAAAAAGCATCTCAAAGGGCAGGATCCTGCTTATTTCCAGTTACAGAAAAATGCCAAAAATCAGCTCCTACGCACACAGTCAGAGGAGATCAGAACAACTGCTTGGCATACTGCAGTTTCAACAATAATTACTAACGGTGAACCAGCTGTCAAAACAGCTGCATGTTCTGCTTTTGTTCACCGACAACTTCTGTTAAAGAGGACAAATCGCAGAACGGACCAGAACCTGGAGTTGAAAGCAGTGCTCTGCCACCTTTTCACCACACAGAAACTCAAATTCACGAGAGAAAGAAAAAACATGAATTTTTAACACTTGTTTCTACAGACCATACAATAATAAAAAGAAAGAAAATGACATTGGTTGTTTTGTAGGTCTAAACGTTGAATGAGAGCAGTTTGACCTGCAACGCAACTCAGAGTGTTTCTGTATCTGCAACGTCCTTTGAACCCGTCACAGACGCGTTGCGCTGAATAGGTCCTGATGTGAAAGGCAGAGATGTTAGATAAATGTCCTCACAGGCCAGGCCTCTGCCCTCTTCCTGATGATGCATTCTTATACTCAAATACCCGCTCCCCCTCAACATGCAAGCACACACATGCAAACCCACACACACACTCACATTTGCAAACACAGACACGCAATGCCAACAATTCCAGCGAGGGCAGCGTTTGTTTGGGGACAAGGTGACCCTGTTGCCTGGGGGCCTGTGAACAAGCACAATAGAGGCCTCTCATCCTGCACACACCCAGCCGGCTGTGTTGGGCTGCCAATGGGTGGAGGAGGGTGGGCTGTGCGAGGCATCACAACACCCTTCTATTGCAGTTTTAAAGCCCCATTCAGGAAGCCCCCTGAGATAACTCCTTTCACACCCTGCACAGACGGAGCAAAATCCCGGCTTGTAAGCCAGAGTCACGCAGTCAACAGATGGAGCGGCTATTGAGTGAAGGATCGCGCCGGCAGAGGCGGCTCCCCATCCATCCCTGCTGGAAACAATGGGGCAGCAGGTCAAGAGTGCTGTCTCCAAGAGAGAGGGGTCAAATAGGACGGTGGTGGGGGGGTGGCATGCTTTGACACAGTCGAGCTATGCGAGCACTTTGAAAGTAGAGGAACTGAGCAAATCTTTTCTGGGTGTTAGGTGCAGAGGAGGAGGAGGCTCGTGGCTGCGTGCAAGGCGCTCAAGCTGCTTGTAGAGGGGCGTGTTTGGGGGGTGGGGTGGGGGGTGTGTGTGAATCTGGGACAGCAGTGTTTGTGTTTAACCTGCAAACAAGAACAAAAAGACACCCCTGTGCACCACACATTTGAACATTTAGAAAGAAAACAGTCATACTTCAAGAACTAACTGTTAAAGTTCCTTTCAACACAAAAAGCTCCACATAAAATATAGAAAATTTTATTGCAGACAAAATAAAATTACCCAAACAGACTATATAGACAAAGAGGAAAGAGAACCTTTACATCTGTGATGTTTTTCACAAAATACAGAAGCTAAAACCGGCATTGAGCATTTCTAAACAAGCTTTTGAAGCACATAATTACCAGCTTTTACTTCAACAATAGTTCACTGCTCAATATTTCCCATAAACACAAAAGCAGAACAAAAACTAAAGTCTATATTATCACAACAGTGATATCAGATTGTTCAGATTTTGTTAATTTAATTTTTTGTGTGTGTGCTTTTGTAAAAATGGGCACACAGAGAATAAACAGCTATGGATAGCTACATGCTCAGTCGCTCATGTGTGCGTACATGCACCGGACCGTGACCACACAGATGATCACAAAGCAGACGTAGCTTGCTCTAGGGGGAAAGTATATCCATTTCCATTGACCAGAATCGTTGCTATCATGTGACTCTGACCTGGGAGTCAATTAGTCATATAGTTTGCCCTGCCTCACTGGCTTTCTATGGCCAGACAGGAGACAAAGACATGAAGATATGATATGATACCACATACTTTATATTGTTTTGTATGCTGTGATCTCGTAACTTCAGTTCTCTCATATAGCACAAACATCCCTGTGAGTTAGATGCCACGTGGTTCTCATCCCTGAGAGATTTGGTTTATGGGACTATTTTCCACAGGAAGACACTTACTACAAAGTGGAGGGTGTCAGAAGCCTTGCAGCAACTCTCCTTTAACAACCACTTGACAAGAAAATACAGAGACTTACAAAAAGACTTCCTACCACAAATCACATGTAATTAAACACAAAACCCTAGTTGATGAAATCAGAGCAGAAGGAGGCTTTTCAAAACCAAGGTGGAGTAAATTTTATGTGAGGTGGGGAGTTTGTAAGAACAACACTTGGCAGGGACAGCACTATTTCAGTCTCATTTGTGCATTCTTTCATCAATCTGTCAGCAAAACACAGCAGAGAAAAATGTTATACTACCTTCTCTAGGTCACATCACAAAATGTCAATGGTTTGCCATTTCAGAACATGCTGCTGTTACACTATTTGAGAACAGAATTGAAGAAAATAAAGCCCATTCCAACCACACTGAAAAGGATCAATAAGTGCATAGGAGAAAAAAAAGAGAACGGCCATAAACACAGAGGCTTTTATTCAGAGTGCCACAATACTGATAAAAGCAGAAAATGCACCTGGAGTGCAGAGCTGAGAGCAGCAGAGGACAACAGAGCCCACAGAGCTATCAGGTGGGTCCGGAGAGTGCTGGCAATATTAAGACCTCAGCATCATCTATCTCCGCAGCAGCTATTAAATTTCTAATATTGTTGGTTTTAAGGAGGCTTGGCTTTCCTTCCACAATGAGACAGATTCAGCCTCGTCTGTCTGTCATTACCCCCCCCCCCCCCTTTAGTTTGGTCTCACAGGGTCCTTTTGGTTCCAAGCAAACAATGCTGCTGGGCGGCGGCCCTTATTTAAAAGATTAATAGGATGCTGTCTTGGCAAAGAAGCAATCAGTGAGGTTTCTGTGACAGCAGAAAATGTGTGAAAACAAGGCAAAGAGGAGAGACCATTGTCACGGTTACCAACTGGCTGCCGCAGCTCAATTGAGATAGCTGTAGCTTTCCAGCTCGGCCGTCAATCACAGCAGCGAGCATCAATGGGGAAAATTTAAATGATAAAACGATAAGTCATGAGCAGGCGATTTTGCTGTCACCAGGACAGGGGGTTGTTTGAAAGTAACTGAGTGTGCAGAGATTTCACTGCAGCCATATGGAATTTGGTTTTGCATCAAGTTGCAGGCTTCACTTCTCCATCATGACAGAATGTGTAATCGCCAAATGTCTTCCTCTCAGTTACATTTGGCAGCACAGTGCTGCCACGAGACATGAGGGAACATAATGGAAAGCTGACTAAAAGACAAGCTTTAGGACACTTAATTGGAGATACCCAACCATTCTCTCGGCTCCAGTAAACAGGATCCATCAAACTTCGCCCACAGCCCGTATGACTCTGCAGCTGTCTGTGGGGAGAGGCACAGCATGCCTGAGAGGCCCTCAGTTATCAAGAGGAGTGATGAAGAAATCAAGTCATTCAATACAAGACCTTCAATAGTTCCTGAAAACATCCATAAAAGGCTTAGGACTGATTGTAACATTTTCAGAGAGCGTGACAGTGGGCAACAAGCCTGACTCTGCTGTCCGCTTCAGGAGCTTTGTTACATGTAATTTCCCTTTCTGTCCCCTCACATCTGTCTAATATTTCTGCTAACAAATGAAAACAGAAACTGCCACTGAAAGTGTCTTTAAAAAAAATGCATGACAGAAGCTAATGACAGACGCAGAGAAGATGACAGAGCGGGGAAAAACACAAGCGAGCTGCCAAGAAGAAAGTAAGAGAAAAACACTAAACTATGGGAGGCCCCTTAGGACAAAAAAACATTCTTCTTCTCACATACACTATTAAACCTTCTCACTTACACCATCAAACCTTCTCACATACACCATCAAACCCTCTCACATACACTATTAAACCTTCTCACATACACCATCAAACACTCTCACATACACTATTAAACCTTCTCACATACACCATCAAACCCTCTCACATACACTATTAAACCTTCTCACATACACCATCAAACCCTCTCACATACACTATTAAACCTTCTCACATACACCATCAAACCCTCTCACATACACCATCAAACCTTTTCACATACACCATCAAACCTTCTCACATACACCATCAAAC
>JAOXNZ010000001.1:17413481-17430424 GCA_028566095.1 Kryptolebias brasiliensis | reverse complement strand
ACCATCAAACCTTCTCACATACACCATCAAACCTTCTCACATACACCATCAAACCTTTTCACATACACCATCAAACCTTCTCACATACACCATCAAACCTTCTCACATACACCATCAAACCTTCTCACATACACCATCAAACCTTCTCACATACACTATCGAACTCTCTCAGATAAGGTATCAAACTCTTTCGCATTCCTTCATGACCCTATACGGAAGCGGCTGAGCTGCCTCATTCAGCCGTGGGTTTTTACCCTAAACACTACAGCTTCTTTGAGCCACCAAGGATTTGTATAATATATAAATATACTTCTATGGCCACTACCACTCTACCATATATATATATATATATTTTTTGCTACTGCTCCAACATTTTTTTCCGTCTCAATCAAGAAGGCGGGACATGTCCGTGTATTTCTTCTTCTACTCTTTCAAAGAAAAAGATAGCCAGTCAGAAACTGGGATTTTAAGTTTATGTCTGTTTCAATCAAACTCTCTTACATACACATACAGACTCTTTTTGACATACCCATACAAACTGTCACACACACACAAAGTATTACACACACCCACACACACAGCCACCAACACCCACATACACACAGAGTCTGGCATATTAACTATCAAAAGCCATGGTCAGTAAAAGGTTATTCCACTGAATTTTTAGCTTCTGTACAATCTTTGATCAGCTGTAGTTTAAAATCTACAATACCTAGACTGTTCAAACTTGGACTAAATGAATCTATACTATAACAGATTTAAAGAATTTTTAAAACGCAGTTAATGATTTGTGAAACCTTTTTTTTAATGTGTTAAAGTAAAAAAAAAAAAGAATATTTATGGTTATTTTTTTAATTTTTGAAAGTTTGTAGTCTGCTTTTAGTATAGAATTATCTAACCCAAATTTCAACAGTATTGTAGTTTTTTCTACAAAACCTTTTCCAATGTGAACCAGATGAATGAATTATAAATGAATAAATAAATACTCACAATAAATAAACAAATTCCACTAAAAAGACTGAATTTCTCAGTCTTTCACATAAAAAAAAGGTTTCACAAATTAAGTAATGTGTTGTACAGAATCTGCTTTTAGTGCAAAATGATCATGTACAAAGGCCCTTATGTTTGCCTAACTTTGTTTGCTGTTTTGTATATTATTGTTATTCTCTGCTCAGCACCTTTTTGACCTTTAAGTGATGCCGTGGAATAGTGTAGTCAGACGGTGATAACATCATTAGCCTAGCACTGCCCACACATATGTGCTAGTTAGTTAGCTGGAGAAGACCTGAGCATATAACAGCATGTTGCTTGCTAATGCATGTTTTCAAGAGTTTGTGCGTTAATGACAAGTAAGTTGTAGTAACTTGAAGGGGTTGATAGTGTATGTGAGAGGGTTTGATAGTGTATATGAGAGGATTTGATGCTATATGTGAGATGGTTTAATGGTGTATGTGAGATGGTTTGATGGTGTATGTGAGAGGGTTTGATAGTGTATGTGAGAGGGTTTGATAGTGTATATAAAAGGGTTTGATGCTAAATGTGAGATGGTTTGATAATGTATGTGAGAGGGTTTGATAGTGTATATAAGAGGGTTTGATGCTATATGTGAGAGGGTTTGTTGGTATATGTGAGAGGGTTTGAGTTTGATAGTGAATGCGAGAGTTTGATACTATATGTGAGAGGGTTTGATAGTGTATGTGAGAGGGTTTGATAGTGTATATAAAAGGGTTTGATGCTAAATGTGAGATGGTTTGATAATGTATGTGAGAGGGTTTGATAGTGTATATAAGAGGGTTTGATGCTAAATGTGAGATGGTTTTATGGTATATGTGAGATGGTTTGAGTTTGATAGTGAATGCAAGAGAGTTTGATACTATATGTGAGAGGGTTTGATAGTGTATGTGAGAGGAAGAATGCTTTTTGTCCTAAGGGGCCTCCCATACTAAACAGCTGCTTTCCCCACTCTGTCTTTCCCTTTGCTCTTTCCCAGGAGAGAGTCCCATGTGATCTCCCTGATCCTAGTTTGTGGCTGACAGAGGGGACTGCAGCTCTGTTCATCTCCCCACTCACATGGCTCTGTGCCCCTCCTCATCCCCCACCGCCGCTTCACTCTCTGCCAGGAGGCGAAGGATGCTGGGGAGGGGGGAGCTACATCACAAGGAGAGACTCTCCCAGTGGGTTCTCGTCAGTTCCAGGCCATTGCACCTAGCTCGCTGGGATTTTGTTTACACACACACATACATACACAAATTCATGCAGAGGCAGATGACTATTAATGGATTAATGGATACGATAATGGGTTGTTTTTTAAATTTTTTGTTGTGACAATGTGACTGGCAGTTTGAAGCCTGGCAGAGCTTATTAAAGTGGCACAGGAGCAGATAACGTTCAATCAAAAGCCAGCGATACGGTTGACGTGGTCAGTAGTGAACGTGCAGCCCAAAGGCCTGACACACTTCCTCAGTCTTTGGGGATGAGTGGGGAACGGCACGCTGCCCTTGTGCGTTCAGTCTCTACAGATGTTGCCTTGGAGAGCGGCTGCCTAGTTGGCTGCCGTGACAGCTGGACAGCTGTTCCTATAGATGCAACCACAGAAGCATGCCACAGAGATGAGACGAGGGGGTGGGGGGTATGTTTATTTTATTCCTATGAAGTTCCCAGGACGTGCAAAGCTGTCAATTTTACCAACGATGCATAAGCTTGGAGAAGGAGGGATGGCTTCTGAACAGGATAAGGAGTGAGAGCACAGATGGGCTAATATCTGCCACAGCTCATGTTCTTTAAAACAAACTCCAATAGCAAAACAATTTTCTTTAGTTTTTTGTAAATTAGAATTGTAACTTCTCTAATAATTAAATTAAAGGCCTTTCATTTTTGAAGGAATGCATATAACCCGCCGCCTTTCATGTCAGAGTTTTAAACTAAGATCATCTTATGATGAGGGAAGAAGTTACAGCCATTTTAGTCAAACCTTGAAAATAATGTTATATGCAATCCCATGTGATACCTGGTGATGTCACAATCAGAGTGTGTGTTCTGGATGACTCTCAGCTACGACCACATCAAAATTTACCAATATCTGTAAAACTGACTGAGTTATAGTCATTTTTGTTTGGGCTAATGTCAATTGGCAGATTACTTCAAAAGGTAATCAGTTGCAGATGTACATCAAATGATTACTTTCTGAGAGATTACTTTTCATAACAATATCCCTTGTGGTTTATGAGATATTTTGCTAACAAACAAACACAACTGTCTACAGTAGTTATTGGTAAAGTTTTACAAACAGAACTGGCACAATCAGTTAGTGCTCAAACTATGTGTTGGGAATGAAAATTAGCTATTACCCAACCAAATTTAAGCTCAATATCTATAACACTGAATGAGTTATAGTTATTTTTGTGTTGGCTAAAGGTGTTTAGCTGTGGTGCCCATCTTGAATTGGGTTTAATCCAAAAGTTAATCACTTGTAGATGTATGTCCAATGAGGACTTTCTGAGAGTTTTAATAACATTTTGTCCAGTGCTTCATGAGATGTTTTGCTAACAGTCAGACAAACCCACGCACAGACATGGGCAAAATCATTATCACTTTTCTCCTTCGGCAGCAGGCAATAACAAATGCACAATCAACTGGTGAGAACAAGATATTTATTTAGATCAGTAAGGACAGGCTTTTACCACAAATAAGAAAGGTTTTAAATAGAGAAACTTTAGACAAAACTTCTGCTTAATTTTGTTTTTATTTTTTAACAAAAGAGGGAAGGTAAAAAATCTACTCTGTACAGCACAGAGGGTTTACTATTTGAGGATTAAATTTAATCTGGACTTTGTGGCGACATCAGCCTCTTGTAATAAAAGGCAGTTCAAATTAGGGTTATGTTCAGATATCATTAGTGTCTCTTTTCTTCTTTAAAACAGAGCGCCCTAAAATAACATAAGTAAGCTAAAAAAAAAAACCTGAGGACTCAAGCCAAAAAAGAAGAATCTTAGGTTAGGATTAAGACTGAAAACAAAGAACAGCTGAAAAGGAGCTGAAAACACTCAACCGTATTAAATACTTTCACCTGCTGAATAAACAAATCATGAATCTAGCAGCTTGGAGTCTTGCCAGTCACTCGTGCCAAAAGTCAAATTTGTCCTAGGCAAGCCGGGCTATTCATTATGCCACAAAAGGTCAGCAATTTGTTCAACTCAATAAAAATGTTAATAAACCTAAGAGCTCACAAAATAGCAACACTCACAGGCCTCTGGGTGCCCATCCAAAGGAAAAAAAACATGAATATGTGGTTGGGAAACGTTTTCTTCTGCATCTGTTTGAGCACAGTGTTGCCACTGCAGCATTACATAGGTCAAAGGTTGTAAAGCTGCAGATATCTGGCAGGAAATAGAGCTTCGGCCTGGTCATAATCCCGGTCAAACTCCACCAACAGGGCAGATATAAACACGTGCGCGAACAAATCTGTATTCAACACGGGTAAAAAGTTGATCAGCTCAACCACCCAAATATATCCAGGTCACACCCCTCATCCCACTCTGCTAAATAAAATGAGGAGCTGCTTTATAATTACATTTATAAAAAATTTTACAGGGGAGAAAAAATGTGATTATTGTGGATGCAAGTCTGGAAATGGATGGGGGCGGGTCATTGCTAAGCAACCAGTCATTATCCTCCAGAGTGGAGCGAGGTGACCGGCCATCCGTCTAAACTCGCCTGGCTCCTGTACAACCCCTCTCCCTCCTTCCCTCTGCCACTCTCTCTCCCTCCTCTTCCTCGCTCCCTCAGCCGTCTCCCCATCCGAATACAAACAGAGATAAAGAACGCTGCAATCGCTCTTGACACACAAATAGGTTAACACAATAAAGCCGGCTTTGCTTGGCTCACTCGAGGGAGGAAAGCAATTCCAGCAGCAGGCAGGAGGTAATAAAACAGGGCTAGGAGTGTGTGTGTGTGTGTGTGTGTGTGTGCATCTCTGTGCATGGGTGTGAGAGTGTGTGTGTGTGTGTCCATACATGTCCTCATGTCAACATTTCTGTGTTTTTGTATGTGAGTGGAAGCAGACACACAGAAGCTCTCTGCCCTCGAGGCCTAATATCCCATGGATTTTCAGCCCTATCCTGATACAAACAATAATACACGAGAAAATGACGGAAATTCCAGGATACTCTCCCATTTAGAGGAAGGAAATGGTAGTTTTATATTAACAACATAGCTGACCTGTTCAATGCATACACATAAACATTTCCTCTACGGTCTGCTCTCATGTAAATGGTCTCCAGCTCAGTTAAAATTCAACACGCAAATTGAATGAGTTTTATCTGCGCGAGCCTCGGTTTACTTTCCCTGACGCGGCTGCCAGGCCTGGCAATAAATGATAAAAATCTCCAGAGTTTTATTAAATCGTGTTGCATTCACGCCGAACTCAGGGAAAAATGGTGAGGTGGCTTGGACAATTATGGCCCAGACCAGACAACATTGTTTTCTCCAGTCGGTGGAAATTTCATTACCCTACAGCAATGGCCTTAGAATTGGGTAATAGCCTCTTTTTGTCACAGAGGCAAACCGTCTGTGGGAGGTGTGACACCCCATAAGTGTTATCCATTTGCAACAAAAAAATGCATTGCGGTCCAGATGCTGGTCAGCATAATGTGGCCCGTTACTCAGTGATATGGAGGAAGTGAAAGAACAAAACAGCAGTCAATAGCTAATTCCTGAAATGACTGTGGTGTAATGAAAAGCATTGAACCTTGATACATCCACGCAGCTGACATATCCCTCCTAAGGCTACCAATGCCAGCCCCCCTCCTCTTCCCGTGCGGGTCGATAAATACAGAAACGGATGGCATATACGAGGGCTGAACTGTGAAGAAACCCAAATGGATGCTCCGGAGTTTCACATGTTTAAGGTCATGCAGGACAGGAACGTGAAAGTGTCGCTCATTTCTCATGTGTTCACCCATTTTTTAAAATCAGTGCAGGTAATCAAAAAGCAGAGATGTAAAGTGGTGGCCATTGTCAACAGGGAATAAATTACGGACACATGAAGGGAAAACATCTTATCTGCCTGATGTATTTCCTGCTTCTGCAGAAAGCTACAAAGCCCAAGGGAAAGCAGTCAACCAAAATGCAGGGAGATGGAGATTAGCATGATGTGCAGTTCCTTGTTCCATTAAAGTTTGATCTTCCTCAATAGCCGAGGAGAATCAGATATCTCCTATTCAAGATTAAAGTATACCAGCGTACAGGGGAAGATTAATCAGAGGCATGAGAGAGATAAAAACAGCCTTGCTTCTGGCATGGAAAACAGTAGCAATAAAGAATTCGGCTGATAATGTGAAACATGGCGAGGCACAATGGCAAATCAAACAGCATGTGCGGGCCGCCGAAAACAAATCAAAGCGCAGACTCGACCGCAACGCACAGGCTGGAGGAGTACAGCAGGGGCTGATCTGATAGCAGCCAAGGCCTTCATTTTATTACTGGTTAAGGTTGAAGAGGGCAAGCTGTGGATTTTCCCATGTTGCTCTGTCGCCAGCCTCTCATTCCCTCTCCTCCTCTTCTCCTTGAGATCAATGGCGCTGGGGTGATTTCACAGCAGCCTGCATTGTCACCCAGAACAAATCAATGTGACCATGAGGAAAGCAAGAGCGGCATTGTTTTTAAGGAGAGCAAATTCGCTGTTGGAGAGCTTGTCAGATTTGCTTTATTCTCTCCCCCCCCCACCCACCCACCCCTTCAAGAACTCTCTGGAAGGAGCAAGCTTATCCTCACCTTTTCAGGCTGTTATGGAGCAAACTATAAACTGGACAGCACTCAGCCTCTTCATACAAGTGTACTTAGTAACCACATATAAACTTCTCAAATCCTGTTAAATGTATTCCACGTGCGTAGGAGAAGAAAAGCAGACCAGCCGCCCCTAACCTTTCCAAATGAAAGACTATACATTAACCCTGAAACCTGGTGAGACGTGACTTCCATTCAGGCTGACAGGGAAGTGAGAGGGGAAGAGGAGGAGGAGGTTCGATGGAACGCTGCTGTCTGTCATCCTCTAACTGGCTGCAGATAACCCTGATGAGGATCTGGCCAGGGCTCATGAGCAGAGTGGTGGTCAGGTAATCTCTTGATTTAAAATAACAGGAAATCAAAGCACTAACAGGCAGAGACATAGAGCTGAAACGGTATACTGAAGGAGTGAAGTGTACTACTGAATGTGATTAAAAAAACACTTGAATTTCAGTGCTAAATCTCCTGTTTATAAAGGCAAGACGACTTCATTTACCCTTTAAATTTCTGTATTTGTAAAGTGATATAGAGTTGGGGGAGAAACACGATTATAAATTGTACCGGTGTGCCATCATTAAAAACTCTGCTGCAAATTTAATCTTGGCCATGTGGAAATAAGTTGCAACTGTACTTTTGTTTGTGTAAGAGGAGGGAAAAACTCTGCCATAGCTGCTCTGTAGCAGTATTGTTTTCTCTGTAGTTTTAGTCTACTGTTCAACAGGGGGGACTGGTGTGAAGTGTGGTGCATTTCAAAATAAACTCCACCAGACTTGCATGCTCCATTACCAATGCACAATCTGTTATAACCTGGTAAAATGACTTAAAAGTGTCTTTAATGTCAGATCTGTTATAAATCCCGTCAGCCAATTCTATCAAAACATGTCACTGCTTTTGTTACTCTCATAACCCAGAGGCTGAAAAGAAAAGAGAAAAATTTTACATTGTGCAGGTTTTTTTACACATAAAAAAACTTGTTTTGGAAGCAGTGGGGCACACAATGGAAGAACAAACATAAGCAAAGCTGGCTGGTTATTGTAGAAAACCTCCAATCCATGAAGATGGCAGAATTATAACAAACCTTTGGATCAGGTTTTCAGCTGGAAGGTTTACAGTTAGCTGTGCCCTGCCAGGACTTGACACAGCCAATAGGCTATATAGGCCAAAAAAAGAGAAGACTTTCAGAAGGGATTCGTAATGTTCCTGTAAAGTTATGAACTTTATGTTTGAGCAAGATATTTGTTGTCTAATCGCTTTGTTCCATGATGCAATAGCAATGATAAAACAATACTTGTCTATTGCATGTTCAATCTAAGAAAAAAGGATTAAAAAGATAATTAAAACCCCTTAAAATGCCCTGATTGACATGCTTTAAAAAGACGACATCACAAGCTTTTCTGGGCAGATGGTTATACTGTCTACCACAGTATAATTAGAGGAAGACTTAACAGATTGAAATCTGGAAACCACTGAACTCTAATGTGATGCACACTTAATAAAATATGTTTAAGTAATAACTTTTAAGCGTTCCAAAAAAAATCACCATTTTGATTCCTTTTACCAAGACTAGATGACTAAATGGTTTGTAAAATGCTGAAAACTGTGAACCAGTCTATAGTTCAGTTGTGTCTGAGTATTTATTGTGGCATAATGGCGCTGCTTTTTCCTCCCACAATCCCAAAATGTGCACATTTGTTTAATTATTAATTCTAAATTGCCCATATGTCTGCATGCTTGTCTGTCTCCTTGAGTTAGGCCTGTGTGATGGACTCTGTCTTGCTTATTGTCTGCTGGGAGAGGCTTCAGCCCCCCCCCCCCTCCAACCCGCTAAATGACAAGGACTCTTAGCTAATAGATTAGAGCTGCTCATTTGACTCTGTCAGTGGCGTTAAAGACATTAAGGATCCATCATTTAGTGCTATAATAGTCACAGCGATGGTGTGCAGTTTGATGTATGTATAATGGGTACAGTTTCAAGCAGAAAGTGCTGGAAGTGCTGCAAACACTAACTCCAAACACACAAACAGAACCCTTCGTGCTAATCCTGCCTGTCGAATCGCATCAGCACCATCTTCTCAGCTGGAAACAGAATATCTTTTCCACCTGTGTTCATTCACATTGACTGGCTGAAAGCTGTGTTTTCTTCTCTGCAATCATTTGCATGTAAAGCTTTTGTTTTATGCTTCTCTTTTCATGCTCTGTCGCCACATCTCAACGCGCAGGAGCATCAAATCATGTAAAATTGCAAAGCACAACAAAAAGGGCATGTCTCTTTTGTTTGTCTGCACATTAAAAAGTGTTAAAACAAGGACTGCTGGAGACTTTTCTCGATATGAAACGCTTTGATCAGGCAGCCGATGAGAGGCTGCTGGCATCGCTTTGAAATCGCTTTCTTTTTTTCTTGTTCCTTTAGATGTCCAATGGTATTTCCAGGTAAGAAGCTTTATTCTTTTCTGCAATATCAGCTAATTTAGGTAATCATGTCTTTTCTTTTCTTTGACAGGAAAAAAAAGAGACTATCTTTCATCTACAGTCCATACTTCTATTTAAAAAATGGTCTCCGGAAAGCAAATTGCTCTTCAGAATAGTATTTAATGTGCTTGAATAGCTCCACTTTAAGTAATAGTCCACACAAGAATGGACGCGCAAGATCAGACACTTAAGGTAGACACACACACACACTCACACACACATACACCAGTACCTACTATTACAGTCTTCTTAAGTGCCAAAATGAGTTTTACTGCCTCTGGGAAGGTGTTGAGACAATCAAACCATGCAGGGATTAAAAAAGATTAATACACCAGCACAGGAAATTAAACTTCAGCAACTTTAACGATATTCATGAGTGCAGCTCCCTTATTCACATCAAGCAGGCACTTTAATAAGCAAAAGAATACAGCAAAAAACCCAAATGCTATCAATCAATCAGAGCCAGATGCGGTTTGAGTTGCACATTGATAAAATGCCAAGCTTCTCTCAGTGTATTACTTTTGTTAATGCATTGCTAAAATACACCCTCCACCTTCCAACAGTTGGCAGCTTAATGAGTACAACAGATTAGAGTTTACTTAAGTAATTTAGATGCTTTTTGATTTCATCAGCAAGTAAAAGAAATGTCGGAGGAAAATGCTGCTGTGATCAGGTTTTGATTGGAGAGGAAAACTTAGGTTTTTAAATCTTAAGGCACCCCCACTTGTAGACGTAAACACAATAAAAAAGCAAAAGGAACGAGTCTGCAATGGGACATTTGAAGATCAGCTGCAAGAAAATATAAAAATCTTAACAGCAAAAAATATAAAAAATAAAGAAATAAAGAGGCAAGACAAAAACTCCAAAAAAGGTAATTCAGTGACCCAGATATTAAAGCTTTTTTTCCCCCCTGCCATTCTTTCTTTTCCCATCCAACCATCATGTTGAGTTAAGGTGAGCATTATGCTGGGGAGACTATTTGTTTAGGTGAGGAGCAGCCACAGAGCTAATATGAGCACAATTTGCTCAGCAGGTCATAGGCGCAGAGAGGAGGAAGTAAATGAGGCAGTTCTGTCCCCTCGGGTGCAGCTCCTGTCTCATACATCACTGGATGTTTTATTCAATACAGCCAGGAAGGCTCTGTGGCAGGTGCCCCTGACTGTGGGGGCGCCTGCTCTGCTGTAGGGGCCCATATTACATTCAGCCAGCCGCCTATCTGCAGGGCTGCGAGACACAGAGGATGACTGGAGCCAGACAGAAAGGATCAATTTTGAGGACGCTTGTAGTCTAATGATAAAACACGCCGCGTGCAGCTTTTTTTTTTTTCCCCACCCGGCACAGTCAGCACAATGTGGAGCTCCAGTCTGCGTGAGCAATGAGGCTAAATATTGCAAATCAGCCTCAGCAAGCCCACGAGACTCCAAAGTTCAGGGTTTTATTAGCTCCCAGTCATATGCAGGGAGGAAAGCACGAATTTCCGACGTACTCATGATGATCTGTCCTCTCTGGGCTGCAGAGGACGCGCGTCTGTAGAAATTCTACAGGACGGCGAGACAGACACTCTCCACGCAGCGTCATCCGAATGAAAAGTTTTACTGCGTTACAGTCTCCGGCGATTTTACGAGTTCCTCGATAAAAGGCTGCCACACTATATAGGCGCACTATAAAAAAAAAGAAAAAAAAAAAGATAAAAAGATTATATAGCATCACTAATTGCAGCAGACACCACACAGTCACCCTCCGCCCCTCCGCGCGCAGTCTGTGACGCACGGGGGCGAGCAGATGAGAAATTCGCACCTTTTGCTCTGAGCCGCAGTCCCTTTCCAGAGCCACACACACCCCTGTCTGAGATGCCTGCAGTGCACGGCCCTCCACGACACTCCTAATTGCTCCCGTCACTTGTAAAGCCCAATATTACACATCAAAGCAGTTGCTGAAGCTATTCGGCAGCGCTGCTCTCTAACAAGTCGGGTTTTTTTTTCTTTTCTCTCTCTCTTTTTACAACACTGCGTTTATTGTGGGTCAGGCATGGAAACAAAGACTTTAAACCTGAGGAATCCTTACGAGAGCAGCACCAGAAAAGGTTCATTATTTTATAACCCCATCCCAGAGAGGATCCCTGTGACACAAACTTGCAGTCAACAAATCCGAAACAGACTGAATCTGCTGGACTCACTGGAAGTAAAAGATTGATTTACCATAAATTGTTCCTTAGTGCAAACTAGAACTCCATGCAGATTGTTGCTTTCACTGAGCAATCTGCCTCGTTCTTCCAGGGGCCAAATTAAAACCGATTCATTCCGCTCCTCCGAAATCCAGCTGCTGCTCCGTCGATTTTCAAATGTTGATGAAGTTTATCCTCTTCTTCTGATGGGGTGTAAAAAATAAAAAAATAAAAATACAAGTAACCCTGCAAAGAAAAGAAAAAAAAAATAGATTCCACACTCTCGCCTCTCGCCTCTAGCATGCAAAGTTAATAAGCTTTGCTTTTTTTTAATTTCTTGGCTCGGCGGCCAGCTTCTTGTCGGGGGGCAGGAGCGCAGCTCGGCGGGTTCACGGACGTCCTCGGAAGGATCGCGCACCAGGAGCGCTTCGGCTTTTCTGCGTTCAGCTCCCGAAACAAAGTGAGGGGTCCGTGTTGCTTTCTCTCTCACCCAAAGGATACCTTTGAGTCAAAAATAAAAATAATAAAAATAAACAGTTTTTTCCCCTCACAACGAAAGACTGAGCGGTTGAACGATGGCAGCGCTGTATTCCAAAATCCCTCGTTATTACGCACGGGGTCCGTCTGCTGATTATAAACGATTTTATGCTTGTTTGTTTTGTTTTTTTGATTTTGTTTTGTTTTAAAGAGAGAAAGAGAATGTTAAGAATACTACTTAGGCATTACTGTGTTAAAATACCCTGAAAAAGATCAAGGCAGGGCCAAAGAAAGCAGCTGCCTGGAAAATCCTGAACAGACGCGGCGTAAAATCCCGGAGATCAGGGCTCCCTGCTCCGTCCGTCACTTTCTCCTCCCCGGTGTCGGCAGCCTCTCTCTCAGATCCCGATGAGGCTGGGCAGCGCAGCTCGCAGAGGCTCTCTTTGGTCTGCGAACCAATAAAAAAAAAACAAAAAAAAAAAATCCCCAAAGTGGTTCCGTGTGGATAAAGAGCTCGCTGCTGGAGGCAGCTCCGGGACGCGGTCCTGCCCTTCAGCCGAGCTGCCGAGACTGACAATAACCCGGAACGCTGCAGACTGTCAGGCTGGCTCAGACCGCCCACCGACCAATCACTGCACTCAGGGAATTGAAACATTCCCACGGGTTGGCCAATCATCGTTAATTGAGGACTGTTACCATAGAGACGCTCGGCGTCTCAGCGTCTGAAACCACGTTGTTTATTCGCGGAAGAAGGAGGAAAAAAAAAGGGGGAGTTTGAGATAAATTGGTGAGACAGGATGCAGATTGAGATCTTTAACCACTCTTTTAACATCACATTAGCTCTTTATTCTGCAGCCTGGCCGAGGGTTAAAGGGCTCTTCCTCCGATGGGACACACAGGATTAAACCCTAATACTTTTAGAAAGAAACTTAAAGTGAAGCGGTGCTGCTTTGTTGCTGCTTAGCAAGGGAGAAATAAAGTATTCTTCTGAGAGCTGGATGACTTTAAAGCAACTCACTGAAAACTATTAAATGAAAATGTAAAACAGGTTACCCTGAACTACATCAAACGGTGCAGTTTCAAAGAGTTTACTCCAGTAGTTTTTCAGATATACTGATATATCAATGTTGCAGTTCTGAAATGCAGGTACGCACTCTGTGTAAACAAGCCTTCAAAACCTTAAGTCACATGACTGACGGAGATTAGGCTGACTGTAGTCTGTGTAGGAAGCGATTATGGCAAAATTGGACAAACGAATCTCAGAAAAGACATTTAGGTGGGAATATAGGAGTGAATCTGCTGCTAAGTGCAGAAGAAGAAAAAAAGGAATGCATAAAACAAGAATAACTATCAGGGATTAAGCAGGGCTTTAGCAAAACCTCTTCTATACTGGTAGGTTTACCACTTAAACCTAACTTACCTTTTTATCTGCACATACTTTACTCAACAAATTTGATTAGAAATTTGTACCAGTACGTCAACATTGTCGGACGTCTCGATCCCACACATCTCTTCCATGGACGTTGCCGTTGTCCTATTTTCTGTCACTTTGGTCGTTTCTGTTGGTAAACAAAAGCACGTGGTTGTTGGCAGCTGACACATTTTTTAGTTCAAGGACACATAAACCATTGATATGAGAAAAATATTGTGTGGATTTTGTTTTTTGCTTTATGAATTGGTTTTGACTGGTCTTCATGACTTTGCAGTGAGTAGTTTTAAGTAAGATGTGTGAGCAAAATGAATTTATTGTTAATTAACTCATGACTTGTGGATGCTAATACCTGAGTTTAACATTTACCTTTAGAACAAGTATTTCATAATAAACATGTCCCATTTGAGGTTTTATCATGGTGTTTTATTAATGTTGTTCAGTTTTCTGTTTGAGTCTCTTAAAGTTTAACACTTTTGTTTGTCCTCAGCTCCCTGTGTGTCTTGTCTCACACACCTGTCATTCTTCAGTAATCTTCTCAGCTGCTCTCATTCAGTAATCAACTCTTTCTGTATAAATTGTACTCAGTTTCTTGTTCGTGTGTCAGTTCCTCATTGTAGTTTTCAGTCCTCTATGCTCTGCCCTAGTGTTTAGTTACTTGTGCCATATTTCTTGTTTAAGTTTTGCGAATCTTTATTAAATTATTAGAAACATCCAGCCTTCTGTGTGCTTGCCCACCGTCTTGGGTCCTTAAACCACTAACCATGACAAAGCATTAGAAAAAACACATAAAAACATGCACACACATCCTCCATTGACTCTATTTTAAGAGTCTACCTTAAAATTACCAGAATATATTTCAGACAACATGACTGGTTGTCTACTTAAAGTTGCAGAATTGCATCACTGACACTTCCAGCTTCTATAAGTTACAGAAACTTTGCAGAAAATCATATTACTTTTGCAAAATCTAACAACAAGGAAGTGAGCAGTTCACTTGGACTAAGGCCCCCCAGTGTTGTTGTTCTTCTTCTTGTGCCCGGTGCACACAGTCCGAGGGACACACAAAAGTAGTACAAGCAATCACACATCATGGACTCTCATAATAAGCTGACGCTGGGAAGTGGGTGATGCAGCACTCAGCTTATGCCAGTGCTGATAAGAGCCTGAAAGTATTACCTCGGTCTGGCAGCCCGCTCCAAGAAATCCATCCTGAGCCAGGTCATCAATTCTGCCCTATCTGATTGCTCACCAATCCCTGGCAGCTCTGTGTCGCTGTCCTGGCTTTTGCCTTTGAAATTTTCTCTATGACTTGCACTTTCATGCTAGTTCTCCCGCAGAAAAGCAGCCACATGCTGTAAGCACACATAGGGTCTTTCATGAGGTCTTGCACCAACATGAGAAATGACAGAAGCAGTGAACATATGCTCCCCAGAAAAGGAAATTTTCCAAAACAGAAGGAGGCCTGACTCACTCAGTCTCTTTAAACGTATTAGCTTCAATTGCTCCCCTCCTTTACTGCTACGGTGGATCTATAGAGTGTTAAAATCTGAGGGGTTCAGTCATATCGGCTGCGCTGCGTGGCTGCCTATAGTCGATCAAACAGATAAACAAATAATTGAAAAATACCAAACCAGAGCTGTGTTGTGCACAGCCGAGGCAGGCGCGCAGGCAAATAAGCCATTTGATTAGCTGATAAGCAGATGACTCAACAAACATTCGAGGCATGTTTACTGTGGTTTGATTAGAGTACGCCCAATCCGCAGAAGATTGGACTCAAATACGCTGTGAAAACACTCAGCTGTTCCAATCCCCAAGGCAGCATGAGGGCACATGAAAACAATGAATTATTTATGGGGGGGAGAGACTAGTGAAATATCACAGTGGATAATTTTCCGTGGGCTATATTAAATGTAGTCTTCAAAATAATATGTCTGAGTCTGTGCGTTTCCCAGAAATCATTCCCGCTGACAGGCTTCAGAGCCCGAAGATTGGATGTGAAATCATGTTTGGATATTTCCCTGCCAAGAAACCTATGAGTGTTTCACTAAAACACCAACAGAACGAGTTATTTACATACTAATCACACCTCCTTCTTTCTTACTAAATATGATCAAAGGATATTTGCTTTGTTTGTGTTTTAGACATTAGCTCTGGCTCAAAATGAAAGACTCCACAATTAAGGCGAGCATTTTGCATGCCTCATTGGGAAGAGGGTTCACAGTTCCAGTAAATCCAGGTTCTGCCTAAGCAAAAAAATCACTGCCATATCTCTCTGAATGAAACATCTCATAAATAAAGCTCTTGCACGCACCATCCAGCACTAACATTAGTGTCAGTCTTGGAGCTTGAAAGCCTTACGCTGTTACAATTTGTTCCTGAAAGTGAACTCAGTTTAATTGAGCAAAGTTCAAGACTGCACAAACAGTAAAGCAACAGAGGGAAGAGAGAGGGAGGAAAAAGAGAAAATCAATGGCAACAGAGGCATGGAAAAAAGAGATAGCATTGATTTATCTGCCATTGATTCATGAGGATCGCTGCATTGTGCCCCGCAGGTGAAATGCGCGCTGTCTGCCAACTGATGGGGATGAATTTGAAAAGGTGTCAAGTGGTTAGAGGACACAGGGGTGGATGGAGGATGAGATCGGGTGAGCAGATGAAGGTGGCAGGGAAGGGAGGAGAGAGTGGAGTGGGCAGAAAGACGTGAACTATCAAACAGAAGAGAGCGAAAGAAGAAAAAGCTTGATAAGAGGGAGTAATGTTGCAAGAGTGACACCATCACTGAGCAGGAGCTGTTAAACATCTGACAGAGATGAGACAAAAATCAACATGACAGAAAGAACTGAGACAAAAGAAGGCCTGAAGCTGAAAACAAAGAAATCAAATAAAAGGCCTAGCGTACCTTAAAGAAATGCATATTGCCCGCCAGAGTTTTAGACTAGAATCATCTTGACAAAGAAATGACAAAGTTGTATTTGTTTTGGTTAAACCTTGAAAATAACTTTATGCATAATCTTCTGCAATATTGTGAGATGTGACACTCAAAGTATGAGTTGTGAATGACTCTCAGCTATCTTACTATCTGTAAAACTGATTGAGAAATATTGTGATGGCCAATGTTGATTAGCTGTGGCAGCCATCTTGAATTGAATTGACTCCAAAAGTTAATCAGTTGCAGATGCACATCCTGTAATTACTTTTCCGAAAGTTTTGTTTAATTCTGTCCAGTGGCTCATGAGATGTTTTGGTAACAGACACATAAAATTATTATTGTTCAACTTTGCCTTTCAGCAGCAGGTGATAAAAAAAAAAAACTCTAGACTGCTCTGTACATTTGACAACTAAACACTTTGATTAAAACTACTTTAAACTCATGCTGGCAACAGGTCATCTTCAGTTGATCCAACCTGGTTGATACAGGGATGTTGTAAGTATTTTTCAACGCTGTCTGTCGCAAGTGTTTTACAAGAAAAGCAGCTTTCGCAACAATTTAAGTGTCAGCAATCAGTAAACGGACGTCTCCTCAGAGGATTCGTACTGAAAACCACATGTTGTTGAAGAGCGAGGGGGAGTTGGGACAGAGATGAATGGGTGGGGAGGGGGGGGGGGACATTCGGACAA
>JAOXNZ010000001.1:17389871-17413381 GCA_028566095.1 Kryptolebias brasiliensis | reverse complement strand
CGCCCCCCCCCCCCAACCACATAGACACAGACCTGGAACTTTGGTATCTTTACAACATCCCTTTGCCTCCCATGAGAATGTTTGCAATTTCACTTCTACAAGAACAAATTTGTGGTTGCTGCTGCAATTCCTTCCCTATGTGGCAACCTTCAAAAGTTTATTTTTAATTTATATGCCACAAAACAACACTTTTTTTTTTTTTCTATTCCTTGCAAGCATGACAACAAGAAAAAATTCCTTTTCGTATAGTTTCCTTCTGTCAAGCTCAAACTATCACTGTTTGTGTTGAAGGTGCAGTAAAAACGTGACAGGAAGCGTGTTGCTTGTTTATGTTTAAACAGGACAAGGTGTTCCTGAACAGTTTTGGTTGACTTTTTCTCAGTCAGGTTGTGGTATAAATGAAGCTGAAAGACACTCGCTTGTTTTTTGGCTTCGAAGGCTGTTTTTTTTCAGCGGTGTTTTGGTTCAACCCTGGAAAGCATCTTGGTTTCCTGCATGTGACCACTCAGATATCTTCACAAAACACTATCACACAGGAAACTGCAGGCGCGCAGGCTGACTTATGGTTACACGGTGCACTTTTGACAGCGATTATCACTGGTATTTATGAGCCCATTTTTTATTGAAAAAAATAAACCAAAATCATATAACTGTCACTGCCTGAATATGTGAAAAGTAGAATCTGTGCTGGAAATGACAAATTGCAACACCTTGTTTACATAAAACAAAAAATCACAGACAATCAGAGATTTAAAAAAAAAGTTCAACAGAAGCATAAAAGCATTTTATTGTGCACTGTGTGACCCCGTCACATCTGGGCTTTGTAAATATTCAGCTCCTCCTCCCCACAAAAACTTTAAAAATAAAATCAAATCAGAGCCCTAAACTGTTTGAAATTGCTGCACCCTAACTACGTTTCAGTGAGCTGAAGGCTTTGAAGCAAAAAGTTCTTGCATCTAGCTGTCACTACCCTGTGAGAAAATGAAAATCGTTTTTAACACCTTTCATGTTGTTGTCAGCACCTTTGTGGTCCCTGCAGCTCCCAGCAGAACATAAGAAAAGACACCAATATTCTTTTATTGTTCAAAAAATTGAATGATTAACATCAGTACAAAATTTCTCTTGCGATAATGTTTGCCTCACATAAAATCCCAACCATGACATATTAACTGATACTGCTTTAAATGGCTGCATATCCTCATGAGACGAGCTCGCAGAAAAGCACTCTCACGCTGGGTATTTACACAGTTTTCCTCCTAAAAGCAGCTGGTTAAGGCAGGGCTGCCAAGAACACAGCTATTTCTTTTGTTATTTGAGAGCTTCACATGTATCCGCTCGTACTCCTTACAGTTCAATGTCGTGTCAGCGCTGGTGTCGGTGACAGCTAAGGGCTCAGGTAAAACCTCTTAAATAAGATCATAGTGGGGGGAAAAGAACAAAGGCCTTCATATAGGATAAAACTGGTTCAATGTTTTAAATCACAATGCTCACAAAGAGCCATATTCTTATAAAATGCTAATTCTCCTTCACTCACTTATACCTGGATTTCAAGTACAGGGCGTTAATATTGAGCAAAACTGACTACCATAATCACAGGGCAAAAATGTTTCCACAGAGTTGATTCCTCTTTTTGGTATCTTGACCCCAAACAAAAAGCTGGACACACAAACACAAACACATGATGCTTACATCCATTTATCCTTTTTCTGTACCTCTTTTGTTCTGTTCTAATCCATTTCTTATAGTATTTTAAAGAAGACTCTCAGTGTCATCAAAATCCTAAAGTTACTGCAAGAAGCAGCAGCAAAAAAAGGTTTCCCCTTCTGTCTCTTTCTACGTTGACTGTTTTGGCAAAAAGTAGCACATGAACACACCACAAAGATGACTTCCAACTGCCAACAGGAACATATGAGCTACACCTGCACAAGACGAAATGAACTGCAGCGTAGAAGAGAAACAGGGTTCTGTGTGTTATATTCAATAAGAGGAACAAGACCAACAGCGGTGTTTGCATGAATTCTGCTCATGAGTTCAGTCAAAGAGGCAATTAGGTCATCACAGCAGTTTCTCCAGTATAACCTGGCCTCACCACAGTTTAACAAAGACACGATTCAGAACTAACTTAGCCAACACAATCAACAAGCTTCATCAAAAAGAAACTAAATTAAAACTAAATTTTAACCTAAATTTGAATTTGTCTCAGTCAGCTAGGGAGCTGATAATATTAAATTTAATTTACTGTAAGATGTTGTGTTTTTGAGAAATTCTGAAACTAAAACACAATGTAAGCCTTTAAGTCCTTAAATTATGCTTGAAGCTCAACTGATTCATTCAGTCTGCTTCATAGATGCATGTAGCTAGTTATCATCTAAATAACAAGTGACACTTAAATTGGGATGATTATTATTGTTGCCTAACGGAAGCATGCATAAGCTGAAGAGCATGGGAACAAGCACAAAGCTCTGTGGAACATCATAATTAATTGTGAATGGAAAATGAATTAGTGACATTATCAAAGTCAAGTCCATGTGTGACATAAACAAGCTCTGAGGAGTTCTTTTAATCTTTGTGGCAGGTCTCCATGACTTTCAGATGTTCTCTTTACGAGCAGCGTTGACTAAATGGCCATTTTGGTAATGTGTATCTTTTGCAATTAAATTTGCCAACTAACTCATCAAAAGATATACAAAAATTAAAGGTCTATCAGTTCTTGAAGAAATGCATATTGCCTGCTTTCTTTCATTCCAAAGTTTTAAACTAAGACCATCTTATGCTCAAAAGGAATGGAGGGTTATTACAGTTTTGAGGTCAAACCTCAAAAATGAAGTTATGCACAAACTCGTGCAATATTGTGAGATCTTATATAATGTGTCAGCACTCAGTTAATGTGTTACGGATGACTCTCAGACAAAATTAGCTTAATTTCTGCAAAACTGTCTGAATCATAGCCATTTTTGTGTTAGCTAAAGTTGATAAACTGTGTCGATCGTCTTGAAATGGGTTGACTTAAAATGTTTGGGTTGTAAATGTACAGACGATGATTACTATCTGAGAGTTTGACTAATATCCGTCCAGTGACTCATGAGATATTTTGCTAACAGACAGACACAGTTGACTCCAACAGTAAATGGAAAGGTTTTAAAAACAGATCTCACGCCATCAATTAGTGCTTGGAGTATGTGTTGGAAATGACTCTCAGCTACTGCCACACCATATTTTAACTCTGTATTTGTAAAATTAGCTGAGGTATAGCCATTTATGTGTTTTACAAGTTTGCTTAGCTGTGGCGGCCATCTTGAATAGGGTTGACTTCACAGGTTAATCAATATTAGATGTACATCCATTGATTACTTTTTGAGTATTTCAATGAAATCAGTGGTTCATGAGTTGTTTTGTCAAGGCTACAGACAAACACACACAAACACGGGCAAAAACATTATCACTCTTTCATCTTTGGCAGCAGGCGATAAAAATACATTTCATGTTATAAAATGCAAAACACGTTAAAAATGCAAACTGTAGTTGTAAACACAAAGTTCTTTCAGCTCCAACTACAGTTAGCAGGAAACATGGAAGTAATAATCTTTTTATCTAATTCTTTGCAAGAAATCAGATTAATATAATCCTGAAAAAAACTATTAAACATGGCCTTGATGTTCGGCCCTGTGGAGTAGCAAAGTTCACACTCTGTTAAAAACAGTATTATCTGCACTCAGTTATTTGCATTAATGAATAAAACACATTAGAAATTCATAGGTTTCTGTCAGCCCTGTTGGCAGTTACTGTACTTTGAATTCCTTGTGTTGCATTTTGAGTTGCTTGGGGCTCATTCTCATCCAGTTGTGAGGTAGCTGGTTGAACACTTTTCACGTCACTCCATCTCAGTCAGTCAGGCTCCAGTGGACAGAGGGACCATCATCCTCTGCTTCGCACAGTGCTCAGCTCTGCCCAATTTTGCACCTCCGTTCACAAGTGATAGAGCACTATCAGTTCTGACAGCTCCACAGAGCCACTGGGATTTGAGTGCCCCCTCCTTTCACCCACCCTGAACCCCAAAACACACAGAAATTCTATGCAACCGCACATGCCTTTTTATACTACCTGTTTATTAAATGGTAAGGAGTGGCTTAACAAATACTGTCAAAGTAAAAGAAAGAAACATGGCATTATCTGTGAAGAAGTTGAGGGCTTTTACTCTGGTTTTCATTATTGGCTTGTGTTAATTTGAAACAGACAGCTAATCACATTAGAGGCAACTTCTGCAATACCTGAGGGCTGCTGTTTCCTAAAAGCAATCAACACATAGAAACTGCCTTCTGTATTCCAGTTGTTCAGCCTCGTACAAAGGAGTTTGATGCAAATAAAAGTGAGCTCAGGTTATTACAATGTTTTTTGTACTATATGGGTTTTTAGCTACAAAAACAATAAGTTGAAAATCACAATGACTGAAATCCTCACAGTACTGTAACTATGGTGATGTTAATGTTTCACTGCAAAGTATTTGATGTTGACTCTTTTATATATTTTCTTCCAGTAGCCCACTTTTATCAGCAAATCCTCATTCCCAGTATCTCATGAAGACTTTGTTAATCCAGATAAAGATTGCCTGCATCTTACACCCTGCTTTTATGTGCTGGACTGTCTCAGGGGCACTTTTGTGCGGACTGAACCTTAGGTCCTGTCTGGTATGATAGACCTTGGTCTTTATTGTTCTTGTTCAGACATGTTTGGTGCCTCTGTGATGTCCTTCAGTTTAGCCCATTGGTAGGATTTCTTGATATCAGCCACTTCCTCTGTGGTACATGCTGTGCAGGGGCTTATCTTTCCATGATGGCTCCTCCTGTCCCTCCTCTTTCACATAGTGTTTCTGCTGCATCACCAGTGACTGTGTTTCTGATGTACCTCTGGATTACTGTTGTTTCATTCTGGATAGTGGCTCTGATGCTCACTAATCTCCTTCCTCTCTTCCTTTCACTAAATGTACAGGCTCATGGTGCTGGACTTGGGACAAAACCCTTGATAAATTGTACCATATCCTTCATGTCTTGGTGCCAGCGTGTGGGCCAGTAGCTGGGAACTCCTGTGTACTTCAGACTGGCAATGTAATCATTTATCCAGAATAATACTACTTGGTGTTTACTGTTACTTGATTTTTGTTGTTGTTGTTGTTGTTTTTTGTTCACAGTGACTTTTGTAAAGTGAATGTTCATAGTTTTATCTTAAAACAACCATATTTTACTATTTTGGCCATTGTGGATAATTTCAAATGCATATTTACACATTCGGCAAGAAATATTACCCTTTATATGCAGTGACAAATCAAAATCTCTGATCAGTTTTAATCCAGTATATCTTTTTTAGCTCTTATTTTGGGCTTCATTACCTCTTCAGATAATATCTGTCACTTTCTCTGCTGAGGACTTCATTTTGTTGCTCATGAAAAAATTACTAATATCAGTGCTGGGTAGGTTATTGGGCAGTATTGTATTTATTTGTTTTTTTCTTTTACCAAAAACATGAAGCTGAGGGAGCCGGTAAAATCAGCTTCAGACAGCAAAGAGGAGATTATAGTAGTCATGGGATCTGTTAACCTACACTATTTGTCTAAAAGTATTAATTAAATTGTCTAAAAGAATTAATACATTTTAAATTCATTGTGATAAATGGCTGCATTACAGAGACAAGATGTGACATTATTTTAAAAAATAAACACAAAATAATCCAAACGGTTACAACAACTGAGAGCGCAGATTAAAAGTATCTGGAGAATGGCCAACTCAGCTCTGAGAAAAGAGAATGAATAAAATAAAAAACAAATCTCAAAGCAAAGCTCTAAGAGCAGAGACCCATAGCTAGATGGAAATGTACAGTCACTTCACTCTGGGAGAGAAACTAGCTGATATAAGCAGTGTGCAATTAGCTGGACTTATAGGATGCTTTGTAAAAATTAAATAGCCCATTTCCCATTTCACAGGGACATAATTGTCTGTGAGAGTGATTTGTATTTGTGCATCTGAAATGACTCTGTAAGAAACTGGATCCGAAGGCGCTCAGAGGAATCCAGGTGTTCATTTACATGTCTGAGCGCTGCTGCTTCGTGTCTGCATGTCAGAGCTGGTTAAAAGGTGCGCTGACAGAGGTGATCGTTGGTGCAGATTATAATAACACCTTGACCTCTGTCTAGCCTTGCACACCCATCTTTCCCCAGCTCTTTTGGCTCCACTACGCTTCACTTCCTTCTCAGATTTTTCTCATACACCCACCTGATTCATTTCTGCCTTTCTGCACTGCTGCTTCTAACCTTTGACTCTTCCAACCACTTTTAATCTCTTTTTTTTGTTTCGCAAAAGGATCTTGACTGAATTATTCAATATTCATATTTCCATCTTCGTCGTTCCTCCTCGCTCAACTTTAACCTCAGAAAAGCTGCCTTTCTTTTTGCTTGGTGAATTATTATCCCATCTTCTGTGAGACCTTGCCAATCTATTAATCTAACTTGCCATTTACTGTCTTTTCTCTGCAGCTCTGTTAAAGGTTGGCTGCCTCTCCTCTCTCTCTATCTGTCAGTCAGTCTTTGTGTGCAAATCCCACATCTTTCTCCCCCAGACTGAATTATTCAATTTAGATGCCATTTGTTTCACAGTTGGCAATAGAGACTGTGTGCACTCTCCTCTGTATAAACTGTGGCTCTAAATGGCAGCTGCACTCACTCCCCTCTGCAACAGTTAATATTCCTTTGCTATGCAAACTTTTTCTTTGTACTATTTCTTATTCGTTCTCTATTTTTTTTCTCTGAATTGGCAGCAAATACACGTGAAGAGGGTTTCAGGAGCTGTTGTCTTGAGGGACAACTCTCTTTTTTCACACCTGGAGATCAATTTGTCAAGATGAGGGTTTCATTTTTTTTTAATGGTGCATAAAATGTCATTTAAAGATATATATTAAAAATTTAACTGAAAAGTTTTTAACTAAGGAGACAATCCGAACCATGCAAAGTCTTATGAACCTGTGAGCAAGTCTGTATTTACAGATAGGAGTGTCTTATGATCTCCTGGTTTAAATGTTTTGTTTCTCTTGGCTGATCTGGATTTCTTTCCTGTTGTTTCTGTCTTACTCCTGCCTTGAGTTTAGTTAGTGTTCTTCTTGTTTCACAGTCAGTTTTTTATTACTTACTGTTTTATTTTGTAGAACTGATTCCTTTGGACATTACAGTAGGTTTTTCATCTTGATACTCCTTTATCCAGTTGTTCACACCTGAATTTGATTCTGTTGATTGTTTGCTGTTTTCCTTTACCTGTGCTGGTTTGTTGTGTTTCGTCAGTTGTGCTGTTTTTTGTCTCAATCTGTTTTCATGTTGTTTCATTTTGGTTTCATGTTGGTTTTATGGATCCCCAAACTTGCAGCACATTTAGTTATTGGAGTTACTCTGCAAGTTTTCTGCCTCTAAAATGCTGGATATGCGCCTTTCACCTATAGACAACGCAGTGTCTCAGTGGAAGAAGTTACTGAACTTTTGTCTGGAAGATATGGACTTCTTAGAAAAGCCAGTTATGAAACTTACTTTAACTTAGTTTATTATTATTTGTAGCCACAATTCACAACAAGTCATCTCAGGGCATTATACAAAAAAGCAACAAGTCCCAATCATGCAGCCTAATTCAGATAAAAATCTAATTATGCACAGTCACTTCTTCAATCCAAATATAATACAATCCGTATTTTCAATTCATCACCAAATGCCAATTAATAAAGATTAGTCAGGAAACCAGCAGATTGCCTTCAATCTTCACTCGGAAGCAATCCTCCATCCTGAGTAAACATGGGGTGGGGGGTCACAGTGGAAACAAATGACTCCCCTTTAACAGGAAGAATCGTTCAGCAGAACCAGGCTCAGGATGGGTGGCCATGTGCCTCAACCGGTAATTACATGTGGCAGGCTCTGCTGGCCTCTTTCACACTCTCTCATACATCCACCACTGGTTTGATTTTTATAATCGTACTTGACACCACGATTTGAGTGCTGTTTGAGTTTTATCTGAAAACCTTTTAAATCTTTTAGGTTTAGGCACCAAGAAAACATGGTTAGCATTAGAGAAATAAAATGTTGGATTACAATAAAAACCTTTCAAATTCCTGAAATTGTTCCTAAAAGGCAGAGGTTGTTTGGACTTTAGGATTGAGAAAAAACTTTGAGATCATACTGCATGCGTCTCTGCTTTCTAAAAATGTAAAACAAATCTATTTTTTTTTTGCAGGTGGACTTGTCTAACATATCTTTCAAAATGTTAGCACTAGTTCCTTCACTCTAAAGTTAAATCGGTTAAAAGTTGATCCTAATGCACCCATAATATTTCAGAAAAATCTTCTCCAGTGTTACATTTTAAGTGTGAATTAATGATCGTAGCTCCTTCTGGTGCCAGTAATGCACTTTACTACCTTGGCACTGACAAACATGCACCCTTTGGGCCCATCTAATCTCTGATGCCACGGTTTCCAACTTCTCTTGTAACACCTCTGCTCCAACTGCAAATGGAGGCAATCCGTTGCCTGGGCAACAAACTTCTCTTCTGGCTTCTGTCATGCAAATCCCTCAGAAGAAAGGCCAAAAAGTTAAAGAAGACGACCCAGCTGCATTGCAAGGTGGTACGTCAGAGACAGGACTGAGTGGCGGTGGAGAGACTCCTTAACAGAGCTGCAGGCTTGTTTCAGTCTCTTTTATTTCCCTCTTCAACAATGTTACCATTTCATTTGGAAAGATGAAAAATTACAGAAATAGTATAGCCCAGATCAGTTATTGACTCAGACACATGAGTTCATAGCTACTTTTGATAGGTGCGTCTAAAATGATAATAAAAACAAAACAAAGTATAAAAAACCTCCCAAAAAAACGTATTTTATTTAAAACAAATACAAAGAGGAATGAGGTTGTCACATTCAAAGCTGAAATAATACAGAGAGGAAGAAGGGAACAACTAGTCTGGCAAATTAAATCTACGAGAGCCTCTGTGTACCTTGAGACCCTCACAGGGGCATTTTCTCCTCAGTGGCCTTAGAGCACCCTTCCTCCTAATGGAAGGGAAGCAGAACAGATGGGACACAAATTGCACTTTCATACACCTCCAGGTTCAAGGCAATTTCCCCTCTGTGCCTGTGAAGTTCTCGGATTGCCTCTCCATCCTTTGAGCCTTTCACTCTTCAAAGGGGTTTTGGTTTGTTCAGCGCCCTGACTCACACACGCACACACGCACACGCACACACACACACACACATACTCACACAGAGCACTATTCATGCAGGTTACCCGATATTTTTCATCAAGTCAAAGTCATTTCATTTGTGGGAATCATTTTAAGGATGACACTGATACAAAAACTGTTGCTTAAAAAAATTACATATAGATGGTTTTTTGTTTAGTGAATTCTTGTGTGCTTTGATGTTCTTTGTAATGCATTTCGCTGTTTTTTCATAACTGTGATGGTCTACGCATTTTCATTACAATATAAACATAGAATGTCACTAGTTTTCGGTGTCCCAATCACTGTAAACACAAAAGCTGAAAGAACTGCAATTTATCGAATAGGTTTCCTCTCCTTCATTTTAATGTTTGGCGTGCAAACTGCAGCTGAATGGCCCAGGTGCCGGCAGAGCCGCCGTGGAGATAATAAAAGACCTCCAGCAGCATTGTTTATGGCGCCATTAACAAACAAACATTAGGGCCCATTTGACTAAATACTGCTGACAGAGAATTTGGCGATCAATCACCATAGCAACAGTCCCCATTAATTAATATTGCGCTAAGAGATTTAGGAATGTTTGGAGGATGATGATGATGAGGGAGTGTGCACAGATTTTTTGGGGGGGTCTTTCTGTGTTTAGGATGGCAGGGTTTTGGACTTTGTGATCTGCTTGCAGCATCCTTCCTTTTCTGGCCTTTGTCCGACGCCAGCAGAAGTAGCCTGGCTCTGCATACCAGGGGTTAACTGTGTCCCCAAAGCAATTACAGCCAATTGTGGAGCTAGTTAGCAATTAGTGGATTAAATGTAATGAGTCTGCTGTTGCCGTGGCAACTGCATTTTTCAATGATACTTGTCAAAATGAAGAGCCCTCTAAAAGAGCCAGTGGTTTTTAACAGATGGAGACAGATAGGGCCAGTCCATTTAGAGCGATCATCACTTTAGTTTGTTATTGAATGTAATTAGTTGTTTTTTATGTAAATGTGGAAAATAAAAAAAAGCTAAATACCACACTAAAAACATTGTAATTAACCTCTGGAATCACTGTTGTCAGTAAAGAAGCATAAGATGAACCCTCATCTGTGGGTGAGAACACCTGGTGTGGGCGGTTTGACTCATTTTGTTGTGCATTTAAGCTTCTTTGTGTGTCATGTGAAATTAGCTGCTGTCAGGTAAATTTTGATGTCTATATAGTAAAACTAATGTCGAAGCAGCCTTGTAAGATGAAGAAGTTGTGTGCACTCAGCTTGTATGTTGTTCATTCAGCTGTCAACCATACTTATTAAAGTGTTCAGTCATATGCATATTGCACATATACAGTACCATCTGTGCTTTTGTCCCTTCAGGGCCAGTGCTGACATATTACAGTGTGAAGACTCTTATTGAGCAGTATAATGGATTCCAAACTACAGCATTTCATATCCCGTGTAATTTGATCGCTGCTTAGACGGGATATCTGATGCCCATTCCTCTCCTTTTATGAAACCTTCTGTGCAAACAGGGCTAGGATCCAAAAATGATTTATGACAGATTCATGAAGAGAGGGCAAGGGGGAGAGAAACAGATTAGGTAAAAATCTGGAGAGATAAGGATGAGACGTCTGTCTGCTGCTGAGGGCAGCGAGACAAGCCCTGTCTGTATAAAGCTCAGGGAAATGTGCTAAGGGCCCTGACAGACGGCATCGAACCATCTCAGAGCTGACACAGACATCATCTTTCTTTTCTTTCTCCAAGGGCAAGGCGAGAACTGTGACAGTGCCAATTATAGAGTCCTTAGATGGCCGTCTTCTACTTTATTTACCTTTTTTTTTGTGGATGTACACAACCTTGCAGTAGAGTCTTCCTCTCGATGAACATGTCATCACATTTCAACCAGTAAGGGGAATGGTATATTATGTCCAGAAGTGCGCACAACTCAAGCACTTGATAGCAGCTAGAAAGTCGAGGTCTGATCCTGTCAACTGAGAGCAAAAGGAGTGGACAGCGTGATTTATCCAGTGTGCTCGTCTCTGCTCTACTCAGAGGGTAAAAGTGTGGCAGCATCTGGAATCAACAGCAGCAGCTTGGAGTTCAGATTTTATATAGATATCCCTGTCAAAAAAAAAAAAAAAAGAAAGAAAAAAAATTGTGCTCATGTTATTTTACCGTTACACACAACAGTCAGGAGAACTTTGTCTGACCGTACTGAGGTATTGGAGCTTTCTGGCTGTGTAAAGCTGCATTTGTCTGACAAATCAACAGCAAACCTGGACTGATTGAGCCTATTGCTACAGTTTTCAGCTTCTATTTCGTTTTCATTTCTCCCCCACCTAACAAGTATGATGACTGCCAACCTTAATGCCGGTCAGCATGAGCCCGGCTGCAGCAGAGCAAAGTGTTGGAAGGCCTTTGCGATTACCCCTGCCCCCCCTGCTGCGAGCGCTGCAGCAGTGTAGGGACTGAGTGGGAGAGTGGTGGGCTTTTAATACCAAGCAAGCACAATAGGGCACCTCAACCCCAGACAGGCACCATATTTACACTGAACTGAGGTTCTCCCTGAGCCTTATGACAGAGCAGACAGAATGATCACCCCTCGCCTTGCAGCCAGGGATCCATAATTCATGAGAAGAGGTGGATGGGGTGCAAACAGGGCATGCTTACAGAGGTGGGGTGTGTGGGGGGGTAGACACTGCCTGAGGAGTGTGTCCTGAGCCCTGTGTGTCTAAGTAATTAAATGGGATTAGGTATGCGCTGAACCCATTTTCAGAGAGATTGGCTGGCAATGCCATTATTATTGGAAAGGATCAGAGGGGCTTATAGGCATTGAGGAGAAAGGTAACTGAAGAGAGGTTTGAGGAGATTTATTAAAAGGAAAAAAAATACTCTCTCATATGTGGGAGGCAGGTTGGAGACAATCATCTTTCACGTCCCTTTAGCCTCTTTTGGGGGGAGGGGAGAGAGAGAGAAATTCAGTCTTATGATTGAACTTTCCGAGCAGGTGGGGGAGAAACACACATTAATATGTCAGAGAACCAGGACTAACTATGTCCACAGACAGTGCACCTCTGCTCTGCCCAAAACATTCGTTTCTAATTTGTGTGACAATGCCTGTGTGGATGGCACCTGATTTGCAAGAGGTTGCCCGGAGCAGAACTCATTTGAATAAGCACACATCCGAGTTATCAGGGATCAGGAAGATGAACTCTCAGACAGACAGACAGGGTGCTACCTCTGCTTTCCACTGGAGCCCAGCACCCCAACACACTCAGCTAACATTGTGTCTCTGTGTGCACCTGGACTGTAATCCCAGCAATACAGCCAACACAAAAGTCCATACACAATCGTGTATTGTAACCTAAACATCTTTTCCTAATCTGAACAGAACAAATCCCAGCTAGTATACCTGACAGAGAGACGATTTTCCTTTGCCAGAAGAGCTGAACTTCTTGTTTGTGCCTCTCTTTTCCCTTACAGAGAGAACCTTTTGGCGACAGCAACCCTGGGAGAGATGCAGAAAGCATGTCCCCTGGGGAGAAAAGCTGCCTCAGGCTTCAGAAAGCCTATTTACAACAAGCTGTGCTTGTTACTTTCATCAAAATAGAGCACTGAGCTTTTCTCTTGCCTTGTTTTTTGTGCTTTTGGCAGGAGGTTGTTATTGTAAAGCACTGACTCCATTGTGCTCAGCAGTGCGGTGAAAGTCTAGCTGCCCGCGTCCACAGAGACGACGAGACAGTGAAGAGGGCTTGACGAAAAGAAAGGGAGACACCCTTTTTCGTCAAGGCCCTGGTCTGTTTTATAGACTTTGAAGGAGTGTTTGTGGGAGGAGTGAAACCTGCTATGTCACTGAATTTTCCCAACCTTTGATCCTTAGCTGTACTCCATCAAGATCAATTAGACGATCGGTGGTCTCTGGTGGGCACATTTGTCATAATCTATTGGGTTTGGCGCATTCCACATATTGAAGGAGAGGACAGAAAATCAATAAACTGGATTGGGCTGCCAGGCCCAGAGGGAGGTCTCCTTACCCTGGCTTGTGTGGTTCAGTTCTCAACTCTCCTCTGTCAAGCTTCTCCTTTTACTTCTGTTTGGGCCATCAAATTGAATTTCATCAAAAGGTCCTGACAAAAAAACAGGAAGAAATATAGCATATGGCCTTTGTATTCTGCAGACTCTCAGTTTGCCCTGCAGGCAAATATGCAATCACATATAGTCAATGTTCAGGAAGGACTGCTGTTTGCTTTTGATGTCATAAAAAACAAAATAATTATCTGATTTATCACTTCAGTAAATGTTACTCACCAGTGGAGTGTATACCCTCACTTTTTCCTTGTCATCATCAAAAGCTGCAAACAGACCAGATGTATTGCGAATCTGTAAAATTCTTCTTTTTTTTAAATTCATGTTAAATTCATTGATCTGACAGATCTTTTGAACCTGCACATTCCTGTTTGCTCTTATCAACCCCGAGCAGGGGGAACAGAAAAGAGCTCTGGAAGGAATCAAGGTCAATGGCTCTTTGACAGCAGCTGCGACTGTGAGGTATTATCATTTCATTACCTGCACACATCAATTCATTACCTGCACACATCAATAACAACTGCTGTTTTCTTTTTGACACAATGTCTATTGTAACTATTGATTTATTCTTTGTAAGACACCAATAATTCTTGGATGATTGGCAATTAATTGTGCAACATCAGTGGCAACTCATAGCTGTTTGAAAACTGCTTGTTTCTGTGTTTTACAAGGAGAAAGCTAAAGACGTTATATGCTGACTGTTCTCCCTGAAGGGTAGTAATAATTCTGAAAAGGAAGAAACTCTGTATACACAAGTGATTGTGTTATCAATCTAGTTTTTTGTCACTCTGAACCCCAATGCCTGCACCTTCTTTTACATATCTTAACTCTTTCTCTTATACTTCAAGTATGCAGAACAAAAGAGAAAATAAATATCACCTAAAGGGAGGTGGACCACCAGCAAAATCTATAAAACCCTCCATCAAAATCAGCTCCCTCCTTTTATGAGGACATTAATCTGCTGCTGCACTGCTCTGCTCTTCAAAGCACCTTGACAGAATGATTGTCCTTTTTTTCCCTCATGGCTGCTGTTTCCTGTGTGCTTGGTCATACAAAATCTCAGAAAGTTTATCAAATGGAGGGGTGGCTGTAAGTAAGAGACGGCGCCTCGGAGAGAAATAAAGGATGGAGATGAAGAGAAGACAGAGATAAATGGAGAGTCAGAGAGAATGAGGAAAGAGCAGCGCTTTTTGAGTAACAACCCTGCCAAAATAAATTCTCTGTGGGAAAAACAAAACATCCTGAGAAATAAAACTCCAGCATCCCCATCCTAAAATATGCTGCATCCTTCATCTTTCACTCTCAAGTGTTAGATAAATGTTTGGGAGAGATGGAGGAGTTGCCCTTGCTTTTGTGGTTTACCTGGTTGAACTCTGCATGTTCCTTTTCCAACTCAAATACGCTACCCACACACACCTTTCACACACACACACACACACCCCGACCTGGAAGCTGTAGCAGGGGCAGTGAAGTGAGAGCATCTATGTTAGGCTGTATACTACTTTAATTGGCTGTCTGTAGGTGGGGACTGAATGAAATCTGTCAAACTAGTCAGCAAAAAGTTAAAGTCCTATTATACCTGCAGAATACTATTGTCTGCTATTGTCTTGTTATATTCATGTCTGGCTGTGCTAAAGGCCTCGGCAAAGTCTGCCTTAGAGATTATTTACAACATACAGGGAAAGCACAAGTCTGATCTTTAACAGCCCGCCAGTGTGGCTCTGCTCTGTTTAGTAAATAAGTTAAGGAAGTAAATGAGGGTGACAGGAGAGAGGACTCCACTCGTGTTAATTATGGCCTGGGCTGTAGCTCCGGAACTCGTCAGCTAACAGGTTGGATCTGGAAAGGTAAAGTTTCCAAGCAGGTTTTGTCGCATTGAGGTCTTTCTGCTTGCTTTAAAGAAATAGTTCAGATCTTTGGAAGTGGTTCCTGTGAAAAGGATATGAAAAGTTAGTATGTTCATACTAACTGTAGTAGTTAGTAGCTCTTTGAACATCCTTACTTTAGAGAAATAAAGTTTAATTCTGAGCAGATTCATTCTTCAAACTGAGGTCACTTATACAACTATCTACAACAGGTAAGATACTAACTGCTCATAATCTTTCCACAGATCCTCAATTTAAAAGATTCAAACTATTCCTTTAGATGAAGAAATTGCCTTCTCTGTTATGCTTTCTTTGCCTGTTGGATCTCAGAAACAAATTATGTGCTGTCAAAGGAGAGGAGGCAAATAAAATGCTCGCAGAACAATCTTCACTAAGAAGGCTCTGCTGCAGTCGTTTCATTTAACAGCCTGTCCTTTTTTAGGATTCACTTAGTGATCACAGATGAGAGATGTGCACATCAAACAAGACGAGCAACTTTGGTCTGCACAGCTGCCTTATAAAAAGCAAACAAGCTATAAATAAAAGAGAATTTTATAGAGGGATGTCTGCTGGGCATGTGTGGTTGAAATAGAGAGAGGTGGAAAGGCAAGGAAATGGATATCTGTAAGACATCAGAGAGCACAGTGCATGACATTACCTATTATGAATACAATGTGAAGCTATTTAAATGTGATGGTAGGAACAGGTTGGCTCAGGGTGGGGCTGGTGTCACAGCTCGTAATGAGATCCTTTGATGTGTCAGATAAGGAGGAAGTGAGTAAGAACCAGGGCCCTCCGGGGATGAGAGGCGAGAGGACATCCGACCACCAGCAGCAAAGGAGAAGAAAAGGTAATAAAGTGAAGGATGGTGTGGGTGGAGGGATGAGCAGCACAACACCACGCAGACAGGACATGAAGGGCTCTTCATAGACAGATTTTTTGCTAAGTTGATGCCCACCTGAGTTACTGCACACCTGTCAAGCCTTTTGATGCTGCTGGTAACGACAGCGGATTTGCCAGTAAAAAAAAGAATGCTGATTATTTTTAACAAGACAATGACAGTCTTTTTCTAGGGGGCTGAAATTAATACGTAATACCTAATACCTGCATGTTCCCGTTAGGCTTATGTTGCTTTAAAAAATGTTTTATGTTATATGAGCAGTTTTTCGGTCTGGATCAGGATCTGAGTTTTTGTCTTGAGACTCGAGTGCTTCATTTATTTAAAAAGAATATGGAATTTAATCTGCACAAACTACTGCACTTTAGGTCAGATGAGAGGAAATCTTTGTGGATTATTAATTTAGCCTGCTGGGCATAAAAACATGGATTAGCTTTTGCCTGTCCTCCTTGGACATGAAATCTTGCATTATTGTATTGCTAGTATTTCTGACATTATTGTGAAACTGAACAGCATCTCAAGGGGTTTATAATAAATAAATGTGTTTGAACCTGAGACAGTAGAACAGAATATCACAGTATGCAAACACAAAAAACAAGTTTAATGATAAATCAAAAGACCAGCACGTGGTGATGCTAGAGGGGGAAATATTCCCTTTTACGCTCAATTACACTGCATTTTATTAAAAAACAAATTCTTCACTTCAGTAATATCAGACTTTTTTAACAAACCCAACAGTGCTTTCACACACAAACATGAAATAAAAAAGTCCAACTACTGAGAAATAGTTTCAACAAGACTCAAAATATGTAGCTTTAGCTGAGAACCCACCCATTGTATATATAACAAACAATGTCCAATTAAAATTATTCAGTCACTTTTCAAGCATTAACTATAAGGCTGACATAGCAATCAAAACGTGGATTTATTTTCTTAACATTTTTTTTGCCCAGGCAAAGGCCCACGACCCACCACTTGAGAACCACTGGTTTAAACCATGTGTACAAGACTCATTCAAGCCTAATAAACTTGAAAATCAAGAAGATAATGAGACACTGTTGGACATAGCTTGGATTTCTTATCATTTTTATTTTTTCTAAAGAACAAAGAACACAATTTTAAATGCAGACTTTTTGCACACAGTCCCTGCTTTAGAAAATTTCCACTGCGTAGTTGTACCAACCACCTCTGTTGTGACTCCGTTGCAGCATTTACAGCTTCAAGACACCAACTACACATAACAATGTCCCACATCTGCTCTTTAAAATATTCGGCATGCCTTTCCTTTCTCTTTCTATACGATTCATAAACAGATTATTTATATAATATAAATAGTACATGGATTAATATGCACAGGTCCTGCTCCAAATGTTTATCAAGTACATCAACACCTACACTCTGTTGCTGAATGACCATAAAAATAATTAATTTGTTGTGCAGGAGCATCTTTGAGTAACTTTATTTTTGACAGAAATCCATCAAACCATCTGGAATCTTGATCAGCTTTTCTATGCGTCTTGTTGCACACAGTGCTCTGAAAAAATATGCAATTACATGTACAAACAATGGCCTAAAAACACCACGGAGGCACGGGTTGATGTGTTTTTGATGGCAAACAAAGTGCAAAAAGCAAGAGGAATAATTTGACAGAAATGTGACAGTGTGTATTCGAAAGGCCTTGTAGTTTGACACCTGCGAGTGAGGCAGTAATAAGGCATACTTTGAAGGAAAGGGGAAAAAAAAAATCAAGGCTTGTTCTGAAAATGAATAAGAATCTCTGCACAAGATGTTCTTTCTGAGAGAAAATAAATTGGTCTTACAATCAATGTCACCTTACCTGAACTTGTGTTAGATTCTTAGAGGCACAAAAACAGCACAGATGTCCTTTGATTTTAGGGGAACGTACAAACATACTTTCATCTCAAAGAAGTTTGTCCCCCTCCCAGATATTGTGCTTAGATGATTTCAAACCTTTGTATCTTGAGCTTATCAAGGCTTCTTTTGTCTCTCACCATCAGGTCAGGTGTGGGGTTATGATGAAACTGGCTAGAAAAACGACATCTCCTGGGCTGTTGCAAACATGGCTCAAATGTTTGTAACCAATTGTCAGCTGCTCTAATGTAATCAGAGTCGGTTCTACGTCCAAAGAGCACAAAACAAATCCAAGATTGATCTTTGCAATAAAAATAAAAGCTGAAAACGTTCCCAAAAATACCACGAGCGTGACAAGAAAGTCAAACCCCCACTTGTGTGGTGCAGACAACAGTAGGATATTTACAGTCAACGTCTGGGACGAGGAGTTGCATTTCACTGGGAGACCCATAAGCTCACCAAATCATCAAATCAGCAACTGCCACAACCTGGCATGTGTGGGCGCGTGTGTCACACCTCATTTCCCCTGAGTCTTCATGTCTGTTGGCAAGCAAATGACTCGGGGCAAACATTCACATTTACACACCAGAGGTTACGTGCCTTTCGCTTTTTTCCTATCAGGAGCGCTCCGTATGGAAATCTGACTCTTACATACTGGTAGTCAAAGTGGTGTCAGCTCAGATGTATAACCTGCGTTGGTGACGTTACGACAATAATGACTAAAAATCATCATATTTTTAACGCAGAAAATACAGTTAATGCGGACCCTGTGGATTAAGGACAGCTTTGTAAAAAAAAAAGTTAACTAACTAGTGTCATTTTATTGTGAAATACTGATATTCTGACATGAAGCCCAGCCTCGTGACTAACTGAAAAATAAGCATGAAACAACAATTGTTTTATTAATTGTACTTTTGCTGTGACATCAAGCGTAGGAAGGCAGCTGAAAATTTCTTGTGTGCTCACTTTAGAGAGGGTTGGGACTCCAGGGGCTTTAAAGGAGCTTTGCAGCTCAATGCAAAGCCGTTAAGAGACCTGTGCCATTAGGAATATTTACATATGAGCCCATGGATCCAAAAACTCGAGCTGTCGACGGGGTTTTACTGTTGCTGTGTTAGGTTTATTTGTTTTCTTTCAATAATTATGAATGAAAAGTTACTTGATGTAAAGACTGGTTCTGACAACAAGTTAAACATTTTTTATTGGAACTTGCAAACAGCAGCTGAAGTGAACAAGGCGCCGTCCAAATGGGAGAGGCGTTTTGTGAAAACACATAATTTTATTGTTTTAGCCTTGTGTCCACATGGAAATGGTGTTTTAAGAGGCCTGAAATGGTACTTTTTATAAGCAGGTGAAAAGAAACTAGAAATGTCACTTTTTCATTTGTGTGGACAGCTAAAAGACAACCTTTTGAAAATGATGATGTCTTAACCCTCCCTGCCACTAATCTAACCTACAACCTAAGTGTGTCAGATGTAACAACAACAATAATAATAAAGGCTTGCATGCGTTTGTGCTGCAGATGTTTCCGAACTGAATTGCTCAGCTTCAGCAAAACCATCTTATACTGTATTACTTCAATACTTCAAATCCACAGTGCCTAGTATTAAAGCAAAACTGTGTTTTATTGAAGTTATTTTCTTTGCTACAGATGAGTATAAAACAGTAAATCAAAGACGGGAAAAGACCTACAGCCTTTAGAAAATTTTCTGTGATTACGTAAAGAATTACAAATGTAACAGCATGAATTTATTTGCATATATGTATTTTTTTCTTTGTTACCTGTACAGTATAGACTCCTGCAGCTCACACATGTAATGGTCAAAAAGAAACACTTCTGAACCCATTGAGCAACGACAAAATGAGGCTGTAGAGACATGATCGATATCATTTTATCTTTATGATGAACTTATTTTATGACTTCCTGTCTGAATATCTTTTAACAAATTATTCTAACATGAAACTGTTTAGACACTGTGCTCTCTGGTCAGTGTAAAACTCACTTCTCATCTTATCACTGGCCTGTAAACACCACAGAAAACTGCAGCAGGGTCACAGGGTCATGACAGGAGCCCTCTGCTTACAAGAGGCTGCTTTTGTGTAAGTTTCACTTCCAGCTCTTTACACTGACAGCAAGCGAGAGCTTCTAAATCTTCCCTTCGACAAAAAGCTCTCCTCTCAGCCCCAGGTTTCCACCCGCCCTGCCCTCACATCCCCCGCATGCTGCAGCTGTGACCTCAGAGTTCCACTCTGCACTACATAGTGGGAGGAGGTTACACGCAGTGTTGGTCTCTGAAATGTAGGCTATTTTTGTATGAAACACTCTTGATATGCTCAACTACTGCTTTTTTTTTTTTAGAGGAGCCACTGCTTTCATATTAGATGCTACTGGAACAAATGAAACCTTACATTATGAGTATTTTCAACATCATAGAGATGATGCGCATACATTTTTAGATTATTTTATGAAGTGTTTTGTAAAACATCATCATTTGTTTGACATATAATTAAAATATCACCTCCTTCAATGATTTGTAGTCGTATTTAGCAATAACTACTAGAAAAACAAGCATAAAAATCCTTTCTTGTGAGACTGTCTAGAGTTGACGACCTTCGCTGTGAGATCAACTGTGGTGAAAACAAGCTTCTCCAAATCGACCAGAGGGCACAGCATGCTCCTCTCTGGTGGATCATAACTCATAAATGTTAAGGATTTTTTCATAAGAGACCGCTTAAAAAAAGCAGATTATTCTTTAAAACAATTGTTTAAAGACTGCATGGAGAACAAAGGGTTCTGTAAATCATTACTAATCACGCGGAAAAGCAAATAAAACTGGCGGAGTGATCAACAGCTTTGAATCGATTGTTGTAAAAGACAGCTGATTTGGCCCCTGAGAGCTGTGGAATTCCAGAGGCCAAGCACCAAACCACGGATCTGTTTCCACTTTATGGCCACAGCTGTCACTGCTCATTCCCATCAAGGTGGACCACCCCGTCTCAAGGTAGCTCAGCTGGGTTCAACTAAAACAAAGCCTTAGAGAGAGCGGGGCAATATGGGGCACAAAGCAGTCTGAGAGGATCTGACTGGATCAACAGGAGATTAAAGCTAAATTTCTCTCAGTCTCTTTTGACCTCTTATTCTTCATTCCTTTTCTCATCTTCTCCTAAAACGAAAAGATGAATTCTTAACATGCAGATGTGCAACATTTAGCTTCAAATTGACTGAAGGCTCATTTCTGCAGCTTTTGGGGTTGCAGACAACACCTTTATGGAAAGACAGTGCAAAAGTTTATCAGCACAAATAATTTAAAACCAGTGATAAAGCATAATTTATACAGATTTTTTTTCCTCTGAAGAGCTGCCTCTCTATGATATTTAATGTGTCACAGTTTGAACCTGTTGAAAGTGATACATAGATGTTGCAAGGTCCACGTTAGTAGGATTGCTGTTGAAAATTGTTATAGAAAAGCATAATGTTGCTCTTTAAAACATGCAGTCAACACGTTTGAGTGTGATCAGATTCACAAAAAGCAAATCATTTCTGACCCGGGCTTTAGAGTCATAACTGGATGGACACTATGATGACTCACATTTGAGCAACAGAGTGGTGAATTACAAGAGAGGTTGCTGTTTTAATCTGTTTATTTTTTTACATTAAGTCATAGCAGTTATTTAAAAAGGTCAAGTTTAGTATCATAGCCATTTTTGATTATTTTTAACAGTTTCTACAAAATGAACAGCCCCAAAGGTAATTGATTTACTTAATTATCACCCACCACCAAAGGTGAGACGCAGTAATGTTTTTGTCTGTATGTGTGTGTTCATTTGACTGTAGCATTAGCAAAATATCTACAACTGAATGACCTTTAGAGGCAAGATGGACGCCACAGCTAAGCAACATTTGCAAACACAGAATGGCTCTAAATCAGTCAAGTTTCCAGAAAAATTAGCTAAAATTTGGTGTGGTAGTAGCTGAGCCTCATCCTCAAAACACACACTGAGCGCTACCACATCCCATGAGATCTCACAATAGTGCATGAGATTGTGCGTAATGCCATTTACCACGTTTAACCAAAACTTCATCTTTTCAGCATAAGATGAAATAAGTTTAAATCTCTGGTGTGAAAAGTGGTGGGTGATATGCATTCCTTCAAGAAATGCAAGGCCTTTAATTAAACAAAGGCTATTGTCTTGATAACAATTTGTGATACTTAAAAAAATGGTCGTTTTATATTTTTATGACCAAACACCTGCACAACCACACCACAGAACAATATGATCAGTCTCAGATGCTATTTAGCTGCAATTATAGACCTAAACGACATGCAACAATACACCCACCTGCATGTTATGTGATACTGTGAGCATTTCAGCATGTTGATGCTAACATTTATTCAAAAGCAGCAGCTCCAGTGCAGACTCACAGCTACCGAGGTGGTTCTGCACACTTAGGTGTTGTTTTATTCAGTCATCATGGCTGATTTATGATCCAAAATGAGCCGTTATTATGAGCCATTTCAACACCAAGTTAAATGTTTGTTGTACATCTGCAAGGTGCATGTTCCTACATTGGGTTTAATTTATTTCTACAAATGACCATTAACAAGATTTTTTTTAGAACAAATTATCTTATTTTAAAAACTTCAGCATTTAAAATTGGATTTATACTTATAAATTAAACACTATATCCTGTAGTATTACATGCGCAAATTATATGCATCCTTTCATGTTTTCATACACGTCTCAATCCTGTTCCCTCGTTCCAAGTTTCATGAAAAATAAAGTTGTGAATTTCACAAATGTTTCACCTTGTTAGAGCCTTGCAATTATAGCTCAGAGCCCTGAGGGAAAGCTAATCTCAAAGTGAAGGGAAATCTTCTATCATATCAAGTGAAATTACTGTGAGCTTTTCTCAGCCTATGCCGATAAGATACCGATCAGCCAAATAGATTGGCTTTTCCATTATCAGCCGGGAGATCTTGGAAGGCACTGGGTAGATAATTTGCTAATGTTTCCTGTGACCTCCCCAGATTTAAATTATGTCTTTGGGTACAAGTCAACTCAATCCCTCTGTTTATCAGAGGAGGAGGCACTCAAAGAGTCATGAAGATTCACTGCAACATAACTGTCATTTCATATAATTTTCTGCTGCGTTTACAGTCTCAGATAAATAAAGTAGCCCCCCCATTCTGGCTGAGGGTTTTACGGAACTTATTCAGAAAATAAATGAAAAAAAAAAAGGAAAATTGGAATTTATAGAAGACAAGAAGAAGAGAAAATATATAATATTTAATGATTTTTAGAGTAGAAAATCATCTTTATCTGCCTCAGATGTTCTATTCTATATTTTGAAGTCAGGGCCAATTAGTCTGGGTCTAATTAACAAAATGTAATGAGTTGCTTTGAAGTGAGTCTTTACTGAATTGAACACGGTAAAATAATTTAAATAAGAGTTACTTTGTCTTTTCTCATTAAAGCAGTTGTTTAATTTGAGGCCTGTTTTTTTTTTGAAATCTGTATTGGCACATGTAGGCAGCCATCTTCTCTATATGGTATACCTTAGATGCCACAACAGGACAAAAAAAAT
>JAOXNZ010000001.1:17369086-17389771 GCA_028566095.1 Kryptolebias brasiliensis | reverse complement strand
TTTAAATTCATTAAAATATCCAAGCATGTACACATAAAAAGCCCAGGTTGATTTGTTTTGTCATGTTCAATTGCCGTACTCCCCCACCTCAGCATTAAAATGATGTGGGGAAAACCGTAAAGCATTAAATTAAGATATTCTCCACTAGGCAGCTAATAAAATCCACACTTTACGAACATTTTGAATCAGAGGAGTGTTCTGTTTTTATAAGAGCAGTGTGACCTGCCTTATTTCATACAGAACATGTGATAGTAGCTTATTATGACTTAGATGAAGAGTATTTCCCCTGCTCTTGTCCTGATAATATAACCATTCATGGTGATTATAATAACCTGTTGATAGAAACAGTTCAAACATATCAGTAGGTCAGAACAAGAGAATGCTGTTCGACCTAAAGAGAAAGATAGCAGCATACAGTATGCAAATAAAACATTATGTCGTTCCAAAAATTGTCCTGGCAACAACTTATCGACAGCTCAGATTCATCTGACTTGAACACCCAGCGAGGAAAGAGGACACTAACAAAGAAAAATGAGGGCAACTGCCATTTTATCCTGCAATCATATATTTTAAAACCTTGCTCAAATTTTCATTTAGCCCAGCACCACCCCCTCCTCCTGGAGTTATTAAATCAGCTGGAAGCAGTGCGGCTCTGTCACACACAGTATTAGAATGTCTCCCCCCTCCTATTACCAGGTGCAGCCCTGTGATTTAAAGCTTTGATTCTGTTCAAATGACAACAAAGGTGAGCCCAGAGCTGACGCTCCTAATTCATCATTCCCTGCTTGATAAGAGCGGGATTAATGCTTTTAATGCGACGGTCGCAGGCAATCATCCATTTTAAAGCCAGCTCCCTGGAGGCTACAGCTAAAAAGGGAAAACACCTGAAACACAGGGTATGAGGAGGACACATTAGAGGGATATACTGAGCTCTGTGAGGCCTCTTTATTGATCCTGTTAGAACCAGAACCCTGCCCCGTGGCCTTGGCCTGCATCCCAGGAGCAGATGGTTGCAAAACCTGCGGTAAAGTTTGACCTAAATGCTCAAATCCAAAATTCAAGAAGCACCACAATTGCCCTCCACAAAATCCATCTTGCCAGTTTTTGTGCCTTCCAGGACCACCTCGGGAGGTTTGGGCTTAAAGATGGAGCCCTTTGACCATGTGGGATCTGTGTGCAAATGTGCAAGACATCACCATATTTGGGACATGTTTAGCTCTCTAAATAAGTCATCATATATTCACCCCATGCTTAATTTAATATCTGCCGACTTTTCCACTGTATAGTGCTCTAAAGCTCCTAACTCGGGAGTTGGACAGAAAATGATCCATTATCCTCATGTTGTCTGGGCCAAGTCTACTCTGTCCCAGCTGTTGATTTCTGTAGCTCTGATCTCCGCTTTAACATCCTCTGAACAGTCTCCAAAGTACGCCACTCAGGATCAGAAGGCAACTGTTGATCTTGACAGAAACAGACTGGTGAAATCTGCGTTCGTCTTTCATCTCCAATCCCTTTTTCCACTCCATGTGCAAACCAAGCTGCGGTGGTACAGAGGCACAACTTTAGGTGTACAAACAGAATTTATTATTACACACACAAAGTATGCACCTTTGGAAAACAACTGTGAAGTAAAGTATCAAATGTTTTGTAAAATAACCACGAGAAGCAGGTTCATTCCTCTGACGTTCTCTTAAACCTTTAGCTGCAGCCTCTAAAATGATCAATAAGCTAAACGGAAAAGGAGGAGAAGAGTTGAAATTCATGACATACTAGGAATAAATGCAGCCACAAATGGAAACAAACATGATGTACAAAATTACACATGCTAATCAGGGAAAGCCCAGATTATCCGCTTCCATCTTGAATCGAATACATTTTTCATTATTTCCCCCCTCTTTCTGCAACATTCAGTGTTTAATGTGACGTGCATTTCAGTCGCTAAATCACAACATTATGCTCTATACAAATTAAACAAATATTACAAAAAAACTTTTAAATGTAAGGAGAATCTATGGAATCAAACAAGCAGCAAATTTGCTTCCTACTAATTGCAGTTTTATCTTTTATAAAAAAAATGTGCAAAAGTCAAAACAATGCAATGTCCAATTGAACTGCATTATATTATATTGTATCATATAGTATATCAGATAGTACTGTATTGTATTATATTGCATTATATTATATTGTATCATTATCATATATGGTATTGTAATGTATTTCTGCATATTGTACCATAACAAGAAGGCTCAGCAGGTTCTCGTTGGCACATCATTTCAGAGATTGGACAGCCAGTTTACTTCATGCTGCGCCAAAGATACACTTTGCTGATCACGCTGACACATCTCAGGATGCAAGCAGTGGCATTTAGAATTTGCCAGATTATTTTATAGAAAGAATCAAGCGATGACGATGAGTCACAGACTTTGTGCTGTTGTTTTGCGTGTGTGTGTGTGTGTTTAACTGGCCGGTGAAGTAGTGACCTTTGATACAAGTTTTTGTTTACTAATGTCCATTCAACACAGTCGATGAACACAGACCTTCGTGTGTCATTTGATCAAAATGTCGGACAAGTCAATGATCCTTCAAAACCGTAAATCTGTCCCCCCTCTGCTGAACAACACCTCACATCTGAACACAGTAGCAGGTTGATGTGCATGTGTATTAAGTATTATAAGTAAAAACAACCTACATAGTGACTGTTTTTAATCAGGGCTCAAGGCCAAAGAAGTGAACTGCAGGCCTGAGCTCTATGAGCTGTGATGTTTCATTACTATCCCCCTTTAGCTACATCCACAACACAGTAGGCTGCTTTAATTACTCTCCATCAGTGGGAGAGTCAAAGCCACTTCAGAGACACACACTAATCTCTCCTCCCTTCTTTTCCTCTGCAGGGCACTCATTGTCTCCTAAATATCATTTCCCTGAGCTCTATGCACACCACTGGATTAAAATGAGGAAGTTTTGCTAAAGGGGTGAGGAGGTGGGAATGGAGGGTTGGCATTAAGGTATTTGAGATCGCCTGAGGACCAGGCTGTCTCTGGTAACAGCCTTTTAGTTGCATGTGCTCTGCAGCTCACAGAGGAGATGTTGACTTTCATTACCACTCATCAGTTAGCCCCAAAGACACAGATTACGGCCCTTTGTGCAACAGCTATTATCATTAAGCTGTGCACATTTTAAAGGGAGTGTTCCTACAGAAGAGTTTCAGATTTGAGTAATAACATTTGCCTTACTTTAATCAATGCGGTTATTCACATTATATTTTTGTCGCACAGAGAAGCTACACACTTTGAACTCGTTTCAAAAGATAATAAGACTTTATTTGGTTAATTGAAAATAGAAAACAACACTTAGTGGGAAGATAAATTACCTTTTCTTCATAGAAAAGTGGTGCAAGAGAAGAAACCCCATTTTATTTTTTGCTCCTACGCCTCAAAAACTGAGTCACCTGTTAGCTGATTTTAGATGTGTCTTTATGCTTTGTACAAACTCTTGTTTTTTTCCACTCATGCTCCTCACTTACATAAAATTGTAGCATGTTGCATGTTTTGCACACCGCACACTTTTCAGCACAAACCAGCCTGAATATCCATAAAGAAACTAATAAAAACTATATCATGCAGATGTGGCACCAAAGGCCTTTTTAAGTCTAAAAATAATATGAATGGCTTTCCCACCAAACAGCAAGACTCTGGCAAGTGTTTGAAAGGTTTTCAAAAAAGGGTTTTCTGTGAATATTAAATTGTGCACAAAACTCAAGGTGATTCTTCAGTTATCAACAGGAACTGGGCACACTAATGATTTGATGCAGTTGCTTCATATTAAGAGGAGTTTGATCAAAATTTGAACACTGATGCTTTAGAGGTTGACAAAGTCTATTCGTAGACGTTTGTCTAGGAAGACAGTGGGAAAAGCACAAGTGCAAAATTAAAGGCCTAGAATTCTTTGAAGGAACGCAGATCGCTAGACACCTTTCATTTAGACTGAGAATGACAGCGCTGAAGCCATTTTGGTTAAAGAATTACGTGTAATCTCATGCAATATCTCATGTGATCTGTAAGTGCTCAGAGTGTTATAAATGACTGTCATCTGTTACCACACCAAATTTTGGCTCAATATCTGCTAAATTCACTGAGGTTTAGACATTTATGTTTAGGCTAAGGTTGATTAGCTGTGACAGCTTGAATGGAGTTGACTCCAAAAGTTAATAAGTTGTAGATGTACATCCAGGGATTACTGTCTGAAAGTTTCATTAAAATCCATTCATTAATTTCTGAGATTTTTTGCACACAAACACAGGCAAAAACATTATTGCTCTGTCTTCGACTTCGGCAGCAGGCAATAAAAACAATTATAGATGCACATCGATGTCTTAAGATTACTCCATCATGGTTTGCTGTAACATTTAAATAGATCAGAGCTTTTGGTAAAGTTATTAGTGGCACCTGCTTTTCTGAAGTCAAAATGTCTGCTGTGAAAATGGTTTAGTTCATAAAACCTATAACTGAAATCACAGCTGACATTTAGAACCATTTTTACAAAAATCAATTTGCCACAAAGTAAATGTTATCAGAGTGTAAATAAATAATTGTCTTGTTAAAGGCAAAATGTGACTGCTGCATTGTAAGAGCCACATGAAGTAGCTACATTAATAAAGACTGATTCCAGCTGCTAAAACATACATTCACGCGTGCCACTGTAGGAAAAAAGAAAAAGACAAAAAAAATTGTTCTCTCTGACAAATGACTTTCAGGGAATGTCTGTGAACAGAAAACGGAGAAGTGAGTGTTCACCAAACCAGTTCATGGAGGACAGCTCATATTGTCTTCTTTTATTGCCCTGTGATAAAGCAGCATTAGAATTCCCTCTTCCTGCTCCTGTACGCATGCCAAGACTCTTTGTTAGCCTGAACGCCGAGCCCATTCATCTCTGAGCACACAACAGAACACAGTAATAACACAGTCAGGAGTTTTGACTGATGTCAGTGAGGCGCGGGGCTGCTTCAGTATGCAGGAAGCAGAGCTGGTACACAGAACGCCCCCCACCTCCCTTCCTCTCGCTGTCTCACCGTCGTTGGTTTGCTGACCTCTCTGTGGCCCCACTCCAACTCGGACGCTGCTGGGTCTCTTTTACAGACTCACAAGACCCAACAATAACAGCTGGGCTGGTTAATGCTAAAGCCAGGTTAACCTTCTGGCCCCACTTGGCCTCTGCCTTCTGTGGCAAACAGAAAACTTGGGTTGATGCGTCTTGGAGCCATTTTTCACGGCTAATGACGTGGAATAATATTGCTATTACTAGCCATGTGAAGCATCAGCGACTTCATTTTTATTTGATTGTCTCAAACAAACAAACAAAAAATTACAGCTGCCCCAGTTCCTCCTCATATCCTCTGCTCCGCTGTGGATTGTATTCTACTGTGTTTTCGTGCATAAATGTGGTTGTACGGCAGTAAGGTAGCAGATGTTGGGAGCATCAAACAACACAGAAATGGTTAGGGACTGTCATTACATGGGAACTAGGTCACCATTCAAGCCCACTCGCTTGCATTGACTGTTTCGAGTGATTATTGATTTTCTGACTACAGCAATGACTTCATTAATATCACCATTAGTCTGCCATCTGACACAAATGGGTAGCTTGGCTGCTGGGCCAGACAATAATTCAAGTTGATATGAATCAGAGATTGCATGAATTAAACATTTAGTACGTTTCACAGCAAATGTGCATTACACACAATAAAAAAAAAGCCTGTGGAACGTCTTCGTTCAATCAAGTTCAAACTAAGTCATTATTTAAAAACAACAAACTGTCAACATTTCCTCGGCCTGAATCTAAACGTGCACAAACATAACCAGACGTTCGCAGTAAATTCTCCTTTCATCGTTCAATTTAAACTTAATCTGTGAAAGATGAGAAAAAAAATCAACAGATCGCTTTTCAGCAGGTTTTTGAAACAAAAACAACAATGACAGAAGGATTATTTTCCCTTTAATCCGGGGGCACCGGCTTAACTAAAACAAAAGAAAGACCATGGGATTGCACGGTAGAACGAGAAGGCTCGCTCTATCCACCAAAGCCGGCTCTCCAGCAAACCACAAAGGGATATATGTATGTTTGTAAAAAAAAAAGAGGAAAAAATGGAGGAGATAAAGGGAAACGGGATTTGAGATCTATATTAAAACTGCAAATAGCTTTTAAAGATTAGTGATGGGCAGAAGGAGATGACAGCAATGGGATGTGTGAAAAGTGGATTTCCCCTCCCTACTGTGACTATTTTGATAGCAGGAGGGTTGACAAGCATCGACTTGATTGTGAGACGGCAATGTGCGCTGAAAAGCCTTGACAAGTTTCTTTGAGGCATGTACAGATCTTTTGGTGACTGAAAGGAACACAAATCAGGATTATGTATTACACAGTTGTATTCAAACAGCTGGCATTAGGAGCTTTTAAGTGTCTGGCAGGATGGAGTTGTTCAAGGATGTGCCTTCTTTTCTCTGTGTGCTCGGTAATTACCCATATTTTAGCTTTCAGAAAACCTTTTCTCATAAAGTCATGCAACAATGGTCTGTATGCTTACATCTGCATACCCTACATGTTTCACAGACTTCTGAATGTGTCAAAAATGCTTTACTTTGTTTTTTCTATTTTGTTCATTTTTTTGCGGCTATTGTTTTTTTTATTAAAGCATGTTCATTTTTTATCATTCTGTTTGCATGGAGCAGCACCCTGCACTTATTTGAACCGATCACCATGGTCATCACAGTGTGTATGTTTGCTCTGTTGTCTGAGACGTGTCTCACTCTGCAGCATTTGTCAGGATTAGACAGGAGTAATCCCTAACCAAACTCCAGAGGATATAATTTGGAGATATGCGCTGGAACTGAAACTGTGTCGGCTTACTCCCACAAACCCCATCTTCCACCCAGACTGAGCCATCTAACTCTTTTTTGCAAACCTGCAGAGACATCCAGTATTTTGAAGGGCTAGAAAATGTAAAATACAGACAAGAAAAAAAAAAGAGAAAGAAATCTGAAAACAGTGGAGCTGCCAAGTGCCCTTCAACTCACTTTCTCGTTCCACTCTGGGAAAAAAAAGAAAAAAAAAAACTCCTTCAGGCAGGTGAGGTGCTCATGATGTCAGCCCCCATCACAGATATCCGTTCTAATATCCCTCAGCACTTGGCTGTCACATCACCACCCACCATTAAGTCATCGCTTGTGTCCAACACGGGGGCAGATCTGTGTACTCTGGCCCTCTCCCAGCACCGCTGCCTTTATCATACCCCAACCTCTCTGTGACAGACAGGACTGATCTCCCCTGCAGCAACCCTCCACCCTGCCAGTAAAAGGACAGCAGTGGAAAAAGCCCCCAAGGGGCCCCACTGAGGATGGACTCATGAATCAAACATGCACCCAAAGCTTGCTTCTTATCACCGAGGTCAGCCCAGGCATTAATACGCCATGGCTCGAGGGAGCTACCTACTGTGACCTCCCCCCAGTTTCCCTGAACAGAAGGGCACAGCCTTCAGGAGCCAAACCAGTAAAAGAGGGCCTCCCTCCAACACAGTCACTTCACATTAAGTCCACATACTGAGAAAAGGGGGCGACTGAAAGAGAGAGAAAGATGGGAAAAAAAAAAAAGAGGTGCAGAAATGAAGCATGAGAGATTCAATAGGCAGAGAAGGGGAGAGAAGCAATATTTCTCAGTGTGATCCTGGGGAGAGAGTAACACGTGGGTAAAATCGACTGTGTATACAGACCCTTTCAAACACCACCAATCTTCATTGGCCAGACGGGGTGTGATATATGTGACTGTCTGCCAGCGTAAATTAGGCAGTCCAGCCCGCTGTGTGGTAAAGCATGACGGGGCCGGACAGTGCACTAACTCAGGAGGCCCTGTGCCACGCACACCAGCTTCTCTCTGATTTGCCGTGCCATAAATCACCAGCTGGGGGAAATGAATCGCTGTCCGTCCGAGCTGGATGCACCAGCTGGCACCACCATCACCTGACCAGCAGGAGCCCATGCCGACACTGGTGTGGCTGAAATCAAGAAAAATGAGGCATGGAGGCAGACGGAGCCGTACCCCTGCGCTCTCTCATTAGTCTCCTCTGGGCTTCCTCCACACAGAGCTCGTCTGAAGTGAAAGGGCACACAAAATATATTTCAGAGTGTCACCTGAGGGGAGGAAAAAAGAAGGGGAAAGAAATGATCACCCCTGGTCTCCTCACAAATCAGTGCAGGACTGAACTGGCAGACAGTATTAGTGTTTCAGAAGCAGGAGCTCAAAGAGACAGCAGGTAGGCCTGCAGCTTGTGGGAACAGTAAAGGCAGGGGGGGTGGGGGGGACAGCATTGTGTTCACTCTTATTTAATGGAGTTATTTTACCGAAAGTAATGACTCAACCCTATTGGGGATTCCACTCTGCAATCAGATGTAGTTAACGGGAAAACATGTTGATGAATAGATTTTCACTTTTCAATATTGCTGAGTTGCTGGTGGAGGGCCCACTTATATGCTGACCGCTGCGATTATGAGAAGCTGTGTGGGCGTCAGAACTGAGGCACTCATCAGGAAAATGGGTTGAAATTACTTCAATACAGCCACACAGAGAGTTGGAGAGATCTAAAATAATATACACTTGATCCTCTACTATGGACAAAGGGTTGCTGTTTACCTTTGATGTTCTGAATCGTGGATTCAAAACACTTTTATTTGGCACAAATCTCTGTTTCCTGCCAGACAAAGCCACAACACTGCAGTTAAAAGTCAGAGATGGGTGCAGCTGTGTTGTGAAAATAGTGGAAAATTAAAGGCATTCCTCCTTTCATGCCAGTTTAAAATTAAATCATCTTACGTTGGGAAGTTGTAGCCATTTTGGTAAAACCTTGAAAAAAACATTTCGTGTGAGTAGAGTATCTGTTGTGAATGACTTACAGCTACTTCCACATCAAATTTTAGCTCAATAGCTATAAAACTGACTGAGTCAAAGACATTCTTGTGCTGCCCAATATTGATAAGCTGTGGTGTCCATTTTGTAATCGGGTTGACCCTAAAAGTTCATCAGTTATAGATGATCACTTTCTGCAAGTCTTATTAAAATTTATCCAGTGGTTCAAGGGATATTTTCATAACAGACAGACTCACAAATACACACAGACGCAGACAAAAACATTATTACCCACCTTTCGCCTTTCAGCAGCAGGCAATAATAACTGATGCACTTTAGGTTGACAATTAAATTTTAAGCTTGCCATAAAGTTTCTGCCAGTTTCCTTTGAAATTGCTCTTTTAGGCAAGATTTCATTAGTCCGCAGCAGGCCTGTTAAGCAGCAAGTCCATCACTGTCTCAGATTTAGAGGATTATATCTCTCCTGCTCAGAGATTTTTGCAGGTCACAGTGCGGAAATGAATGGTAGGAAGGCTGAGGAAATGTGCTGTGGACTGACTAGAGCTGGCAAGGTCAAGTCTGGCCTGGCAGCCTGCCCCAGGTCCAAACCACTCTGTGGTCTCGACCCCCACCCCTCCACAGATGTCCAGGTGTACACTCATATAAACACAGTCAGCTCATCAGTCGGCTGGTCGGTCAGTAATTGACCATGGCATCAGTCTAACATCTGTTTCAGCAGGGAATCAGATTCCATTGATGTGTCTCAGTAACTGCTAAATTTTTAAGAAAAGATCAGGGTCATCTTCGTTAAAGCACCTTCGCCAATTTGATTGGCTGCAACTCAGTTTATTAGAAAACGTTTAATTCAATTAAATACATGTCAGAACTGACTAAATTCAAGCCCTAGCATTCCTTCAAGGAATGCGTATCACCTTTGGCGATGGCCAATAAAGATGCTACAAGTTATAGATTAAATTACATCAAATAGCACAGTAAAACATCACAATCAAAACATTCTCATTATCTGTGTTGATGAGGATTAGTGGCAACAAAAACTGCTCTCCGTTTCCTGTCCTCGTCTCTGCAGCTGTTACTGTCATCACCTTCCACCCCCAGCCGTACCCTCACCACACCGCCTCCATTTCAGCTCTAATCATGTAGCCATGCAAATGCTGCGCGCTGAGAGCTTCACGTCGTCCTCTCTCCGGAACATCATTTCCCAGCTGCCTGGGCCCTCGAGCTGACCACCCCAGGGGAGGGGGAAGAGGAAGTCATTACTGCTATCACAGTCAGATATAGACCCTACACTGCCAGACAGCCCCTCCAACTCATAAAGTCCTTGACGACTTCAGTAAAACATCCAATTTCAGTCGGAGCCCATTTATAACGACAAATAGAAATCAATCAGTCTAACCACTGCACATTCCTTTAGAATCTCTCTGCTTATTTGACTGCCCAAAGCGCGCACCCCCCCCCCCCCCCCTCCAAAAAAGAAGAGAGAGAATCTTTTTCTCTATGATGGGTATCCTATCCACATCTCCGGGATATTCATAATTCATCATCTTCGATTCCTGACATCTGCCACTGATTGTGCCGACGGGTTGGCTGGAATTAGACACTCCTGGGAGAAGCGTTAATGTGCTGGTGGGCCAGCACATGAACCACAGCTGAGGAGGGGCTGTGAGTAGGATGGAGGATTGAGGCCGAAGCGGCAGGAGCCTTTCACACTCCTAATGTGTAATTAGGAGCCATTTTGGAGTGCTGCCTTCCTGCACTGAAATTAGCTGCCTTTTATTAATCATCCAGGCCAGTTCAGTGGCACGATGGGTCTCCCTATAATCTAACGCAAAATGTGGCTCTTAATTACAAAGCGGGAGAGATGGAGAGGAATGGGTCTGCGGCTCCTGCATGATCCCCATGGGTTCCATGTCTGTAATGCAGACAAGTCTACATGCTAAACCGTAAAAGAAAAAGAAAAAAAAAAAAGAATTACTATTTTATAAATAATTCTTTCCACCTGAACATAAAATCCTGTATGGAAGGTTTCACATACAAAGAGCAAAGCACACAAGGAGCAAAACTCTCAGAGCTACTCAGTCCATGAAATCATTTGCATTTGCCCAATGTCAGCTCCACTTGAATGAAAGATCAGGCATAATATGTGATTACAAGCACTGGTCCTCCTTTGGAGAGCTAAGTGCTGTGACCCTGGCCACGTTCATCAGACTGCAGATGAGGACGACGTACTTCAATCTCAGTGGTAGCGACTTCTTTTTCTTTTCATTACACGTTTAATGGAAGAGATCACAAGCTCATCAAAAGCAACCCTGGGAGGAAAAAACTATCACCGGATTCCTGATGCAATCACAACAACCTGAACAATATGCTTAGAAAAGAAAGTGGAGTCAATGTTTTTAAAATTTTAAGTAACATAGTATCACTTTTTAAAAACATATAAAAGGTTCACATGAAAAGCTGTTAATTTGGTTAAAAGAATAAAAAAGACCAAATCAATGTCCCAGTACACTGTTTTCTGACCTAAAGAAATTATTTCTTCACAAAGGTCACAATCAAAAAAAGGTTTGTTTGCTTCACAATTTCTCAAAATTGCCTCCCCAATGATACTATTCTCCTGTATTTGAATGCAATCATGCAAAATGGCCTCTTTTCTGTCTGTAGTGTTTCAAAAAGCTTAATGCATATTTATGAATATTGTTGTAGTGCCAGCCACCCCTATAATCTTCTAGGAAAATGCATCAAGTAAAACACGAGCAAATCCCTAAAATGCTAACTAGAGTAAAGTTTCTTTTGCCACTGAGAGCCCTAACTGCTGATTAACAAACAGGGACCAGATGATTGACCTCCTTCCTCTCTTTTTGGCACTGCAGCAGGGCAATCACACACTGCGGGGCTGAGAACACTTTAGCATTTGTAACAGCAAATGTATGAGAGGGTAGCCTACCACTTCAGCCTTGTTGAAAGAATCAAAAACACAAATATGAAAAAATAAATCTCATGCAGGGTCAATGAGTGAAGGTGAATTACCTCTGCTCAGCTTGAAACTATGTGTCCAGTGGAACAGCAGCAGCCACACAGGCATGGGACTGCAGTTCTGAGAAATGAAGAATGTCAGCATTATTTATGGATATGCGAGAGCTGAAGGCCAAACTGTGACTGAATTATACAATACCATCTACCGAGACAGCCAGGGTGTCAGAGAGAAGTTATGTAAAATAAAAGAGATACTATTTGAATTAGTAAGGTCACATAAAACGTTACTGATTCTTACAATCCAGGCAGAAAGCAAAATTAAAAGAACATTTCAGATCTTTTAATGTGGGGTTCTGTGGAAAGCTTATAAAAAGTTAATATCCTACATGTTGCATATACTGTAGCTCCTTGAATGACCTCACATTGGAGAAATAGAGTTTAATTCTGACCAGACTGATGAGCTAATAGCTAGTCGGATCAGGGCCAAGATAAAAGTAGATCAATACAGTTAAACCAGCAATTGCTGCCATTGACAATACCGTCTGTTTTGCATTACAGCGTTTGCATGAACCACAATTTTTTATTTTTAAATTGGAGCTAATTTTGTCTGGGCTCAACTTGGACAAGCTGTTAGTTGCTTGAATTGCTAGGAAACAAGCTAAACAGAAAACGGTTTAGGCGGAAAAAAAAGAAACATTTTTGTGATGCAAAAATAAGCTAGAAATCTAGAAGTAACAGATATTTTCCTTTCACACCAACATATTCTTCTTTCTAGCATTAGCCTTTCACTAAGTAAGGTATTTTACTGAAGTTATGTTATTAATTAAAAGTGTGCAACTAAACTCAACCCATACCTGCATTTTTTATTCACAGCACCTTTGTATTATAACTTTTTTAACTTCATCATTCAGACACGTTTAAACATGTTCAGCTACACAGATATGAGCACTTTTAGTTTTCTCCTTTTGACAAATCAGCTCAAAGATAAAAATCAGCTCGTATCAGCCATCTGTCCTCCTCAAGATTCTCCTTTTCTCTGAGAAAAAGCAGCAGAAATTGTCATTATAACAGCATCAGCAGCACTGTAGCAGTTGGAGTGTTACAATTAGCATTCAGAGTGAAAGCAGGATTATGTGACCACTGGCAGAGTTTTGAAGTTCTGGCCCAGTGGACACAGAAGAGTGAACTCCACATGGGACTCCCCGGGGAGCGAGGCATGCTGGGTTTTAGAGGGGTTATTGGACTGTGCCGTCTCTCTGACTGTGAACCACTGGGGACCAGAGCAGAGGTGCCTTATGGTGCACTGAAGCCTGAGTGTGACACCTGGGCTGCCTGTCATGGCCACAAACACTGACAATGTGACACTTGACAGGATGGGAGTTGAAGCTACAAACACCAGAAGTCAGGACCCGGCTGACAGCGAAGGATGAAAGGCGTTGCAGATCAACTCAATAATTTCCCAGACGCTCTTAAATCCAGGCCTGCTTCGCCCCGCTCCCTTTCCTCTCCTTTGCTCAGTGTTCATGGCCCTTTAAATAAATCAGGGTGCTGAGGAGGCTGAACCCATCAATTAGAGTCATTTGATGAGACTGTGTGTGTGTATTAATCAACAGTGTGAGGCGCGCAACGGGCCAAGAAGAGACAGGAGGGAGGGCTGTGGTGCCAGAGAGCTTTAAAAAGAGCTCTGTCAAACAGGCTCTTAAGATGAATTTCCCAGTCTCCATCACTAAACTAAACTGATATCCAATTATGTTCTCCACATCGACAAGCAGCACAACGGAGCAGCTGCGAGCAGGAAAAAAAAAAGCTCACATTGTCAGAATTGTCCAGGCGCGAGAGGCAGAGAAACCCGAGACCTTGAAGGAGATGTCACAAGGAGGCCAGAGTCAGCTGCTTGAGTGAGCGATGGTCCGCACGCTTGCCTGAAAGCATGACATTGCCGAAGGGGGAAAAACACCATTTTATCATTCAGTGCGATTCGCACCCTCTCTCCCTGTCAAACATGCCATATGTCCCCGTCACAGGTCGTCTTGCTGGCTTATCGAGTGTGACAGGGCTATTCACACACTGCTCCCAATCAGACACCATCTCCTGCAGAAAAAAAGATCTCCACTGTAGCACAGTGACGGGCTGTCAGGCGGAGGGCACCAACCTCCACAGGGCCCCGGCTCTGAGTCTACCCATCTGAGGGGGACAGGGGGCAAAGGCCAGGGGGTTAGGCAGGGAGACACGTCACAGGCGTCCACACGAGCAGAAACACTCATGCACGCTCCCACTTTACTGTCCTCATTCAGTCTGCAACAAGAAAACAGCACTTTAAATGACAAAATGTCCAACAAAAGTATTATTATCACCTGTAGAAATAAAAGCCGATCATGCCTGTGTTTGTCTTTGTTTGTCATGTTAGCAAAATATCTCATGAACGACTTGGTGGATTTTAATGAAACTCAAGATAGTACTTGCTGGATGTACATCTACAACTGATTAACTTCTGGAGTCAACCTAATCCATGATGGCCACCATACCTAATCAACATTAGCAAACGCAAAAAATGGCTATAACTCGGTCAGTTCTACAGATATTGACTTAAAATCTGTGTGGTAGTAGCTGAGAGTCATCTTCAATATGTACTCAAGGGAACAGTTTAAAATGTATGCAAGATTGGCGACCCTTTCCTTTAAAGAATGCTAGTTTCATTAGATTTGGTATTAAAGCTTCTAAATGCATCAGTTTTGATCATGAATAGTAGTTGAAGCCCAGCGCGCCGCCACATTGTTTATTAAACCCTCTTTGAATATTTTGTCAAGTACATGTGACTTGACACTTCACTGGATGGTGTGGATCACTGCGAATGAGAGAGAGGTTATTTGCCTGTCAGGAAGCAGAGGAAGTATGTAAACCTCACCCGGGACTTCACGCAGGGATCCGGTCGCCAGACAATTTTCCTATCCAACAGACCATACAAGCCCCTTATGTGTTCTGCCAACCTGTGGCTCCAAGTCAGGAAAGGCAGAGGTAACTGAAATCCACACGTGCCTTACACAAATCTCTGCAGCCTTTGAAGATTTGCACTTGCAAAGTTGACAAATGTGCACTTTGATGGCAAAGAATCTCAGCCGTTCAGAACTACTTGGCTCCAAACACAATAACACTGCAGATACTGAATATGTTCACTAAGTGAGCAATCAGCTGCAAAGTGGGCAGAAAATTACACTTGTCCTCTCCATGATGATGTGCATAAAGAAATAAATCAGAGAGCAGAGAAGGAGCTGAGGGGCAAGAGGGAAAAGTGGTATCACCTGATCTGTCTTATGTTAAAAAGCAGCGTGATTTGGCGACTCAGCTCCTCGGAAAAACAGCTACAACCATCCCGGTCCAATTTTATAAGAGAGATTTCTGTGAAATGATTGCTAATCTATGCAAAAAAGCAATCAGTGACTCATTCATAATGCATGAGCAACAAGATACCAATTTTGCCACGCTTTCAGATTATTAGATGTTATCACCAAATGCAGCAGATGAAATATGAACACTCCTACCTTTTTTATTGCAATTATATGACTGCAGTGGCCCCGACTTACTGTACACTGGTGGTGGGGGGGATATGAAAAAGAAACATACAGAGAGACAGACCATCAGATTGAACATCCATTACTATCTGACTGCAGATAGCTCGAGATGGGAATATTTGTTTCTAACAGCTTTATGTATCCATTTGTGCCATGATTTATCAACCTAAAAGCTGCAGTTTTAAGTACATCTGGCTGACGTTTTAATGGTCCATCAATCACATGGTGTCACGTGATAACATTTTCAGATCACCCTCCTCTGAGCTGCAGAGAAGGAAAATAAAACAACAACAAATCCAATAAACTGGCTGCGGTCCAAGAGGAATGATGAGAACCTATTTTAGAATTCAAAGCAAGTTTATAGTATGAATGTTAGATAAGCTGCTTCTCAAATTAATGCAAATCAAATTTCATTCAGGATGTTTTTGTTTTATATTATAGACCCATATATACTGAATATATTTCTGCGTCACTTTCTAAGCTTTAGCTTAAAGCCTTGCTGAAAAACAAATCCTGTTTGGATTATTGGATTCATATTATGTGACTTCATTTCATTTATTATTAAGACAAACTGTTTACATGACAAAATAAGACTACAGAAATTTTTATTTTTGCAAAAATGCAGTGTGAATGCCGACTGCTGAATGACTTTGCTGAAATTTGTAGAAGAGGCTGAAACTGAATTGTTATTTAAAACAAGCAGAGCAGAACTAAAATGAGCCAAACCCTGGCTAAAAGATCAAATAAGCAAAACTAGAACTAAAATAAACAAAATCTTAGCTAAAATCTAAAAAAAACTGCAAAATAGGTAGCTAAAAGATCAAATAAGCAAAATTGGAGACATAAGCTAAAATTTGCAAAACAGCAGCTAAAGACTAAAAGAAGCATAAGAAAACAAAAACAGAGCAAGTATGCTGAAAGAGATTTTTAAAGAACATCGTTTTTTAAGCTACTGAGGAAATCCCAATGTATTTCTGTGGGGAAAACTTTGCAAATAAAATCATTTTTTCAAAAAGTATAAAAGTTACAAATACTAAAAGTCCCAGCACACTGTTCCCAATTGAGCCAAATGTTTCCATGTATGAATGGTTAAAACAGCACAAAGTATGCAGGAGGAGTTTGATTGCCAAAGACTTAGAGAAGAAATTAAACAGGAAACCAATAGTGTGAATGCTGATTCAGCATTCACACTATTAAACTTATGTAAGATTTCTTGAAAATCAAATCTAAGGAAACTGAAAAGTAATCAGAAATTCAGCAGCCCTCATATGAGACTGGGACTGGCAGAATGTAACACAGCCTTTTTTTTTACCCTTCATCTTCTGTTTAGACATAAAAAATCCAAAAGGCTGACTTTTTAAACATGAGTGTTAACGTGTCTGAATAGCACCTGGAAGCCCTGTGAAAAGCACTGACAGATCTCATACTTTTACAATCGGGGCAACTCTGACACAAGGGATTTGCTCTTAAAACGGAGCACAGCAAGGATGAAGGGTGGTATAAAAATCAATGAGGCTTTTCAAAGGCAACATGAAAAACCAGCGCTTCAGCCTGCAATTAAAAAAAAAAAGAAAAGAAAAGAGCACTCCTGGTGCTCTGGGAAGGCGGAGTATGTTGCACGTGCCCTCAACTTCACAGGATCAATTACAGGATCAATACTCAGACATGACACAATTCCATAATGGAAACTGGGACGTTGGACTGCTGCGTGTCATGTGTTTCAGATATTTACAGTTCACTGTGCACTGCAGAGCTGTTTCATACAGATGAAAGGGAAGCAGTTCTAGACCAAACACACTCTCCAGGTGGAAACCTTACTCCAAATGTTTTGGCTACGTTAAGAAGTGTTAAAACAGGAGTCAGAGGGGTTGGGTATGTCTAAATCTAGATTTGACTTATAGACGTTGCACAGTTGATTAGTAACCGGGGCCATTTTGCAACAAATGAAACATTTAAAAATCTATTTCAAACTTTGGAAGTAAGAATATTATATAACATTTTTCTAAAATCTCCACTTTAGTTTGTTCACTCTGTGGAAATTAAAGGTCTAAAATTAATGAATGCTATAAAGGTCTTCAATATAGAGATGTGATTTGTTGGTCTAAGAGTATTAATACAGTGAGTGACGTCAGCTGTGGTGTCGGCTCAGTTCTGGTTGATGTCAGCAGGACACAGCCTGTATTTGATGAGACAAACTTCCTCCCGTTAATCAAATCCTTTAAAAGCAGTCCGTTTGGCATACATTGGTTTGGTGTGAAGATTATAATAAAGGGGAAACAATGAATTTATTCTGGAAAAAAAAAAGAAAGTATAAGATTTAGGACATTGTTTTTTTTTTTGTTAGGATTGGTTGCATTTATTACAATTCAGGCAAACATATTAAAGCTAAAGTACAACTACATATATATATATGAGCATAAGAAGTCTGAAAAACTAATAACTTTTGCAAGAGGACGGTAGAGAATAAATTTAGTCTCGAAAACCAAACAAAAGTTCCTGATTTTCTTGCTCTGGATTTTGAATCACTGTTTAGTTTTCTGTTGATTAGTGCTCATTCTGCTGAGTCATGTTCCAGGATCTGTTCTTGTTATGGCCTCCAGATCCAGTTCCTTACACACCTGTTGTCATTCAATAACCACCCCTCCCAGTATACAAACTCCCTGTTTTTCATCAGCTCATGTTAAAGTTCATGCAGTCTGCTGTTCTTGTTAGGGTGCTTCTGGATTTTGTGGTTTTACAGAGATTCCCCTCCTGCATTTGGGTATTTCTCTACAACAACCACACATCATTACAACTGTTCCTAATGTTGGTGTTATGGAGGTGTATACATCTGTGTGGCTTGGCAGAAAACAGCAGGGTGAAGAAAATGTGGTTGGTTATTTTCTTTAGCATCATTTGGAGTCTACGCATACACGTCATACTTGATAAATGAACAAAAATGTGCAGTTGACAAAATTCCTAATGCAAGCTCATTAAACCTCCTGAGGCCTGTCAAGGTCATTCCAATAAAACACAGAATAAGTATTTTAAAACCTGCAGAGATCAACCAGTAAGAACCGTTCAGATTTACAGGCTGACAAGTCAAAAGTATTAGAAGCTCCAGTGTAAACGATAAATAGAAAAGATACTTTGTCATTGCATTTTCCCCATAAAACAAAATTACAGTGACTCACCCTAAAAAACGAACTACATAAACAGCATAAATCTTGCTAAACATCCGCTTCTAACTACTTCTGAAATCGTTCTTTTTAACCTCCGTAAAGTCAGAACAGGCTTGGTAGCATTGGCTATATGCATTAATAATTTGTCAACGTAAGCAACCTAAATACCAGACAAATCAAGGCTCTGTTAACAAAGACCCTGAGTGCGGCTGTGTTTAATTATTTATTCTGCAACTTTTGGAAGAATGCATTTGTTCTTATAAAACTCAAGGACATGGATTGGCACTGCTACCAAACAGCAAAAAAAAAAGAAGCTGAGATTCTAACTTGAATATATGAGCATGTGAGGTTCTTTGCGTTGGTTTTGTAGTTTTCAGGCTGTACCCTGCCTCTTGCCTGGTGACAGTAGGAATATGTTAAATTTATCCCTCAGCTATACAAAATTAAATAAAAAAATAAAACTTTGCTTTGCGGTAAGGAGCTCAGAACTAAGGCAAATGTTAAAAAATGTAAAACTAAATCCTTTGAGTTCTTTGACCCTGGTGTCTTAATCAGACCCCTGCCTGGCCTCCAACCCCCACTTACCGAAAGGGCAAATACCCCCAGGAGGATCGTACAGCTCATCATGACAGAGAGGAGCTCATGATGCTGATGTTGCCTCAGCCATTGTGTCGTTACAAACCGCTGTACAAATCTTCCGCTCTGTAGCTGATTCCTCATTCATTTCTGACACAGAAAACAGACAAAACATACACTTTTCACAAAACAAATAGTGATCTAGAAGCCTATAGATGTGAATGCAAGTGCCCACTGTAGATATTAGCATACCGAATCCCCATTAGCAAAACCACTGGACATCAGCATCATGATATCTTGTCAGCCAGATCTAATTCTGTATTCAATCTTAATGGTTCCTGACAAGCATTTCACCAGTTGACAGGGAACCAGAGGGAATGTGCCACAGTGTGCAAGACCACTCAGCAAATTCACATTTAGCATTTCATTCCTCCTGCTTGGACAAAATGAATTATTCATCCTCGCTTCACTCGCATTGATTCATCCAGACAAAACTCCCTAAAACACCCGAAATGTTAAATGATTTGTACATGCCCCTCCTCACCAAGGGGGCAGCACAACTGTACCTCTCTAATTCTGACATCCTCCCTATATCCTTGACCCCTTTTTCCTCCCTCCGTGAGTAATCTGAAATAATCTCAGGCCCTCCTTAGATTCTATTCATCAGAGCAGAAAGAAGCAGGCATTGACACTGATATAAAAAAAAAATACCATCTGTGCCTTGCAGGGGTAAAAAAGAAAAAAGGGACTGAAAGAAAATGAGACTGAAAATAAAAAGAGGGGGCTTCAAATAAAAACTGGCTCCGTTGTCTCTCTCTTGTCCCCTCCGCCTTCCCGCCCCCTTTTTACTCTCCTCAATGCCATTTCAATTGAAAAGCGTAGTGGTAATTAAATTCCAGCAGGGGTTAGGGGCAACTGTGCAGCACGCTGACAGGGGGGCTGCCCTGACATAAAGATGACACAATTCAACAGGACAGAGGGGGCACCCGGCTGAAGAGGGGAGGGAGGGTGACAAATGCCGTTTATTCACATCCACTGCCAGATTTAGACTACTCAATCTTCGTGACATTTAAAAAATAGAAATTGAAATGGATATTCAAACTGAGCTGAATCCCACACTGACCTTTACCACAAATCAGAGATCCTCGAAGCAGACCGGTCTCCTGCTTCCGTGGTATTTACAGCATATTATGTGACGCTTAGGAGGATGAGCAATTATGAAGGAGAATTTGGGGAAAGCTGTTGTGAATTTGTGTGTGCGTTAGTAAGAATGTGCAACTCCGAACGATGCTGGTTTTGTTTATTCACATTATAATCCAGAACCTCCAGAGAGGCCTCGCTCTCCTGCTGTCCCCCTCTATTAGCAGAACAACACAACCAGTCAGTATTTATATGGGGAAAAAAGCCCAGTTATGGAAATATTTACATCAATTTTATATTTCAGTATTTAGTTGGATACCTGACTTCAGTTTGAAGTGCCATTTATGATAAGTATA
>JAOXNZ010000001.1:17339998-17359866 GCA_028566095.1 Kryptolebias brasiliensis | reverse complement strand
TATATATATATATATATAGTTTCTTTATTAAGATAGAAACACATTTGCTCAATCAGGTATCTGGTCATGGAAAAGTCAGTTTCAAGGGGAAAATATCAGCAGGTTGGATGCTTCTGTTTCATCGTGAACTTCATTGGGGTGGTGAATCAACTCCCCGCTGTTCACACATGAACAGTCTTGGATAGGAAGACCCACTGAACTTTAGTGTTGGCCAGCGTATCTAAAAGCAAAAGGCTGCAGATCAAGACCAGGTGTTGGAATCTATTTCACTTTTATAGAAAGAAAAAAAACAAGCTCATCGTATAATTATCTAGAGAAAGGTGAGACCAAAATTAAAATTAAAATAAATCGTGAAAAAATTACTACATTAAACATTAAAATCATAGTATTTCTTGAAGGAATGCACATTGTGCAACTCACCTATGTTTAAAAAAATGTTTCTGTGGATATATTTGTAATATTTACAACAATTTATAAAGAAATAAATGACAAAAATAATTTTAAAATAAAGAAAAAATAGATACTTTTATAATCTCCTTCTTTATTTGTTCATTGTGACAGTTTTTCTACTACATATTCCATTTACCAAAAGTCATCTATCACTACAATTACTGACCTATGTTCAAATGTTTCACTGGGTCAAAAATCAAAGCTTGTTTCAATAATGAGATTTTACTGGTTGTACAATATAAATAAATAATTTTGACTTGTACTGAATCAGTCCAAAGTCTGGACACACGTACTGCGCCAAAATGAATCAATAAGTATGGGGCAGCGTGTTGCTGGTGTAACTAAACAAATGTAGTATTAATAGGAGATGCTGATCTATTGTTCTGCACCAATTCTTACCACCTAAACAGGCCAGAAGCTGCTTCAGCTCAGACAGGTCCCAGCAGAGGAAGGTGTCAATGTTTGGGAGGTTGATGCAGACTTTTCCACTGGATCTGGCTTTTATTCGCAAATATGTTCTCAGGTTCAAACTCACAGCAAGAGCCACCTGTAAGAAACAGGACAACCAAATAACAGATCACAGTTCACGAATGCATTTCAGAATCACCAGTTTTAGCAGATATATGGCGTTCTTTATTAAGGAAGAACAAAGTAAGTGCTAGCAGCACAACAAAAACATAAACATAAATACTGCAAACCTTAGTCCAATAATCAGAATCATGCAGTTATATAAAATTGATCTGTTATATCCTGGTTCTCTCACACAGGTTACCTTTCCGTGAACCACAGCATGCTCTCCGTGGAGGATCGCCTTCCCAGGAGCAGAAACCAGGCAGTCCCTGACCTGCATTTCTGTGAGTTTTCAGTCAAAAACGACGCGTCCTAATCAACTTTACAGACAGCATTATTATCACTGCAGGCTTAGCTAATGTGCTGAGACAGCAACAAGCAGCTGGCAGAGCCACGCAGCTACTCTTCACGAACAGCCGAGAACTACTAGAAATTTAACGACATATACATATTATTACAAACACTTCTGAATTGCTCTAAAGTTTGACTACTTTACACGACGACTGACAGAACTAAAACCACGATATACACGCAGGAAAAAGAACGAGCGTGGATTTGACTCCCATTGTCCAATCAGCACCGCAGACATTAGAACACGTTTCCTTTTAACCAATCAACGTCCAGCAATCTGCTACGAAGTGATGAGTTGACCAATCACGCGATGGAATCGTAACGCCTTTTAACTACGGACACCGCAGAGGGACAAAAACCAAACATACACAATATTTACATGTTGCTGTTAGCATTAAGCTTAAACATGACATCGTTTATCATTAAACCTTCTCTGCTCCGCTCTTTTGTGCGGACTCGCAGTTTCATGAGCGAACATCAAACACAAAAAATAATGTGTTCAGCTAGAGGGTATTTATAATTTTCTGTCGCGTGTTGAAATATATATTTAAAGTGGGTTTTTGTTATACTTCGCTGTCTTTGCACCGCAGCAACAGTACTCACAATTCTCATATTTATAACCAAATATAGAGAAAGTTTTATGAAACGCTTTCTAAAAACATTCCTGCCTTTCTTTTTCTGAACAGTTATGCCACTGGAGGAGATAACAAGGCACCTAAAATATACACTAAAACTGGAGACAAAGGTAATTTATCTAAAGGTTTAGTTGCAGCAAAATATATTTACAAAAGCTGACTCAATTCTTTGTATTCAGGTTTCTCCAGCACATTCACAGGAGAAAGGAGGCCGAAGGAAGATGGTGTTTTTGAAGCGTTGGGAACAACAGATGAGCTATCATCAGCTATAGGGTAAATGTTTTTATTCCACTGTAACACATTTTAGTTGCATTAAATGCAGGGACAAAGAACAGCATAACAATTATATAAGTAGAAAGGAAAAACAAGCATTTACACAGTTCATTAAATGCAAATTGTAAGACTAGCAAAAGCAAATTATAAGGTAATGAAATTGAAAACAACTAAAAGGAATCATTGGCAAACAACTCTTTAGTCTACTATCTAAGGTTTGGTGTAGTATGTCATGAAATCAGGTTTCTTTCCTCGCCTTCCCTTTTTTAATGGGTTTAAATTTGCAGATCTAATAAGTTTTAAAAGTTTTTTTTAGTAGAATATCTATTAGGTAAAGTGTAATATTCTACAGTTTCTTTAATGGTGCTTACTGCAGAGTATTTAGGCAGATACACAATTTTTATTAAAGGGAGATAGAACTAAATAATTGCATTATGTAAACCTCAGTTTGATATTTCTAACTTTTCCCCAAAATATTGTGTAAACCTGTGATATTTTTAAGCTGCCATTTGTCTTTGAAAAATATACATAGACGTTAGATTTGTGCTGTTTACTAATAAGTAAATCTATTTCAGTGATCTTGAACATGACTTGAGGTAGTTTAAATGGTTTGATAACTCCAAAGTATCAAGTTAGGTAGAATATTCTTAAGTAGAGTTGTTGGAATAATACATTTTTGACCATCAAGTAAAATATGATTAAAATAACACAAGTCAGAAAGTTGTTTGAAGATGATTTTACTAACTTGTTTTGTGTCGAATTATGCTATTATCCTGTCTTGTTTTACAGATTGGCCAGAGAATTTTGCCTTGACAATAGTCACACTTTCACATATCAGCTGGACAAGGTTTGATTTTTGTATTATATTCATCCCCACTTGAGAGCCAACATTGTTCAGGCACTAGAGAAAAGAGCTTTTTCTTGTTTACTGCAGATACAGTGTGTTCTACAAGATGTGGGGTCCAATATTGCTACCCCTCAATCATCTGCAAGAGAAAGTCATTTAAGTAAGCAAACACTGGCTTTTATCTCCAATTTTTTTACCTTTGTTCTTAAAGACATTTGGGGTGGGGGTTTCTTTTCTTTTGTTTTTCCAAGAAAGAACAAAATTCAGCACTCAGTCGATTACAGACCTGGAAACCTGGATTGATCATTTTACAGAGGAACTCCCAACACTAACCAACTTCATTTTACCAGTAAGCCTGTTTGTACTCCTGTGTACATGTTTTTATGGAAGTCCAGATTTTTTCATGTGGTTTCTATTTCACAGTCTGGTGGGAAGAGTAGCGCAGCTTTGCACTTAGCTCGGACAGTCTGCCGGAGAGCAGAGCGCAGGTAAGTTTCAGCACATTTGTGGTTTTAAAATGAGCTTGTTTTACTTTTTAAAAATCCATCTTGTTTTACAGTTACTTTGTCTGAACACATCTGTTCTTTTACAGTGTTGCTCCAATTGTGCGCTCAGGGGAGGCAGACCCAGATGTTGCCAAGTTCCTGAACAGGTCAGACTTATGCCTTCAAATATGTTTTTCTTCTCTACACATCTGATAAATGTTCTAATATTTTCATGCAGGCTGAGTGACTACCTGTTCACAGTTGCTAGATATGCAGCCATGAAGGAAGGCAGTGACGAGAAGATCTACAAGAGACCTGAATGACCTCACCTAACATCAAAATCTCAATTTGTGTTTGGGATGGTGGGTGCAGATAGTTCAGTTATGGAGTAAACTCGGAACAAAAAGTGTTTTCTTATTCTGATGTATTGTTCTTTGCATGGGATATTAAGTCATAATAAATCAATTGGGTGGTACACGTACATTCAAAATATTTATTAATAAAAAAATTACACATCTTTTTTATATAGACCAACAATAATGAGTAAATCATTGATTCTTCAATTGTAATCTCACAATGATCCTAAAGAATGATTTTTTTTTATATTCCTTGTTGGATCTAGCACCCACCCCAGTGAATTTGGCCCTTGTGCGTTAATTCACCAGCAGTGCGTTAGACATGTTCAGAACTTTTTGTGGGCGTTGGCGCAGTGGGTTTCATTGCAACATGGTCCTATCATCCTCCTCCCACACCGTCACATGATCTGGCACCAGCCCTGACTCTTCTGGGACAGGGTACAGGCCCAGGTCATTAGAGACAGATTGCGGTCTTCGTAAGGCGGATAACGCAGATAGGTGACACACTCGAACCGTGTACCTCTAAGCAAGCATGCTTTTCTGTGAGAGAAGGTGTCGAAGCTGTAGCGGCCATGGAGCGACCCCATTCCACAGGCACCTGGAAGAAATAAAAATGTTGCAAGGACTGGTCAGCTACGGATAACGTTATCCCCCCATTAACCCCTACATCACTAGCTGCCCCTGTACCGGGGGCAGTAGCACTTTCTGCCAACAAGATCAATCCAAAATAGGGACTAAGGGGTTAAACATGCAGTGTACATATGTGGCAGACTTACCCACTCCACTGAAGGGCAAAGCCACCATCAGGCTCTGCAAGATGCAATCATTAGAACAAAAGCCTCCACTTGAAGTCTCGCTCATTAGCCTCGAAATGACCTGCGCTGACACAAACACATGATCACAATATGCACTGGCCTGCTGAGAAACTAATGAAGACGCTAATTTTAATCATGTACCTTACTGTTGGTGGAATATGCATACACACAGAGGGGTTTCTCTTGCTTATTAATGAAGGCAATTGCTTCCTCCACATCGTTTACTGTCAGAATTGGAAGAACTGGGCCAAAAACGTCCTGCTGCATGATGGGATCTGATTCTGCCACTTCTGTCAAAACTGTTGGGGCTTCAAATAGGAAATAAGATGACATAAGCACACACATTGAATCTGTAAGTGTTATTTTGTGCAAGGTCGTTAATAAATGTTTTTTACCAATATACTTCTCTGCCTCAGTCACCTTCCCACCAACCACCACCTTGCCAGATCTCCACAGCATGTCTTTTGTACGGTGGAAGATATTTAGATTGATTATGCGGCCAAAGCTGCGGGACTCTCGGGGATCAGGACCGTAGAACTGCATCAGACAGCACTTCAGGGCCTGCACCAGCCGTGCTCTCACATCCGTGTGGCATAAAATGTAGCTGGGAGCCGTTAAGCTCTGACCTGTATTGTGGAAACGTGCCCAAGTAATGCGCTGCACAGTGGTGGTGATATCACAGTGCTGGTCCACATAACATGGATTCTTTCCTCCCAGAATCAGGGTTACAGGGGTGAGAGTTCGGGCTGCAGCCACAGCAATCCTGCTTCCCTCCTCTCGGTTTCCTGGGGAGGGACAGCCATGTTTAATGAATTCCAATCTGTTTAATAGTCAAAACGTGTTTGAAGATGATTAAACATTTACCTGTAAAGAAAACATGATCAAATTTGAGCTCCACAATCTCGGGCAAGTCACTGACGCCTGCTTGAATTGCATGGAAGCATTCCTTAAGGAAAACAAGAATTGTTCTATCAGGCATTTCATTTTTACTTTATGCAGACCGTAGCTCACAAGCTAATAATCAAAATAAACCAAAAAGGTTACAATTTTCAGGAGCACCTTGGGAAGAAAAAAAAAATTACACACAGTTTTTCAGTGCCTCACAGACAAGTCTCACCACAAGATGGCTCTCTATACAGAATTCTGAAATTCTGCTTTAGGCCACAGTTAGAGAATAGTTTAGTTTTGACTGCAGTACATCAGTACATACACATACCTCCCCTCTTCTACATTACTGAGTGAAATTTACTTCTGTTAAAGTTTGACAACTTAAGTCACTGGAATTTCAAAACAAATCTTAAACGTATACCATATTTTAAAAACACTGTTGTTGAAAAGTGAACCGGTCTTTTTTAATTTTGCTGTATTACAAGAAGCATTATGAAGTCTGACACGTTTTAGACTTGTAAAAGTCGACAAACAGTTTTAGACAAGGAACTCTCCCCTCTAAACTTTATGATTAACTTCTCCTAATAAGGAACTTATACCTCGGGTTTACCTAAAGTCTCAAATTCAGAAGGTTCAAACAAGTTTCAGAACAGTAACATGCTTACACACTAACATTTCAGCATTACCATTTATGATAAGCTTAGGAGAAAGAGAACTGAAAAAGCAGTTGTCCTTCAGAGGGATTTTAGTTCGTGAAGTACTTCAACCTTAGACCATAAACACTTTTTCCCTCTGCTGTCCAGAAAGCTACATAACCAACTTGTCTTCGTTTAAAATGCCAACACATTCTGTAAGTTGTTAAGACATTTGGAGTAGTTCTCTGCTTTCTGACTTACATTGTCCAAGTAGAAAGGAACGAGACGATAGAGAAGCTCTGCTGTGTGCACAGTGTACTCTGAGGGGTTGATAAGTGCACAGTTTCCTACAGAAACAACAACAAAACATCAGTGGCTGTGGAGAGACGCTTTAAACCTGTTTGTGTTTGGTCAAAAACTTAACTTGTCACCTGCTGCAATGGCCCCAACCAGTGGCACCAGACACATTTGGACAGGACTGCACCAGTTCCCCATGATGAACACCACCCCCAGAGGCTCATTGATCACCAGGCACTCATCCAAGGTGGTGGACTGCACCAGACAAGTTCAAATTTAGGTTATAGGTCAAGCCAAACTCCCACAAGTCTGCAAGTTTAGGAAGCAGACATCATCCCACTGAATTCTTCAAAGGTCAAGGCAATTTGAAGGTAATCTGCTTTAGTAGGCTAGACACAAAACATTTCTTTGTAGCAGTCAGACTGTTTTTCCCCAAAAAGGTTGTGTAAGCCTTGAATAATCCCAACCATGTTATTATGACAAACACTTTTTGTAAGATAAGGCAACGAATCACAATCTCACCAGGTTCTTTTCCACAGACTGTGGCTGCATCCACTTCTTAAGGTTGCTGATGGCGTGAAGAGCCTCATTCTTGACCGTGATCAGTTCAAACACAACCGTTTCAAATCGTGGCTGACAGAAAACAGGGAATGCAGGCAAATATGCCGAGAAATTGTCAGTTTTCACTGTTAGAAAGATGAGAAAGAATTATTGTCAGAGCCAGAATCAATCCTCACCTTATGAAGATCTCTTCCAAGAGCATCAACAAAGTCACACTCATGTTCCTCCAGCATCCTCACCACAGCCTCCAGCTGGGCCAGTCTGAAGCCCTCCGTCAAGGTCCGTCCAGCCTGAAAGGCAATTCTGGCCCTCCTCAGCAGATCCACACACTCCACAGGATATGTTTTCAAACAGGGCTCCCCCAGCCTGGTCCTGGAACTGACAGTGATTTACACTACATTCACTGGACAAACACATTTTTAATCTTTGACTTTTTGCACGTTAAGCGGCCATTCCTCTGACAAACATAGCATGCATTTATTTTGTACTCATGTTTAAAATCTCCTGTGTTTTTCATCTCTAATTAAGAGTAATGGGAAGTTAATCCTGGGCACCTACTTTGTAAAAATCCCCCAAAATCCTAATAACTCAGGTGATGCTCACAAAACTAACAATGCTGCAGTCATAATGTTCAACTCATCCACTCTGAGAGCCAAAGCAGAAGTATGTTGTTCACCTATTTAGTTACAATAAATATACACATTACATACAGCTACTTTAGTTCAGACAATCTAATTTTCCCCAAAAACGGTTCAAATGAATTGTGTTTTTACCTGCGGAGCGCTTTGAACCATCGGCTTGGAGAAGGACTTGGTGGACTGCTCATGGTTGTCTTTGAGGTTCAGGCTGAAACAGCAGAGAAAGCTGCGATCACCGATGTGAAAAAAATCCTCACAAAGAGCCCTGTTCACCTCCTCATGGAGAGCAACACAACACGGCAGTGAGCAGAGAAGAATTTTGAGTCCGGATTTACACCATAATCCATGCAAGGTAATTAGGAAACCCAGAAAATGCACACAGAAAAATCCACCACCTCCAGTTTGACTGTCTCAGATCCACAGCGGCTCCATGGCCTGACTCAACAGGTGTTTTTAATTAATAATTTATTGAAGTTGGAAAGAATAAAACACCCGCTTTGCGGTAATGAGTTAAATGATTTTTATAATACTTGATTTAACATTACAGGATGGCAAAAAAAAAAGGGTATTTTACATGTAGATAAATCTTGCATGAGTCTTTTGAAAACACCTAATATTCTTGAGCAGCCAATTTCAAAGACACACAGAGAGATTATATTTTCACGGGAAGAATGGGAACATTTTCAAGTTCATTTTTATTGTTTCTTGTACTAAAAGATTGGAAAGTCAAAGCCAGCGTTAGCAGTCCACTGGAACAATTAAAGTCCACTCTTGACATCATTTTAAAACATGAGTGAGCTCACAAGAGACATAAAACAAGTATCTGAGGTATCTTTCATCTCTCTTACACAATACATACTCATTGTAGTGTGTAAAAAAAAAAATCATTTGCAGTGTTTCCTATTTTTGTTCGTAAAGACTAAAAAGGTGCTAAACTGAAGTATGATCCTCCTCTGATTTGTCATTTGAAACTCTTATGAGTCAATAGAAAGTAATATCCAGCGTTGTCCATACATATATATATATATGTAATGATAGCATTTTCATTATAAATCATTTTTTTTAACTGTTTCCACATGTTAGTGGTCATTGTATAACTAGTTAAATTAGTTACTAACAAAAGTGTTCATACTCATTCATAAGGAAAAACACCTTTGTTTTTTGTTTTTTTTGCATAATAAAGAACTTGATAAAGATTTGCTATTTTCACTTTCTTTGAAGGAAAGTTGCAGTCCGTTGTCTGGTAAAAGCCACTTCTTTCACGTTCTGAACCCTGTAAAAAGTAATATTTAGGCTTCTAAGGTCACATTCACCTTCTTGTTTCCCTCCTCCCCAAACAGCTGCAAAACCACAAAAACAAGTGCAACATTTCCAAGGTAACGTTGTCCAATCAATCAGTCAATGACATCAATTCAAAAGGTTTTCAGACCTCAAAGTTTTTTTCTGCATGGCTTGAAAAGTCCACATAGATCAGCGAGAGATCAACTTAAACCGTCTATGGTTGCAGTGGTGATAGTACAGAGGTTGAGTTATCGCTTTGCCTTGTTGGAGATGAAGTCCAGACCACAGTCCCAATTTTTATGGCTTTTGTTTCCAATATATGCCTTTCTTGGTTGGAGCTGAAATATGATCACACATGTGATAGCAAAGGGGTGATGGCGAAACATGAGGCACTAAATCAGAGGTGAAGTCAGAATGGTCTCGCAGTTTAAAATACACAAACTCCCCATGTTTTTAAAGTGTTGAGCAGAGCTGTATCATATGTGCTACTCTGCAGATGCAAATATTGACAAAACAGGTCCAGTTCTTTTTTTTTTTTCTTCATCTTAAAGGTAACTGATGCTACAGCAAGGACATCATCTTCACATCCAACAATAGCATGATCAAACTATTTTAAAATGTTTCTTACGCCATCGACATAATTGAGGCCAACGATATTTTCTCAAATGTCAAGAGAATTTTAATATCAGAAGGCCGATGTTTCTCATGGGTTACTGCAAAAAAGAGGTTAAATGCACTTCCTCAAAAAGGGACATAGGGTTAACGTTGCAGGACCACTGTTATGAGCCAACTCTCCTTCACAAAGGTTAAATAAAAGACTGTCTTCTATTGGTAAAAGATGCTTTTTTTTTCTTCAGAAAAACGTTTAAATACTCATTCAATATTTGCTTAAAGTTGCCTGGATGACAGAATCCAAACTTATCAGTATATTAATGCCTCATCCAGTTATACTTGAGTGTGTCAATAATGTGTCTAATGGCTTGTGTTGCATCTGTATTGCTTTCCAGTTCTCTTCAAAGGGTGGCGTTAGATCCAAGAATGATTCTGTTAAGCCTGAGAAACAGAGATCTAACCATTGTAAATCTATATGTGATATATTCACTTTAAATAAGAAGAGGCAGGGGGGTTAAAAATGAACTGTTGCAGGAGCTGTTTCCGTTTTGATGGGTGAGATTCAGTAGTTTTCACTCCATCAGAGCTCAAGAAGAGCAAAAGAAGACCATCAGTGTCTTTCTTGATCCCCCCTTTTGTTAAGCTGATGGCTGCAGTCCAGGTAAACTGAGCCTCTTGCTTGGTTCTCGCTGTTATAACACAAGCCTCCTGTGCAGATTGGCCAAATGCAACAGAGTTAGGAGAGTTCGAAGCCCGTGTTCATACTGATGGCGTAGCGCAGTTTGTCGCGCAGGATGCTCTTCTTGCTGTAGTTGGGCAGCTTGAGCAAGTTGAAGCACGTTGATGAAGTAGGAAGTCGACCGCCAGGCTCCTTCTTTCGGATGGTGAAGAAGCCCCTGAGGACGCTGCCGAGGGTGTCTCCAGTGTCCTGCACACAGCAGGCAAAATGTGAAAACCGAATGTGTTTATCAGAGCGTGTATACAGGCAGGTATAAATTGTTTTTATTATTCAGGAACTGACACAAATTCTGCTAGTTCAGCTTTCTATTAAAACTAACTGAGCTAAATATTGTGCTGAATATCAACTTTTTAGAGTGTTACTATTAAAAAAGGAACCACAGTTTATTATGATAAAAAATAAAATAAAAAACGCCTTATTTATAATTAGGTTTTCTTATTAATTTTTACAAATAGGCGAAGACCTTCAGGCTCCATCCTCTGGATTCCTTTGTTCAATTCCTTAAAGAAAAGCTCAAAATATTTACTTATGTGTCATCTTGGCTAATTCATTTTAAATCTATTTCCATATATTACATACTATCGGCATCTGGCAACACTTTAATGTTTTTTGGGGGGAGGGGGATTTTACCTGATCATCTGAAACTTCCACACAGCGGATGGAAAAAGGTGGTTTGAGGTACGCAAAACCTAGAAGAGGTGGCCTTGAGCAGCTGGTAACAAACTGTTGAAAATATTTAAAGACAACAGATGTTATACCAACTAGTGGCAGCATTAAAAAAAGCATTTGGGTGTGTAAAAAAACCCAACATACTTTAAGGAACATTGCTCTCTCTTCAGCATTAAAGTCACTAGACAGGATGTCCCACAGCCAGATGATGACGCGATGACTGCTGTGGAAACCTCCGTAGTAGACGGTGTGTTTCCTGAGGAAGAGAAGAACACTGGTGAGCGTCTCATATGGGTCTTTATCGAATCACATTGGTCTCATTGGAGGAATAACAAAAGATGACTGAAGTAAAATGCTTCATACTTGAGGTCATCTAGATCAATCTCAGCGTTATCTCCTGAGATAAGCCGCTGAACCTCGGGTGTGGAAAACATGTGCAGCCATTCGGGATTAATGATGCTGCGGAAGCCCCGAATGAAAGCAGCTGTTTGCTCTTTAATCTGCGTGTGCATCCGGAAGTGAGCCATCAGATGGATGTAGCTGATCCTGCAGAAGAGGCCGAAGACAAGCTCAGATGCTGAACATGAGTTCTACTGAGTCCTAAACACTTAGCCAATAAGACATTTTAAAATGAAAAAGGATCCAGATGTTTATATTTGAACTGGATCTTAATTTACATACTTGTTTTCATTGGTGACTGGCATTGTTTTTCCTCCAGGTATCAGCTCATGACAGACAAGCTGTAAAGAAATATTAAGTACTGTGAATTTTATATATATGATAAGAGCACATTTATGTTATACGTTTGATGGTCACCATATTTACCTGCCCCATAACATCTTCATCATAGGACAACGTCAGTCCCAGATCCCCCACATCTCCATCATAGCGCTGACAAAAAAAAGGAATTGACATGAGAAATTGTGAACTACAGATGAAAGTTTGATAAATAAGAAAAAAAAAGTTTCAAGTTAAACTTGTCTGACCTTGATGGAGGTGAGGTTTTTGTAAAACTCTGAGTCCAGTGAGGGGAGCTCATCAATAGAGCTGTAAAAAGTGCTGTGATGGTGGCCCAAGACTTGACTGAGGAAGAAGGAAGCAAATGGGACGTCCACAACAATTCCCTGAGAAGACAGACCAAACAGTTACTGAGGATCATCCCAACAGCAGTCAGAGACAGAACCCAGAGTGATTACTTTAGGATAAAAAAAACGTACCTCATAAACAGCTTTCCCAAGCATCTTCCCTACAAACTCAAATAGCTGCAAATGATTCTCGTGGATGTAAGATGTAGGCGAAGGATATAATCTTTCATTTCCGCTTGTCGTCTAATAAAAATTAAAAACAAAAACTGCATCAAACCAAAAAGGGGAATTTGATGGGAGAAATGTGCGGGTTTATTTATGGCAAGATGTTTGTCTGGGTTACCTTGAACAGATTAAGAGCAGGATTAAAAACTTTCTTAATGATCTCCTCCAGAAACTCTTTGAAAACGCCATCTTGATCGATTCCAGCCTCGTCCACACCGAGGTCATTTACAAACTTCACTCGAATTACCCCTTTTATAGAATTCACCGGCAACCTGCGGAGCTGGTCATATCCATCCTTCAGACAGGGAAATTAAAGTGTTATTATATACTACAAAAAGGGACACATCATCATTTGTTGCCATTACGAAAAACACAAATCTTCTGACTGAATACCTCCAGCATCCGAGAACGACGAATGGTAATGTGGGTGACGTGCGGTGAGGCAGAGTTTGTTTCAACCAATCCTAAACTTTCTTTTTCCTTTGTGACAATGTTTCTGAACAGCAGCACCCTCTGAAATGAGGGAGACATTTAACTGCTACACAGGAAGTGAGAATGACATCATCTTCAATGACAAAAAAAATCCAATTTACTCACGTTTTTATGTGGGATAACATGTGGGATGTACTGCAGTAAAAGCTGAGCTCTCTTCTTGCCTTTCTCCAGTTCTTGGAACAACAAGCTAGGCTTCAGATCCCTGAATGCACCACCAAGACACATTGTTCACAAAAACAGTGAAACCTTGAACAGACGGCTAAAATGTCTGCAGTCAATGATTTGGAGTTTTGTGTTTACTTGCGGAGCCAGTGGTCATCAGGAGTGAACCTCCGCCTGCAGTCTCGTTCATAAAGCACCATCAGCCAACCGTGAACACTGTGGAACAGCTCCAGTTTCTCTCCTTTTGCGTTTTCTATAAAACGCAAAAGAGAAAACCACTGTTTTCAATCGAGTTAGGTACAATCGCTGTTAATTTTATGATGAGTTTCCACACTCACCCAAGATGCCATCCCAAATCATCTTGTACACAAAGGTGTTCAGAAAAGAGGAGATGGTGAGGAGCTCCTCCAGTTTGAAGGAGGTTTGTTCTTCGTACACTTCAATATCATCCAGAATTCTGTGAAATTCAATTCAGTTTTTCATACGGCATCATACGGCATCAAACCACAGTGAACAGAGTTCAATCCAAGTGCAAAACAAGCATCTTCAAAAGAATGTCATACAAATTGTTAACATTTAGACCATCTTATGCTAAACCCAGTAGAGATGTGCAGAATTACGTTATAAGGTGACGTGAGCAGTCACAGAAGAGCATGAGCATGGCCAGAAGCTGTTTGGACTCTTCGGTGTCGTTGTTCAGACACTCCATGAAGAGTTTGAGGCCACCCTGAGGTCCAAGCTCACAGATGAAGGCCCACAGTTTGGGCAAAAGGTCATCCAGATGTGTCAGACCTTAAAACAAAAACCCCATAAAAGAACATGGCCACGTGTCATTATGATCAGGTACAAGCGAATAACACCACAAAAAGTTCAATTGTTACTGACCAGTGAGAATCTGGAGGCGTATTTGTGTCAGTGTGGACAGAGCAGTCTGGTAGAGGACACAGATGCTGCACACTTTCTGAACTTCAGCTGAGTCAACTCGCTTCCCTCCGACTGGTTTCAGAATGTTTCGCACTGAAGCTGACTTCTGAAATGCTCTCTTGAAGAGATCTTAAAACAACCATAACATTTTATGTTGTCAGTAAAAATCAGACTCTGAAGGTGTTTTTACAGAGCAAGGTTTGCATTCCTAACTTACTTTTCACTGGCAGATTGTTTTGAGATGTGCTTGGCTGTGGGGGTGGGGGAGTGGGCTCCTGACTCTCCAGCTTTTTAGAGAGGACATCACTGAAGAGGGTTCGGATTACAGACACACCCCACAGGTACTGAAGCTGCTTGGTGACAAGTGGCATCGACTCATTTAGACTAAAAAGGAAAGAAGACAAAATCAACTTGATGCATCTGCCAATATATGTTCAACAAAAAAGTACTCAATTACAAAAAAGTTGTTTTTAATTAACCCTTAAGAGATGATGCAACATATGAAAGTAATTTTTTTAAATAACAAATGATATATACACCTCTCTAGAGCCCAATGCAATTTTAATAAAAACAAAACAGAGCAAAGACAATATCTGTGTCAGAGGTTGTAAAATAGATCTTTACATGAATGCTATTAATTCCCTTAAATTTTGTGAAAACAAACCATTTTAAAGGAAGTGGTAATCAAATCTTTCTCAGTTTTAGAAAATGTTTTTTTTTTTCCTCTTTAAGTACCAGGCAGAATTAATTTGTTAAATCATCTTTGAATGCTTGACATTTTAAGGCCAATTCAGTTTACAGGTAAAGTGAATTAATTTAAGCACGTGTTAAATATTTCCACTGACCCGTAGTCTACAGTTTGAGAGAACCAGCCCAGGACGGGGTGCCAGTGGGTTAGGTTGGACTTCTTCTGTGACACATATCTCTGGCAGTAAGACAGCATGTCAGTCAGGTCCTTCACAAAATGGTTGGCCTCCTCTTCTGTAACTTTCTCATTAAGGTAACCCAAGTAAATCAGGTTGCCTGTCAAAAAAGAAAAGGATGGAGTCATGTGGGTTAAGTTAAAAATCCAAATCTTTTTTTTTTTTTACATCTACAGAAAATTCCATTAATTGAAAGTACAAACAATAATATTATTCAACCAATATACTATACCAAGTAAGCACAGTGTGTGGCTGCCCTCAAGACATACACAGATGTCCAGACACTGTTCCTCCCGACTGAGAAACAAAATGAACTTTCGCAGCAGTTCATGCGTCTGAATGGATGCCATGCACTGTTGAATCAAAGCAGAAATCAGGTCAAACATTTCAGTTTAATACATACAGTCTCCGCAGTATAACAAAAACACAAAGCAAAGGGTTTTACCTCTGGAGTCATCACATTAAGGTGGTACACAATGGCAGGAACAGACATGATGTGGATGAGGAATGATCTTAGCAGGTTGTCTGAGAAGTGAGCAGCAATGACTGGCCTGTAAAATATTAGGTTTAGAAAAAAAATAAATCTAGAAATAACCATATGTACAGAAAAAAACTGATACAACAAAACAGCTACTATGGCATTTCCTCCATTGAATTAGCTCTGGAACTTACCTCAGTGACAAAGTAAAAATGGCTGTCAGAGTTCCTTTGGAGAGGGATGGTTTAGAACGAGCCAAGCCATTGGTCAGCAAAATCTAAACATAATAAATGTTATAAATGTTCACATACAACATGCGTTTTTGATTAAAACATCAGTTGAAATGAAAGTGGGGGGGGGGAGATGCTACTTCTTATCATTTCTTGATAAAAAAATTTTACAAATATGAGGTGTAATGGTCAACCTGCAATATTGAATAGAATCCCTTTTGATTGAGATGGCCCATAATGTTCTCACAAATCCTCGTCAAAGCAGGTCTGAGAGCTTCACCTGCAACATTGATGGGAAATTGTGTATCTCTATTATGTTTCTCTTTGAAAAAAGCATGTCCTGTGACAACAATAGATGTGTTTATACTTGAGACTCACCTTTCCCTCGGATGATCCGCCACGTTGACGTATCAGTGAAGGTCACCAGCATGGTGAGGTACAGTGTGACTAACTTGTTGTCTTGAAGTATGTCTGGCTAAAAAAGTCCCAAACATGACAATATGATGTACAATTACAACAATAGAATTTAAATCAAAACCTATTTTTCCAACACCTTATTAGGACTAACCTTTAAATTTTTCAGTAATTGACAGCAGGTCCACAACACATCTTTAATCTGTTTGAGCCAGGGAATGGTGAGGTCTTTGGAAAGAGCCAAGGAAACATACCAGACCTAAGGACCAGATTTGAGAACATTCACTGAGAAAAAGACAGATTTAAACAAATGTTTGTTCTGTGGAAGGTATCGACATAAACCCACTTACTTTAGGTTCATTTTCCACCTCCATGCTGGCCAGAATAGCACGACAGAGCTTCTCAAATCTCTAAAAATCGTAATTATAGTTATTTCGAGTCACACAGTTGAGGACAAATTAAAAAAATGTTATCTTAATGAGCCTTTCAAATACAGCATGTATGCAAATATGCAGCTGAGTCACTTTTTTATATTGTTGATAAGAAATTGTCCATGGAATGATAATGTACTGTCTTTTCTATGAAATATATGTATGTCACTTGAACCCCACATAAACTTCATAATTGTTAATCAATGTTAAAAACAGACAGGAACTCACCGTCTTATCATCTTGGCTGTATATGAACAATAATTTCCGAGCAATTTTGAAAATGGAAAGAGCATTTCTCTTTGTTGTTCCGGTTTCGTTGGCTTGAAAATAGTCATCAACCTCTATCCTGGGAATACAAAGAGTGACTTTCAAAATGTGACATTAAGAAACGTTTACTTGCTTGAATTATAGAAAAACAATAACAGCTCTTCACCTTATTTGCCTCTGGAGCCTGCAGCGACAAAGGAATCTCCTGACCAGAGCTTGAATGGTTGCTGCTGCTTTCTCCTTCTCTTTATGTCCCTTTCTTTCCTCTCTAGCCTGCCTGGCTTTGTCCAGGAACTCGGACTTGGAGCTTTGAGGAACACTAAACATTTTTCACCCTAGAGGTGGGGGGAAAAAAAGAATGTAGACCACTTAATGCTTCTGAAATCTGTACAATGCCATTGATGGCAGTTTCTATGGTAGCGGCACTGCCAATACCTGCTCTTTTTACATATCAAAAAGTTGGATAATGTTGTTTTATTTGAATCTATTAGTGAACTTACCTGTGACGCTGACGGGAAGATTTTGTCTGGCCTTTAGGCTCACCTGACGCTATACCTTCTTAATCATTTGTCTGTCCGTGACATCCAAACAGGAGGAAGGACAAATAATAAGAGGACTAACTTGGCATCTTGTAAAGCAAGTAACGACAGAGTGAACATAAAGCAAGCAGCGATGGTTAGCTCACACAGGACTACTTCGCAACTTGTCGACTTAATGCTAACTATATGTTAATATTTTACATACATTTAGAGATATTAAGCTATATGTTGGGGTGATGTTAATTCCCGTATCGATGTCAGGTTTTCTAACGCAGGAAACACAGCGCTTTGAAATGTAAACAATGAGATGAGAAGCCTACATTGACTGCAGCCATTAATCCCTTGTGTCGCATTAAATGATTCCGGGTAACAATAATGTTCACGAACAAGTTGCGATACAAAACTTAATTATAATAGCAAGTCTGAGCCTAGTCAAATGATCGATGTTTTCTGTAGTAACAACAGTGACTTTTGAGGGGGTTTTGTGTCGAATATAGATTCAATTTAACGTGTTGGGTGGGCACATCAGTGGGTGGGCGGTAAAGGGGGGGACGTATTTCACTGTTACTCCTTCATTAGCGGAAACGTTCAGTCTAAAGTAAAATAAAACAGTTTTCATCAATTACGGTGGTTCTTTAATTGTGTGAAAGTAAATTGGTCCATACATATCTGTTTTCTGATGTACTCTTAGTAGAAAAACACTACAAAGTTCACTAAATATTGCTACCTGTCTCTTTAAACCGCGTTAGGAACGGTTGACGTCATTTTTGTAACTGCGCAGCGATCAGCGGAAGGAAGTGGTTGTTAGCTGGCTGGCGTTAGCAAGCTGCTTTTACGGAGTGTGCTGTTGATTCTATGGTAAGTATATGTAGTTTAACTCAATATCAACCTGTTGATTACATTATTTTAAATAGTTATTTTTTATCATTTTATGCTGTAATATTCAATCATTTATTTGCTACAGAACATTATCAGCAACAATGGTTTATGCTAATTAGCTTTCTAGGCCCATTGTGGCTATTGAAATAATAATTACGGATTTGTTTTACAAAAAACTTTCAACTTTATTCAGACATAGCAGAGACAGTTTTTTTTTCTCCAGTGAAATTGATAGTCACCACGTTGTAAAACTCTTTTTTAAATAGATACACTTTTTACTTTATCAAACTGCGAAATCCCAAGTTACCAGCGCCCCATCATAGTACTTTAATCTAATATGTAATTTATTCTGCTTAGATTTAGGTAAAAACTAGGACTAGGAATCGCTGGATAAAACCAATAAATTAAAAGAATAATTAGGAAATAATGTTGAGTATCCAAAGTTATAGAAAAAGGATGCTTTTAAAGCTCGGACAAAGGTTGTAATCTGGTTAAGTTTAAGGTTGGAACTGTGTAGGAGAATAGATGAGCAGATGCACAATGATGAGGTACAAAATGGTAATGCCTGGATATGGTATGAAGTGCCTCACAGGAGCACAAAGCTGTCCTCTGTGCCAGATCCTGCATGACTGATGATCTACACTAAAAACAAAGCTTTTAATGGATCAACACAATAATGGAAGATAACTAAATTTAACTAGAGTATTTAAAGGGGGGAAGTATATTAATTGCTCTGCTCTTCTCCACTTTGTGAAAAAACTTTGGAAACCTGACTTGATGAAGTTATGAAGCAAGTAAGCTTGATAACTAGGATTTATGCTGTAAATTGCGTATTAGAGTTTAAACTGAGGCGAACCATAAGACAGACCATTTAGTGAGATCCATATGTCACTTTTGTTTTGGTTTTTTTGTGTTGCTCCAGGAAGAGATGTCAGGCGAAAGTGTGGTGAGCTCGGCTGTGCCGGCAGCTACAACACGGACTACATCTTTCAAAGGCTCCAGCCCCAGCTCCAAGTATGTGAAATTAAATGTGGGCGGAGCGCTGTATTACACTACAATGCAGACACTTACCAAGCAGGACACAATGCTCAAAGCTATGTTCAGTGGCAGGATGGAGGTGCTCACAGATAGTGAAGGTGAGCTGTGGATGTAAAATGTTTGCCATTGCTGCTTTTGATTTGATCTTTTCCATTTTTAGCTGTTAATCGTGTCCTGTCTATAGGTTGGATCTTGATTGATCGCTGTGGGAAACACTTTGGAACAATCCTCAACTACCTTAGAGATGGAGCAGTCCCACTCCCGGACAGCCGCCGGGAAACTGAGGAGCTTCTGGCTGAGGCCAAGTATTATCTGGTCCAGGGCCTGGCTGATGAGTGTACAGCTGCCTTGCAGGTAAAGAGTTGGTTTCTTTGCAAGTTTCTATGCAAATATTCTGAATACTTAAACATTCCTTTTAAGCTTAAGTGTTTAATCAAGGTTGAATTAAAATGCATAAAAATATAAATTCTTAAAAATATGTATTTTTTTCACTTTAAAAATATCTACTTGTTATTGAAAAATTATTTAACAACATGAGAAAAATGAACTCCATTTATCATATAGCTTACCTATCTCAAGTATAATATGTATCAGGCCTTTGTATTATTCAGTGAGCGTTATAAACAAAGCAAAGACGGTTTGTCAATGGTAATAAAGCAAGGAAAAATAGATTTTG
>JAOXNZ010000001.1:17259255-17295435 GCA_028566095.1 Kryptolebias brasiliensis | reverse complement strand
TCCAGGGTGTCCCCCGCCTCTCGCACAGTGACTGCTGGAGATAGGCACCGGCTCCCCGTGACCCGGAATGGAAAAGCAGCTAAAGAAAATGGATGGATGGATAATAAAATGAAAGAAATGGCCTTTTCTGCTAAAATGCAGTGTGAATGCTGAGTGCTGAATGACTTTGCTGAAATAGCTGAAAATTAGTTGGTAGAGCAAAACACTAGACTAATAGCTAAAAGGAGATAAACGCTAGCTAAAAGCCAAAAGCAGCAAAAACAATAGCTAAAAGCTAAATGTAGCAATAGGCTAGTTATAAGCTAAATGAAGCAAAGGCTAGCTATAAGCTAAAAGTAGCAAAAAAATAGCTAAAAGTAGCATAAGAAGACAAAATAGAGCAAGTGTGCTGAAGCAGTTTTTTTAAAAAAAAGAACAATGTTTTTGAAGGAATTGAAGAAATCTCAATACATTTCTATGGGCAAAATATTTGTAAATAAAGTTAAAGTTGTTTGAAAACTATAGAAAGGTACAAAAACCAAAAGTCATAGCACCCATCTCCTGAATGAGCTGAACATTTTGATATATAAATGGCTAAAAAAAGAACAAAGTACACAGAAGTATAAAGATAAACAAAAGCAAACAATAGAGTGAATGCTGAATCAGAATTCACACAAACAACAAAAAGCAAAAGTTAGATAAATCTGATACCTTAAGACAGTATTTGACTCCCTCATATATCAGGTCCACGTTGACAGAGTTGAGTAGACTGTCTGCAGGCAGTACCTGGCCTCTACAGTATCAGCAGATACAGTAAATAATATGAGCACACAGTAAGAATGAGAGTGAAACTTATTTTAAGAGTAGGGAGTGTGTCTACTGGCCTTTCCAGGGAATGCAGGAAATCTGACATGCTTTTTCTGAAACTGGCATCTGCTACATGCAAAGCCCCGCAGACAATGCCCAACATGGTATCTGGTCTCTCTGCCTGCAGAAGGTAAAAGGGAAATGATCCACAACTATTATAACACCTTTTAAACCTAACAGTTTCTCATTCACCCATTCATCACAAACTCAAACCCATACAGTGCTTTGATTTCTATATTTTTACATACTATATGCAGAACTTTTTTTTTTATATTCTCACTAATACACCTATAAGCATATTGAGGGGCAGTGGGGGTACAGTGTCTTCAGCAAGGACACTGGCACGCTGTGGAGTCTGGGAATCAATCCTCCAACCTACCGATTGGAGGACGACCATCCTTCTCACTGGGCCAAGCTGCCCCAAAGGAAGGAACAAGATTTTTTTCAAAAACTACAAACATTCAGCCCTTCAGCATCTGTCTGCAAAATGATTTACTGTATACTCTCTTCACTCTCTGACCTGCACTTTCTCTGCAATGAGGTGATCCAGCCAGCCGGTGTCGGTGTCATTGTTTCTGAAGCTTTCAGTCTCAAGAATCCTGATGAGGTACTCAACCGTCGTCCTGAAGTCCCCTCTGATGGACAGCTCCTTCATAGCCACCACCATGTTCCTGACGAACATTGGAAATATGACACCTGATAAACATGTTTCATTACACAATATAATTTTAAGGGTTTAATCCAAGGTAAAAGCAATGTAAATACTTCTTGCTTAATAATTTTTATACTGTTGTTAAACCGTTGGCAGAACCCTGAATTTATTACTGCATAAATGTCTGTCGTAATACTTGCATTACGACAGATGTTGTGTTATTGTGCCGTGACTTACAGTAAAAAAAAACAGGGGGAATCCTACATATGGAAAAATCAATCGGTTGAGTTATCAAAAAAAAAAAAACTGGCTTACGAGATGGCTTCTTCACGATTTTCCCCCCACGAGAAACAGTGTCCAAACTGTGAATCTGCAAATTCATGGAGGCCACCAGTGGCCCCCACACTGAAATAACCCCAGACGTTTTTACTGCTGCGGAAGTTCAACTCCTGTACGGTGCCAGAGCTGGGCTTGAACCCCTGAGATGAAAATTCAAAAGAGAAAATTACAAGTGGGAACTAGGCATTTGAGTCTTGGAGTGTTCTTGCAAGATTAAACTCTACCTCGTCGGGGTTCTCACTGGTGATCCGAACAGCTATAACATGTCCTCTTGGACTGGGAATGCATTCTGGAGATTCAAAGTTAATGATGGTGTCACTCCATGGACTTTCCCCGTAAAGTAATCTTATGTCCTTAATTCTATAAAGGGGGATGCCCATTGCAATCTATTGAACGAAAAAAAAAAAAGAGTTAAAACGTTTAGTCACTCTGCAAGAAGGATCCATGTGCTTTTAAACCCACAACAGAGGTTCACCTGAAGTTGGGCAGCTGGTAAGTTTACATCTCCGATCATCTCTGTACACGGATGTTCCACCTGCAGGCGAGGATTCAGCTCCAGGAAGTGAAAGCTTCCATCCTCAGAGTAAAGGTACTCCACTGTACCTGCACTCACATAACCCACCATTTTGGCCATTCTCACAGCATACTGAGGCACAAAGAGAAGAGAGATGATACAAAATCTGTCTAAACCAGAGAAAACGATAAGCAGATGAATGAAAAACTTTCGCTGACGCAGACCGACCCGCTCCATTTGATCTAAAGTTGAGACAGAAGCGACAGTAGCAGGAGCCTCCTCTATGATCTTCTGGTGCCGTCTCTGGATGGAGCAGTCTCGTCCAAACAAAGAGATGGCATTTCCATATTCGTCAGCCAATATTTGCACCTCAAGGTGCCTGGCATGCTGAGCCAGTTGCATGATGAAAATGGGTGATCCGGGGACCTCTGTCTGAACCTGCATTCAGAATAAATGTAAGAACTGAATAAAAGTGTAACATGTGGGTAATTTATTAGTTTATAAAATGGAATAAAGCAAACCTGTCTGAAGAAACTTGGAAAATCCTCCGAATTTTCAACCTTCCGGATGCCCTTTCCACCTCCTCCTTCAGAGGCCTTGATGACAACTGGATAACCAATTTTTTCAGCTCCCTGAAAACAAACAGAGCACATTATAATATTTGTCAAAATACACACAATTACTGAGAGCAGTTTTAAAAAAAAACAATAATATGCTTACAGCTAGACCTTCATCTACATCCCGAACACAGCCCTCTGCGTAGATCTCCGGAGGCACATTGACTACGTTGCCTTGTTTTTGGTCCTCTTCAGTCCACTCCACTCTCAGACCTGGACACCGCCACATGAGCACATAATTAACACATGAATGAGTTTATGGCTTGCCTACATATGACAAAACATCTAAAATAATCTACCACATGTTGTAAGTGGGACTTTAGAAAGTGTGGACAGGTAATGAATCACCTGATCCGCTCCATGGTAGTGTGGGAATGTCAGAACTCTGAGCAACAATGGAAGAAGCCACTTTGTCTCCTAGAGCCCACATGGCTTTACTGGATGGCCCTGAGAGAGACAATAGGTTGTAGCTGATAATGATACACGACTTATCAAATGTACACAATGGATAATGAAGTTATTTACCCAAGAATGATATCCCTGCTTTGTTCAGGAGTTCAGGCAGTTTGGGATTTTCAGATGCATGGCCCCAGCCAGCCCAAACAGCCTGTAAAAGACGTGGGATCATTACTGACTGCCATTAAATTACACAAAGTAACGAATGAAAAGCTTGACTCACAAGCTATGAGCCAGACAGAACAGGAAGTGTAAAATGTACCTGCACTGGGATTCTTTTAGCAATGTCTACTATGAGCTCTACGTTGGCATAGTTGTTATTGTTGGTGCCACCGGGCACAGGCACATAGTGGTCGGCCATTTTAATATATTCTAAAGAGCAAAAACATCAACACAAATCAGGTTTCGTGACTCAGTTTGCAGTGCTTTCTTCTTACTTTAACTCAGATGGGTTCTTGGCGATAACTGCTGAGTGATTAAAGAAGTGATCAACTGCATAATGACCTGCATTAGCTTTCAAGTCTTCAGGGGTTACCATGACAACAAATCGGATGGTTCTCTCGTTACGAAACATTTCATAGGACCAGCGGCGGATAGAACGCATACATTTGACTGCAGCGATGCCATTATTAGCAATCAGGACCTGTCAGAGAAACAGAAACGACCCGATATAACCTCAGGAAAATAAATAAATAAATAAATAAATACTCAGCTGCTGCTGAATATTATTCCTACCTTCTCTATGATGCGGTTGCCACCAAATCGTGTGATGAACTCAGCAGGAGAGGCCACAGTGAAGTCTCTCTGCAGATCCATTTTTCTATAATCACGTCCCTTTTTCACCAGGTGAGGACCAGACATGCTTGGCCTGAAAAGGGAAAAATTATGGGTGATCATCCCCCCCCACAACGCAGCAAAACACAATTACTTGAGTTTATTCTGTTCTGTTACAAATGAGCAAAAATGAATAATCCTGCATATAATTCATCATGTTAGACCAAAGCAGGCAGAACAGAAATAGATCACGCTATTTCTCTGAAACCACAGAGCAAAACAGCCACATAACAGTGCCAATCAAAACAGACGCCATGACTGCAACAAGTGCATTACAGCAGCGAAAAACAAGCGACCTCAAAGTGAAAGGTCAGATTCTTTCTGCCACATGCAGAGACAACGTGTGGCGCAACCTCTTTATTTCTGATCCCGCTTTTCAAATGGCACTTCAGCGTTACTCTGGATATTCTTAACAAACAGTCAGCGATGGAAACTGAGCTAATAAATAACTTTTTTATACCAGATGTTCACAGTCCTGGTGGCAATAAAAGGCAAAAAAATTAAGATAAAAACACCTTCACACAGGTTGTACTTTCACTCTAGTTTGTAGCTGTTCCATGCAACATACGGTGATGAATTAACAATAATTTTTGACCAAACTTGCTGCTTGAGCTTTCAAACTTTTGCTGTTTTGTGACCAAATTTGGTTATCAGCTCATTAACCCTCTTCATAAATAAGGAATTAACTGCCACCGTAAAGGAAGAAAATCTCCACAAAGGGAAAAAAAGCTCATACTTTTTACAGGTAATTCTTAGAAAGCACTGCAAGCCTTCTTACATAAACATAGAGACTTAAAAAAAAAAAATACAAAAGTCAACGTATTCAACAAGTCCAGGGGTGCAGGTGAAGGTCAAACTGAGCAGCTAAAACTACAGCCATATTACCAAGTTGTTCATTATTTAATAAAAACCCAAATCCGTATGAACATCAAATCCAACTTTGTTTATAAAGCACCTTTCATACAGCTTTACAGCACATAAAAAAAAACAAGCATAAGAGGAAAGCAACAAACAAGCAGACAAGAGCCACAAACGTACCATTTAAAGCAGCAATAAGTGTAAAGGGATTAAACATGTAGGGAATGAATAAAACTGTACTATTTAGTTGTTTTAAAATCCCATGTATCACAGGTACTACTAACACTGATCAGGACCCAAAAAAAAAAGTCAGCATATTTCCTGCAGGTTTACTACATAACTACAAGACAACTTCAGGTACATACCACTATCCCTCTCAGGCTCGTGTGTCTTCTTTATTTGGTTTAATGTCATCAACTCTGTCCCATGTTAGGAGAGAGAAGCAACCTGCCTGCATGATCCTTCCCCTAAACGTGGAGCTCGTATCAGAGCTGCTGTGAACTTTAGCTCCTGTACTGTAGCAGCTGAGAGGAAACCCAGCCTGCCATTAAAACAAGCTGATAACCCGCAGAGTCCATGTGTCTCATCGGGACATGAAGACAAAGCAGGCTGTCCTTTTATTGAGAACACGCTGCTTATTATCAAGCCCCTCCCGTGCTCCATCGTAACGCCGAGTTTTAAAGTTATTTGCTGTGTTTTACGCGTTTCCTCTGCAGTTGTTTTTTTTTTATTGTTATTATTTCCTGAAAACTCAACGCTAAGCCGTCCCGTTAGCGGACGTGTCTGCAGAAGTTCAGCCGCTGTTTCCAGCTTCCGACAGCGAGTGTCTCCACAGCTTTTCTGCTGAAAACCTGCCCCTGTGTTTGTTTGTTTGTTTGTTTGTTTGTTTTATTTAAAGTTTGTTCACGAAGCAAACGCTGCAGACAGCATTAGAAAGCGTCGGGTTACAAAGACGAAGCGGAGCGCCTCTTCCTGCCGAGGACTTACCTCTGAAGATATGGGAACAAGTTATTTCGCTCCATTTTACGGCCTGGTTTTTTGTTTTTTTTGTTGTTTTTTTATTGCGCTGAACTCGTTGGCAGATGTGATAAGACCATAATAACAAAGAGGTCTGTGCACGGAGCTGCTGCTGCTGCTGCTTCCTCCTCCCTCTCTTCCTTCCTCCCTCCCTCCTCTTCCTCCTCCTACATGTGCTGCAAAACATCTACAGACACCCAGATCATTGTTGCTCTCAGCTCTTTCAAGATCGGATTAATCTTTATCTTTATCACCGAGAAAAGCCTGAAGCTGCAGCAGGAGTGTTGTTGTTGTTGTTGTTGTTGTTGTTGTTGTTGGGAGCCATGAGAGATCAGGGGCTTTAAGTTATGTAACACACCTTTTAAACATAGCACAAAAAAGTACAGAAACTCAAGTTTTGTTGGTCGTTTCTTTGTTGTAACAATGCTTCTTGATAATGGATCTCATACTGCTGGAAAGCCTGTTTATTTCCCCTTAAATGGAGCCACATCTGTTAGGAAAATCTGTGGGTTGAGCAGCAGCATGAAAAACTCGCCAAATCTTCTCTGCCAACGCCAAACAGCTTGTTTGATGTTGTTTTTAAGATAAGACGACTGAGGTCTGAAGAAACAAGACATATTGGCAATTTAACAGTTTATTCATTGAACAAACAGGGGCCTCAGTAGCATGTGGAAGAACCATATACAGCCACAACAGCCTTGCACCTCCTCCTAATAATGCTCACTAGCTTGGCTTCCCATTCTTCAACCAGCATTTGACGCAAGACAGCCAGTGTGATTGTGTTGTTCATTCTGAAATGAACTACAGGCTCAAGCTACGGTGGCCCTGAAGCGCAAACCACATCAGAAAATCACTAAATACAACTACAAATAAAAAAAAAACACAATGACAAATTAAAACCACAATGACATCTTCAAAATCACAACAACAAATAGGCTTTTAAACCTGAAATTTTGTGGTTAGTCCTGAGCATGTTCAGTGTCACCTCGTGTGTATGTCCTGACGCAAAACATTCTTGGATAGCGGCAGCTAAAGCTACATTTGGGTTACCGGTAACATTTCAAAAACGCGCTACAGGCAGAATAACTTCTGGATCAAAAGCCAAACAGCGCCGTCATCCTATCAGCAGTGTCTCATGTTTCCCACTGGTACCTACCTCTTCCAGTAGGTTAATGTCGTTGTGTTTTTTAATTTGTTGTGTTTAGTGGTTTGTTGATGTGGTTTGCACTTCAGGGCCACCCCCATCAATGGGGTTAAGGTCAGGACTGAAGGCAGACTATTCCATCCTCTCCACTCCCAAATTCTGGAGCAAGTCTCTTTTAAACCCCGCTCCGTGGAGGCAAGCGTCATCATAGAGGATAAAGCTTGATCCCGACAATCAGACTCCTGTTTGATCATTACCGGGGTACCAGAAGCTTAAAACAAGCAGCAAAAGAATAATAAGCTGTTTAGCATTGGCTGAGAAGTTTTTCATGGGCAGAACCCACATGTTAAACTCTGCTGCTCGACCCACAAATGCATTTTCTTAACAAACGTGGTTCCATTTAAAGGGAAATAAATAGACTTTCCAACAGTATAAGACCCGTTGCCAAGAAGCATTGTTAAAGCAAAGAAACAAACAACCAAACACAAATTTCCTTATGGCTGCCACAGCCAACTGATCTTAGAAAACACAAAAATGGAGTAAGAAGTCTTTAAAAAACACAAGGGGGCGGAGTGTCCAGCCTGGATGAGGCGGGTTGGACTCGCAATATGTGATTGACCCGATCAACAAAGTCAGGAAGTAGGTGCTTCAAACTAGTCCCAGACATATTGTATATTTCAGACAATGTTACCATCTCTCTGCTTTGACAGATCGTCATCATATTCTAATCCTTTATAATGCATTATCATCATATTGTCTTATTTTGAAGTAAAAAGTCATTTCTGATCTTCATCAACCACTGCAGTTCATTAACCTGAGGAGGTCTCCAGCATCCACCTTGGATCTGCACCTTCAAAGCTGCTCCTTACATTTTTTTCATACTAAAAGAGCCTTTTGGGTATGAATTGTGAACACATAAACATCCTGAACCTCCACTCTTTGTGACCAGCAAAAAAACAAAAAAACTATAACGTTTGTTCATAATGTATGATGTAAAAAATGAAAATGGTGCAAATGAGGCTTCAGAAGTTCCGAGCTGCTGTGAGGGAGCAGAAGACGAGGCCTACAGGTTTGTGAACGACGTGACAGACTAATTTCCTGGTTCAATATCAGGTTCAGCATCAAAACTCCAGACATCTTTCTGTGTTGATAAATTCATTTTAGAAACAGCACTGAACACAGTATTGCTAAATCCCCGACATTTGCTCCAGAACTGCCGCAGAACTTCTTCTCATGATTAGGCTCATCTATGGGCTACAACAGCATCAGCTAAATCTAGATTGAAGCTATAAATTTGTGTGTTTGTTTTATTTATTTATAAAGTAGCATGGAAAGGCATTAACAAGCCGTGCTAAAAATGTCCCAACTTTCAATGCGGTTCACTAACGGTGTCTTTTCAACTGAAACATGCTACAACGTACTGAAATATAATAGTTTAATATAAAAAACGATTTCAAGAGGATTTGTTTATCACACCTAAGGAGTTACAATAAACAGGAAACATTTATTTTAAAGAAATATTAATAACACTACAAAGTGTTTAAATGTTCTATATGGACTTTTTAGAGGTTATTACTGCATTACTTTATTTTAATTCATTAAATCTCATGCTTAACTAATCTGTTTAGGGATTATTTTACACACTGACATGTGGGATTGTATTCATAAAAAAATGTTTCAAGACCTTTAGATATAATGAGCCACACATAGGACACTTATGACCCTATTTTAGTTTTATTTGAAACACTTAATGCTGAAATTTGTGCAGACAGAACTGGCAAACCCTTTTCACCTTCATGATGATTCTGCTAACACACATCTCCACCTGAACAAGTCCAATAAACAGCAGAACACAGCGCTATCTGCACTAAACAACTCCTCTGGTCCTCCATTGTACAAAAAGTATTTTCCATCTGCGCATAAAAAAAAAACCCTCTTGTTGAGGACTGTTTTACTGTGTCGTGACCTGAGTCAAACCAGCGATCGTTTTCAAAGTCACTGGCTGAAGCTCTTGTTCCAATAATAGAGCTGAGATGTTTGGCAGACCACATTAACACAGCCCGATGCCGTCAGGTGATATAACACACACACACACACACAAACACACAGTGTGTGGAGAAGCAGCACCACCTCTCTATATGAGCCACAAGTTTCAGAACAGAGAAATCCTCAAACCTACAAACCAGTCCTGTTATATCATTTCCTCAGACTTTTGGCGAAGTTAGTGAGCAGCTTTTGATCTTTATTTGTACCAACATGAAGCCACACGAAGAAAACAGGCCTGACCTCAGCCATTAAATGTCATCAGGTGGACATTAGATAAAAACAGAAACAGAGTCTTACTTGATGACTGAAGAGCTGGGCGGCGTAGCTGCAGAGGAGTCCGGCTCAGATTTTAGAGCAGTAACGGGTGGCTGAGCTGCACCACTTGGAGGCTTTGTTACCACCGTTTCCTCGTCTGACGAGTTATCCTCTGACGCTCCGAGAATAAACTTGAGGCGCTCCCTGGCTTTGGGTTCAGAGTCATGCATCGGTGTGGTGGTTCTGAGGGGTTTCTGTGTGGCCTGCGGCAGTGACGGCTGCACTAGATTCACCCTAGAGGAGGCCTGCGGAGGATCCCACTCCTCTGGTTTGACTGCAAAACCTGCAGACTCACCGTTGGCCAGCAGACTGTTGCTCTCATTGTGATATGATTTTACAGCAGTCGCTGACAGGGAATGTTTGTCTGCGTGAGGACCGGTCTTTGAAGTGGATATGTCCTCCTCAGCTGCTTGGGAGCCACAGCCAGACAGAGATTCCTCTTCTTCTACAGGCATTGCTACTGACTTGGTGTTAATTCTCCACAGGAGCATTAAGATCCACAGGATTATTCCCAACACTGCAAACAGGAGCATCTGCAGACATCTTCTGAGGCTGGAACAAGAACAAGATTAACATAATTATTTGTGCCAGAGATGACAAGAACATTTTCTCACTAAATAATTATAATTTCACAAAAAAAGAAGAAAATTTTACATCCATGCAGTCAAGTTCATTCGATCTGTAAGGTGAATAAAAGACTATTTAATTTAGACAAGTTGAAGAAACTGCAAGTATCACAGCTTGACTACACTTTCTGCAGCAACTGAAACACTTAGGGGGATCTCATTCTTTATGTGAAATACTTCAAGTCCTGTGAAACTCTTCAGCCTCCTCTTCATCAGTCAAACGTGTCCATCTGTCCTGTCCCCAGCGCATCCACAAAGCTCAAAGAGGAGAGCTGTTCTCCCGAATGAAACACTCAAACATCTAATTTTGTGGTAAGGAGGCAGGCTTTCTTTAAAAGACTTTTCCTTTTATTTCTGTAAATGTTGCCGTACAGCGCTACATCACTTCACAGTCATCTAATTCGTCCTGAAGGCCATCAGAAATAAAACCATTGTTTCCTTTAATGATTATCACACTAATTAAGGGGAAAAAAACACCTTCGCAATCTTCTCATGGCCTTCTCCTTAAAAGACAGAATTATTTTAATTTTTATAGTGTTACTGTGCGAGTTTCAATGAGTACTGTTTGCTGACAAAAAGCATTAGAAATCAGATTTGATAGTTTTTTAGATCTGTGTCCCAGTGTAGGTGCCCGGTGGTTTGTATGGCTCTCGTTTTTCCTTTCTTTGTTTAATTAGAAAAAGAGAGCCAAAAAAAATCATCTTGAAATCTGTAAGTTTATGTATTTTTAGTGAATAGTTTATCTTCAGAACATGGGTAATTACTGCCGTCACTTTAACATTCAAACAGTTTGTGTCATCAAAACAAAATAATAGAAAAGCTTAATAAAAATGTGGCCCGTCATTTTTAAAGGCACCTTTTTTTCAGGGACACCTCAAACATTCAGTGGTTTGGATTTCAAATGTGAAGGCATTGGCCTTCTACCAGCCTAAGTAAAACAATAAAATACATTACATTTGAATATTTATTTAGATTTCGAGCAAAGAAAACAACTGCTAGTTAGTCAATCCGATTCAAGATGGCCACCGCAGCTAATCCACCTTCACAAACACAAAAAGGGCAATAACAGATATTGAGCTACAATACTGCGTGGTAGTAGCTGAGCGTCATCCCCAACACAAACTCTGAGTGCTGACAGATCACGCAAGTTTATTTTAAGCAGTTTTTTTTCTGTCACCAAGTATATTTAAATGTTTTAACAGGTCAGACTTTAATGTCAAAATCCAAACAATATAATCTTTTTCATTATTTAAAAACCACCACATCCATAGATAACGGTATTAGAGGCTAAAGGAGCCACGCTACGGTTGTGAGGTGTGACATGTCCCTGTCCTTGAGTCCAGTGAACTGAGAAAACGTGATTCGAGGTAGCATTTGTGTCTGTTTGCTTCTCTAATCTGAAAAAGATTCCCGTCCAGGCAATCGGAGGTCAGACACCGGGCATCCTGGGTACCAGGAGATCAAAACAAACAGATCGGGCTCTCATATCAGCACATCTGCACTTCTGTTTTTGTTTTTCGCAAACTCCCCCGGCTCTTAATGCCAGCAGGACGTGGCAGGAGATATTTCCCTGCCTGGGTCCAGTAAACAGGCTGCTTGAAACAGCTGACATCAGAGCCCCGAGTGGCTGCTCCATGTGGGCGAAAGGTCAGCACATGAGGGAGAGGAGGCGAGAAAGAGGGGGGAATTACAACAGCCTTTACAAACCTATGGATTCAACCAAATACCAGCACAGAGATTAAACCTCTAATAATGTGCAAACCAAGTAAAAGGATTTCCTTTTTAGTTGACTAACTAAAGATTTGTTTTGCATGTGGGAGGAGGAGGCATGTATGAAGGAATCCAGTTAGAGGAACCACTTTCTACAAAAAGCAAATCTAAATGGATTTGTTTTAACTCAATGAAGGTGGCATTAAGTGTCAAGCTGTTCCAATAAAGCTGTCCAGTGTTTGACACAGCTATTTACAGTTTGTGATTTAGCAGAATAAAAGAGGATAAATAATTGCTTTGGCTCCATGCTGACCTCAACCGACAGCTACAATAATAACAAACAATAATAACAAAAGGCTATCAGCTGCAAAACGACGATGTTTACATAACCACAAACTCATCCGTATGAGTCTCAGCTTAAAACTTAGCAGAGTCGTTTCAAAACACGAGCAGCTGATTGTTTTCGCGCGAGACTGACATATTTTCACGTCTTCACGCACAGCTCTGAGCTATTATTTTGAACAGAAATGCAGTCCTCTCCGCCTAATTGGTGAAATAAACGCGCAGCGCGTACAGAAAAAAAAATAAAAACATTAACGGCTTTGGATAATTGCCGAGCCTGGTGTGGCAGAAAAACGTAGATAAAATAAAATAAAAACACCTACCACCAGTACAGACAGTGTCATCCTACCACCGACAGCGGCGCCTCCTTCTACAGAGCGTAGTTCACACATCAGGGAGGAGGGTCTGAAGCTCCTCCCACAAACAACTCAAAGAGCACACATGTACAAGATGTTTCACCCCGTACAATTATAGCTTTCGCTTCTTCTACCCTTCTGTGACTAAACCCTCGACCTAAAGAGAGAAAAAGAAGTTGTGTTTAAAAACGTTATACGTCGATGGACTGAACTCAAGGTGCCTAAAGTTACCAAACGAAATGTCATTAGCTCAAAGTTTCTTATTTTACCTTGTACTGTAGCGGTAAAACATAATTTACTTTAGTACGGGAAACTCTCCAGTCATTTCGTACAAATTATAACATAAAAGTTTCCATCATATCGCTTATTGTAATAACAAAATATCTTTCATTTATTTGTTCCTAAAGTGTTATGTATGAAGCCCCTTTCTGACACTTTTATTTAAAAAAAACAATGAGATCGTATCTCACAATTCTGACAGCACATCTCATAATTTCGACTTAGACTCTCATAATTATAGTCATGTTAAGTTATAATTTTGAGATATTACCTTGTAATTAAGAGGAGAGGATCTTTATTTCAGAGTGGCAGAAATGAGTCGTTTAAGGGTCTGTGGCGACAGTGAAGGGATCCGAAGGGACTTAGCTTGTTTCCATAAATGATCTTTGTTTTTCCTGCTCTGGTCTCGCGGCAATTGCAAGAACGCGCCAAAACAAGAAAACACAAATCCTGTCAGCCACGGACAGAGCAAAAAACGGGACTTTTAAGATAAAAAACATATATAATGTGAGTTTATTCGTTTACATGTAAGCGTTGAATGGCGTTTTAAGTTTTCTAACCGCATTTTAGTCAGAAATATTTAGTAGAAGATGGTTTTGCAAAACAGCGGACGGTTCAGGGCGGACCGGGGTCGAAGCGGAGCAGATCAGGAGAACCAGTAAGTTTGTTAGCAGCTCTTCTCACTGACGTTACAGTAATGGCGCTCGTGTGACGCGGGGTGTTATCTGGCTGTGTTTTGAACCAGGGATGACGGCTCCTCGGCTGTCAAGCGGCTGGAGCGCAGCCAGTTCACCGACGACATGGACGCTCGCTTCGGCTTCGACAGGATGAAGGAGCCCGGCGAGAAGACGGGCTGGCTGATCAACATGCACCCTGTGAGCTCACCGTCCGCAGAGTGGACCAGGTTCTGTCTTCACAACACACTCGCTTTAATGGGGTTTTTTTGTTTGTTCTTGCAGACAGAGATCCTGGATGAAGACAAGAGGATGATCAGTGCTGTGGACTATTACTTCATCCAGGAGGACGGAAGCAGATTCAAGGTGTGTTCATTTCAAAAGAGCCAGTTTGTGTCACACATCTGGATGTTTACAGCTCCAGCATGATTTTCTAATGATTCTGCTCTGTAGGTGGCTCTTCCCTTCAAGCCTTATTTCTACGTCGCTGCTAAAAAGGTGAGTGCGTGCTTTAGTTTTTGCTCCTAGTCGTGCAGTCATGACTTGGAAATGATCGAACGCTGTTATTTCCAGAACTGCGAGAGAGAGGTCGTCTCCTATTTATCTAAGAAGTTTCAAGGAAAAGTGGCAAAACTCGAAAACCTTCCAAAAGAAGATCTGGATCTGGTGAGCACTTTGTCTTTACCATTCTGTTACAACGTCCGATGTGACAAATAAAATACGACATCCCGCTCCCTGCAGCCGAACCATCTGGTTGGCCTAAAGAGGACCTACATCAAGCTGTCCTTCAACACCGTGGATGACCTCGTCAAGGTCAAGCGTGAGATTGCGCCGGCCGTGCGCAAGAACAGAGAGAGGGAGCAGTCCAACGACACCTACACGTCGATGTTGTCCAGGTAGCAGTCCGTCCCGTCGGGTTCCTGAAAGCTTCGCGCCGTCTCATCCAGCTGTTAATGATGTGTCTGTGGCTTTGGTTAGTGCTCTGTCAGGAGGCAGCGTGACCCCAGCTGACGAAGACGGGATGTCCAAGAGTATTGCAGACCAGCTGGACAACATCGTGGACATGAGGGAGTACGATGTGCCTTACCACGTCCGACTGTCCATCGATCTCAAGATTCATGTGGTAAGAGCGCCCTTCTTTCATTGGTTTTATTGTTTAGAAATCGTATGTTTCCACACATGCTGCTATAATCTGGATCCTCTCCGTCGCTCAGGCTCACTGGTACAGTGTTCGATACCGAGGCAGCGCTTATCCACCAGAGATCGCACGCAGGGATGATCTTGTGGAGCGACCGGTTTGTATAATTTGTTGTGCTCAAAATAAGAACCGTCTTTCAGTCAGATGAATTACAGTAGGTCCGGGCTTTTTTTGTGTGGTAGTAGCTGAGACTCCTCCCCAACACGTGCGCCGACTGATCGAGCGATCGAGCGTTTTTAAAACTAGTGGAGTCAACTCTGTCTGCAAAACATCTCTTAATGGTTTTTGTTGAAACTTTGAGAAAACAATCATCTACACATGACTGCATTTTGAAATCAACCCCATTCAAGATGGATGCCACGTTTAAGATCCTTAGCAAACACAAAAATGGCTGTAACTAAGTGACACTTACAGATATTGAGCTAAGATTTAGTGTGGTAGTAGCTGATCAATATCCCTAACACATACCTTGAGCACTACAGATTGTGCAGTAATTTTACTTAAATATGATTGGTGCAAACCCTATCTGTCTGCTCGCAAATTATCTCAAGAACCAATTTATGGAGCTTAATGAAACTCTCGGGAAGTAATCACTGCATATACATCTACAAGTGATTAACTTTTAGAGTCACCCTGATTAAAGATGGCCGCCACAGCTAATTGACATTAGCAAACACCAAAACGGCTGAAACTCAGGTAATTTTACAAAAACTGTGCTAAAATATGATGTGATGGTAGCTTATAGGTATACCCAACACATACTCGAAGAGCTAACTGATCACACAAAATCTGTTTTCAAAACTTTACTATTAACTGTTGGAGTCAGCTGTGTCTGTCTGTTAGCAAAATTTCTCAGGAACCACTGGATAGGTCCTAATGAAACTTTCAGAAGTTAATAGCTGCCTGTACATCTACAACTGATTGATATTCGGAGTCAACCCAATTCAAGATGGCCTCTACAGCTAATCGACATTAGCCAACACAAAATTGCTATAACCCAGTCAGTTTTGCAGATATTGAGCTAAATTTTGTGTGGTAGTAGCTGAGAGTCATTCCCATGATATACAAGGTTTGACCAAAAGAGTGCTAGCCCTTTAATTATTCACAGTTTGACTCATTTGTTCTTTTAGGACCCTGTTGTTTTGGCTTTTGACATTGAGACGACCAAACTTCCTCTGAAATTCCCTGACGCAGAGACGGATCAGATTATGATGATCTCCTACATGATTGATGGACAGGTGCGTTAGATGTCCAGTAATTCACACGGTTTGGTTTTCCCGCGTGTCATCTGTGCCGGCTTTACAGGTCGTGTTTGTTTCTCCAGGGGTTTCTAATCACCAATCGAGAGATCGTCTCTGAGAACATCGAGGACTTTGAGTTTACTCCCAAACCTGAATATGAAGGGCCTTTTACGGTTTTTAACGAGGATGATGAGGTCTGTAGATCCACAGCAGTGTGTGCTATGACCCAGCTGTGTGTTTGTGTAACGATGTGTTGTTTTGTGGCTTCGGCTGCAGGCTGCCCTCATTCAGAGGTGGTTCGATCACGTCCAAGAAACAAAGCCAAACATCTTTGTAACCTACAATGGAGACTTCTTTGACTGGTGAGCGCTTTCTAAAAGGAACTTAGTCTAAAATTTCGAGCATGAAAGCAAACGGGCGATATGTATTCTTTCAAGGAAAGCTAGGTTTTTAATTGATTTTACATTGTTTTGATTCTCTCCAGGCCTTTTGTGGAGACCCGGGCAGCCCTCCACGGACTGAGCATGCACAAGGAAATCGGTTTCCAGAAGGACAGCCAGGGGGAGTACAAGTCCAGTCAGGCCATCCATATGGACTGCCTGAGGTGGGAACGACTGACCCTCTTTAAACGATAAAAGTTTGGCACAGAGGGTAAGGTAAATTAACATCTAACACAATCCCTTCGACTTGTTTCTCTGTATCAGGTGGGTGAAGAGAGACAGCTACTTGCCTGTGGGGAGTCACAACCTGAAGGCAGCAGCGAAGGCTAAACTGGGCTACGACCCCGTGGAGCTGGACCCTGAAGAGATGTGCCGCATGGCAACTGAAGAACCACAGGTCCAGAAAGGAAATTTAACTTTTTACATCCCAAAAAAAGAGAAAGATTTTAAAGGACAGCAGCATTTTAAGTTTCTTTCGTTTCCTCAGACCTTAGCAACCTACTCCGTGTCAGACGCCGTGGCCACGTATTACCTGTACATGAAATATGTTCACCCCTTCATCTTCGCGCTGTGCACCATCATCCCCATGGAGCCTGATGAGGTTTGTTTCAGGCGTTTGCTCTGACAGACTTGCACCTAAAACAAACCCTTAAGCTTTTGATTAGATTTTTCTTTAACCTTGTGTGATATCAGGTGTTGCGGAAAGGCTCGGGGACCCTGTGTGAAGCCCTGCTCATGGTGCAGGCCTTCCACGCCAACATCGTGTTCCCCAACAAGCAGGAGCAGGTTTTCAACAAGCTGACAGACGACGGCCACGTCATGGACTCTGAGACGTACGTGGGCGGCCACGTGGAGGCGCTGGAGTCCGGCGTGTTCCGCAGTGACATCCCCTGCCGCTTTAAAATGGTACGACGAAGCATGCGCCCTCCTCTCTGTGCTGGTTCTTTGGCAATTTTGTTTTAAAAATGACCGTTCGATCTGATGTGTTGACAGAATCCAGCTGCGTTTGACTTTCTGCTTCAAAGAGTCGAGAGAACGATGCGACACGCCGTCGAGGAGGAGGAGAAACTTCCCCTGGAGCAAGTTACCAACTTTGATGAGGTTTGAGCGCAGTTTCCTCTTTGTTTTGTGACTCAACTCTGTCGTCATGAAGTCATTAAATGACTCTGCTATTCTGTCAGGTGTGTGATGAAATCAAAACAAAGCTGACGTCCTTGAAGGAGGTTCCAAACCGGATTGAATGTCCTCTCATCTACCATCTGGATGTTGGGGCAATGTACCCCAATATTATCCTCACCAACCGCCTGCAGGTAGAACAAAACAAAATCAGGTGGCGTATACAGTAGAAAAGCATGGAGTTTAGCATCTTTATCCTCGTTGTTTTTAGCCGTCAGCTATGGTTGATGAGGCTACATGTGCTGCATGTGACTTCAACAAGCCCGGCGCCTCCTGTCAGAGGAGGATGACTTGGCAGTGGAGAGGAGAAATCAGTAAGTTTTACCATTCTGCTTTTATGGAAATGAAAACAGCTCATTTGACTTTGCCTCATGAAGAATCTCCGTCTGTCCTCAGTGCCTGCGAGTCGCAGCGAGTTTCACCGCATCCAGCAGCAGCTCGAGTCCGAGAAGTTCCCGCCTCTGTTTCCCAACGGGCCGGCCCGGGCCTTCCACACCCTGAACAGGGAGGAGCAGGCCAAACACGAGAAGAAACGGTTGGCAGGTACCGTCTCCGCTTGGGTTACGTATGGCACGTTTTGGTTTTAAGTTGTGTGAGTTAGTGGTTTACAGTTTACAGTTCGGTGTCTTTGTTTTAATATTAGATTACTGCAAAAAGGCCTACAAGAAGATGCACGTCACCAGGCTGGAGGAGCGGGTTACCACCATCTGTCAGAGAGAAAACTCCTTCTACGTCGACACGGTCAGGGCGTTCAGGGATCGGCGTTATGAGTTCAAAGGCCTTCACAAAGTAGGTGTTGGTGTTCTTATAAACAATCACGTTATTTAGTCATGCATTTCACTTTTGCCCTTTTTTCTTCTTCCTGTAGGTGTGGAAGAAGAAACTGTCGGCAGCGCAGGACAGCGGAGATGCTGCTGAGGTAAAGCGCTGTAAAAACATGGAGATCCTGTACGAGTCCCTACAGCTGGCTCATAAGTGTATCCTTAACTCCTTCTACGGCTACGTCATGCGGAAAGGGTACGAGAATCCTTATTTAAGTTTGAACCTTTTTGCTGCTGTTAGGTCAGCCTCATGTTGTCTCTGTTTGGTGTCAGTGCTCGCTGGTACTCCATGGAGATGGCCGGCATTGTGTGCTACACTGGAGCCAACATCATCACTCAGGCCAGAGAGCTCATTGAGCAAATAGGGTGAGTGATGAACAGAAGACGTAACATCTGATCACCGAAAAATGTTTGCCTGAATGCAGCTTCTCTCTCCAGAAGCTTTCCAAATTAGACCTTGACTCCAATTCCTACACCCTTTTTACTGCCAGGCTTTTAGTGGTGGACGATAATGTTTATGCCTGTGTCTGTGAGCGCACGTGTGTGTTTGTGTTTCTGTTGTTAGCAAAATATCTCATGAACCACTGGACAAATTTTAATGAAACTCTCAAAAAGTAATTATTGAATGCACACCTACTGCTGATTAACTTTTGGAGTCATCCCGATTCAAGATGGCTGCCACAGCCTACTGACCTTAGCAAACACAAAAATGCTATAACTCTAGAACTATTTTACAAATATTGAGCTAAACTTTGATGTGGTAGTAGCCGAGAGTCATTCACAACACATACTCTGAACATGAGATCTAACATAACGTTATTTTCAAGGTTTGTCCAAAACGGCTATAACTTTGTCATTTCTTAAGATGATCTTAGCTAATTTGGTTCTGTAACCTTTTACAGTTTATTTGGACATTAAAAATATATTTAATGTGAAATAAATCCACAGTAAAAAAAATAAATAAAAGCGATAACTCTGCATTTCGCCCACGCTCCCCTTCAGGAGGCCTCTTGAGTTGGACACTGACGGAATCTGGTGTGTCCTTCCCAACACCTTCCCTGAGAACTTTGTGATAAAGACCAGCAATGAGAAGAAGCCCAAAGTGACCATCTCCTACCCGGGGGCCATGCTGAACATCTTGGTGAAGGAGGGATTCACCAACGAGCAGTACCACGAGCTGGACGACCCCGCGTCGCTCACTTACAACATCCGGTCGGAGAACAGCATCTTCTTCGAGGTGGACGGACCGTATCTGGCAATGATCCTGCCCGCCTCCAAGGAGGAAGGGAAGAAGCTCAAGAAGAGGTGAACCAAAAACTAATTATTATTAAACTGAATGACCTGTGCACAGTGGAACAGTGGTTAGAGCTATTGCCGTCCAGCAAGAAGGTTGCAGGATCGCATTCCAACCTGGGGCCTGGCTGATGTGGAGCAGAACCAGATGCAGTACATACAATAATGTGTTTGAAGGTGAGCCTGTTCTGTTTTAGATATGCTGTGTTCAATGAAGACGGCTCTCTGGCTGAGCTCAAAGGTTTTGAAGTGAAGAGAAGAGGTGAACTCCAGCTCATCAAGATTTTTCAGTCGTCTGTGTTCGAGGCTTTCCTCAAAGGTGCCACTCTGGAAGAGGTCTACGCATCTGTGGCCAAAGTGGCCGACTACTGGCTGGATGTGCTGTACAGTAAGGTAAACGTCCAGAATCAAAACTGTGTTTTCAGAAAATTTCCTTTTACTTCTTCTTTGAGCTTTGTCACAAGAAGTTGATTAAATTTACTCTTTGTTTGGTTGTTTGTTTGTTTTTTTCCCCCCACAGGCTGCCAACATGCCCGACGCAGAGCTGTTTGACCTGATTTCAGAGAATCGTTCGATGTCCAGAAAGCTCGAGGACTACGGAGAGCAAAAGTCCACGTCCATCAGCACAGCCAAGAGGCTGGCAGAGTTTCTGGGAGACCAGATGGTGAAAGACGCGGGTCTGAGCTGTCGCTATGTCATCTCCCGGAAACCAGAGGGTTCCCCCGTCACAGAAAGGTGGGGCCCAAGGATGCAAAATAGATAATCTTTAACATCAGTGTTAAATCATAAAATAATTAATTGACACATATTTTTACCATTGTGTCGATAATGTATAAATGTATATTATTGTGATGTTGGATTTTCCCACCATCAAAATTAACCTGGAGCTCTAATTCTGACCAAAGAAGTTTGTTTTATATAACTCCTCACTCCGTTTAAAGGAGAACTAAAAAAAACATACTGGAGCAGCACACTGCCTGGATAATAGATATGATACATTTTTTGTGTTTGTAAACCAAACAAAATGTTCCCAGAGTTGTTTCCCCCACAGTCTCTCTTGGGAACAGCCTCTTTACATTAGTAGCAGAAGTAAAAGTATCGGGTTTGACACCATCTCTATATCTTGTCCATCAGAGCCATTCCTCTGGCCATCTTCCAGGCAGAGCCCAGCGTCAAAAAGCATTTTCTTCGAAAATGGCTAAAGATGCCCAGCCTGCACGACCTGGACATACGATCTGTGAGCCATACATCTGCTTTGAATGCAAAATATATATATTTTTTTTGTTTTACTGTCTAAGTTTGTTTGTGCCACACTCTAAATTTTTTTGTTTGTGCATGTCTTCTTGTTTTTGGGCTTCTCCAGATCCTCGATTGGAGCTATTACATTGAGAGGTTGGGTAGTGCAATCCAAAAAATCATCACTATCCCTGCAGCTCTGCAACAGGTAAAACATTCAGTTCAATATGAACAATTTATCTATATATCTGAAGTTCACCTAGACATCATTTGTATTTGCTTCTGTTTATCATAAGGTGAAGAATCCAGTTCCAAGAGTGAGGCATCCTGACTGGCTTCACAAGAAACTCCTGGAGAAAAATGACATCTTTAAGCAAAAGAAAATAAGTGAGCTGTTTACCAGTGAGGGCAAGAGACAGGTAGGTTCACCTGATGCTAAAATGATCCTGTCTGGTAGTTTGTTGTTGTCAAAGCACAATAACTCCATGCACAAGCTCATTCTGCTTCCCCAGGTGACCCATCAGCCTCTTGAAGCAGGAGAAGCTGCAGACATAGAGGACTTTGGGATGCCAGCCAGACCCCTGCAGCCCGCCATCCTCATCAGCACCAAGAGGAAACGGGCTTCTCAGGGAGACGGCAGCCAGGTGGAGTCTCAGGACGTCGAGCTCACGCAGTCGTGGAGAGAAATCCTGGGACCTCCCCCACCGATGGGAACCACACGGGTAGGAAAGCAGCACAGACGTGAATTTATCTTTCTGTAATTCTTTTTTTTTTTTTTTGCGCTTGTTTTAACAGCAGCCTCTTCATGCAGGAGGAGCGTCTTGTTTGGCTGCGTTATCACAAGAAAAAATGGGAGCTGCAGCTGAGGCAAAGGAAGGAGAAAAAGAAGAGGAGGAAGCTGCTGGATGGGGAAGCCCAACCTGTTGGTGGGGGGGTGATCAGAGGTGGCCCCGCCACCGGCCTGGGAAGCTTCCTCCGCAGAACAGCTCGCAGCATCCTGGACATGCCGTGGCAGATTGTGCAGGTAGATGGAAAAAGTCACTGTGTTGACATCTAAATGTTGTGATAATTTAACAAAATCCAGAGAAATTAATTCAGAATCCAACATTGTAACTTTTGCTGCCTTCCAGATTGCAGAGACGAGCCACCCTGGCCTGTACAAGCTGTGGGCTGTGATTGGAAACGACCTTCACTGCATGAAACTCAACATCCCGCGAGTTTTCTACGTCAACCAGAAAGTCCCAAAGCAGGAGGAGGGAGTCGTGTACAAAAAGGCACGAAGATAACGCCCTGCAGTTATCACAAACGCTTAAACCTTGTTGACAAATTACGCTTTTCAAATAATTAATGACTTTTGAATCAGGTGAACCGGATGCTGCCTCGCTCCAACATGGTGTACTACCTGTACGAGTACTCTGTACCAGAGGACATGTACCAAAAGCACATCAATGAGATCAACGCTGACCTCTCTGCGCCAGACATCGAAGGCGTCTATGAAACACAGGTTGCCGTTTATTTAACTCCACTGTCTCCATCCCACCAAGACTCCAGTTCATCAGAACTTACCTCCTTGTGTCGACCATATATTATATAAATCTGTATAAAAGTTGTGTTTGCCTTTTGAAAACAGAATTCAGCGTTAACTAAAGCTTCTTCTCTTCCTTGCAGGTCCCCTTGTTGTTCCGTGCGCTGGTGCAGCTTGGATGTGTGTGTATGGTAAACAAACATGTTGTGAGGGATCTGGCCGGCAGGGAGACCGACACCTTTGACCTGGAACATCTGGAGATGAGGTCTCTGGCCCAGTTCAGCTACCTGGAACCTGGTAAGACCTGCTGAAGACACCGTTCATAAAATTTAGCATTCAGAGATTATCTTTAGTTTTTGCTGTTGTCTTTCTTCATCCTGAAATGAATATGTGCTAATTTCTGAATATATTAAGAAAGTTGTGACGAGCTTCACATGGCCGTGTTGTGTTTGCCTCCTTCCCAGGAAGTGTTCGCCATATGTATTTGTATCATCAGAGCCAAGGTCAGAAGGCTCTGTTTGGCCTGTTCATCCCCTCTCAGCGCAAAGCTAGTATCTTCATCCTGGACACCGTAAGAATAACAAAACTTTCACGGGTTTGACATGAATTTTAATGTCAAAAAGGTGTACATAAAACAAAAGGCAAATCAGTTTTCTCTCTGGTGCTCATGTCTCAATGCATAAAATGAAGCTGAAGTTCTGTTGCGACTCTCTGACTTTAGGTTCGAAGCAACCAGATGCCCAACCTGAGTAATCTGTACACAGCTGAGCGCACCGCCCTGTTGGAGAAGACAACAGAGGAGCTTCTGCCTCCAGAGAAACACACCTTTGAGGTTCGAGCTGAAAATGACATCAAGGTGATTTCTCGCGCACTCCAGCGCATCCTGCTGAACTACAAGGTAAAATACGCTGTTTATAAAAAGGCTCAACACGCGCTCTTTGTTTGATCCATACAGCCTCAGCTGTTTGGGACTTATCTGTTGCTAACTTGATGTCAAAATAAAGCTAACTCCTCTTTAAAGGAGTGGTTTTGTGGCAGGTAGCTCAGTTTTCCGCTACACGTTTCTGCTGTTTGCTGTGTTCAGGTGGAGCGGCGTGGGCCCACCCTCATTGCCCTGCAGTCCAACTGGGAGTTGCGGCGACTGGCTGCAGGGATGCCAGTGCTTGAGGAGTTCCCAGTCGTTCCGGTACATGTGGTAGATGAGATCAGCTATAGCGTTCTGGACTGGCAACGCCATGGGGCCAGGCGAATGATCCGCCATTACCTCAACCTGGACAGCTGCCTGTCTCAAGCGTTTGACATGGCCAGGTATGGATGGCTCACCTTTTCCCCTGCTGAACTTATATTACTGCTACTTGAAACTTGCATATTGCCTCCTGCTTTCAGGTATTACCACCTACCCGTGGGTAATTTGCCCCAGGACGTGTCCATTTTTGGCTCAGACTTATTCCTAGCGAGACATCTACGGAAACACAACCACCTGGTGTGGCTTTCACCGACAGCCAGGCCCGACCTCGGAGGAAAAGAGGCCGACGACAGCCGTCTGGTCATGGAAAACGATGACCGGGGCTCCGTGGAGATCAACGCTCAGGGATGTTATTCCACAGGTACGCAAACAACCAGGATCCCTCAAGAAAGAGGAGTTCCTGAAATTACTTTTTCTGTATCAACCTATTAACATTTTTCTTGTTTAGTATGTGTGGAGCTGGACCTGCAGAGCCTGGCGGTGAACACCATCCTCCAGTCGCAGCATGTCAACGACATGGAGGGCGGAGCCAGTCTGGGTGTCAGTTTTGATGTGATCCAGCAGGCGTCGTTGGAGGACATGATGTCAGGAAACCAGGGCGCCAGCACTCTTGCTAGCTACGATGAAACGGCTCTCTGTTCCAACACGTTCAGGTGTGGAAACATCTGGTGTTTGGGATGAATTAAAGAAAGGAACAAAGAAAAATGATCTCAGGAGTTTTCTTTTGCTTCACGGCTTTATTTATTTCTCTGTGGTTCATCGGTTGCGGTTCTTGTGTTGTCTGAGCAGGATCTTGAAGAGCATGGTGGTCGGGTGGGTCAGGGAGATCACGCAGTACCACAACGTGTACGCAGACAACCAGGTGGTGCATTTCTACCGCTGGCTGCGCTCGCCGAGCTCCCTGCTGTACGACCCAGCACTGCACCGCACCCTGCACAACATGATGAAGAAGGTGTTTCTGCAGTGAGTCTTCTTTACAAAAACATCGTTTTGTCACATCATGAAATATATGTTTTAAATTTACATAAAAATTTCTCATTATACTTCACTATTTCAGAGTTAATTCACTGTTTAGATCCTGTGTTTACATCTTTTGAATAGATATTGATTTTTTTTTTTTTTTTTAAGTTGAGCCCTAATCCACAGTTTGTGAAGAATGAGTGTTTAAGGTTACACTTCTTCCAAATAAGCCATAAGACATCATCTGTGATATTATTACAAATTTCTGAAATTATTTGTTCCTCTAAGATAAATTTTCTCTTTCTGGTGCCAGGTTGGTTGCTGAGTTTAAACGTCTAGGCTCAACTGTGGTTTATGGAAACTTTAACAGGATCATCTTGTGTACTAAAAAACGGAGGATAGATGATGCCATCGCCTACGTAGAATACATCACCAACAGGTCAGATATTCCTACTTGTATTTGCCTGCATCCTTACTATGCATAAGTGCTCTTGGTGAATACACGATTACCTCCTGTACTTTTGATTTTAACTGTCAGCTTAGCCAACAAATGTTTGTGTTGATTTGCCTTCAGTTGTCCTAAATCAGATCCTGGAATTTAAGGAAAAATTCAAGTGAACAAGCTGAGCGTGATATGGGATTTCTAGAAAACAAACCTAAAAGAGGAGTGCAGCTCGTTCCACTGGTGGAAGTTACTGCATAACAAAAACAGTGACGTTATGACTGTTTAGTTACTGTTTAGAACAACCAATCCTGCTTTTTAATGTCAATTCTAGTTTTATAAATGTAAATATTTCTTGAATGTAAACCGATTTTAGTCTCATCTGTTTTTGTTATCTGTGCCAAAAGTGGTGACAAGCCAGCTGCCTCTCTGTTCCCTCTCCAGCATACACTCCAGAGAAATCTTCCACTCTCTGTCCATCTCCTTCTCCCGGTGCTGGGAGTTCCTGTTGTGGATGGACCCAGCTAATTTTGGTGGCGTGAAGGGCAAGCTGCCATCCAGTGTCCTATATGGAGAGGTACCGCGGTCTGAAACCAGCTTTTCATTTTCGCTCCAGTTAAAGTTTGACTTGCAGGTTTACAAACCCCACTGACCGAAGTTAAAAAAATGTCTCTACATACTAGATTATAACATTTCACAGCATTTTAGGGTCATATTTAGCACTAAATTTGCATAAGGAGCATATTTTATGACTAGTTTAACTATAAGATAAATAAACTGACACAAATTTTGAAGCTGAAGAGATAAAAAGGAAAATACACACACTTTTTCATGCTAATTCAGTTAGCTTTACTGGATCAGGAAAAAAACAGATTTTGTGTCCTCAGACTTTAGTTTCAGCCATCTGCACTGACACAATTTACGGAGAATAAAATGCACTTATACTGAACAAAACAGTACTCCCTCATGTTGTGCAAAATTAAAAAATGAGTTTTTGAACTTCCCACAAAGTGTTATTTATAGACTTTTCAAATGAAACAACCTGCGAGTTGCACTTAGAATACACTGAATGCAGCTCTTACTGTCTTGAGTTTTTAGGAAGGAACCAAACAGAAGAAAAGCAGACAAGAAGGGGAAGATGAAGATGAGAGTGAAGACGAGGATGTGGTTGAGGAAGATGATGTGGATGGAGAGACTGAAGAAGTTGAAGAGTTGATTGAAAGCAGCTGGAATATCATGCATTATCTTCCCCAAACAGCTTCCTGCCAGAAATACTTCCTCATGATTGTCTCAGGTAAAACGTAACTCATTTACACGTATTAATATATCCCTTTCTGAGCTTTTTGTTTTTAAACAAGTGTCTCTCACACACACCCTTCCCATCCTAGCCTACATTGCTGCAGTTTACCACAGCATGAAAGAGGAGCTGAGGCGTAACGCTCCTGGAGCCACACCAGTGAAAAGACACGGCGGCAGCCAGGCTTCCCAGCAGGCAGTTGGGGACTTGAGTGCACTTCCTGGTAAGAGATGCTTTATTTAATATGCTTTTTCAGTCACTATGAACCTGTGGTGTGTTTCTCAGGGTGTGAATTACACCCATTAGATCCACCTCAAGCTATTCTGTTATAACTGAGCAACTTTTAATGAATTATTTTGTAGGAATGATCTCCTTCTCCCAGGAATATGTGGCCAGTGAGCTGACACAGAACATTTTCACCATCACTCAAAAAATCCAGAAGAAGGTGACGGGGTCCAGACATGTAACTCAGACGTCGGAGCTGTTTCCCATCCTGCCCGGCTCCCACCTGCCGCTCAACAAGCCAGCGCTGGAGTTCGTCAAATATGTCTGCCAGGTAAGTGCCGCTTCCCGTGCAAGTTCAGGACAACAGAAATGCAGTAAAAAGCTTGTCTCATCTGTCACTTGTAGGGTTTTTTTTCCCTCTTACAGCTCTGATTTTTTAGAATTCAAACAAAAACACCATTTATTAACATTTCTCCTTGTGTTTTGAATCTTTAGGTTCTTTCACTTGATGCCAACATTGTGAATCAAGTGAACAAATTAAAGCGAGACCTCCTGCGCCTCGTGGATGTCGGCGAGTTTTCAGAGGAGGCCCAGTTCCGGGACCCCTGTAACTCCTACATCCTGCCCGAAGTCATCTGCCACCACTGTAACTTCTGTCGGGATCTGGACCTCTGCAAGGACCCATCCATGGCACAGGTAGGCAACACCCGATACAAACCGATCCAGGATCTTTGAATTTAATAAGAATGTCCTATGTTAAAATCCTGAGATGTGATGGGGGATGAACTTTGTTGTGTCCTCAGGACGGGTCTGTCTTGCCTCAGTGGTTCTGCTCAAACTGTCAGGTTCAGTATGAGAAGGACTCGATTGAGATGGCTCTGGTTGAAGCTCTGCAGAAGAAACTCATGAGCTACACGCTGCAGGACCTGGTGAGTAAAACAGTGCTTTTAAAGCAGTCACATGGAAAGATATATTCCTTGTGGTAAAAGTATTTAGCAGGCAAAGTTTTTTTTGTGAGGTGCAGAGACTATCCAAAATCTCACACACTATAAATGTGAGTAATTTATGAATTCTCTTGTAGTTATTCTTATTTTTGCATTGATTTGAAGGTTGAACTGATGGTAATTTTAATTGGAATTAGTTAGAGGATACAGATATGTGGTCAAGTTGTGCTTATTTTCTAATAAATACTGATCTTAAGAAAGGTCCAGGGCCAAAATATTGATTAATAAAATATAAAAAATAATATAATGTAGAATGTAGAAATGTATGCTAAGCCTTCTCCTTGAGGAGTTTGTGAAGGACTTTGTTCTGAAGGCCCACTTCATGCTGGGTTAAGACCCCTCTAGGCTCTCTAGAACCTAATAAAAACTGTCTGGATCAAATTTGGAAAATCTCCTTCATAGTAAAAACAATCATAATGCTGCTGAAGTCCAAATAGATATATTTTTTCCCTCTTTTCCACGTCCTCGAGGTGCTCTCGAGGCATGTTCTTATGTAGATCACAGGGCTCCTTCCTGGCGTAACTCTCTTCGAAGTGTTAGGATGTAAAGCTGCTCAAGACCACGCCACACTAGCGCTCAGCTGGTTACAGGATGTCGACTTTGATTGTTTCATGTGTGAGCGACCTAAAGCAGCTAAAAGAGGGGCTCGCCTTTCCATCCCTGAAAGATTATTACTATGCAGCTCAAGACAGTAATAAATGGGTGTGACCCATCATATGAAGCCCGGTGGAAAAGTATTGAGAATTAAATATTTTCTTTTCCAATACAAGCAACCTTGGCGGACATGCAAATCCAGAAACATATAGAAGCAGCTAAGAATCCACGGGTAGAAATGTACTCTCAAAATATGGAAAAATGTGAAAAAATATAAATTAGACAAAGATTTTCAAATGGTACGCTTGTGATTCTGATTTCTCTGGACATCAAAGGGATTGACAGTCTTGTACAAAATGTTTAAAAAGGGTATATTGATTAGTTTTGAAACACTTAAAAGAGAATACTCCTTAGAAAGTCAAGATTTCTATAGATATCTACAGTTAAGACATTACATTGACACTAAAATAAGGAATCAAACTGTAACTAACATTGAACTTGTGGAACTGTTTTAAAAAAAAAAAAGCATATGATTGCAATATTGGTAAAGGTGTCATTTCCTTATTGTATAAATGTTTGGTGAATGCTAAATCTTATTCAACATTACATGTGAAGACGTTATGGGAGAAGGAGGGGGGGTTTCACATATCAGAGGAAGAATGAACATCAATCTGGAAAGCATAAGGGAAATGTACAAATTCATTACAGTGGAAAGAGTTTGCTTGAAAAACGATAATAAGATACTTTATTACCCCATGCCAAAAATCACACTATGATCGGGCCCCTCCTACCTGCTGGAGAAACCGCGGAAACCAGCGTGCAAATCCCTTTCACATTCTGTGGGACTGCCCGCTTATAAAACATTACTGGACAGAAATTCATGCTGCTCTACAGGACATCTTTAAAGTTTCCTTCCCATTCTGAATAAAATCTGTATACTTTGGACATATGCCACAGGACTGGGAAAAGAAGGACAAACGTTTGTTGAATATCTTACTAGTAGCGAGCAAGAAGACACTGACTAAGAAATGGCTAACACGAGAGAAGCCAACCATGACCGCTTGGACAGAAGTGACCATGGACATTTACAGAATGGAGACGATTTCAGCTATCGTAAACTACAAATTAGATTTGTTTGACTCGCACTGGGAGAAAATGGGTTCAATATATGACATAAAATGTAATTTCTAGTTCACCCCCGAACATTCTGTCAAGATAACTTTGGTTTTGCACTGATGTTAAAGTCTACGTTGTGTACCTGGGCATCACTTGTACATACCAAGAGTATGGAAGGGTAATATGTACATCAGTGATTCTATAAAAATACATTTAAAAAAAAGAAAGTACACCCTCCATCATTTTAGATTTTTTTCTTATTATGTCCAGATAACTTTAAATCTGAAAGAGGGTTTAATTTCTCGTGTGCTATTTAAAGCCTGTTAGTTTCACACATTTCTCCCTTTAAAGCCGTCTGACAACATGGAAATGTGTCAATTTTAGGTGTGCACCAAATGCAAAGGAGTGAAGGAAGGAAACATGCCCCTCTACTGCAGATGTGCCGGAGACTTCGACCTCACTTACTCAGCCAAGGTTTCCACTCTCAAACATATCAGGTTGTTTAATGAAAGCATAGAAGGATTCGACTTAACTCTTTTCTTCTTCTTCTATTTAAAGGGCTTCTATGAGCAGATCACGGTGTTTCGGAACATAGCATCCCACTACAACATGAGGTTCCTGGGGGAGACCATTGACTGGCTGCTTGTGATGAGTCCTCAGATCAGCCGCTAAATGTGACCCGGAGCACCGACGGTTCATTGGATGATGGTGGAAAGCGCTCAGAGCTGGAACTTTACTCGGTCCAGAAGTCGACGTCTCAGTTTCTGAGCTTTGTGATCAAATAAAATGAGGACTGGAGTCTGGAGGAGAAACGTGTGTACTGCAAATACATCATGCTTTACGACTGTTTTTGTATGGATTTCACATTTTAAGATGTTAATAAATGATTACAGCATAAATCTTTGAACTGTGAGCCTGTTTTTTCTTGTTTCTGTGTTTCTTTTTGTAACTTGAGCATAATGCCAGGGGCTTGAACTGACACAACTCCACATTTACATTATTTTGTCAGCTTGCTGTTAAAAATCATACATAAGGAACACGTCTGCATGCTACAACAAAAGTTTATTTTATAAGAGATTGAATTACAATCTCTTACAAAACTTTTGCAATTGTATGAACTAAGGAAAATGTGCATTCCTGCTTGTTTTTATCTAATGTGGGAAGAGTGTGGTTTTTATAAATGCAAGTCTAGATCAGTGTGGCTTTAACCTGCTAATGGCCGTCTCCCAACAAGTAACCACATTTAGGACAATAAACTGAGGCACCGTTAGATTATTTCTTTCAGGAGATCTTGCTGACACCTGCTGTGCTTACAGGGTGACAGAAATGCGACTTCTTCAGGTCTCGCAAAAAATATTTACATTTTCACAACTGGCCCCAGCATCTAATTTAAAGACTGTTTGAGATAACCATTTGATTTCTTCTATTTTGCATCATTTCCAAACCTAAACGTGGCTGCTGATTGTTCTGCATCCATCCTGGCAGATATTGATCCACGAGTCTCGGGTTTTGTTTCACCGCTGACGTTTGTGCAGCTCTCAGGCGTGTAGATGGGCTCCTTCTTCAGCAATCTTGTTAGAGAAGTCGTTTTATGGGAAATGTACGTGTTATTTGATTAAGGTTCATTGCCCTGCTGATGTGGCTTCTCACAGTTTCCTCCTGTATCCTCTCATTATGTTTCACACTCATCTGCTGGGTTCCTTTCTGTCTCAGGTTAAATAACACGAAGCAACAATAACAATTTTTCTGTTTAAAAAAAAAAAAAATTTGAAATGGCCAAAATAATTTTAAAGGGTATTTTGCATTGAGGAAAATATGCCATACTAAGCTAGACAGTGAAAAAATAGAAAAATTAGCATTTTCTGAGAAAATAAACTGAATGTCGAGTGAATTCACTGAAATTTGTTGAAAAAGCTGAAACTAAGTTGTTTTACATTTAAAAAGGCTAATACAACCAGAACACAAGCTAAACTGAGCAGAGCAGTAAAAGCTAAAACCAGCAAAATAGTAGCTAAAAAATAAAATTAGCAGATTAGGAGCTAAAGCCAGCTCAGCAGTAGCTAAAAGTTCAAATCAGCACAACCGTAGCTATCCACTAATACAAGCAACACCTTGGCTAAAGCTAAAATGAGCAAAACTGTAGCCAAAAGCTAAAGCCAACCAAACCAGATAAAAGTTAAAATTAGTAATAAAGTAGCTAAAGACTAAACAGAGCATAAGAAGAGGAAGAGGAACAAGTATACTGAACTAGAGTTCAAAGGTGTTTTGAAGAAATTAAGTAGTAAAGTATAAAAATAACAAAAACAACTAAAACAAAAGTCAAAGCACACCATTCCCAGTCAAGCTGAACACAATAAATGAGTGGTTAAAATAGAACAAAGTAAACAGAAGTAGTTTAATTGCAAAAAGAAAAAAAAAGGCCTACAGAAGAGTGTAAAAACAGGAAATGTTTATTATTGGACAGAATGTTTGAAGTATAAGAGCACAGTTTGTATTGATTCGTTAAACAGTTTCTTAGTTTCTGCTAAGAAGTTTGATCTTTTTGAACTTGAGAAAGCTAAGATTCTATATATAATCTAAAGTTGGACAGAAGCAGGTTGGATTCTGTTAATGAACAGATGAAAGTCCAACAAAGCTTGAAATAATCTGTGAATTAAACCTGCTGTTTGGGCAGTTTCACTGAGAACTTCAGGAGTTATCTTTCAGAAGGGTTTTTTTTTATTTTTTCTTTAATGGTTTGTTCCCACCAACGACAGCACAGTGCTGTGGCTCCATCATCTGGGACGCTGATGTTGCTGCTGTCAGTCAGATGGACTCTGGCAGCTTCAGAGCGGGACGCCGTCCGACAGGTCTGAGTGGTTTGAGCCGTAGCTGCTGATGTAGCTGAGCTCTGTTCGGAGGGTTTCTGTGGGTTCCTTAATCACCTGCAAAAAGCAGTCACACTTCACTGATATTCCTGCTACAAACAACATGTCTCAAAATATACCTAAAAAACCTTAACACAGCAGTCCTAAAGTACAGCAGAGAGTCTTTAGCTGGCAACTGCTAGGCCATCTGAGCACAAAGAGTGGATTTTCTGCGTAGTGAAACAAGTGCACAGGGTTTTTTTAGCTTGATGGAGAATTATTGTCTCCTAACTTTTTTATTTTAAGCGACAAAACTTTAAGAATTTGTTAAATTTTACTCACTTCATCAAACTTTCTCTCACTGTACACTTCATTCCTGTCAATAAATGTGAGCATGATCCAGTCACAGATAATAGTACACTGAAGGAGAAGAAATTAAATAGAAAAGAAAAAGAACAGTTAGTCGTCTTAGAAGCTAAATTTTAAAGAGTTGTGATAAAAAGTGTAAGTAGTCATTACTTACAATCCCTACAGAGGTCATAGCTGTCACCAGGCTGATGATGGTTGGAACAGGACTAAATTTTCCAGCCTGCGCAGAAATGACACATGCAGGAATAAATCCACCGAGCAAACAGGAAATGAACAGTAGTAAAAAGAACAATAAAAGCACTTCACCTGTCCATGAACTATGACATCTAGACGGATGCCATAAGCTTTGATGAGTGTCCGAGACTCTACACCACTGTTACTGTAGGATTTGGCAAACCTGCACAATCACATGGAAAACAGACGTTGAAACAACCCAACTCATCCTTTGACAAGGTGAAGATTATAGTCAACAACCTGCAGAGTTTTGGTGCTGACCTGTAGTAGTAACCAGTGTTACCCAGATCCTTTCGGAGGTCAAGACGACGAAATGAATATGTTGGTTTACAGTGAGAAGGATCCAAATCAAGGTTACAGTCCCAGTTGATGAAAACTCCAATCACTCCTCCCTGAGTGCAAATAGAATTACAAATATCTAAAGCACTAATGCATTTATTATAGTATTCTATCCTTTTATCAGAATGGGTTTTTTTTTTGGTAAGATATCAATAACAGCACAATACTTTTACTCAGACATTTCAATCATCATTTCATATTTTGGTTTTCATTTAATATAATCTGCAAATATGATTATACTCGACGCAGTCTTGATGAATCCAAGCACTGAAACATTCTGGGCTCAAACTCACAGTCCTGCAGAGCTCACTGAAATTCTCCCGGGCTTGATTTGCGATGTAACCCAGGCTGAAGTTTGGACAGTAGGGATCATTCTCCTCGTGATAGTGACACTTTTTAAGGTATTTATGCTTTTTATGGCCTTTTGAGGCATATTTCGCATTTACCCTGCAAAAGAAAAAAACATGGCTGTCAACACAAACGACCAGGAGCATTGACTTCTGTGTTTCATGTGTGAGTCTGAAGATGTTTTACCTCAGCACTTTAAATTTGGGGAAGTGGATGGAGTTCCTGATGAACACTGTGAAGTTGATGGCCTCTACTAATGGTGGTTCTCTGTTAAAGGCAAAACAAACTTTATCCCGGGAAGAACAATTCACATCAATGATGTTCTGGATTGGAGGAGGTCAGCTGAGATCTTTCTTGCATGATGATTGCTTGCCCTGCTCGCAACTGTATGTTTTTTCCTGCTTCACTTTTAAGGCCAAACAACAGGTATTTATGTCTATTTACTAAATCAAGGGCTTATGTTTTCTGTTAATCCATCTCAAAGTTAGAATAACATTTCTGGGAAGTTACTTCTTACTGCACTCTATAACATCTGCTTGATTTTAACCATACTGCTTGTAGGTTTTCTTTTTGTTATTTATCTAATCCATTTCAAGATATTTTTATTCTGACTTTTTTCTTTGAGTTGCATATTCCCTAAGCAGATGTTTGTTGAGGCCCTTGTTGAATTACTGGATGATTTATGGAAACCTGACTTCAATTTTACCACCTAAACTGTTGAAGAATGTGACCCGCCTGACTTACCGTACTACAGCAAAGTCTTCAATAGGACACCAGGTTTGGATTTCACAAGTTTTGAAAGTGTGGTTGTAGTACTGAACACATCTGCCAGTCCTTCTGCCTGTAAGAAGGTGATTAAATTAGAACAAAACTGTTGTGGCAAACACAGAGAAATCAAAAGAGAAGGAATGTGAGAAATCATTATAATACCATTTCCTTCTAAATCAGCCTCCCCCTGAACACAGTCGGAGTCTGATGTACAGTTTGCATTTGCAACTTCAAAATGCTGAAAACAAAACAACAACAAAAGATAAAAGTCTAAGGAAGATGCACTTTTATATATTCATGTTCAGTTGACCGCTCTCACCTCAGCGCAGGTGCCTTGTTTTTGATCATAAGTAAATTCTCTCCTCAGTAATGTGCTGATCACATCAACACCCTGTACAGAAAAGGTCAGAAATCCTCATTTATCCAGTAATTAATATCTTTGACAGAGTTCATGCCCTGCGGCACGTGTTCCCAGCTCACCTCTGAGGGTCGAGCGTATTCCACAGTGTCCAGGATATCGTCACCGTGAACGGCCGAGCCTTTCATACAAGTGTAAACAGAACTTTCTGGATGGGTCTCACTCTCCTGGTACGCTTTCTGGCTTATGAAAACATACCTGATGATAGAGCAGACAGAGGCAAGATCACATTTTCTGCCATGATGGGAGATTTTATTGGAGGCATCATGTTGCTCAGGATCCAGTTATCCTACTGAGCTGGAGCTACGAAAACAAGATGACGTCTGTCAAACTGAGGCATCTAATCCGAGAAATGGCTTCTGCTCTGAAACTCTGAAATTATAGGATCTTCAAAAACTCATCAATCGGTTCAATTTTTTATCACTATTTGAAATCTTGAAAAATGGATCCTATCTAAAAGGGGTAACAAATAAAACTGAAGTTACTTTTATTTTGATGACCTACTATTGTTTAAAATAAATATTATTAGCCAACCAGTATGATTTTTACATTACTGTTGCTTTAATTTAATGGACTATTTAGTGGCAGAAAAATTGCAAATCCTTGTATGTTTTTGTTTTGTATCTGGTCATGCAAATATGCAAACATAACTTACCAGGTAAAATAGGTGATCACAAGAAATTGAACAGCTCTGTAAATGACTCCAAGAGTTTTGTTCTTAACCACCATCATCTTTGGAGTTTCGTAAGAGTCCCAGAATCCGTCAAAGTACTCCTTCAGAAAGTCACGCAGCCCCATGATGACGGTATAAAATGCTTCACTCATTTCCAGAGATTAGCTTAAGACTGTTTGTATTTTTCCTTGGATGCCTCTACCTCCACCACTCTATATTATTCCTCTTTCTCACTATCTGACACTCCTCTGATCATCGTCATCAGTGAGTGAGAGGAGAGGGAGAGGAGGTGGGGTTCACACACAGACGGACTGAGGATGCTGTGGTGTTTATGACAGATCCAGAAAAGACTCTAAATTAAGTGCTCACAATCTTGTGCAGAAAGTTGATTACCTCTGTTGGTTTTAGAATAAAGGCTGAAACAGTTTTTTATTAGTGTTTCAACTTTTTTTTCTTTTCACTTATAAAATAAATAAAAAAATTGAAGGTCCCTCTGCTCTGTCGTGAGTGTTGGGTCAACATATTGTCTGATTTGATATTTTTAAAATGCTGTGATAGCTGACTGTCTAGTTTGTCCACGAAGGACAATAATTTGTGTTTTTCTGTCAATCACCTTGAAATATAAAAAACATGCAATAATAATAATTAGTATGGAGAATATTGTTTTTGCAACTCAGTTCATATTAATCGTACTTAATAGAAATGTGTCTAATGCTTTGCTGGATCTTTTAAATGTGTTTGTGTTA
>JAOXNZ010000001.1:17224234-17238173 GCA_028566095.1 Kryptolebias brasiliensis | reverse complement strand
CCTAGGGACAATTTTAAGAGTTACCAATGAACCTAACATGCATGTTTTTGGTCTGTGGGAGGAAACCGGAGTACTCGAAGTTAACCCACATGTGCACAGGGAGAACATGTAAACTCCACCCAGAAAGGCCCCAGGCCGGGATGCGAACCTGAAACCTTCTTGCTGGGAGGCGACAGCTCTAACCACTACGCCGCCATGCCACCCTATTCTTTAGGATAAAAACTTAAATAAGTTAATAAAAAAGGAACATGTTCTGTTTAAAATGTGAGGTTGTAGGATTAAAATAACATTGTCTCTGAAAATATTCACAAATAACCGTCTAGTTTCTTGATCCTAATAAATGTTGATGATGGCTTTACAGAGCAATGACAAATTAAAATATAAAATGCAGTTTGGGTTGCCAAATCCATCTGACTTTACATGGAACCTGTAAACTCGCAACATCTGTAATGAATGTGTGAATATGAGACTCACAGTTGGGTGGATGATGAGGTTTAAAATTAATAACTCATAGTGTTTATTGAAATCAATAAACAACATTTGTAATTATTAGCAAGCTGGTTATATATATAAAAAAACACTTCAACATAACTTACTGATGCGTCTCTAGCATCTTTAACTCGTGAAAACAGCTTTTGGTCTCAGAACCGGTCTTGTGCGAAATTCTGTTCCCCCGTGTCGGGAGCGCGCACTGCAGCCAGAGAGGCGGAGCCGACAGAACACCCTGCGTCACTCCTGGTAATTAATAAATAAATTCAAATCAACTCTGTTCTCATTTATCACAGAATGATAGAGGGATGTTTGAAGGTGTTTAATACATATGCTAGAGCTGATTGTTTTAGACAACAAACAGACATTAATTACCAAAAAATAGCAACTAAAATTCTCTTTCATCCAGTAAGGTGTCATATTTTACATTAGAAGGGGATTTACTAGAAAGCCCACACTTATCTTTTCAGGAAGTTTAATTTTTCGTGTCCTGGTATCAGCTAGCTTTCGTCCTTTTATATTAGCAATAAAAATGACAAATACACACGATGTGTTGGAAAACAGTGTTTGGTGGCTGACTGATCTTTGTCAGGCTAAAGTAAACATGACAAAAGTTGGAAAAAGACCGATTCTCTCGGCGATTAACGAAACTGTGTAAGAAAAACCCACACAAGACCAGGTTTATTTTTTATTTATTTATTTATTACCAGGAGCTGCCGATTAAAATGAAGGTTACAACCTTGACACGATTCTGTGGAGTCGTTTTTACCTTGAAATCGATCAGAAGCGCCGTGAAGACCGCCTCTCTGGCTGCAGTGCGCGCTCCCGACACGGGGGGAACAGATTTTCACGGGGGAACAGAACTTCGCACAGCTTCAGCTGGAAGCGAAGCGCTCACCGGTGTTGTACCGAAAAAAGCACCCCTCACCACAGGAAGTGCATTTCAGGCACTTGTTTTTACTTGAAAAAAAATTTAAAAAGCACCAAATGAATTGTGTTTTTCATTACTATTAAGGACATAATTATTTACGGCATATATGTTTACGGGACTCTTTACGTCACACTGAAAGGGCTTACGCTTTTCAGCACAACACCGGTCTTACTAACGGGGGCGTGGATGGGAAGCTGATTCTGATAACAGTACTGTGATTTCGCCCGTCTTTTTTTGTGTTTATTACTTCGTTACGGCATCGCTCAATAAGTATTCAAAGTGGACCAAGTATTAAGTCGGTTAAGACTGCATTTTAGCTCAATGTTAGTCGCTGTTTGTTAACCTTTACTCGCTTTAACCGTTGTTTGTTCTGTGGCGTTAGCGGTAGCACAGCGCCAGCTGGCTAGCCGATGCTAGCCGTGAGCTAAGCTAGTAGCTAATTATCAGGAGTTTCTGCCTTAGACAAAGTTGACTTTACTGCTATCCATCCCAGGACATTGGTAGCAAAAGTAACACCTGTCAGGGCAGATGATTTGCCTTTAATGATGTCGCTGACAGAGGACGAGTGGCCCTGAGAAGTGACCCTGTCAAATGAGTTAGCGAAAATGACTTGCAAATCAACTAAAGTGGCCCCGAGTGTTGATTTTGACCACAGCTGCTCGGATAGCGTGGAATATTTGACGCTCAATTTCGGCCCTTTTGAAACTGTTCATCGCTGGAGAAGACTCCCTCCCTGTGATGAGTTTGTTGGTGCCAGGTAACCCAGACAGATGAGAGGCATGATCACTTCCTGAATGTTTACCTGTGTTCACCTTCAGCGTTGTTTATCCTCACACAGGCGCAGCAAACACACTGTCGTGGCCTACAGGGACGCCATATATGTGTTTGGAGGAGACAATGGGTGAGGGTTTTGTTTATTTTTCTTAGCTGGTTTTCCCTCTTTTTGTACACTGCATACAATTACAACCCTATGCCCTTTAATAGGAAAAACATGCTGAATGATTTGCTTCGTTTCGATGTGAAGGACTGCTCCTGGTGTCGGTAAGACTGCAGCAGCGTCAATACAAACACACTTTGACTGCAAAACTGGATTTAACACCTGTTCGTAATGGGTTTCACAGAGCTTTCACCACTGGAACCCCACCTGCTCCGAGATATCACCACTCAGCTGTGGTCTACGGCAGCAGCATGTTTGTCTTTGGTATTTTAGTCTTTTTTTTTTTTTTTTTTTTTAGACAATATTTAGAAAATATGCAGTAATTTGTACAATTTGTAAACTGAAGCGATGTGAAGTTTGATACTATCATATTTCAGGGGGCTACACTGGAGATATCTATTCAAATTCGAACCTGAAAAACAAAAATGATCTTTTTGAGTACAAGTTTGCGACGGGACAGTGGACTGAATGGAAAGTGGAGGGGAGGTAGTGTATTAAGTTATTTTTGATTCATGCTTGTCAGTTTGCAGTCAAACTATTTTTCTTATCTGCACCATTATTTATCAATCCTACGACCGTTTTAGCTTGCCAGTGGCCAGGTCTGCCCACGGAGCTACAGTCTACAACGACAAGCTGTGGATATTTGCTGGATATGATGGGAATGCCAGGTATGTTTGATCATGTTTTCTTTTGGTCACATCTACACGTGGGTTTTTGTGCTAAATCTGAACTTATTAATGTTTTACGTTTGTGTTCAGGCTGAATGACATGTGGACCATCAGTCTGCAGGATCGAGAACATGCGTGCTGGGAAGAGGCCAGTTCAATTCGTCTGCATATTGAAGAAGTAAATCATTAAAAGTAAAACGTCCAGAAAGACTTAATAAACTTTGTTCTCTCTCTTTGGTTTTGGGTCCACTAGATTGATCAAAGTGGTGAGATTCCCCCATCTTGCTGCAACTTCCCTGTAGCTGTGTGCAGGGATAAGATGTTTGTGTTTTCTGGTCAGAGTGGTGCCAAGATCACTAATAACCTCTTTCAGTTTGAGTTCAAAGGCCACATGTGAGCAAAACCTTTCCTTACAAAGCTTTGTTATTAATAGTGCATATACCACAAAAATATCACTGGACTTATTTGTTGATTTGTCTCAGGTGGACCCGTATCCCAACAGAACATTTACTGCGGGGCTCCCCTCCACCTCCCCAGAGACGTTACGGACACACTATGGTCGCCTTTGACCGCCACCTGTATGTATTTGGAGGCGCTGCTGACAACACTCTGCCCAATGAGCTGCACTGTTACGATGTTGACTCTCAGACCTGGGAGGTGATCCAACCCAGTTTTGACAGTGAGGTATGAACAAAATAAAGTAGCAGTTAATTAACAAAGAATATGTTCGTTTATGACTTTTATCTCTTCTGCACTCTTTTATACATGTCAACACCTTGTTTTTTTATGTAACTGCAGATCTTTGGCCATCCTGAATAGGTATTTAAATGTGTGTTAGTGCTTTTTAGGAAATGCTGATAAAGACACCGCAACAGAAGAAGATTTTCTTCCATCTTTCCCCCTTCAGATGCCAAGTGGGAGGCTCTTCCACGCTGCAGCTGTGATTCAGGATGCTATGTACATCTTTGGAGGTACTGTGGACAACAATGTGCGCAGCGGGGAGATGTACAGATTTCAGGTTGGTGTGAATGTTTGCTGCTAAGTTACAGAAACTGGGACTTACATTCTTTCTATTATTTAGACACTTTGTAAAAATCTGTTTAAATAGCAGAAGTCAGACTGCTGTTAAAATGTTTATTTTGCAGTTCTCAAGCTACCCCAAATGTACACTCCACGAGGATTATGGGAAATTGTGGGAGAACCGTCAGTTCTGTGATGTGGAGTTTATTCTAGGCGAGGTGGGTTTTTCTTGTTTAGTGCTTTTAAACAGCTGAAGGAAAAAAAAATGCATGGAAGGTTACTTTGTCATGGTCTACCTAACATGTATTTTCCACACCTGTTGTGTTGTTTACAGAGGGAGGAGAGAGTCTTGGGACATATTGCCATAGTGACTGCAAGGTGTCAGTGGCTGCGGAAGAAAATCCTGCAGGCTTGGGATAGGCAGAAACAGGTCAGAGCTTTGCGATCAGTTCACCTCATATTTTAGAGACTACAGGAGAGTCAGAGGACATCTTGCAATCTACACAATGGCCAAATTGTAATTGTCTAAACTCCAGATTCTTTAGCACTGCTCACTCACTGACTAAAAATAAACTGTAGTCAAGTTGATCTGGAAAAGCAGAGAGTTCAGTCCAAAAATCAAAAAAATGCAGAAGTTCAGAGAGAATACACCTGTCACATGTTGAAGTATTTTGACCTTTTGGTCACAGTTTTGTTACTAGAATTTAATGTTAGCCTCACCAGAGTTGTTCAGACACTGAAAGTGAACCAATTCAGTTTTGACTTGATATAAAAATGAAGCTGCAAAGTGAAAATATTCTTCTTAAAACGACTCTTTTATACACAGATCTGAAAGATAAGAAATAAAATCTAATTTGCTTTCTTTACATGAGAAGCTACAGAGGCATAATTGTAAACTTCTGGGTCTAACAAGAGTTAACCATACCATAAGCTGCATTTCAGAATCATCACAGCTAATGTAAACATATTAATAGGAGTTCAGTGAGATCAAATGGGGTAATAAAACATGTCAGATAATTTGTTGTCTTGCAGAGGACCAAACGGGAGAGCAGTGAGGAAAGCGATGAGGGAGCAGCTGGAGGCCCGAGGGATATCCCAGCAGGCAATAGGGCGTCGGGCGCGCAGCCCCTGCTGGAAGTGTCCATCAGGGAAGCAGAAGCCCAGCCTTTTGAAGTCTTAATGCAGTTTCTCTACACCGACAAGATCCAGTACCCTCGCAGAGGTATACTTCTATTAATACCTCTCAGACGAATGCAGTGATCTACAAGTTGGGAAATGTATGCATATTTATCCCTGTCCCGTTTGCTGATACAGGTCATGTCCAGGATGTTCTTCTGATTATGGACGTGTACAAACTTGCACTGAGTTTTAAGCTTTCCCGGCTGGAGCAGCTTTGCGTTCAGTACATCGAGGCATCTGTGGATCTGCAGAATGTCCTCAGCGTTTGTGAAAATGCCAACAAGCTGCAACTGGACCAGCTCAAGGTACAGCCAGATAAAGAATAGAAGAACCTAAAAACCTGAGCTGTAAATGTTGCTTTAACTGACCTCTAGTGGTTGTAGGTCAGAATGACTTGCAGATCTTTCCACCAGGCAGCTTCATATTAAGTTATTCTTTAAGATTAATTAAATTAGAAAACTTAAATTACCATTAATTCCAAGAACTTTTTTTTTCTTTCCAGGAGCACTGTCTTAACTTTGTGGTAAAGGAGTCACACTTTAACCAGGTGATCATGACTAAGGAGTTTGAGCATCTTTCCACCCCACTGATAGTGGAAATAGTGCGGCGAAAGCAGCACCCTCCACCCAGAGTGTATTCAGACCAGCCTATGGATATTGGGACCTCCCTTGTCCAGGACATGAAAGCCTACCTGGAGGGGGGCGGTCTGGAGTTCTGTGACATTATTCTGCTGTTAGACGGACACCCACGGCCTGCACATAAAGCAATACTGGCAGCCCGATCTAGGTAGTCACAATGCAAACTCTGTTTGTAGGTTTCTGCACAAGTTTTTGTTTGTAATGATTGTAGTCCTGTCCCATTATTGTTTTTTATACTGATTTTCCAGTTACTTTGAGGCGATGTTTCGTTCCTTCATGCCGGAGGACGGTCAGGTAAATATATCCATCGGTGAAATGGTCCCAAGCAAGCAGGCTTTTGAGTCCATGCTGCGTTACATCTACTATGGCGACGTCAACATGCCTCCCGAGGATTCTCTGTATCCTTTTCTTTTTTTCGTCCAAATTCTCAGAAAAATGACACGTACGTCCAGAAAGAATTTTGTACTTCTCCAGTAAAATCACTTTTATCAGAATAGGAACAGCTGGTTTGTCAAAAAAAAGAGCTTATGCTTCAGGTAAAGTTTAAACTACACAATTTTGAGTGTTGACAGTTTGTTGTATTGTGCTCACTGTATGACACAGACCTCTTGTGTTCATTAGTTTTAAATTTGTTAGGTTCCCAGCACATCACTGACTTGCAATGGAGGATCTTTTACCACTATTTATTGGGCAAGGCTTATCTTAAACTCCCTTGTCATATTTATTAAATAGTGTCAATTCCTCTGGTTTCTTACATCTTTAATGCTATTTTAAATACAAGTATTTTTTGAATTTAATTTAACTACAGTGCATATCAAATGGGTTTGCTGAAAGGTGGCATGTAAAAAAACATTTTTTAAATTCCTTGACCCGTGATAAACAGCTATCTGTTTGCTGCACCATATTATTATGGCTTCTCCAACAACAGGCTGCAGGCTTACTGTAAGCAGAATCTGGAGATGAACGTCACAGTGGAAAATGTCTTGCAGGTATTTATGTTTTTCACCGCGGGAGTGCTGTGACCTAATTGGACCACGCTGTTGTTTTCCTGCAGAATGAACACTATCTTCTCTCACTTCTCCCTCCAGATTCTGGAGGCAGCAGACAAGACCCAGGCTCTGGACATGAAGAAGCACTGCCTCCACATTATTGTCCACCAGTTCATCAAGGTGGGTGGGCTTGTATCCGGAGCTCTGGGGTGTGCTGCCCACTCACTGCAGCTGAGCTAACCCTCTAGTCTCGTCCTCTTTGCGAGGAAACTGGCTTCTTTGACCCCTCTGTGGAGCACTCTTCATGTTGCACAGAGAGTGAGGACTGTTTACAGCTCGGCCGGCTGTGTAAGCACCTCATCACAGAATGATGAGGGTCACAGTGGCACTCTGATTATTGTTTGTTATCCAAAGAAACAGCGAAGCACTCAATTTTCACTTGACTTCACTGGAGTGTTAGCTCTGCTCTTGTTGTTTCTGTTTAGCTTTTTTCCTTTGTGCTATTGCCATTTCTCTGTGCATGTGCAGTCAGCAGCTTCTTCTTACCCATTTCAGTCTGACTTGTCTTATTTTATAGCTCATTTTTTCATTTTATTTTTGTTTTCCTCCCCTCCCAAAGGTATCCAAGCTTCCCAACCTGCGGTCTCTCAGCCAGCTGCTGTTGTTGGACATCATTGAGTCTCTAGCTACGCACATATCAGATAAACAATGTGCTGAGATGGGCTCTGACATTTAGGATCACTCAGAGTGGAGCTCCTTTTTCCTCTCTCTTAGAAGCCATAGTTCTCCTGTACATACTTCTATACATTCCTGCCCTAATTTTTTTTTTTTTTAACCCTTGCATGTCTCAGACTCATGTACAATCGATGCCTTTTATCCTCAGCACTCATGCTTCACTGTACGTTTCAATCAGCAGTGAAGAAACTGGATTCTTGCTTGGAAACGTTCTTGTAAAAATCTCTTTTTATATACTTTGTCATTTATTTTGTATGCACAGCAAACATTTTGCAAGGTTTTCCTCTGATTGCATTTAAAAAAAAATTGTATAATTTTTACTTGTGACACTAGAAATGTTTAAGTGATGTTTTAAGGCTGGTCATCAGATTATTACTTTTATTTAAATACATGTTGTATGCCATTAAATGGATAATTTATGTAAATCTCTGTTTTCTCATTCATGATCCACCTTCTAAGTCTGGATTAAATATTGTAAGGAGTCTAAGATGTCATTGGAAGTATTAGAACGTGTACCGTTTGTGTCATTACTGTTAACAGATGAAGGTAATGTTACCATTGCTAATCATATTTCTTCGTTCATACAACACAATAATATGCAATAGTATCATCAGTGTTAAAATCATATACCCTCATGGGGTTTACATATTCAGAGCCTTAATAAAGTCAATAAAATCAGCCATAATTTGCTGCTTGTCTGTTTTTGTATTTTAAAGGGAACATCACCACAGACCTTAATCACCTTCTGACAGGTGGCTCCATTCTCTGACACCATCTAACCCTGTTGAACTAAAGTTTGGTCTTGTGTAAATGCGACTGGCCCTTCAGCAGTTCAGTATTTGTTGCTGCTGTAAAATATTTATCTTAGTTTGAAAATGAATGCTTCAAAGTAGGTTTTCAAAAATGAGGTTTGTTAACTTCCTGCTGAAAAACTTCATAGTGAAGTTTTAACTTCTGGCGCAAACTGATTTTTTTTTCATACATGCAGAAAGAGCCAAGACAATTTAACTTATCAAATATATTAGGAAGCTAAAGATTAATTTTAATTAATTAATTTTGAGCAGATCTGGACAGACGATGCTCCTTGATTTGAGATTAAATTCCTTCTGCTTTTAGAAGTGTTTCACTTTTCCCCCAATACTGTTTAGCTTTAAAAGATGATATCTTACATATTTGTGTTAAACTGCAGAGCCTTCGTTGGTCAGTGCAGTGAGGTCCATTTGAAACATCCAACTATCACTTAAATAAACCATCTAAGAAAAAGTGGCGTTTTGCAGATGAGTCTGAGGCCTTTTTTTTCCAAAACATTTAATAAAGGAGGCTCAGAAGACAAGTGCATAAAGGAATTTCACTGAAGTTTTTTTTTTTGGCCATCATACTACAAGAACTCCAAGGACTCGAGGTGTAATTCACAATTGGGCACAACTAGCCTCTTTTAGACCGTTGTAGGGACCATTGGAGTGAGCACAAAGTGCTATTCATGGTCCAGATACTTGAGACACTTGGCAAATAAAAAGTCCCACTTTTGAGTTGCAAATTTCCTAATTAAAATATATCACAAAACTCTATCAATTTATGTTTGTGCAACCGTTTTATCTAAGAAGATGTACTAAAACTCACAGATTTGTGAATATATCCCCAGTTATGCAAGCAGCTTTTATTTCTTCCTTTATGTGTTATTTAAGTTTAAATTTGCACACATGCTTGTGCACACACACAGTCTGGAATCTCACATATTTGGTTTCATTTAAGAAACAGAGTTCAATATTCTCTGTGATGACATTGAACCCTCAAAGCAAACAGTGGGTCTTTTGTTGAGCTGCAGTCCAGGATTATCTCCCTCTTATCAGGGGCGTTTTATTAAGGAGGCTGAAGAAGTGGGGCCTTTTTCCAGCAGCTGGGCCGGGCCACCGAGTCACACTGGATCCCTTACACTGTTAACACGCACCTGAACAGCAGAATCACAGCACAGACTTTCTGAGTGCGGAAGCTGAAGATGGTTTTCCTCACAACTAAAATGATGCAAAGGACTGCACTCTTTGTGACTTTCGGGAGCTTCGTCACATCGCTGGCCACCGCCTTTCTGCCCTTGTGGAAAACGATGAACTCTGACCTGAATGAGGTGGAGAACTGGTTCTCTGGGCTGTGGCTCACCTGCCTCTACACGGAGGAGAGGGGAATTCAGTGTAAGGCCTACGACTCAGTCCTGGGACTGCCGCTGGATCTGCAGATCTCCAGGGTTCTCATGTTAATATCTATAGGCACTGGAGCTTTTGCTCTGTTGGCTGCCTTCCCGGGTCTGGAGGGGGTTGGGATGTTTGTGGGTCAGCCTGGTGTAAAGAGAGGTCTTCTTATATTCAGCGGGGTCCTGACCTGGGTATCAGGGCTCACTACTCTGGCCCCTGTGTCTGTTGTGGCGTACACGACTGTGGTGGAGTTCTGGGATGAAGGTTTTCCTGATGCGATGCCTCGGTGGGAGTATGGCGAGGCAATGTTCTCAGGTTGGTTTGGAGGATTGGGACTGGTCATCGGAGGGACCCTGTTCTTTGTGGCTGTGTGCATGGGGGACTATGACCTGAGACCACGTAGTGCCCTAAACAGCCCACAGGTGAAGCACAGGTCGAAGCACTACTTGAAGACGGAGGTTTTATAGCTGCTCAGAGTGTTGTTTCTGCATGTCAGCTAGTTTGAGCAACAAGACTAACTTTGTAAATATAACTAATGAAAAACACTAAAAAAGAACTTAAAATAACAGAACTTTGTGTTTTTTACTTCAAGTCAAACTTTTCTGTGATTTTTTTTTGTGTGTAATTATTGTGAAGTGATGCGGCTGCATTAAAGTGACACAAGACTATCAGAAACTGCTGCTCCTTTTGTTATTGTTAATATTAATTTTGTAAACCGAACATAATGACTGAGCAGTAAATGTGATGTAGAAAGTAATTTGAAACAGTAATGTGTCAACAACTTCTCAAAATTACATTTTAAATAAAACCATTTGCTTTTCAAATCCATGTGCTGATGTCATTTTTAAAGGAAATCATCTCACCAAATTAAAAAAATTATAGCTGAAGACTATTTATCAAACTTATCTGACATCAGATATGATTTTATGTATCACTAAGTTTTACCTTGAGTTATTTCTAGAGTAAATATCTTGATTCAGTATGATTTGTCTGGTTAATTAGGATGAAGCCATATATGTAACTTGAGTCACTTGTGATTCAGAGGTTGAGATGTTGAAAATTTAACTGCTTCCTTTGTTTAAAACTTTCCTGTCTTGTGGGTTTTTAGTTACTTAGTGCAAACGATAAGAGAAAAAGATTTATTCTTCAGCAAATGAATATTTGAGATAGAAACAGGGAGTTTTTATGTTGAATGACAATAGGTGTGCTGATTACTAATGGAATACAGGTGGCATATAAGGAGCTGGAAACAACAACTATGGAGGACATCTAGTGGCAACAATGGTACATCAAACAAAAAACAAGAAATTATTAAAATACCAAAATTTAAAACAATCTAAAAGAAACCAAATCCAGGGCTTAACAAACGATAAAATAAAAGCACAAACTGTGAAACAGATAATATATCTATTGTGGAAAACTGAAGGATGATTCTAAACTCTCTGCATCAACAGAAGTTATGCTAACTTTAAATTACTCCATGCTGTGGTGTTAAAACCTCAGTTTATTCTACTTCATTTTTCTAATGACAGCTTTAATTTCCTGGTCTGATTCGCTGTCAGATTGTCCCTCTGGAAAATGGCAGCTTTCTGTCTGTAAATGTTTCCTCGTTGTTGGCTTTAAGTTCAGACAAAAACAAAAAAATGCAGCTCTGTTGGCATCAACTTTTAAAATAAAGTAATATCTGAAACCCCATGTAATGTGAATAGAATATGCTTTTGGCACTGGTGGACTCTTTACTACTCATCACTGATGCCTTTGTAAAACCTTCTATTTTATAATATTTAACTAAAACCTTTCTTAGAGGGCGTAAGCAGAGGAGTTCTCCATGAAACTCCATGTTTCAGCCTCCAGCAGTAAAACGCTCAGAGAGTAAGTGACTCAGCGGTGAAGGACTGTGAAGAATGTGAACCGTTCACTTCATGCACAGTCCTTTCTGTCATACATCAGCCTTACTTTGCACAAGTGAAGACAGGTACTCCTTTTATAGCTCCAGACATTTCAAATGTTAAATGAACTGTTTGGGTAGCATCACCGATCTACACCAGAAGGCAAAGGTTTCTCCACCGTCTGTCGCTGGGCAGGAAGTTTGTTTTTTTTCATCACAAGTCAGCTCAGAGCTTTTGAACTGAGAAAGCTCCACGGATGAGAAGGGAAACGCCTTCAGCTACAGAATAGAAATGAGGTTGTTTTTGTTTTTCTAACTGTTTTTGGATTTCTCGGAGCGGATGTTTTGTATTTTATCCAAAATTCATTATGAACTAAAATACTTCTGTGAGATTTACAATCTTTCTGTTTCCTGATGCCAGTTTGTGAGTCTGGAGATAATTTATGTTATTTTACCAAAACAGACTGAATCTACTGCAGAACATTTTCTCGCTTGGTGCTTTTGAACAAACTCTTCTTGTCACTTTTACTCATTCATAGCATGAAAAGTATTTTTTTTTGTTGTTGCTTGGGCAGCCTCGTTCTCACGATCTTTGATAAGGAGCTTTTTGTGCTTCGTGTGTTTGCCTCCAAGCAGGATTCGGCAAAAATTACTAACCTGATTCACACAAAACTTGTCAGAAAGAAAGAAGGAAAAATTAAAGTTCAATATCGCCTCAAACTGTGACCACTGAGATCCAGATGGAGGGCTTTAAAGCATATAACTTGCAAGGTGTCATACTCACTCGATTGTCTTCCTGCTTCTTGTCAAATCGATACTCATAAATAAAAAAAAACAACAGTTAAAAAAACTAAAGCCTTGAATGACCAAAAGTGCCTAGGAAGTCTTGAGATTTTTGCCTTAGGGATTTTAGTGTCTCAGAGGTCTTATCTCTTCCTTTCTGTACACTTATCAGCCATAACATTATGTCTACAGACAAGGGAAGGAAGATGCAATAATAATCTTGTTACAACATAATGTTCTGCTGAGAAAACCTGCACCCTGGCATCCACATGGATGTTACTCTGGCACTTGTGACCTAAACATTTTTGCCACTTCCCCAGTGGAACACCACCTCCCCAGCAGGACACCAGGGGTCTCAGGAAAAACTACACAAGAACTTAAAGAACAGTCTGGGTATTTAGACCTGATTAAATCTGAAGGTTTCAGTAGGAACCAACCCCCACATATAGACAGTTTATAGAGCACTTGTCTAAACTAGAAGGATTTTTTCTGAGTTACATTGTTATTTAGGTGGCAATAAATTACTTTTTTTCCCCCTGCTGAGTGTTTTTACCAAGCAAAATTATTACTCTGAACTTACCTGGACATTTCTCAGTTTTCACATGTTTGTGTTTTTTTTTCCTCCAGTGCACTAAAATGATCTGGGTTGATTTTCTTTGTATTTTTTTGTCCTTTTAGACTTAGGAAGATGTCAAACCATCATTCCAATCAAGTGTGACTGAAAGACAATTATCGTAAAAGCAGGAAAAAAACCTTTAACATTTAAATTTCTGGTTATATAAAAATGACCACAAAGTTTTACATGTAAATTCCAAACCATTTCCATAAAAAGGCTCAAAAGTAACAACATACCAGAGCTGAAATCGTCTTTACAAGAGGTTACAGTACAAGCAGAAGCTGTGTTTGTAACAACTGATGAGGTTATAATAGTTTTACTTTTCAACCCAGCTGAGTGTTACAGAGAGGTTTTACCACTACCACACTGTTGCTCAGCAACAAGGCTTTACCTCGTACGGCAACCTGTTGTATCATTTAATCAAACAACACTAATATTATTAATAGTATACCAAGTCAAAATGACATTCTCACTTGTCAGAATGAAAGTTTAAGATGCTTACAGTAACATTTATATGAGAAAAAACTTATATACTTTGTTTTATTGTTCTATAATAAACTGAATCTAATTTTGTGTAATTTGTTTGAATGGACTGTCCGTAACTGGGATTGAATCTGGTCCTGTTTTAAACTAAATTGAACTGCATGTAATTTGGTATGAACTGGACATGCAGCAGTTTTTATAGTAGCCTACCCTACAACGACTTCTGCTGAGAAGTCAATATTTACAAGTGAGAATATAGAAAGAGTCTCATTTCAGATATCTAAAAATTTGATGCTATTTGTTTTATGTTCAAACATCCTCCCCTCAAGCTCCTTAAGGATATCAAAAATACCTTTGTAGATATTTGTAACTAAAATAACTAAAATAACTTTTTAAC
>JAOXNZ010000001.1:17189838-17203732 GCA_028566095.1 Kryptolebias brasiliensis | reverse complement strand
TTCTGAAACCAACATCTCTCTGTGCTTACACTTAAAACAATAGTACTCGGTACAGAAAAGATAAAGCAATGATTAAATAAGTTCGGGACACTAAACTGTTTTTCTGTCCCTTTTGTCCTGTGCTTTTCATTTCTGCACTTTTCAGAACTCTTTCACCCAAGATCATTTAGTTTTAAATTATTATTACTATTTAAAACTACTTTTTATTCAGTCATGTGCCTTTTAGTAGTTGTTTATCTGTTATGCTTTTTTTTTTTTAATTTTGTACCATCAACCTGCCAGGGACTGCAGATGGAAATTAGTCTGTAGGGTTAAATCTGGGACATTTACATGATGTTGTTCTCATAATGAATTAACATGCTTTGCACTCCTTTTAAATAAATAAGCTTAAATAGCTTTACAAACTTTCATACAGAACTTAATTAAAAAAAAATACTACATGCTCTGGCTCTGGGTCTTCTTCTACAGTATAAATCATGCATGTTAGGTTATTTCCGAGCAGGACGAAGCGAGTGCAGAAAATAGATGATTAATAGACCTAAATATACACCGACTGAGACTTATCCTATAGAAGTTAATACATTCATTCATTCTTAATCCATTCGTTAGATATTTGTCCATTCTGTCTCTACTTGTTGCATAATTACAGTTTTCCTTACGTCTTCTTGTCTTTCCCAATAACACAAACGTAAAACTGAAGGATGTTAGCACGGCTTGGCAAGTATGGAAAAATATCAGCTTTTCCCCCTTTTTTATTACATTTTATGCCACTTACAGGCAACTGCAACTTTATCCACTGACTCATGATGACGGAAACTTGTTTTTAATCCTGTGTTGCAGGACTGGAGACATATCTTGGTTGACTGACAAAGGCGTTCACTGACTTCACCTCTAAAGCTCCTGAAGGATGGACCCAAAGTCCACCGGACACCTCAATATGGACACATTTGGTGCTGAGACACTGAGCAGCTATCACATTTTATTCACACACACACTCACACACTCTGGGCACATGACTGTGTCTGTCTGAGACACTCTTACCACAGGACAACAGCCCGTTTTGTTGCTGAGAGACACTTTAAAGTGACAAACTGACCCAAACACGGTGCAAATCGCTGTGTAGGCAGGTGTTAATGTTTCAGAACAAAGCAATATCGGTTTCAGCCTTTGTGCTGCTCCAAGTTGTATCTACATGTACCTTTTGTTAATAAGAACCCATGAATGGGCATTGGCATTTTTTTTTGTACCAATAACATTGTATATACTTATGATCCTGAATGCACTGTAACAGCATAAGAGCGTTTTATGTGACAGGGCGGTTGCTTGCATACAGACCTTAGAGCTGCATGGTAAAGGCTCCTGTGGGAGAAATTAAAAATAAGCCCCAAACCAGAGAGATTTTAACTTAGATGTTTTAAAAAAAAAAAAAAACTGCAACAAAACTCCCTGAATGCAGCTAAAACAGAGTCAGTAACACGTGCATACAGCTTTAATCTGTGAATAATTGACAGAACTACAACGTACCTCCTTGTAGTAGTTGCCTTGCTAGTAAGGTGCATAAATTCATTCTTTTAATGATACTAATCCCATGCTTGTGCAATAGATTAAAGTATTTTTTTTCCTCAAAACAAAGAGCAATAACTCCTCTAGATGAATGCAGAAGTAGCTTAAGGATGTTTTATCTCCATATAGGGAAATCATTTGTTACTAACTCAGGGAACTGAGGTCTGTGGCCTGGGCTTACTGGTCCTTTTACTCACTGTTGCTTTAATATTGACCCCTGTAATTTCACAGCGTCCCTTGTTTTCATTCAGCAAGGCTCTGTAATGGGTTCTGAGGTACAAACCAGGTGTTTGATTATATCCTGGTGGACCGAAGATCCGTCAGCTTTGATTCTTGACCCTCATGTCAATACAGTAATTGAAACAAAACAAAGTGTTGTTCTTCCTACAAAAAAGCCACAATTTCAAACTAAACTTTGGAAATAAAAGTGATCCAACAAAACCCATCTGCTGCTGCTGCATTAAAGTTTCATTTTTTTTTTTTATCATTTCAGCTTTCGTGTACATGTTTGACGTAAAGGAAAAGTCAGATTCATCTTAAATTCTTTAAATCAAACTAACCAGCAGGCAACTCTTAGAAAAAAACACAGTTGTAGCCATTTTGATAAAACCTTGGAAACGTTATGCAATATTTTGTCACTCTAAGAGTACGTGTTGTGAATGACTCTCAGCTACCATAAATCTCAGGTCAATATTTGTAAAACATGACTGAATTATAGCCATTTGTGTGCTTTCTAACGTCAGCTGACTGGCAGCCATCTTGAATCGGGGTGACTTCAAAAGTGAATCCCTTTTAGATGAATGCCCAGTGATTACTTTCTGCAAGTTTTATTAAAATTTGTTCAGTGGTTCATAAGATATTTTGGTAACAAACAGGCACATGAACACATACAGTCTGCTTTCACATTTTGGTGATACAAACAGTGCCAAAGAATGGATTTTTAAATTTTTTTTTAACTAATTAAATAATGTAAAAGCTTGTAAAACATGAAATCAGGAGGAGATCTGAGAGGCATCTACCAAATTAACAAACTGACAGTGTTAACAGTATTGCAAACAGTCCAAAGAGGTTGTTGGACATTACTTTGGACAAGATATTAGGTTGAACCAATCCAACTTTTTTCTTTCAGTTTTTACAATTAAAGTGGTCATTCCTTCCATTAAAAGAAACCAAATCCTCCCACTTTAGGTCATACATTTTTTATAGAATAAATTAATAGAATTTGATGCATCCTATGGCAAAAAAAGCACCTCAACAGATGTCTCAATAGATGCAACTAATAAATATTTACACAAGACTGGAGTGAAGGCATTATCGGGTGTTAATAGTTAAATAAATGCAGAGTCCGGTGCTCGGTAACTCAGCTCGGAGGTACACATCAGTGCAGCGACTTCACGGATCACCAGCTGTTGATTCCAAAATATTACACGACAGTGGTCATCATATTAAAACAAAAATGGCTGTAATAACCATACGTGAAAACAAAAATCCTCCTGTGGGGACGATTTTTGGAAGAGAAGTAGAGAACTTTAGCCCTGAGGTTCACTGACTCTGTGCATCTAATATAAATGCCCAGATGTTTTCACAGCTGTGGTCGTACAGCTATAAGCGCACAAACACATTCAGGTATCATTTCAGTCAGGATGGGGCTGGAAAGTTTTAGGACATTTGAACATCACAAAAATATACTTGCTGCTAAATCAGAGCTCGAAAGAGAGAAAAGTCCTTTTACAAAAAGCTACAAAAGATTTTTTTCTTAAAGTCCCAGTATGAGAGTTGTTTTTGTCTAACAGCTACAATCACAGCTTGTCCCGTGCGCAGTAAAAAACAAGGCACTTCTCAAAATCGCCAGCTGAGATGATAAATCTGAGGTTACGCCTGGGATTCAGAGGAAGGAAATCTGAACCTTTCATTGTTGATTGTCTTAAAAAATGCCAAGTAACACATTCGGATCAAAGGCTTTTTACAAAAAACCTGTAAAAATGTGCCATCGTCCTTGTGTGGACCATCTTCTGCCTCCCCGGGGTCAGAGGTCATATTCTGCGGCGCACTGCTGCAGGTACCACTCGTACAGCTTAGCCTGTGGAGCAAAGAGAGCTTCGTGAGCTTCTTTTCCTTTATGTTTGGAATTAGACTTTTTTAATTTGTTACTACACGGTAACAAAATAAAAACAAACTATTTAAACCAGTGGAAAGATTGGAACTAGGCTGTTGACACAACAGTGAGGCTTACATCTGAAAACGTTGAACTGAAAAACACTAAAAACACAAATTCGAGGAGAACTGTGTCACTACTGACACGTTACTCCCAGAGAGCCCTTGGTAATGTGAAAATATACAAAACTGTGGTTTGGTTAAAGTAAACAAACTACACAACGAAATAAAAGAACAAATCTCACCTTCTTAGGTTTAACAATATCATGGATATAATCACTGTATTCTGCCATCTTCCTCTTCTCCTTCTTGGTCAGAGTTTTATTTCCTCGGCTGATAAAAATAATAGAGAATAAACACTCAGATTTACAATGATCTCCATGTGCTTTCCAAATAAGCCATATAAAGAAACTCCTTCAAAAACCTCTGAGAACGAAATAAACCTGTTGCAATAACTGCATTTTCCTCTGGGACATTATTAAAGGTCTGAACGGTTAAGAAAAAATACTCATTTATTTTTAATTGCTTCAATAAGGAGCCGATCTTTTCTTTCTTTAGCTGAAACTGTTGTAGCTTCTGTCTCTATAAAACCAGGTCCTTCCCACTAATGACCAATCATAAGAAGTTTGTGCTTTTTTGTGTTTTAAGTCACTTTAAAAGAAGTCTCGGTTTTAAAGTTTTTACTTTGGAGTTGACACGGTTTGCTCAGTTTGATTGCTGAGTACTCCCTGACGTTTTGTAGACCAGTTACTTAGAAAACGAATCTGTGATTATTAATAAAAAAATAAGTGCAGTTCGGACGCTGCATACAAGTTCAGAGCATACATGTTCATTTGGTACTTTGAGGATTTAGAAGAAATACTTGGTTTTCTAAAAGGGTTCTTAGTCTGATTTATTTATTTCCATGATATTTTTGCACTTCAGTGTGTAGGCTGCTGTTTTTTTTAAATATATATTACAAGTCTATTAAATGCACTTCAACATACCAACAGTAAATGTAAATTTTCTAAACTGACATCTATTACCAGGATAAGTGCACTTCTTTTAGACATGGCTTGTGGTGAGCAAAACTAAACCCAAATTTAAAACAAACTTGCTGTAATCTTTGTCTCATTATCATCAAGTTTGGGCTAAATTTTTCGATAAAGGGAAAATAATTTGAAGAGTTACAGCTTTGAAATACATTTCCAATTTTTCTCACATTTTTAAATGTTCCTGCATTTTTAGAGTTTTTTTTTTTTTTTGGATATTTGCAACACTTACGCGGCAAAGTATTTCGCCAGAAAAAGCAGGAGGTAGCAAAAAGCCCCAAAAGCGATCACAAAGACCACTTGTCCGTCTTCTGGTATCCACTCCCATAAATACATCACTATCCCCTGTGACACACAGATTGAATGAACACTCAGGTACACTTCATGGAAAGAAAAACTGTTATTTTTCCATCACTTAATGCCAACATTGAGATTTCCTGAACTTACCGTGAAGACTGTGACGGTCCGAGTCGGACCTTCACCAAACAGCTCGTCCAGCTGCTTTTTGGAGAAGGTGTTTACAATGAAGCTAAGGATGAAGAGGAAGGGTAGGAAAACGCCCAAAGCGCCACACAGAATGGAGTGAAGACGGATGCTTTTGTTGTAAGCCACATCAGCCCTGCGTGTGCAAAAAACCAATCAATCTAGTTAAACATTTACTGCTGCTGATCCAATCTGATGACATCCTCTTTGTGCACACGGTTTATTAAAACAAAACTTGTCTTATTAGATTAGCCTTTCCCAATTATTTGAGCACGATAAAATGCCTCGGCATGGTCTCTGAAGAAAGTCAAACCTGTCCTGTTCCAGTCTGCTGCTGATAGTGGAACAAATGAGGTCACTGTCTTTCTCCAGCTGATCCAAAGTCTTCTGAACAGCCTGGTTGATGGTCTTCTCAATGGTCTGACAAACACTATCGATCTGGTTCACACACCTGCTCGGCTAAAAACAAAACAAAAAAAAAAAACAACAAGCATAACGGATGTATCAGATTTGAAACAGAAGTAAAACCACCGGTCAAAAAGAAAAAGGCTAGAAACTCACGCAACAAATTCTGGGGGCATTATGACCAACAGCTTTGTGCACTGAGCAGGAAATGAAGCTCTACTTGCTCCACAAAATATAAACTAGAAGTCTGAATGGACACACATAAACTATGCAGTGCAGGGCTTCGAGGTTGTAGATCACAAGGAGGTACAGCAATAACTCAGCACTGGGGCTGCAATTCTTAATGGCAAGCCGATGGCTTCCATGGTTTATAATCCCCGAGCCTCCCAAAGATTCAATAACTCTGAAACAATATAAAGAAACTCAAGCAAAGAAGTTTCAAAGTCCAATCAACTGCAGTTCAGTTGCCCTGTTAGCAGAGTTTTAAATCCAGATTGTTAATGAGCTCTGATGAAAAACACTGTTGAAAAACAACAACGACAGTGCATCATTTTAAACTTCTAAGGAGGAGATTGTCTTAATTTTATTTGTTAAAATAGATCCTAAAGCAATAGTTTAGATCTTGTCAAAGAGGGATTCTGTGGAAAGGTAAAAAGCAATGAATATCTCACCTCTTTTAATGCTCTCAGCTTGGAGAAAGAGTTTAGTTCTAACCGGATTGACGAGTCTGAACGAGGCCAAGACTAAAGTGGATTTCTGCCATCTTAACTCCAATGTAAAACATTTCATTGTGGTTCAAGCAAACGCTGCTTCATAAACCTTTAAACCCATGTCAGTTTTACATTATGTGGCAAGCAGCTGCAACTAGCTGTAGCACTTCCAGTGTAGCCAGGTGCAACAGGAATGTCATAATATTCCTGCCAGAGTAACTGCATAATGCAAAACTAAAAAGGTTTCTAAAATAACGTTTGCATGAACCAGTATGAACTTTTTCAGATCTGAGTTGTTTGAAGGTTGTTTGAATCTGGTTTTGGTTTCTCTCTGACTATTTTAGATCATTAATCCAGTCAGAATTAAACTCTATTTGTCAAAACTCAAAGAACTAAATACAACAGGTAAGATATTAATTGTTCACAACTTTTCCCCAGAACCCTGCTTCAAAAGATTGGAACGATCTTTTTTCAGACCAAACACGAAACAGTCCCATCATGTGGAGGCTGTAAAATTCATCTACTTTTACCTTCTGTGGGTTGGGGATATATATTGTCGGCATTTCAAAGCCACATTTGTTGAGACCTGGACGGCGGCATAACTCCTGGACAATCTGCATCATGACTCTCTGCAGAAAAAAACATCAATAGAAAAAAATGATGTCAAGATTTTTCTCACAATCATTTAAAAAATATTTACAGGTGAAGTGGACAGACCTGTCTGTCTGTCTCCCTCCCGGCTTCATCCGCCTTGCTGAGGTAAAACATCAGTTTGTCTCCACATTTTTCACTCAGCTTCTCCACAATGTTGAGTGTGCGTTTGCACAGAGCTTGGCCCATCGGGTCAAAGAACACAAATATCAGGTCTGCTTGTTCTCCTGCACCAAAAGATAAAGTAACACAACATCTGTAGCGTGTAGGCGACAGCGCTGGAAACAAAACTCCATCCGACAACAAACGCACCTAACCAGATGATGGCGCTATTGACGTCAAAAGGGTAGATCATGTCTCCATCCACTAGACCAGGGGTGTCCACAAATGTCACCAGGCTGAATTTTTTCTGCTTTGAAGTGGAGATCTCAGCGGACAGGTAGTCCATTACACCTGGAAAACACAGATGTTGTGAGGAAACAGACAAACAGTCCCTGCAGGAAGCCGTCTCTGCAGCTGGTTACAAACCGCAGAATGGTCAATACCTGGAGACCCGACAGAGATCTGTGGCACTGTGATCAAGAACTCAAAGACCTTCTGCGCTGAGACATTAGCGATTTCTCAAACTTTGTATCTTAACTTAATGACAAAATTGACCAGTTAAAGACGTGTTGTTGGCTGTCTACACGCAACATTTATTTTTATCATCAGCAGCCACACTTTCATAGATAAAGCTTCAAATTTCAAACTTTAAATAAAACAAAACAACACATTTTAAACATCTCAAATTTCCCCTCTGAGGAGAGGCCTGTTGTCATGGTTACACACAACAGCTCTTCAACTGGCAGCTTTAGTGTGGGGACGTGGGACATAAAGCTAGCCAGTGAAGAACGACTGTGAGGCAACGCACTGTGGAGGTTACTATAATCCAAACAGAACAGGATCACTATTGAGACGAACCCTCGCTATTAAAGCCCACGGCGCCGTCCTCCCTCGCCACACATTCACGCGTAAACAGAGCAAAGCCCCGGGATGACACTGAGGCTGTTTCATACGGAGAGGCAGGTGTCAACACGCAACACAAATCACAGCGTTGTGCTGCAGAGCGCAGGGCCACTGCATTAGCATGCCACTATGTTTCTCTTACACAGCCACACGCCTTATAACACAAATCTGAGAGTTTGTGAGATCTGCTCACAAACTCTGCAAGATCATGACATCTGAACTGCGTAAAAGATGATTTCAGATAATCTCTGGATTTACTCATATACCTAAAAATGCAACGAAAACGTCTTATGTTAGATTTCCTTGATGCTGCTTGAAATCAGGACATTAAATGCCCTCAGAGCAGATATTTCAAGCCATAAGGTTCAAATAAAAAATCCTGCAAAAGGGGAAAAGTGATGGTCGCATGTGAGTGCAAAGTTTCTCGACTGAAAGTGAGGTTTTGCAGTAGATTCAATGATCAAGGAAGAAGGCTGCAAAGAGGCTGCGATGTCCAAGTTTAAAAATTAAACAATGTTAGATACAACTTCTCAAACTAGTCAGAACACAGATGAGTAGAAATAACTTGAGCACAACCTGAGCTCTAATAACATTAGATAATTTGTCCTGATTTTAGTTCATGTTGCGTAAACTCTTGTCAACAGGTTGAGTGTTTAAAGACAAAAAAAAAAAAAAAAGATTTCAACACTCTTCATGCAGGCATAAAAGACCAGCAAAGGCGTTTCTCCAATTAGAGCCTAAAGAATAATGAGCCTCTTCTCCCACGCAAGGATATACTGTGATTTTCTGATGAGTCATCCTCAGTCGCTGTGAAAGCTGATGTGTCTGTATTTCCAGAAGCGGAGATGAAGTTCAAATGAAAATCCTGCTTGTCTTCCGGCAGCAGACGAGTGGTGCTGCTGCTGGAGTCTGCCGTCGTCTCTGATGGCTCTGGCATTTCTCTGCCGCCCCTCCTGACTACGCTGCACTGCTGTCGATGGGGCGTGTGAGTCATGCGCCGTGCCATGAGTCCGCACCCAGCGAACCCTCACTCACCCTCACTCTCTGCGTGCTCACGGTCAACGTGCACATACATCCTCCCCGCCCCTCACAGAACACCCACACACAGACTCAGGCAGGCAGCAGGCACACCCAGACGCTCTGCTACAACCAGCAACTGTCCAGTGACTTCAGGACCGCTGACACACACACACACACTTTTCTGTCTTCTGTCTGAGCAAAATGAACACTTGCATATTAATTCATCACAGCCTAATTAAATGTGCAATCAAAAAAATAATAATCTGACTTTCTGATGAGCAGAAATGCGTCATGGTTCCAACAGAAGAATGAGGATTTCTGGTGATGAAATGGTGCTTTTAATTATTTTACTCTACAAAGCAAAACACAACATTTCTTAGAGCGTGAACAGAGTGTGTAAAGCAAACTTAAATTCACCCGTTTTCATCTGGATTCATTTATGAGCCACACTACAGAGCTGTTACTCATTGTTTCCTACGAATAGACTGATTCCGTATTTTAATCCTTTCCTTTCTTTTCAGTCCTTTGATGTTCTTTTATTAATCAAACCAATAAAAAGCAACCAAAACACCAGAAAGCACAATCAGATACACTTCTCCTGACACATAAAAAACAAAAGTGAAACTAATTTTATTCATTTTATAACACCATAATGTGCTGAGCACACTACAATGCTGACTTTTTTTTTTTTTAATCAAAAAAAAAAAAAAATCTCTTTTTGCTGATTTTAACATCAAAGGCAGATAAATGAAAAGCCTCAAGATTTAAGTATCTCTCCTCATCGGGAAGCTGCACGTAGAGCTGCCTCTGAACTGTTTTATTGAACTGTTAGAAATTAAAACTATTATCTGACCGCATGTGTACATGTGTATATAGTTTCTTAAAACTTAAATTAAGACTTGAATAAAAACTGCAAACAGTGAACGTGGCTTGGCTTTTCTCTTTGCAACCATGTCACCACATTTCTCACATGAAATAGGGGAAAAAAAAAAACATCTTACCTTTAAAGTCGAGGAGAGGCCGAAAGTGAGGATAGAGATGCAGTGTCGCATTTCCCTGTGAAGGAGTTAAAAATGAGTGTGAGAAAGAACCTAATGAGACAAACGTTCATCTCGTCTCTACAGCAGGAGTTCTCTTTTACCCCAGCTTCTCTGCTGCAGCGGAGTGCGCCCGCTTTATCCACTCTGCAGTCCTGCACTGCAATTTGTTTTATTTATATTCATCATCGCTCACTACAGCAGCATAAAGGAGGAGAGAGGATCCACCGTTTTACACACTGCTTCACCAACTTTTACGACCGGCTGATGCTTCAGATCCTGGAGTTAAACCTGAGATGTTTGATTCGGCAGAAACGCAAAAGCCTCATCCTGTTCTCACCGTCAGTGATTCTCTCTTGCGTCCACTTGTGATGAAGGTAAACCCCTGAGTTTCAATGGCCACGCCAGTTTTCTGAATGTGCTCTTCGACGTACCTGCAGGGAACGCAAATGCAGCAGAAAATGATTTCGCTTTTATTACAGCACGACTAAATGCTTTAAACCAAAAAACGTAAAACGCCCGAAAAATTCCCCAACACTTCATTTTTGACACCAGCTGTCATCGAACAGTAAAAATGACCATCATTATTTTGCTTTGAAAAAAGACTTTCCTATTTATTTTGTCCAAACATTTGTCTAAAAGCCAAAGATATTCAGTTTATAATGAAGTGAAAGTGGAAAAAGGCGGTGTTTCATTTGTTTCCTTTAAAAAGAACAATTAGGATTTGCAGTCAGTTTCTGCTTTTTAATCAGCTTAACTGTTTAGTTGAAATGTGCTAAATGTCAGTCCATGTGTTAAGAGGATTGATGCAGGGAGAAATCTCAACGCTGGTATTTTAGTGAGCTAACAGCTCAAGAGGATGAATATCTCACATTCCTGTGGACTTTTATCTTGCCACCTACCTACATTATATTGCAGACCGATTTTTCAAAAAAAGGCCCAATTATGGATAAAATGAAATAAACAGCAGTGTTTGGAGATTAAAGGGTTAATGTTTCACTCAGAACAGTTATAAAATGTCTACTTTTCTACCACAAACAATAAAAACGATGCTGAAAACAGCCACAGATCTGAGGATGAGATACCTCCTCTGTGTTTGAAAACATATGTTTGCTTAGATCAAACTACCTCCGTGATTTTCTTTTCTGATGGCACCATATTCTCTTTCTATTTGAGCTTATTTCTGTCATTTGAAAAAACTAAAAACTCAATCACTCCAAACCCAAAGAACTCTCTGCCTTTGCTTTCCTTTGATTACAGAACATTATTACATTAAAGACTTCTACCAATTTTTGTAAAACTCTTATCATTTAGTAGGTTTGTTTTAATAACAGTTTCCTCGTTCACCCATAAAACATGGATGCAGCAAATCTTAACAGTTTTACAACAATAAAAACTGCTGAAACAGAAATGACTAAATGTCCTGTTTTCTAATTAAATGATTTAAGAAAGACACTTTGATTTACATCAATTGAAAAATGAAAATGAAGCAAAAGTGAATTGGTTATAACTTTACTGGAAGAAAAAAACGTCAGTGATTGTCTGCAGTATATGTTCTACGTTTGCGTTTTTGATTGGATCATATTAGGGGAAAATTTTGCTGCTGTTTAAAACTGGATTATTTGTTTGTTAAACTTTTTTTTTATTTCTAAATGCATTCTGAATTCTGTGATTAAAACACAACATTTAAAAATAACAGTTTCAATTCTACAGAGAAATACACATTTCTGTTTTTAAACCGTTTTTAAAGCTACGCGCCAACATGATCATTTTGACAAACTCCCTCTTTGCGCGCTGATTAACAAAGACGTGTTACCAATTAATGAAGGAGCTCTTTCCTGCAGAGTGGTTCCCCAAAATCATCACAAAAATCTTCTTCCTCGGCGGCAGGAGCCGGACTCCGAGGCTGCTGGCAATTTGTACCAGGCCTGAAAACACAAACAGAGAAACTTCCAGCAGTTAAAACGGTGTCTGCAGATATCTTGTGCACTTGACTGTATGCTCAAACACAGGAAAACAATTCACATGCACTATTAACAAATACGACTGTGTTTCCACAAAAGGTTTGGATGCCAAAGGGTAAAAATAAGAAAGGAACCCTTTTACACAACAGGCTCCATGTGATAAATACAGAAACGAGCAGAACTACGTTACCTGCTCAGAACCATCCGTTACTGTGCTGATTCTGCTCCACATGCGTATAAATCTGAGCAGCTAAAGAGGGAGAACCACTCTGGTCATCCCTCAGTCGGAGCTCGAGAGTTTAATGATTAAACTGCTGAAATAGAGCTGCCAACATAACACAGTTTGTACACTATGTGTAAATTACAGGTAAACTGAATCATTTATTATCATTTATTTACCGCTTAAATAAAACCACTCACTGCAGTTGGCCATGCCTGTGTACGCTTAACCCGTCATCAAGTAGGATGATGAAGATGCAGCAGCAGCTCCAACTAGCTTACTGCAACCTATTATTTAGTTTTTATTGTGAGCAGGAATGCTATTCTACTGATTTTTCATGTCTCCGAGTTCTTCTTAGTGTTGGTAAATATGTGTTTATTTAAATTAAGCAATTATGTTATACTTTTGTTAAATGGAAAATACTTAATGGCCGGGAATAAAAAACGGTGTTAAATATCATCCATGCCCTGATGTCTAAAGATCGGCATCGGCCATAGAAAAACACTTATCGGTCGACCTCTAGGATGTTGTAAAAGGCAACAATGATCCCAGTGGAGGGACCTTAACTCAGCTGCATTTGTCAATTTGTCTTTTCTGCTCAGGTAACCAGTGCACGTCCCAGTTTTAGTTCAAACCACAGTTTAATAAGAATGACAGTAAAAAAAAAGAGGCTCTCCACACAGACAGTGATCAGAAGATCTGTGTTAAATAACAGGATTACTGTTGAGGACAGTGGACAGTGTATCTGCAAACACTTGGGTTCAAATTGAGAGGTTGAAATGCTGGGTGACATTGACAGCGCGCGTGTGTGTGTGTCTGTGTGTGTCTGTGTGTGTATGTGTGTGTGTGTGTGTGTGTGTAGTCAGAGACGGGCGCTGCCCTGTTGAGCTGCACAGACAGCAGCTTTCTGAACCCGGTGTCATGTTGTTTGCCACCGGCAGCAGCTGCTGCAGACCACTTTACAAACTCAACAAGCTGCACTCACTTTTAACTTCACACTCCAAGCCTCAGCCTGACACAGAGCACAGCTAAATACCACAAAACTACAGCTGCTTTGCTCCGCTTTAATCCAGATTGGAGATTATTTACCGTTTTCGCTGTCGACATACAGATTGTGACATTCCTTCAGTATCCTCTCACTCGGTGTGGTGATTGCAGACTCCAGAGGGTTCGCCACAGACCGGGGCTTTCTACCCGACATTGTGGACACAATCAGTATAACCGTCTCTTTGGTGTTTCCAACCAAGCGGGGGAAGGATTTCGGGGTTGCACACGCTGTGCCGCCGTCCCGTGCGGAAACAGCGCCCCCCTGTGGCGTTCTGACCCTGCCGAGGTTCTTCACTGCTGGTTTGTGGTGCCATTTCTGCAAGATGGAAACAGATCTGTGGTGAAAGAATGACATCTGTTTTTAAACTTCTAGAGGAGGAGCAATTACTCTACAAAAAAGATATATTATCAGTATTATTTTACATACATAGAATCACAGAGGAAGGACAAGATTAAACAACCTTGACTCCAAAAAACACACTTTAGTGTCTGGTGTAATCCCATTTTGCTTAAAAAATAGCTTCATTTTGTACATTTCAATAATAAAAAAAGAAAGAAAAAAATATGGTTTTTTTTTTTGTTGGCCTTATTAACGAGAACCTGG
>JAOXNZ010000001.1:17167230-17178739 GCA_028566095.1 Kryptolebias brasiliensis | reverse complement strand
TTAAATTGTTTATTATTCTCAGAAAAGGAAGTACTTTTTCTTCCTTAAAGCTTGAAACTTGAGCAGGAAACTAATTAAATGACAAACAATTATGTGACTCCCAGTGAATTTAAAACAGATTTGAATAAAACATTTGAACTTTACATTTTTCTTGACTATTGTTCTTTTTTGCCTCCATGTTATATCATTATTGTCTCATTATAACATGTTTGAGCTTGTTGTGTTTTGTTTTTCTATAATTTAAAGAAAGTTCTGAGCAGCTTAGCTTCTTTACACCCTGTCTGATTCTTCTCTCGAGCGTCTTACTTCATGCCTTTGTTTTTCCAGTTAATAAATGTTTTAATTTTTTCTGTCCCTTCAATAGGAGTTCACAACATGAGATTTGCTCCTTTATGAGACTTACATAAATACAGAATAACATTTTATTAAATATAATCCAACAAACAGGTCATTTTCAAACTCTATGTGTGACAGTCGGTCATAACATTACAACCATCCATCTAAGGTGCTCTAAACCAGCTCTGAGCAGATGGTGTGGACACATCAGGAACAGATCCTTTGGGTGTGTGGATTTGTGAAAGGGGTATTTGTGGATGGACCTGAGTCCCACTGGAGACATCAGATGTGATGACATCTGAGGGGTCGGAGGGCCTGGTGTCATGTTACTTATTTGCACTAAAGGTGTCTCTTTTTCTCTTTTGCTTTATTGTGTCTTCATTTAATTGTGACTATCCTGCTCTTAGTCACATTAATTGCCTTATTATTATTAATAATATTTTTACTTTGATCTTAAAATTGCTTGAGTTTTTGTGTGGTCGTTGTAGCTACAACATATTGTGTCAGATATGGCTGACAGCGGCTTGTAAACCTTTATTCTAGTCGACCCACAAAATACCATGATTGATCCTAATATGAAGATCATAGGAGTAATTTAAATGCTTCCTTTCATTTTTTGATGTTTTGATGTGAATAAAAGCAACCAAACTCAATTTAAAACTCAGTTAGATGAACGTTTCCAAAGAAGTCTGAAGTTATAGTCAGAAAAAGTCATAATAGAAGAAGATTTAAAAGCACAATTGTATGACTCTTACAGCAGACCTCGGCTGCTCGTCTAATGTTTTCAAACATACAGGGAGAATTAACACGTACAGTTACAGCTTCACTGTTCATAATTATACATAAGAACACACATGACTTAGGTCTAAATATAATAAACAGGAATTCACATCACCTACCTCCTTTCATACTAAAGTTTAAAACCAGGCCATTCTTATCTTTAAAAATATGATAAAGTTTTAGCCTTTCTGGTCAAATCTTAAAAATACTGTTATGTGTGCTCTTACGCAATAGCATAATGTTTGAAAAACTGAGTGAGGTACAGCCATTTTTGTGTTTGCTAGAATTACTTAGTTGTGGCAGCCGTCTTGAATTCAGGAGACTTCAAAAGTTAATCAGTTTTAGATTAGCATCCAATGACTGCTTTTTGAGAGTTTCATTAAAATTCATCCAGGTCATAGTGGTCATAGCTGTGGGAATGTGCTTTAGTTGAGAAACCAGAGTACCCGGAGTAAACCCACGTGTGCACAGGGAGAAAATGTAAACTCCACCCAGAAAGGCCCCAGGCCGGGATGCCATCCTGCAACCTTCTTGCTGGGAGGCGACAGCTCTAACTACGCCGCTGTGCCACCCAATACCAAATATATGCAATGAAATGTACACTGGCAGTGCATGTTATCCTATCTAAATATGGACACTAAAAGGGTTTTTTGCAATATCTATAAAATTGCAATCATGACCTAATGCTGCTCTGCCCGCTTTTTGTCTTTCAACCCTGGTTGTACAAAAGAACTAGTTCAGCCCTCACATCATCTCTCCTAAAGAAAAAATGGATAAAACTTGAGCTACACTGCAGTAATTCAATGGATTTTACATAACCAAACTGATCAATTATCAAGTAGATGTTATTAATCAAAGTAAGGTTATCAATTAAAATAAAGTCACTTTTTCCTAATACTTCACCTTTTCACATACCTTTATTTGAAGGTGTGTGAAAACACTTTGTGCACTAATATAACATAATAATGGGGCAGGTTTTTACACCAGATTTTCAAAATTAAAAATAATGTCAAAATGTTTTTTTTTGTCAGTAACTCTTTAATGATCTATTTTATGTCTCTGGCATCCATCAAGGGGTGCTGCAGTACCCTCCACACCCCTACTTCCTAAAGCCTTGATCCAGTGGTTTATGAGATAAATCCCTAAATGACAGACAAACAAACAAACACAAACACACAAACAGTCACATTATCACACAGCATTCAGTCGTAATAAATAAATGCATTACCATCAAGCTAAAAATAACGCAGTCATGTGACCTAAACTGACAAGAATTTCACTGATTTTATTTTGATGTGTTTAAGCAAAAACAAACAAACACAAAAAAAATACTTTGATGACTGAAGTTTCAAGGTTTTGCTCTGCTGTTTCTGTGCAGTCAAACGAGCTGAATGCAGCTCGTTTGACAGAATGGTTTTCCACTGAAAACCTAAAATAATGAGGCTGATTCTTTCAGTCCCGAGGCGACTTCTTTACAACAGATCAATTGTATCGTCTTCAGCTTAAACTTCTCCTTTCGTCTCAGGTCTCTCAGAGCCTGAGCTGCCTTCAAGGACTCTCTGTGAAACTAACTTCAGCTAAAAACAGCAGCGAGGAAATGCCAAAAGATTATGTGGATGAATACGAGCCCCTGCTCATCAAAGGAGTCAAAGACTCAAACAGCTCAAAGGTAAGCAGACTTATTGAACAACTTTGTCATTCAGGAGCTGATCTTTAATCCCAACAATGTGTTTTCTGTTTTTCCTCTTAGCAGTTTCCCAGCAAGCTACTTCTCCTGGCCATGTTTGCTACATGCATAGGAGGGACATTTCAGTGTGGATATAACATTTCTGTCATCAATGCACCCACAAAGGTAGAAAAGTTTTACTGAAACTACTCTTAAACTGAAAGAGTTAAGTTTAGACACATCTGTCTTTGTAGATTCAATAATTTACAGCCCAGATGGGGCATGTATAGAGTCAGTTGTAAATAAGTTTGTGTTTTTTGTCCATATTTGCCCCGTGATTGTAGTTAATGACCTAAGCATGCTTGATTCCTGTGAAACAGACTCGGTTTAAGTCCCTCTAACAAGCACTGTTCTCAGGCTAATTTACAGCAGTAACAAAGCTGTTAACTTGTGGTTTACTATGTGGCGCAATGACCTAATTGAGCTGTCTCACATTTTTGCCCTGAAAGCAGGGTGAGCTGTCATGATAAGGTCTACAAAAGAAAGAAGTATCTTTTCATGTTTTCTGGCAAATGAACTACATTTATTTAGCACTTTTCTAGTATTTCTGACCACTGAAAGCACTTTTACACAAGCCACATTCATCCAGATCCACAGATCAGGGGTAACTTGAAGTTCAGGCTCGTGCCCAAGGGCATTTTGACATGTGGTGGAAAAAACTGGGCTTGAACCAACAACCTTCCAAATGGCACATAGTTGTTGTTCGTCCTCCCTGAGCCACATTCACCCCAGCAGTAACCACCCCACTGTCATTATTTGCTCTTTTTACCAGTTTCGGACATGTTTTTACAACAAATGCTTTATTTTCATATATAAAAATATAAATAACAGTTTAGAAAAAGGTCTGTTTCTGGAGAAGGGGAGTGGGACTGTGAAGTCAGAAGTTGCATGAAGCAGTGAAAGCTATAGTTTGTGTTATAGTTCTCATTTGTGAGTCTCAAACAGCATTAATGTGTTAAAACATGATATGTTTCTAATAATGATTTTGTGCTTGCAGCTCAGACAAATAGACTTGTGATGTTTGCACCTTTTGAGATCAGGTTCTGTGTATTAAAGAATCATTTATGTGTCAGACTGGAGAGATAATGATTCATATTTTGGTCTGAATTTTAAATAAGATTTAGTGATCAAAGTTGTTTGTGTAATTGTTAATAGTCGATTGGGGCACCATAACCATTGATGGAGCAAACTATCAATGTTTAACTCTACAAAAAGACTTGGTTAGTGTGAAAAATGTGACACTATGTCCAAAACTTCTTATCTCACGCTGCCAACATACCACACAGTTCACCACAAATACTAATGCTTTTGTTTTCTAATCTAAGGTTATTTTGTGTCTTCCCAGTATGTGCAAGACTTCATCAACATCACCTGGATGCAGCGTTACCAAACCAGCATATCAGAAAATGGTCTCACGCTGCTCTGGTCCACTATAGTGTCCATATTCACTTTAGGAGGATTTATAGGAGTGCTGATCGGCACTACTTTATCTGTGAAGCTGGGGAGGTACGGAGGAATGAAAACATAGACTGGGTGAAAGTGTTTATATCAAAGATTCTGACATTTTATACGTAACGTTTCAGGAGAGGAACACTGCTGAGCAATAACATGTTTTCAGTAACGGCTGCTCTGCTGATGGGTCTGAGCTCCTCTGCTGGATCGTTTGAGCTGCTCATCATTGGACGTCTTCTCTGCGGGATAAATGCGGGTACTTTTTTTTTTCCTTTAGTAAAATGTTTAAAATCATCCATCCTGAATCTTGGAGAAGCACAAACATGCACATCCCATCCTGAGGCATAATTTGGCTCATGTCCTTGTGTTTTGGAATGGCAGGTTGTGACACCATCACTTTGAGAAAATACAAATTTGTCAAAACTTTATGCTATAAAAGCTAACACTAAGAAATGTTATTTAACAAATTAGAAAGTTTAGGATGGATTTATTTGCCAACCGAGAAGATATGAAAATGAAGACCTAGCACTCCTTGAAGGAATGTATGAGTCAAAGTATGACTCTCAGCTACTACCACATCAATTTTGAGCTCAATATCTGTAAGATTTGTTTGACTAAGTTATGGCAGTGTTTGCATTGATTAGCTGTGGCGGTCATCTTAAACTGGGTTGACTCCAAATGTTAATCGCTTGTAGATGTCCATCCAATGATTACTATCTGAAAGTTTCATTAAAATCCATCCAGTGTCTCATGACATGTTTTGCTAACAGACAAACATGGTTGACACTAACGGTTGATGCTAAAGTTTTAACCAAAGATCCTGTTCAGGTATCAGCACTTGCAGTATATGACTCTCAGCTCCTACCATGTCAGATTTTAGTCCAATACCTGTAAAACTGACAGAGTTATAGACATTTTTGTGTTGGCTAATGTTGATTAGCTGTGGCGTCCATATTGAATCGAGTTGACTCCAAAAGTTAATTAGTTGTAAATGTACATCCAGTGATTACTTTCTGAGCGTTTCATTAAAATTCACCCATTGGTCACAGATATTTCATTTTGTAACAGCCAAACGAGAGCACACAGAGACGACATTTACATTATTGCCCGCCTTTCATCTTTTGACAGCAGGTGATAATAAAGAGAGAACAAATGCAGGTTTCACAGTGACACATTGGGCAACAACAAAGTTGCAGGCAGTGTTTTGCATTGAGTTTGCATGTTCTCTTTTCTCTGAGTACTCTGGTTTCCTCCCACATACTAAACACATGCAAGCATAGATGTGCCTGCATGCGTTTAGTCTGAAACAATTACTTCAGGTCAAAGTGCTTAACTACCAAAGACAAGTTGACACATGGGGCCCCAGCTCCTTGTGACCTTGAACAGGAAGAAGCAGGTAGAGACATGAATGATTGAAAGAAATGCATAGGTTGAAACAAAGTAAAAAGCAAGTCAGCAAACATGGTTCAAGTGTTGTCTTCAGTTCATAAATAATAGCAGCACCAACATAGAAATGTCAGAATCTCAACTAACATGTTAAAAAGCATTTAAAATATTTGTGTTCAAACTCATTTCTGCTTTTCAACCCAACATGACACAGCTGATTAGAGCAGACATTGGCTTCCCATTGAACACTGCTTGTCAAGTGTCTAAAAAGGGCCCTCTTGCTTCTCGTTTTTGCAGGCATCGCTCTGTGTGTTGAACCAATGTACTTGGGGGAAATCGCTCCGACTGCGTTACGAGGCACCATGGGGATGGGAACCTCCATTTTTCTGACTGTTGGGATCTTTTCTGGACAAGTGATGGGCCTGAAGTAAACTCAAATCTGACGCTAAGTTACACTGACGTTGTATTGTTGTAGCACGAATGCTGATCAGACACGTTTGTGTGACTGTAAAGCGAAATCCTGGGCAGAGAGGAGTACTGGGCCTTCCTGCTCTCCACCACATGCGTCCCAGCGTTTTTGCAGCTCCTGTTCCTGCCTTGGTTCCCAGAGAGCCCACGGTACCTGCTGATTGACAGAGGAGATGATGAGGGGTGTAAAAAAGGTGAAACAAAGTCACTGCATGTGCTGCTCCACTACTCCCAACTTCAAAATCAATGGAAATTTATGTGCTGGAGAAAGATTTAGTCCATGTAATGGTGCAGCCCAAAAGGTTAAATACTTCTCAGAAACTGCCAGTTCAGGCATGTGACCTCCTTCTGATTATCGCACAGTGATGTGGAGGAAAAAAGTGGTTTGATGTTAAAAACCAAAGTGTTCTTAAAGTGTAATAGTTTGATCATGTGAGTCAATTATTGTATGAAACAGACTGGTTCTCCTGTCTGCAGCTCTGATTCAGCTTCACGGTGTGGCGGCCTCTGATGGTGCACTGCAGGATATCCAGAGAGAGAAGAATAATTTAGTTGGTTTCAAAACCAAGAAACCCTGGGAGCTTTTTGCTGATCGCAGCGTACGCTGGCAGCTTCTCACCATCATTCTGCTCAACGCTGCGCAACAGCTGAACGGCGTCAATGCTGTATGAAGGACCTCCCTCACAGTGACCACTTCAGTGACTTAGCAAAACAGGCAGATGAAATATTAGAGTTTATAGCTCTTTCTGGTTTTAATTCAGTTTTCTTATCTTTATTTACCCTAGATGTACTTCTACACACATTACGTATTCCAACAGTCTGGTATTCCTGCTGATAAAATACCATACGCCACCATTGGAACAGGTGCTTGTGAATGCATCACTGCTTTAACATGTGTAAGTATGAGTTTTTTCCTTACGGCCCCTGCTGCTACAGCAAACAGCAAAGTAATGACACTGCATGTGACTGACAACAAGTGTGGACATATGATAGAATAAAACCTCTAAAGGCTACAAAAAACTGAGCCATTAAAGAATGAAACACTGTGAAGAGGTTAGATAATTCTGTGAAGGATCCTTGGAAATCAAGCATGACAAGTTTCAAGGAATGCACCCAGGAGCATGTCATGTAGGATCTTTCTGGTCTTGTGACCTGCTGTGTGTCTCTCAGGGTTTGCTCATCGAGCATCTGGGAAGGAGAGTGCTGATCACAGGAGGATACATCCTGATGAGCGTCTGCTGCGTTTTATTCACTCTGACGCTCGCTCTGCAGGTAACTAATCACAAGACCAGATGTTTAAACTGCAGTTCCAAGATGTTGTTAAATAGGATGGTTCAGATATTTTGAAGTGGGGTTTTGTGAAAAGGCTATGAACAGTAAACATCTTACCTGTTGTAGAAAGCTCTCGGACTCCTCCTGACTGGACTGAGGACCTAACAGCTTGCCTGAGTGGATTGCTTCTGCTTTAAAATACTTTTACTCTCAAAACTTTTATAGCAGTTTATGCAAATGCTGTTTTATAAACTTTTACAATGCCTTCAATTTCACATACAAGCTTATTTTACATAGCATTCTATGATTATTTGCATACACAAATAGCAGCAGGAGCAGCTAGCTATAGCATTTCTGGTTTATCCCAGTAGCTGCAATGAAGAATATCACAATATTTCTGCTGGAATAACCATGAAATGGGAAATTGCCAGCTGTGTGAAGGTTTATACCAAACAATATTACAAACTAATATAAGCAAATTGGGCTAATTTAAACTCTTCCCCTAAAATAAAGCGTCCACAGTTTTGTGTTTCATTGAACTTTTTTTGTGTTTACTCATATTCCAGGTTTTTAGTTGATTTTTTGATCATTGGGTTAAATTTTAATGCTGTGTTTTCAAACTCTGAATGTATTATTATATCAGATGAAGGGTCTGAAAGGCCTGAAAATTAGTTTTTGGCTAATTTGAATAAATTTATTTTTGACTTGTTTAAATGTTGATTATTTTGCATTTTCCCTTTTTAAATTAAAGGCCTAGCATTAAACTAAGCTCACCTCATAACGAGAAAAGATGGAGGTATAGCTGTTTTGGTCAAACCTTGTAAATGAGATGTGTGGCATTCAGAGGATGTGTTGAGGATGACTCTCAGCTACTACCACACCAAGGTTTAGCTCCAAATCTGTAAATTTCACTGAGTTATAACCATTTTTGTATCAGCTTATGCTGATCAACTCTGGCGGCCATCTTGAATTGGGGTAACTCCATGAGTTAATCAGACGTACATCCAATGATTGCTTCCTGAGTTTCATTAAAATGGTCCAGTGGTTCGTGAAATACTTTGCTAAAACAACAAACAAAGGAACACACACACACACACACAGTCACACTTTCAGTGGCAGACGATAAAAAATAAGTCTTATTGGTAACTTGAGCTCTGTTAAAGAGCTATCTACAACAGGTAAGATATCAATTCTTCATAACCTTTCCATAGAATCCCACTTGATCAGAACTGTCCCTTTAACATTTGTTTTGGGTGATTTCTTCTCTTTCAGGATGTCAGTCCAGTTTTTCCCTACCTAAGCGTTGCCTGTGTTTTTGCTTTTGTCTTGAGCTTTGGTTTGGGACCAGGTAAGTGACTCAAGGAGTAACTTCAACCTCTTAAAGTAGTTTATCTCCTTTCACTACCTCCAGCAGCAATGGTTGTTTCCATTTTTGTGAAGGTGGTGTGACCAACATCTTAACCACGGAGCTCTTCACTCAGACCGCTCGCCCTGCTGCGTTCATGATCGCAGGATCAGTCAACTGGCTCAGCTTCTTCTTCATCGGCTTGGTCTTCCCTTTTATTGTGGTACGTTTTACAAATTGTCTACTCATATCTTTATTTTGAAAGGTTTTCTCACTATTTGGTTGAGTTGACATGAGTGAGAACACTGCTGTTAACAAACTGTACAAGCAAACAATCTTTAAAACAAAGTCCATTTCAATGAAAGTGACACTGTTGAAAAGCATCATTGAGCTTTTCAGTCATTTGTTCACAAAAATGTATCAGTGGATGTAAGACCGTTTGTGGAAAGGTTAAGTTGAACTGTTTTAAACGAGGTTGTTTCCTGTTTGAATATGTCGAAAAAAACAAAAAACTAGTTTCCATTTAATATCTTCACATCAAACTAAACAAAACTTCTGGATTGTTTGAAGGGGTCACGTTCTTCTGTATTTTGTTTTCACAGATAGGGCTGCAGCACTACTGTTTCCTGGTCTTCTTTGTCGTCTGCTCCTCGGTGGCTGTATACATTTTGCTCGCTGTCCCTGAAACCAAGAACAAAAGCTTTGTAGAAATCCAACTTGAGTTCCAGTCGTCCTACAGGAGAAAGGCCTCCAGTAGTGATGAAGCAGAAACACTCATAAAATCAACTAGTTTATGAAATGCATCAGATTTAAGCGTGGAGCTGAAGAAGTTTTATTTATCTGTCAAAAAGATGAGCAAAGATGGTTTACAGTTCACACAAAACAACATTATAACATAGTGTACTGGGTTGTAAATCTTTAGTTATTATTAATAATTGAGTTTTTTTATCTTCTCACTTCATTTACAAACATGAACTGAAGCAATTTATGTCTGATATGTTGTGTCAATTTATGGTTTGTACACCTTTTATATAGGGTGCACCATTTAGATCTAATAAAGATTAGCTCATGCAAAAATATTTTGTAAGGTTTGTGAACTTTTCATGCAGCTTGATATTTAGGTTTTCTGATCCCCTGGGAGGTGCATGTGATCTGTAGAACAAAGCATTAACTCAAGTGCTGGTCATGCATCACTAAGGAGGAACAAAATGGAAGAGTTTTAGCAATAATAAGGTTGAGCGAGTCTTAAAACTAAAGCAAATTTTTGGAGAGTGCTCTAGCAGTTGTTTATTGTTTGGACAAAACCTGACAGCATCAGTTGGATTATGTGTGCTCAGGCCTTGTCTGTGTTTTTTGTTCTTCTTCAAAAAAATGTACTTCAGTGAGAGGAATCTTGTTTAGAGTGCACTTATAAATGAAAACAAGTAAAACGAGCTGACAATTCAGGTACACTCTTCTTGCTGGTCCAAATTCCTCAGCTCCCTTTAATAGGCTTAAGTTTTAAACGTGTTCCCCTTTTTCCTCATTATTTTAAGCACATGCTATACATAAAACTAGCAGTCAAAGTCCAGTATTATATTCTATTTTAAATTAATATCTTTTGCATGTTGAAGTAGTTTCAGCTATTAAAAAAACGAAGAGCAGGGGGGTGTCGTGCACCACTATGACCAGAAGGGGGCGAGCGTGCTAACTTGCCTATAACCCCACAGACAAAGAAGAAGAAAAACCTTTACTCCTAATCTCAATATGGCGACTTAGTTGAGCTGTCCACGCTGGTTTGTTGACATATTTTTATTACCTATATTTAAAGCGTGTTAGTGGATTTCCAGCTGCCACAACTATGTCCAGACTCATCGTTAAAAACCTTCCCAACGGGGTGAGTAAGAACCCGCTCCGGTGTCCACAGAAACACTAACATTAGCGTGGGTCTTCGGTGTGCCTGAAAATGGAAATGTTTGTGTTTAGATGAAGGAGGAAAGGTTCAAGTCGATGTTTGCTGCCTTTGGCACCGTGACAGACTGCTCTCTGAAGTTCACCAAAGACGGCAAGTTCCGAAAGTTTGGTTTTGTTGGGTTTAAGTCCGAGGAAGACGCGAGCAGAGCGCTGAAACATTTCAACAGGAGCTTCCTGGACACATCCAGAGTGACGGTACGAGCTCCCGAGACCTCTGACTCTGTTTTTTTAGTTTTCTCCACTCGTAAACTTATGGTGTTGGGGTTTCCCCGTGCAGGTGGAGACGTGTAAAGCATTTGGAGACCCCACTAAAGGGAAACCCTGGAGTAAACACACTCAGAGGTCAGAGCAGGACAAACCTTATGCTCCTCCAACAACTACTGACAACAAAAAGGTGACAGCAGGAGAAAATATCAGCCTGATCTTTGAACACACGTATCAGTGAAACGCTTCTGTTTTTATCGTTGTCGTACTGTAGTACAAACATATCTAAATAATGTGTACATTTGTTTTGAAATCCAGAAGAAGAAACAGAAAAATGAAGCCAACAGTGCTCTGGGAAAAGTGAGTAAAGTAAGAGCGGAGTTCACCTGCTGCTCGGTGGTAATAATGAAATGTTTTAATGTAGAACTGAGTGCTGATTTAAGTTTAAATTTTGAATGTTAATTATTTGATCTAAAACATCTATTCACTACTTTGTTTGCAAATATTCCCAATTAAAAGGTGTATGCTGTGTTTTATCGTGGTGTCTGTTTATGTTCTCGTTTCCTGTCAGCTGGAGGAGGAAGAGG
>JAOXNZ010000001.1:17150602-17162476 GCA_028566095.1 Kryptolebias brasiliensis | reverse complement strand
AAATTTAAGGGTATTTAATAAATAATATGAATTTTGGCAGTAATATTTTAAGTTCTTGTCACCAGTTGCTCATATATGCTAAATTATAGATTTTAAACACCCATCGTGTGAATTTTGTCTAGTTTATGTCAATTTCTGTGCATTTGTTCAGTGTTTCCAGTGGTTTAACTTTCCTGCGTTGTTGTTTAAATTTCCAGGTAAATTGTTGTCAATGGGTTACGGTTTTGTCCAGTATCAGACAGCAGAAACTGCACAGAAAGCCCTGAGGCAGCTGCAGGTATCAGCACCACGTCCTAAATGAAATTCTTGTTTTCTTTAAAATGTGGGCTTTAACTAATGTGCTGTTCTCTCTGTCCTCCCACTCTCCTCCAGCACTGCACTGTGGATGATCACCAGTTAGAGGTGAAGATTTCTGACAGAGCCACGAGGTGAGTTGTGGCTTCACTGGGTAAAATGGGCAGAAAAGGTCAAATATTAGGACCGACTGAAACGGTGGATCAGAATATTTTTCTTGTGTCCCTCTCTCTCTGTGCAGAACCACAGAGGTAACTCGCAAAAAGAAGCAAGCCGAGAAAAAGCAAACGGGCTCCAAGATTCTCGTGCGCAACGTTCCCTTCCAGGCCACTGTCAAGGAAATTCGAGAGCTTTTTTGGTAGCGGTCCCGCATCTACACAGCTGTTTATTTATATGATGTGCTCAGTGGTGTTTGGAGACAATTTTGAGGAATTAAATGTTTTGATTTCTTTCTCGTCTTTTCAGCACATTTGGAGAGTTGAAGACTGTTCGTCTTCCAAAGAAAGCAGCTGGGTCAGGGAACCATAGAGGCTTCGCCTTTGTTGATTTTCTCACCAAACAGGATGCTAAGGTTCGTGTGTGTTTTTTTTTTTTTTTTTTTTTTCAAGAAATATAAGTCTAGATGTGCAGTTAGAAAATTCAAAGTATCTGACACGTAGCCTATAGTAAACAGCCGTGACATACAGTGATTATAAAAGACTTTATTGTTGCGTTCTTGTAGAAAGCCTTTGCAGCTCTCTGCCACAGCACCCATCTGTACGGGAGACGTCTTGTGCTGGAGTGGGCTGACGCTGAGGAAACAGTGGAGACACTGAGACGGAAAACAGCCGAGCACTTTCATGGTGAATCTTCCTGATTTATTAACAAACTATGGAACATAATTCATTAAGTAAAAGCTTATTTGTTACTGATCATTTTCCTCTTTTTTTCCTTCTATGTTAGTGACTGCCAAAAAGCAACGGAAAGCAGAAGTTTTAGGAGGAATTCTGGAGACGATGGAAACGGATGAGGCGCCTGAAGACTGAAGTCTTTTCTTGCTCCTCTGCTTTGAAAAAATCCAAAATACAGTCCTAATCAGTGCTTCTGTTGTTCTGTATGACTAGTACCAAACTAATATAATAAGAAGAAGCAATTCAGGATGATTTTGTCAGCAGATGGAAATTTTGTTTTAACTTCTTATGTTTTAACTTCTTTTGTTGCTTCTTTTTTGTACTGAATTAATTCTTAAAGAGAAAAATTGTGTCCAAGTCTTTAATATTAAAAAACGTAAAACACAAAATTAGAGCTTCTCGTTTTCTTTTACGTGTCCTAAGTTTTTTTATTATTATTATTATTGTTACTCCGTGGCGCTGGAAAGTGGACTTTTACTTTGAAGAAAACGTTACATTTCCGGGTTCGGTCAGGTGACGAAAAATCACCCGCGGGGTCACGTGACAGCGCTGTGGTTTTAATCATGGCGTCCAGGCAAAACAATTTATTTAGTCCGAACCGTTTTGTAACGATTTTAGGTATCTGTGTGAGTTTAATTGGGTTGTGTTCGTCTGTCGGGGCGGAAATACGGACGGCTGTCCTGGACAAACGGAGCGGACAGCTGTCCGTCGTCGAAGGCTTTCAGGAGGACTTTGTAGCCTGGGCAAACTTTACAGACGACATCAAAACAACAGGGTGAGATGGAGTTCACATGTATGTTTCTGAACATGTTTACATGTAGTTTAACTGCGGATGAACTTCACTTTTGTTGGTATAAAAGTCAAAAAGGCCTCGCAGCTCTTTGCACAGTGAGCAACTCAACTAACAACAAGTGGAGCGAAAAACATTAAAAACAGTAAATAAGTCCGAGCTGTTCAGTTCTGTTTCTCTGTGTAACCATAAAAAAAACACATACATTACCTTTCAGCCTCGGTGTAAATTTGGAATAGTAGCTCATATACCCAGTATGCATTTGTTAACTGCTAATGAAAATACACAAAATAAAAAAATTACAGAATTTCATGGTCACATTTATTTAGCTACTGTTGATATGAGGAGATTTGCAAAACAGTATAACAATGTACTGCAGATAATTAGTTTCTAAAAGGAATAGCTTTAGGAAATTTACACACAAGACAGGATTTGGAAGATGTGTTTTCCCCCTGTCACCTAATTTACTGTATGTTAAGTTTTAAATGTAATACTTTTTAGTAATCATCCTATTGATGCAAAAATCTATTTTAAACCTCTCAAACTATTATTATCTTTAGTATTGTTTTGTGAATGGAACTAAATGTATCCATGATAGTTTGTTATACATTAAATGCTTAATGATATATATTATTTTTCCAATTGTCTGGTATTTATAGACACTGTTGTGGTGTACCACTTAAGTTTAGGTGTTTTTATACCTCAATTATTCCTAGGTCAGAGTTAAGTGGCTTAACAAATAACCAGCCCATTCACTTATAAATTGTCAAGTACAAGAACTAGTCTAAAAATATAAAAAGCAGCCATTGCTAAAGAAAATCTTTGACCTTTTTCAATAAAACCTAAAAGAAAAATGCAAATAAGTCTTTCTTTCCTCAAAGCCATTAAAGAAATGTTAAAGGCAATAATCAGTCATGCTCGGATTTATTTATTTATACAGCTGGTCCTTCCTGGAGATCACCACCAGCAGCAAATATAATGACAGCATTCAAGCATATGCTGCCGGTGCAGTCGAGGCTGCAGTCACATCTCCTGTAAGCCATATTTAGTCAAAGGTTAAGATTACTTTCTTATTTGTGTTATTTAATCTAAGGATGCGGCATGTTGTTGTTTCAGCTCATCTATAAGCACTGGATGAACACTCTGGTGAATTACTGTGGGCCCTTCAAGTCTGAGACTGCTTACTGTGAGCGCCTAAAGGCTTTCATCACAACCAACCTGGAGTGGATTCAGACTCTAACAGAGTCAGAGCCAACTTCACCCTACTGGTACCAGGTATTTAAGCTACTGCAGACATCTTATTCAGAAACATACGTGTAGAGTTCAAGTGTTTTAGTATTTGTTTGTTTCTTTTCAGGTGCGCCTGGTGCTGCTACAGCTGAAAGGTCTCGAGGACAGCTACAATGACCAGCTAGCATTTCCAACAGGAACCTTTTCCCTCAATCCATTTGGCTTCCTGTAAGCTCTTACCTTTATTTTAGGTGAAAAACTAAATGTTTTGGTGTCTTCTCACATGCTCCACTGCTGTTCTTTCCAACCAGACTTTTCCAAATGGATGGGGAGCTTCAAGACTTGGAAAGAGCTCTAAATAAATCCCGCAAAACTCAACCCCTTGGATCTAGCTCTTGCTCCGCGCTCATTAAGCTGCTGCCAGAAAATAAGGATCTGCTGGTGTCACAAGACACCTGGGAGAACTACCAGTTCATGCTGCGCATTATGAAGAAATACAACTTTGTTTTTAAAACTTCTCCATCAGGTAGTTCTGAAGATCTACATTGCACTGGTGGCCATCATTACTCCAAGTCTTTGGAACAAAATTTTTTTTGTTTTAATGAGAATAAAACAAGATATTATGTGTTAAGCAGGTTTAGAGATGCTGGCTGTTATTGCTGAACTTAGTCCTTCTAGACTACTTGATATTTTTTAAATATATATTTACTTAGCAGACACATCATTGGGTACGTCGACTGATTTAAATAAAAAAGATATATATCGCTGATGGATTTTAAAACCCTTTTTAGATCTACAATTTGAAACAAAATGTGAAACCCTTTTTGCAGACAACGATCCACTTCCTGGAGGAACTCAGGCCTTCTCATCTTACCCTGGATCAATATTTTCTGGAGATGACTTCTACATCCTTAGTAGTGGCCTGGTGAGAATTCTTTGTGCTAAGATAATTAAACTTTGGGTCATGTAAAAAAAAAAAAAAAAAAACACCTAATAATGTTAATGTGGAGTATCAGTATTATACCAGAATGCATTTTGTGTCTGCAGGTTACATTGGAAACCAGCTTTGGCAACGGCAACGCTGACCTCTGGAAGTTTGTCCAGCCGACAGACTCTGTTATGGAGTGGCTGCGGAACATCGTTGCTAATCGACTGGCTTCTACTGGCAAAGAATGGGCAGAGATATTTGGAAAGTTCAACAGTGGGACGTGAGTTTGAAAAATGAAATATGCTGCCTTTTGAAATGGCATTATTTCCAATTTGTCCCATTTTGATCTTTCAAGCAAAGTCCAGGCTCTGCTGCTTTTGTTTTTGAACTTTCTAATGGGTGACTTGACTTTAGGCCACATCTGTGCACACTATGATCCTTTTTTTTTTTTTTTAGACAGATATTTTTTCTTGTTTACCATTAAAATAAGTTAAATTAAAATCCTGACTCGCTTAAAAAAATTAAAAAAGCCCCATTGAAACTCTATAAAAGTCATGCCAGTCCAACGGAAATCTTGTTTTGTTTCTTACTGTCTTACAAATTACACTTTAAAAGAAACAACATAAAACACACCCTGGATGTGACAAAACAAAAGTTTTAAGTTTCTCCTGTTTACATATCAATTCAGCTACGTTGTTGTTTAATTGTTTCCTTGTGAACAACAAAGTATTTAAGAAAATACATCTAATATCTGTAAATGCCAACAATATCGTGTCATGTGGACTGTTAAAAATTAAAACAGAAAACGCCTGTTTGTATTTCCGAGTCACATGAGGCTTGTTGAGCTCAGTTTGGTCTTCAGGGTCATCATGTTTTTAACTGTGAAATACTGAATCAGTGGAACATCAATCACATGAGCCTACAGAAAATAAACCGTTTAGATCTGGTAGGTCAGAGGTTATATATATGCATTTCAGTCTGTGTGTGCGTCTTTGGGTCTTTTGTAGATCCAACAACCAGTGGATGATTGTGGATTATAACCAGTTCACTCCAGGAAAGACTGACCTAAAAGAGGGTCTTTTTGTTGTGTTGGAGCAGATTCCGTAAGTTTTTGCACCCAAACTTAAACCTGTACAGATGAATTATTCAGAATTTCGTCGCAGATCTTGTCATCCCCTCACTTCTAATCCATTTCAAATAAACACTTGCTATCTTGAACTGCTACAGGGGACTTGTTGTCTTTGATGATAAGACTCAGGAACTGTTGGAGAAAAGATACTGGGCCAGTTACAACATACCGTAAGATTCCAGAAACATTAAGCGATATGTCAATCTCCACCTTAGATTACCATGTTCTGAAATGGTCTTTATACAATGTTCTTCTTTTCATGCATGCTTATATGCAGGTACTTCAAGGAAATATATAATACTAGTGGCTACAATGAGCTGGTCAAAAAGTATGGCTCGTGGTTTTCCCTGGATCTGAATCCTCGTGCTCAGATTTTCAGGAGAAACCAGACACTTGTTACAGATCTGGACTCCATGGTCCGCCTAATGAGGTAAAGTATGAACTACACAAACTTTCACTCATTTTTATGGGCTGACATTATAGTTTTGCCATAATAACGTGATGCACCGTTACTCCTCAGGTATAATAACTTTAAAGAAGATCCATTATCAAGGTGTGAGGAATGTAATCCACCTGAGAATGGAGAGAACACAATCTCAGCCCGTTCAGACCTGAACCCAGCTAACGGAACGTATCCGTTCGGCACCTTAATGCAGAGATCACACGGGGGAATAGACATGAAGGTTCCTATTTTACGTTTCAGAATTTTTGCACATATTCCTCTGCATCACGTTTCCAAAAAAAATGTGTAGATGACTCTTTTTTTTTTTCAATTTTATTTTTAACAGGACAGTGCATATTAATAACAGTACATCTGTAACATGCCAGAGTTAGCCAGAGGCTAGTTTTCATCTGTAGTCCTGGTGGCCAGTTGTACAATGGCACCCTAAGAAAAACATGGAATGTTAAACAATAAAATCATCAACAATTAAGAACAACACATTAAGACAGGGTTAGTTCATAACAATTTAATTTTTAATAATAATGCCATTTTTAAATAATAAATAATTTTGGGCATTTGATGCATTTTTATGTGTGTTTGTGTGCAGGTGACGTCCTACGAAATGTACAAAGATTATGGCATGGTGGCAGTGAGTGGACCAACCTGGGACCAGGTGCCGGTCTTCCAGTGGAGCACGTCCCCTTACAGAGACTTGATTCACATGGGTCACCCTGATATTTGGAATTTCAAGCCTATAAACGTCACCTGGTCGTCTTAAACACAAAACTGGACTACACAAGGCTGTGCAACTACAAAAAATACCAGCTGCACCTGCTAAGGTTTCAACAAAGGGAAATTATAAACACTGTTTATTGATTGTCTTAATAATTAAATCTTGAAATTGTTGCACAGTTGCAATGTTACACTATTTGCTTGATCAGACACAGTAAAAATGAGAGTTTTGCGTCGGAGGCAACTAAGAACTAAAAGCTTTTGCTTTGAGCATCCATTATGAATTTATTTCTGATTTATCTTCAAACTTTTTCAAATTAGATTCTTTTTTTTTTCTGGTTTGTGACTTAAATTTTTAAGCTACACAAGCAATATATATTTAAATTCGGCTGATTTGTGGATCAACGGCCTTTTAATTTGCAGGTTTACGCAATAAATATGTACTATTTTAAAAATCAAATACTAACGTTGATGTTACCATGTTTTGATATTGAGTAACTTAAATAAACAAGATTAAAAATGTATATCTTTGAATATTTTTTAAATAAACAATGCTTGATAGATAGATAGATAGATAGATAGATAGATAGATAGATAGATAGATAGATAAATGGAGATGCACGAGTGTTACCAAAAGCATGTTGAAATGGCAAGTCTATCACGTGACTTCCGTAGTTGCAGTCGTTATGGCAACACACTGCCGTAAAGTTGCAAGACTGTCGTGCTTTTGTTTGATATACCTCGTCGCTGCTGCTTTTGACAGTTAAATGAGGACTTACAGTCTACTTTATACTTTTCAGCAGTATTACAGGAAAGCCGGCGGAATATTTTGGAAAGTATTGCTTTAAGGTATGTAAGCGTCTCACCTTGCTTCATCGTTAGCTGTCCTACAAGTTAGACGTCTGTCTCTGAGCTGAATGTTGTCCAACACGAAAAGTTGACATCGGTTACTTCGTGAAGTCTCCGACATACTGTAATACAACAGAAGTACAGTACCACAAAGCCCATTTAAAGTGTATTCATTTAGCTGTTTAGCTGAGGCTAATAGGTTTTGAGATCCTACAGACACATTATGTCTTTTGATAACCTTTGGCGCAATAAAATGACATGTAAGAGATGCTAAAGTACAGAGCCTGTCAGTTCAGATAGTAAAGACAACAAACAACAAACAACCCAGCACAGACTAGAAATAATATGACATCAAAACATGTGACTGTCTTTTTTTTAATCTTTTAAACCCTTTACCTTGTATAGTTATTGGTTCCTCTTTTTGGCACTATTGTGTTGGAAGTTGTGGTTCGAACTGGTCCAGGTTAATAAGAGTCATATTAAAAATACAACTTCTGAAGTAACATAAAGGCATTTAATACATTTGTCACAATCTTCAGCTGGCACATTATGATACTATAAGCTGAGAGCTTCACTGCAAGTCCTCTAAGTTTTGTTTTAGGGGCTATCTTTACTGTTTCTTCTGATTGTAAATGCTGTTTACTGAGTGTTTTTGTTATCACAGCTTCCATTAATGCCTTGATGATGCATTTACTGACATATAGGAACTTGCCTGCATAACCTATTAAGTCAGATTTCCGAATAAAGATATGATTGTCAGACAAAATAGTCCATTGTTAGCTATATTTGTATAATGTAAAGTGAGCTATATAGCTGCTGGTAATAATTTACATTTAATGTAGAAGTAAATGATGGAGCAGAAAGTTTTAATGTCCCACTTCTGAGCTATTGTGAGGCAGCATCAAGTTGGAAAGAAATACAGATGAGGAAACTGGTAGTTGGAACAAGTTAGTTGTGACATCTCAAATCAAGTTTTAGCTATAAAGATGTTTGACTGAATGCAGAGAAGCTTTCTGGGGTTAAGATGTCATCACCTTAGAAGGTAAATACTAACAGAGGTGTTCCTGAATGAAATATAACAGCTTAGTGGAGGTTGAAAAGACGTATTGACTCTGTCCTAACAATAACTAGTAGGTCATCTAAAATGCTTACACATAATACATGAGTGGTTTACAATAAATGCTGCTGTAGAAAAAAAAAAAAACATAGTCAAGAGCCCTTAAAATGTAGTGGCTGTATACTTCTCTGTTTGCAGGTTACTACATCCCAGCTGTACGTGGAGTCTAATGATGAGTTTCTTGCAGCCAGTCTCCAACCTCAGAGAATACGTATCCCATAATCCTCCAGGGGCGACATTTTTCCTGTGTCTCTTGACACTGTCCATCTCATTCATTTACCTCAGCTCTTACAGTTACACTCGCAGTCTGCCTAATCCTGACATAGAAAAGGTAAGGACTCATTTGTATCTTAGACACATTTGTGAGGTTTGGAAATGTGAAAGAATAATTATGATAATGTGAGCATCTACACTGATGCACTTAATGTATGCACCATCAATTAGCCCTCATAAAACAGGGGTTAAGTAAATATATTTATATAATGCATAATGTTTTTTGTTTAAAAAATTGCTCAAAGTGATGATCTAATCAGCTAATCAACATTAGCCAACACAAAAATGGCTATAACTCAGGCAGTTTTACAGATATTGATCTAAAATGTGATCTGGGAATAGCTGAGTCTCATGAACAGCATGTACTCTGAGCGTGACATTTTGCAGTATTGCATGAAGTTGTACATAACATTTTAATGCTTTGACCAAACCGGCTTCAACCCTTTCACTTTTCAACATGATGTTTGTCTGTAACTATAGTATGAAAAGCATCATGCAATAAGCATTCCTTCAAGGAATGCTAGGCTTTTCATTTTTTCTTTTTTAATGTGTGGACTCTGTGGTTCACTTGAACTGAAACCTAATTTGTAGCCATCTTTTTAACAATTATTGACACTGACGTTCCCATTCTTTTTTCTTCTTGCAGGACTGGAACATTGTGCTCTCATCCTTAACACAGTTCCACCTGTGTGAAAAAATAAATCCACGTTCATTTGAGCAGGCCTCCTCACTTCCTCCACAGCTAATGGAGCAGGAAAAAGCTAAAACAACTTCAGTTAACTCAACAACAAGTCCTGCTTCTGTCACTGTTCTGCATCTCAGCGTTCCTCTGACTGTGACCACCTCTTCACAGAGTGGCTTGCTAAAAAACATCGGTTTTGTCTCTAACATAGAAGCCAGTCAGCTTCATCTTGGAGGTTGGTTTTCCAAGTTAACTGTTTTGAAATGACATGAAGTTGTTCTAAAAACATTCTCATTGTATTTGTTTTCATTTCTAGATAAAGAAATGGTTAATTTCACTCTTCAGATCCTTTCTGACGGCAGTGATTACAACTGTCTCACCATAAGTGCTCCAACAAACATCCTGCCTACAAGCCCGTAAGTTTATTTATTTAAAGTTTGTAATTTTTACTCCTTAATGATAAAAATTAACAAACAGCTCCAGAACCTTAAACAGGTATCTGTTAATTCAAGGGTTTTATGATTATCTTTTGCTTTTTGTGATAATTTGATAGATTTATGTGAACTTATATGTTTAAATAAAGGCTTCCTCCAAAGTGCCCTGCATCAGGGAAAAATATTTCAGCCATCCCTGTGGAAGTGAGCAGACAGCTGGAAACAACATCACAGACCTGCTACAGGCTGCACTTCAAAAAAGACCCTTCACTTACAGTCATGTTAACGCTGGTATGGAAATATCACACTTGAACAACATAACTTCTTCAGCCATGATACAGGTGCTTAAAAGAAAAAAAGCATTTCGATAATTTTGTACTTTTTGTTGTTTAGAAAGAGAAACGTGTGGCAGTGCGACATTTGATGGAGATCAGTGTGTTGCTGCTCACTGTTTGTTTATTGCTCTGCTTAGCTGCAAGTCTCACAAATTCAAACACACGCTACAAATACCACAGTGCGCTTGACATCCAAAATGTAAGTTTCTAATGTAACTATACCACCCAAACAAATTATTATTTTAGTAATCTGTTCATCCCAGTTTTCATAACATAAAACACTTTGATAATGTGTGAATTGTTTACCCTCATTTTATTGCTTTACTATATTTACAGGGGCCCCTGATTGACGGCTGATCATTTTTCATCATCCTGTACCGAGAAGAGATCAGCTGGTGGCTGAAAGAAAGCAATATGTGCCACTACTTTAAAAGCTGCATCCAGCAGGTTTAACAAGGCACCAGTTCATGCTGTAGGCAGTAACGTTCAGTTCATAGTTCATCATCTGAAAGTTCTGAACTAATTTCCATCCATCCATCTATCCATTTTCATTTTCTTTACCCACTTTTTCCTTTCTGGGTTGAGGGGGAGCTGGTCCCTATCTCCAGTGGTTATTGTTCGAGACGGGTTACACCATGGACAGGTCGCACGTCCATCACAGGGCTGAACTAAGTTCACAGTACCACAATAAGCTTGCTTACATTTCTTTCATTTTTTACGAGATAATCTCATTTATTCTTAAAAAAAAGCCCTTTCAAATGCTAATTGATAATGTCATGTGAGCTGTTCTCAGTTGTTTATCAGTTAAAAACAGCCTTGTTAAGTTCAAAGTTCAATGAAAATATAAACGCTACTGATAAACACCCTTACTTAAACGTGTTCATGCATGACTGGTTATGTCAGTTTGGGTTTGAAGACCCAAGTATTTATTTATATCTTCAGCAGTTTTCAAGCTTGATTCATACTTCATAGCAAAATCATGTTTCAGAGCTAGTTGTGCAATATTTCCTAACTTTATGAATGTTCATTACATACAAATGGAGAGTTTCAAATGTAACAGGACAGTAGTTTAAAAAAATTAAAACAACTCTTTCAGTAATGCCTACACTGCTGTCTGGTACATGCAGTGCTCTGTCAATTTGAGTTTTCCAAACAATAATCAGTATTAGTAAAAACTGAAATTCACTGAGATAAATTGCTTTACAAAGAAGAATTTATATTTGAATTTCCTAAATCTGACAATTAAAGTGGGAGCAGTGGCTTTCACCTCTGAAAGACCAGATTGCTTCCTGGTCTTTCTGGGTGGTGTTTGCATGTTCTCTCCATGCATGCGTGGGTTTACTCCGGTTTCCTCCCACAGACCAAAAACAAGCATGTTAGGTGAATTGGTAACTCTAAAATAATTCTCCCTAGGTGTGAGTGAGAGTGTGAATGGTTGTTTGTCTCTATGTGTGATGGACCTGTCCGGGGTGTACCCCGCCTCTCACACAGTGACTGCTGGAGATAGGCACCAGTAACCCCGACAACCTGGAAAAGAGAAGCGGGTAAAAAAAATAGGATGGATGGCTGGATGAATAATAAAGTATACACAAAAGTCAAGGGAGCATTTTGTGAATACAGGGTCAATATTGTCTATGACCTTTAGTAAATGTTTCTGGACATTGAATGTTTCTTTTTTGCCAATATGGATTTTTATTTACTTTTGTTTTTAGTTTTTCTTTTTGCTTTAAAAAGAGTTTAGAGAATATT
>JAOXNZ010000001.1:17117932-17128296 GCA_028566095.1 Kryptolebias brasiliensis | reverse complement strand
TTCTTGTCTTATTAATGTCTAATGTCTAACATAATCCAGCAATATGTTTATTCTTGTCTTATTAATGTCTAATGTCTAACATAATCCAGCAATATGTTTATTCTTGTCTTATTAATGTCTAATGTCTTGTGAGGTCAGACACTGATGTTGGACAGAAGGCCTGGTTCACAGTCTCTGCTCTAATTCACCCCAAAGGTGTTGCATCAGGAAACCCATTCCATGAAGCTCTTTATGCACTGTCTTTGAGCTAATCTGAAGGCCACATGAAGTTTGGAAATCTTTAGCTGTTGACTCTGCAGAACGTTGGCGACCTCTGTGCACTATGAGCCTCAGCATCTTCTGAGCCCGCTCTGTGATTTTACATGGCCTACCACTCAATGTTTGAGCTGCTGTTGTTCCTAATAGCTTCCGCTTTGTTATAATCCCACTCACAGCTGACTGTGGAATATTTAGTAGCAAGGAAATTTCATGACTGGACTTAGCATCCTATCCCGGTACCACACTGGAATTCACTGAGCTCCTGAGAGGCCACCTGAATTTAATGGTTTGGATGGATTAGGGAATACTTTTGGTAATATAATGTATGCAGTAATATAAAAAAGTACATTTGATATACTGCAATACAGAATGATGTATGGAAATAAAATATTGGTATTAATAATGCATATTTAATACTCATGATGTTGCATTGAATGACAATAGAGTTTACATTTCATCTGGGTGCATTTCCCACCCGTTGTTGGATATTTAGCGCAATTAGTTTGCCTGAAAAGCATCAATAGATCAAAACTTTAACCTCCTGAGAGCCTGCGTCCACATATGAGGACATTGCATTGAAAAAATGCACACCAAACAAAAGCTTGGGTCTCAGGAGGTAAAAAAAAAAAAATCAGATGGATTGCATTTTTTAAAATGAAAATTTCTACTGATAGGACTGTCATGTTATCATCTATTTTATTGCAAGGTAATCATGCGGTGAAAATCCAATATTAACCGTGTGACTGCAGTCTGTTTAATATCTTTGATGAGATTAGGCCATTTTAGAAATCAGAAAAACATCGCAGATTACAAAACAACAACAACAAAAAAGTCCTGCAGATGCAACAGGGTTTTCATTTTCACAATAAGCTCACATGTTCCTTGTCGTCAATAGTGTTTTGTCTGATCAAAGTAGTACAACACAGTTTCTAGTGAAAGTACTGCAGATTTGTCATGTGTATTTTGTGTTGTACTTTGAATTTAAGACGCTTCAACAGAAAAATCTTTACCTTAACACTGATAAATCATAATAACGAAACGAGAAGAGAGAAGGCCAAATCTGCTCTTACTGCATTGTTTGGACACCAACAGCTTTATCAACACGTTCAGATAATCACGTGGAAGACCCGTGTTTTGTTTTTGTTTTTGTTTTTCTTGTATGTGCAGTGTGACCTTGTGATGAACTCCAATGCCACAGAACGCTGTGCATTTGTGAGGAGGACACCTGACTGTGACATGCAGGACGGCTTCATCAACTACCTGGACCTGGCCTTCTGCTTGTTACGGCCCAACCTGACTCCTCTCACCATCACTCTCTGTGTAAGACCTCCACATCAGCCTGGTTTTCTGTGTGAAACCAAGACTTAAAACAGCACAAAAAAAACATGCATCTCAGCACCAGATAAAGAGGAAGTTGATGTAACTGGAGGAGAAGCAAGAATGTTCAGTCATTTTAAATGAAACCTCTCATTTCACTTTTTATTAGTGATTTCACTGGGATGTTTGAGCTTCCCCAGTTTGCATCATAATCAAACTCATTTAAGGAACTTCTTATTTAAAAACACTAAAAATGAAACTGCACTGGCAAAAATCTAAGAAAAAATTATTTTTTTTTTGTGAAAAGTTAGCTCTGCAGATTAGGAATGAAGAGAGCAGTGGGGTGAAGCAAAGTCAAGTTAATTATTTGTTCATTAAGTGTGTCATTAAAACAATGAGCTCACTTTGTGTTTCCACAGATTGTCTGGCTCTTCTTCCTGTTTGTCATTCTGGGACTCGCTGCTTCTAAGTTGTAAGTTTCTCTCATGATACCCCCCTTCCCATCTCTAAAAGTGTGAAAGACCACATGTGGTGGCTTCACATGCACACGCACACACCCACACACACACACACAGACACACACACGAGCTCTCAGAGTATCGTCAGCTTAACAGTCACATGAAGCCGAGTCACATGACCAGAGAGAGTTTTTATTGCTTAGGTTTTATCAAAGGAAGCACAGTTACTTCTGCTTTTTTTCCCTTACCTTTTAATTTTTGCTTTAAACAAGATGCCACTACTTTAGCAGAAAAGTAAAGAAACTTCTGTAAGTTTTAATGTTTTATGGTCAATCTGAAAGACATTGTTTTTTTTCCCCCACCCAGTTTTTGTCCCAACCTGTCAGCCATCTCCTCCAGTCTCCACCTCACTCACAACGTGGCTGTATCCTTTCTCTGAGGTCTTGCAAGATCTCTTTTCAGCTTCCGTCTGTGTTGTTAAATCATAAATATGTTTTGCATGATCTCATTTCCTTAACTGCTGTCCGTGCTGAGGGCGTGACCTTTCTTGCTCTGGGTAACGGCGCTCCTGACATCTTCAGCGCCATGGCGGCATTCTCCCGTCCCCACACCGCTGGCCTGGCTGTCGGAGCCTTATTCGGTACGTGAAGAGAGACTCTTCCTCTTTCTCACATGCATACAAAAAGAAATAAATGAAACAACCTCTAAATAAAATCTGAAAACCCACTGTCGGTGTCCCTGCAGGTGCTGGTATATTTGTCACCACAGTCGTTGCAGGAGGCGTCTCTCTGGTCAAACCTTTCGCTGTGGCCTCCCGTCCGTTTCTGCGGGACGTTACCTTCTACCTGTCTGCAGTGTTTTGGACTTTCCTTATGCTCTACAGAGGGACTACGACGCTGGGAGAAATACTGGGTACACGTGCACACACTCTGGGAGAGTATTTTAAATTTGTTTTTATTGGAGACGTTTGTTCTGTTGACAAAGAAAATCTACAGGTAACATCTGTCATGGTTTGCTGATAGTTCCTATGCAGATTTGACAGAAATCAGTGTCCTCTGTGACCTATCACCCGCTGTCAGCAGTTCATTACCTCTCTTTTTGTTTGCAATTTAGTTATCAGACTATTTAAAGACCCGTCTAAAGATTTGTGTTGAATTTAGTGGAAAGTTGCAACACAAGTAAGGAAGAAGATTGAAGAACTACTTTAATGATCACATTTCACAGCATAAATAACATGATACTATTTTTATATTGGTGTGTGGAGTTTTACACAAACTAAAGTCCAGAGGCAGAGTAGATTAAAAAAAAAAAGTACATATTTATTATCTCTGTAGTTTTTGTTAAAAGTTATAGTTTTGGGATTCCTGAAGTCTTAAACTTTCTTGTTGCTTGTTGTTCAACTTCAAATGTCCCAGACTGGAATCTCAAGTATTTTCTGTCTTAAACCAACATGTGAGCGCGGCTCAAAGAGTCACTAAGCCACAACATACTCTGTAGAGGTCACGTGTGATCTAATATGTAAAACTACAAAGGATTTTCTCTGGGACACCAACACCGAACATGTTCTTTTAAAAATAACTTATAACTTATAATATATTTCTAGATGCATAATGCAGAAACAGCTGTAGTTTTCATCTAAATCTCAAGTAAAACTCTTATAGATTGAAATCTTTACTGGTATTAACTAAAGAAATGCTTAAAATCTGAATTAAAGTTTTTGTTAATAGATTCAAAGTTTTATAATTTGAGTGATTATGAAAAAAAGATTTGCACTCTGTATGACCATCTGTATGTTTATTTATTTTTTTAAATATTCTTGGGTTGTTGACTGCTTTAAAGTTTTAATACTTAAAATCACTTCCAGATTAACTTTTAGATTAAATCATAATGCACAGACTGTACACGGAAAAACGAATGCCTAAAATGTCCAAAAACAAAAAGACTGAAATTAATAAAATGAATTTGTGCTGTTGAGGATTAACTTCTGCATTTGCATAACGTTCATCATCTCTACATATTAAACTGCACCATCGATGTTTATTGGTTTTACTTTGAGGTCTAACTGCTTTATCTCACTGTTGCAGGTTACCTGGCTCTGTACGGGGTTTACGTTGTGACCGTTATCATCAGTGCTTACATCTACAGTCGGCGAAAGAACTCTGTGAACACGGACACCGATAGTGTTCCACATCTTCCAGGTCAGACTTTCGTACTGAGATTCTTGCATAAACTGACAGCTAACCGGTTTCCATGGTTACTTATTCATATTTTTTTCTCTTTGAAGCAGAGTTTAATTCGTCTGACTCCTCTGATGATGACGATATTGCTTCCTCCTTGACAGACGGGTCGATCCAGCATGAGTACGGTGAGAGTTCAGCTCAGTTATATGGAGTACTTTTTGAGCTAATGTGCGCCAGTGTTGTTCTGCAGAATCAGAACCATAACGTGTGTTTGTTCCACACAGAGTACAGGCCACTTCTGCCTTACTCCGAGTCCACGAGTCAGATCCTGCTGAGCTCCTTGAATCCGGTGGACAACAGGAAGTGGAGGAGGAAATCAAGGAGCTGGAAAGCCTTTAAAGTTCTTAAGGTGTGCATGAACCTGCTCAGTGGAGCGATATGATGCGATCCTCTTCAAACTGTAGTTGTAATGTATGTTTATCAGACGCCTCTGGAGGTGCTGCTGCTGCTCTGTGTCCCTGTGGTGGACCCTGACAAAGAAGACAAAAACTGGAGGCGCCCGTTAAACTCCCTCCATCTGATCACTTCTCCTCTGGTGTCTGTGCTCCTCTTCCAGTCAGGAGAATGTAAGCACATCATCCAACATCAAAACAATATAAGAAGAAATATGTCATCTAACTGTTGCGTTACTTTTTGCCTCCTGACTTGTGTTTAGATGCAAATAAAATGATCCAGGGTCAGTTTCCTCTCTGGCTGCTGATTCTGCTGCTGGGACTGTTCCTGGCTGCTATTGTTTTCTGCACAACCACCAATGACCGTCCCCCCAAATATCACCCGGTAAGTGTTTTTCTTTTTTTTTAATTAAACAGAAACAGATAATACCCCAACTGCGCAGGGGACTATTCATTTTAAGTGACTTGAGTTGAGTAAATGGGTATAACTCTCACTAGTGTACTTTTTTACTCTAGGATTTAACAATTTATTGATTATTCTAACCAAATAGAGGATTGCCAAGATTAGAAGAATCCCCTTTTCTATTCTCTGCCAGTTTGACTGTAAAGCATTTGGTTGTTAAGTCAGTTAGTTTGCTGCAAGCATGGCTACACATTTTATATATTTTGCATAAATAATTTATCTTTACAGTTAATCTTCCTCATTGTTTCTACTGTAGGTTTGCAGCGTTTTAATCAGGCTGTGATAATGAATTTGTTTTGCCATGTCATAATTTCCCCTCAGCTTTTTGCACTTTTGGGCTTTCTGGTGAGTGCAGTGTTGATCAGCGCAGCAGCCTCAGAAGTGGTCAGTCTTCTGCACATGCTCGGTGTGGTGCTGAGCCTCAGCAACACAGTCCTGGGCTTGACCCTTTTGGCCTGGGGCAACAGCATTGGAGGTAACTGAGAATCAAAAGTCTGATTCTCTCCAGCGAATACAGAAATACCCACTGTCACAGTTCTCTTTCTCCAGACTGCTTCTCCGACATCACCATTGCTCGTCAGGGCTACCCACGGATGGCCATATCTGCCTGCTTTGGAGGAATCATTTTCAGTATCCTTATTTTCACGTCCGAGTAAAAACTCAGCTCATCAGCTCTGTGGACGACCTTGACTGTAGTTCTTTCAGACATGCTGTTCGGCGTGGGTCTGGGGTGTCTAAGGCAGATCATTAAAACAAAATCTGGTGTGCAGGTAATTTTCTCCTCCAACACCCTGATGAAGCACCACTACAAGACTGTTTTGGATTGTATCATCATGATGGATATTTGTGTTTTGTTTTCCTCCTCAGTTTGAAACAGAGGGACTGTTGACATGGATCCTTGCAGGATCTCTGGGTTTGTCCTTGGTTCTGTCTTTTGTCATCATTCCCCTGAACCGGTTCCACTTGGGTCAGAAATATGGAATCTTTCTCCTAATCTTCTATGCCATCTTCCTTGTCATCGCTCTTCTCACGGAGTTTCACATAATCCACACCTGACCCGTCACCAGGACCTTCAACCAGTCTGAAGAATAATACCTCACTCTTGGATGAAGAAACGAACACTCGAGTGCTGAAGAATATCATCTTCTGCACAGTTCAAACATGCTTTAATTATGTACTTTATCACTGCCTGCAACCATCCTACAGTCTGCTAGTAAAACCAAGTGTCAATGAGAAGCAGTTTTCTGCTCAGGGAGGACTGAAACAACCACACTGTGCCTTTACTTTACTCAGCTTATTTCTGTCATGGGAGATGGGAAAACAAATATAGTAAAAATGTAATTTAAAAAATGTGAATATACTGTAAATGAAAAAAGGTTTGACTTTAAACAAAGCTGCTTTTAAAAACTTGGAAATAAGTTTTTTCTTTTCTCGATGTCTAATGAGCAGTTTTATAATACAGACAACAAAGGCATGCATCATTTGACTATTAGAATAGTTTATTAAAATCTCTTCCTTGAAGTTCATTACAGAAAGAGTTATATAAAATACATGGAGTTTGCTGAGACTGTTAGGAGAAACTTTACAGTGTCATTTGTAGGGCCGAGCTAAAAGGGGTGTTTATTCTGTTAATACTGGTCAGATAAGCTGTTAAACTAAGGCATCAGGTTTAAATACATAATTTACAATAGAATACACAAGCCCTACAGTATTGTAAGTACACACAAGACTGGTAGTAGAGCCTTTTCTGTTAGCTTGTGCTGCAATCCTTCAAAAGGCCCAACAGCAGGTGGCATTCAACACTGTCGTTTGACTCCAGGATGGAGTCTGCACAAACTCATTTCACTCTGGATGCCCCCCTCCAGAGGATTATAAGTGTCGGGAGAACTGGAAGTGCTAAAGTTTCTTGAGATGATGCATCTGTCCATCTTACAGTACAGATGTTAGTTAATGCTGTGATGTTCAGTCTGTGAGTTCAGCTGCGGCTCTGAGAAGGGATACGAGTCAGAGCCGGGACTGTCGCCGATCGGTCTCAGGCTTTGTTCAAGTTCTTGAGACAGGTTTTTGTTTGAATACTCTGCATACCACTCCTGGGGGGGGGGGGGACAAGACGTGTAACAAAATGAAGAGAAAAAAAAAATCACAAGAGTCCAACTGCTGTTTTGATATGAAGCACAATTTCTTCAGTTTCTCACCTGTATCTCTTCTTCATACATTTTCATACTGAGGTCACTCTTTGTTCTTGACCTGCGACCGAGGTACATCAGAGATGTGTGCTGTCCACGGCACAGGAGAGAGAGATTATTATTATTATTATTATTACAGTTTGTTTGCAAAGCAGAGGAGGAAAAGTTCACAGCATATGTCCTTACCCCACTCCTGTCCATAGATTGTAGGACTCCTACAAGTGAGCTGATGGAGGACAGCCCCGGGGACATCTGTTTGTACAGCTCAAGAGTGGCCAGAGCTTCATCTCGCCTCACTTCTACTTCGAACACGATCCCATTCTCATCTGCAGCACATTCAGATGTGTTACACTGGCTGTGACTGCTGGGAGTTCACGTCTATTCTCAACTATCAAGGCAAGAATTAACACGAATTACTTGACACAAGCTCTCACGTACCCCCTGGATTATCCACCGTTTCCCGGTTCTTGCGGCTGTAGTTCATGCGGAACACAAACGCATCCAGGATAAAAGCCACAATGATGGTCATCACCACCTGGTGACAGACACACACACATCCATGCTTGGTCACATTCATACATAATAAATCCACCTCATCTAGAATTAAAGTTACAAACAGCCTCACCATGGTAACAATGTAAAAGGTCATGAAGTACAGACGACTCCAGTGGCTCGTCATAGACGTCACTCCTTCCTGATGGGAGAGAAAACACACAGCGGTCAGACAGAGACACCCACTGATCATCAGTGAAACTGCTGCAAATGAATCTTACCATGGTAATGTACCAGTTGTTGACCACAGTCAGCTCAAACAGAGTCACTGGAGATGAGATGAAAAAATGCTTTTTAAAAAAAAACTAGGCCAAGTTTATACACCCAACATGAGTATCTCCTTTAAAATTTAATAAAGAAATAATAAAAGCATAATCCACTCGCTGAGACATGCAAAGTACTGTCCAAAAGTCACGCTGTTCCTCGTTCCTTTATTCCTTTTCTTCAGCCTGGAAGTTTTCCAGGCTCTTCAGAAATGAAATGTTTTGTTGCTAAGTTGTCTTTTGTGTGGACAACACTGATTCATTGCTTAAGTTGAATGCCTTTTTTATGTTTAAGTAGATCTTAGTTACACAATTAAAAAAAAACTTCCTCTGTCAGCTACAAGAACTGGATTGAAAATGAGTGAAAAAGCAACAAATGTAAAAACCAAAACTCTGTCTCTCTGAAATACAATAGAGTCGTGATATTTAAGATAGAAAGTATACTGAAGTTAATTAGTAACATTTAGGACTGCAATGTCCCAAAAACTGGTCCAACCAAAATACAAATGTTGCACTGGTGAGGTATGAAGCACTACTAGAAAATTTCACAGACTACAGTAGCAGCAACACTGTACAAGATAATGCGCATTAAAAAAGCGACTTGTGCAAAATGACCATGCAGGATGATGAACTTGGTCAGTTCAAAGGGAAAACTTAAAGCATCAGTAGAGCTGGTGTATTTAACAGGCTTATTGTAGTGGGGTAGGAGCCGCCTCTAAATACAAAGAATTGAGGGGTAACTCAAGACTTTTGCACAGTATAGAAAGTATTATAAGCCTTATCCTCTTAAAGAAAATTACCAAAGCTGCTGAGAATGTTGTTGAAGTTATTGAGATAATAGTAGCCTTCTTCCAGGATTGTTTTGTTGCCTTCAGTGATGTTGATCTGCCTGTAGGAGTTTGCCACCGTGCTGGTGCTAAGAAGAAAAAACAGACGATTTAATTGAAAATACTTATCATCCAATTGTCTCTAAAAGTGTTGCACAATGCAAAGAATGTGGATTAATGTTAACAAAACAAGGAGATGTGAGGAAAGTTTAGTCTAACTCGTAAATCTTCATGGATGGTGGCGTAGTGACTCACTTGCAGCAGTTGGGGTAAACTACATCTGCGAAGAACTCCATACCCACGATGGCAAAGGAATAATAAAAGATGATTAACGTCAGCCCCAGACTTGCCATCCTGGGGAAGAGCTCGAACATGGTGTCCAACACGTTACGGTACCTCTGCTTTATCTTAAATAACCTGCAAGAGCCAAAACACAAACGGTTTAAAGAACAAACAAAATGTGACGGGCTGTACGGCAATGTGTACTTCGATTTTAAAAGAACGAGAAAAGCGCACCGGAGGAGCTGGAAGGGTCTGAGAACTACGATGAAGTAGAAAGGCTCCATATTGAAGGCAAGAGCAATCAGGCCGAGGAAGGCGAACACCGTCACAGAGAAATCAAACCTGGACGAACACAAGCAAAGATTACAGACAAACACGCAGAATCAAGCTTCAGGATATTTTCCAACACAGACTCTGAATATACACATGTATATGTTTGTTTGTTTTGGTTTTATTCTTTATTTAAGGAGGTATTACTCACAGATTCCACCCGGATCGGAAATAAGCAAATGGTCCCAAACCGGATATTTTCAACAACACTTCTACACCATAAACTAAAAGGGAAAAAGGCAGAGTTGGTCCCAGTAAAACATAAACAAAAGCAACTTAAAATTGGGAATATTATAATTTTCTGTGTGAGGAATAATGCAGTTCTCTACTCACTCGTCAGGAAAACAATGTAACTCCAGGGAACAAATTCAGACCAGGAATATCCCCCTGCATGACCAGAGGGGGGTAAGTGATCAGTGCAGTGTTTAACACATTTCCTCTAATATGTGTGTGTGTTAATAGGAGAGATCTTACTGTCCAGTGTGTATGTCTCCACAAGGATCCACACACCGTTGATGGCCACGACCACATCTGCAGTCACATCAAAATGTTAAAGAGACCTGAAAAGACCGTTTCCTGTGAGAAAAGCTGGCAGAACATTAATGACACTTACACATGGCGTACTGGAAGGCTTTTGACTTCACAAGCAGGTGGATGCCTGTTAAATAAAAGAGCATTCATAAATAAATTATGGCACAAGAAACTGTCCATTTCTTAAACTGAAACTAAAACTAGTTTGTAAACAGGCAAGAATAGCTGCTGACAATTTTTTCAGGGAAATATTATATTATTAAAT
>JAOXNZ010000001.1:17094213-17105445 GCA_028566095.1 Kryptolebias brasiliensis | reverse complement strand
CGGGGGCGGGGGGATCAAAGCCTGCACAGGTTATTTGTGGTACGTGAAGGCTAATAAAGCTACAGCAGGCTGTTATGTTATTTAGCTCCAATATTTTATTTAGCTAACTAATACTAAATGTTTTTTTAATAATAATTTTAATTTACAAAGTTAAGACTGAGATCAAAAGTATAAAAGCAGTTCAGCTCTAATTAGTTATTAATTAGTTATTATCTAATTAGTTAATTATGCACACTAATTCTCTTAGTGTGCATTTGACTTTTACATTCGTACATCCACAAGGCTTCCTCCTTATAATTTCTATGGTAACATATGGAGAAGTCTTAAACTACAGATATGTTAAAAGATGTAAATAATATCTGCTTTCAGCATTGTCACTGGTATGTTTGTGTTTTTCCACTGATCAACCTGATCAGCCTGCTTCTTATCACTTCTTAGTCAGGTATAAAATTTAAAAAGAACTACAACAAACGTGGTTGTGCCTGCAGGTGATCTTTATGAGTGTAAGAGCTCATTGTCTCATAATGTGTCTATCTATATGCCTTTTAGGTTGAGAAACAGCTGAAAGCAATAAAAAGCACGAAGGTCAGTGTTGTTAGGTTGAGATGTCTGACTGACAGGTGTGGCCATGAAGAGAAGTGTGATTTTTTTTCCCCCCCAAAATCACACTTTGTTTGCACCCTCTCACACCTGACCCTGTGATAAGGAGTGAGCGCAGGCCCTTTGATTTCACCACATTTCTGTAGACTAACGAATTAAATCAGGGATGTTGCAGCACATAGTTGAACTGTAAACCACTGGACAAAAGTATGAACAAAAGCTACAGAAACTTACCCAAAATCTCAGCCAACAAACTTTAAATCTCCATGTAGTCATTCATACGACTTGTGTGAAACCTAATGTGCTGATCCAAAAGGCAGGCAGGTACCAAACGTCACACTGAAAGCCTCCACAGCCAAGAACCCAGCTGGAGACTGTCCTGCTGTGAGGCAACAAAGCTAACCACCACATCACTGTATCACACAAAGTCAAGTCTCTTAGAGGCAAAATATAAAGGAAGGAAATGTACTGGACCTGTGTAGTTGTGTGCATGCAGAGAGAGCAATAAAGAGAAATTCATTTCTGTGGCACTTTAATGAGACTCATAGTGCTGACATCACAAACCTCAGTTTGAAGAAATGGTTTAATTCTGACTGGATTGATGAGCTAACAGCTAGTCTGAGCAGGACCCACTTCCATACTGGGTTTTGGCATTTTAAAACAATTCCAATCTAAAACAAATTACAGAAGTTCATGCAAATACTATTTTATAAACCTGTATATTATTATCAAATATTTGTATATTCCTGCCTAAAGTACCTCTGGCACCTGGAAGTGCTACAGCTAGCTGCTGTTGCTGCAGTTTGCACTTGCAAATAATCATAGACTTCTACTTAAATAACTGTGCAATGCAAATTTGACAGGAATGTAAATAGAGTGGTAGGAATCCTGGTAGGATTTCTTCTGTTTTAGGATGGCTACAATTCATTTTGGTCTTGGCCTCGCTCATTTTAGTTGTTAGCTCATTAATCCAGACAGAATTAAACTATATGAATGTCTATGAGTATTTAATCGTTCATAACCTTTCTATAAAACACCATCTAAAAAGATAGGAACTATCCCTTTAAAAATCAAGAGTTCTTTCTTGTCTTTGGAAACCGGTCAGCTGTAAAAGGATGACAGTTTCATTGGTCAAAAACTAATCATTTTCAGCACTTAGCTAAACAGTGAATACTCCCACTCTCTCAAGACACTGATGACTTGTTTGAGTTTTTGCCTCAAATAGGTTCAAAAATAATTTCTTACTTCAAGATTATTTAGAAGTAAGTTCATATTTTATGTTCACACTGGAGCCACATGATGACACAACAAGGTGGCTTCTGTTCACTTAATGGAAATGCTGTGTGCTGTTATTTTTACACAATGAGTCCTTGATGTGTTGAAAACATGGACGCTGACATTACAGCAGAACCAGAGAAATGCATCACATGCATCACAAACACACCCACACACACACACACCCCACCTAAAATGAATTCACCTCAACTCAATGAAGGGGAAAACAACACAGGCAGCTGCAGGCAGAGATGCTGCTTTATCCATTTTTAAAGATAGGGACACACACACACAAAGTACTTATTAATACTAATGGAATAAAGGTGTGTCGTGTCAGGAGGTGATAGTGTGAGGCTGAGGAGGCTGAGGTATCACACCCGTGTAAACATGAACAGACCTTTTAACAACTGACGAGGAGAAAAAGCGTAATAGGTCAGAGTCTATTTGAAACGAGTGCCATGCATAGAGTAACAGGAAAATTACAGGTAACACGGTCCATATTAACTTTAGTCTAACCCATTTTCTTTGTAGTTGTTTATTTAAGCTGAACATTTCTAATGTACTCCCTCAGCACTGGAAAGGTTAAAAACTAATTCCAAACTAGATCAAAAAACAACAATCCAGCCTCACATGACAATAAAAATATCACTCTCTCTGTATGATTTGTTCAGTTTTTGGGCTTTGTGTTGTTATGAAGATATTCTGAATCAACAAAAGGCTCACTGGATGATCTATTATAACACTTTGATTCTTTTCTTCTTCACCCTTCCTGTCGTTCATTTGCTGCTGAGTTTTGAATCATTGTTTTTTTTTTCCTACTTCATCTGTTAGACAAATGGCCTGTAATTTGATTCTTGAATGCTTTGGTACACAGAGGAGTTTGTGGTCGGCTCAATGACTGCAAGCTGCAAAATTCCTGTGGCTGCCAAATAAGCCCAAACCAAGATGACTCCACCGCTGTGCTTCACCATTAGTATGAGGCTGGAATGCTGTCTGTTTTCACCGGACGTGTTGGCGTGCTGCTGTTAGCTCCATATTACTGACCATAACCTTTCCACAGAATCCCACATCAAAAGATCTAAACTATTATTTTATTGGTGTGATGGTTAATGTACATTTCTGTGTGTGGAGGAAAAACATAGGTGCCTTCACATGTGAATTACATGTCTGATCACATTTGGTTGCCAAATAAAGCTGCACTTTCCACTGAAACACCAGCGTGTGTGAGGGTTTCTGATATCAAAGCTTTCATTATCATTAGGCAGAAAGAATCGTCTCAGGCTTTGGGATTTTCTGCTTGACCTTCATGTTATTATTTTTTATCAACAACCTGGATCTTCTTGTTTCCCTTTTTATGCCTTCTGCAACATTGTGGACAACTTTCCTCACAATATTTAAAGAAAATGTCTGTTCTCTGACTGGTTCGTCGCTTAAAAGTTCTGCCAATTTCTTCTTGTTAGCTCAAAAGGGCTTTTTTTTAATTTACTATTTTGTTTGATTTTGCTTCAACCAAAAAAAATGTTCTAGGTCATAAAGTTTAGTCCTGCTTTTGTTCTTAAACTCACATCTGGGCTGTTGCAAAATATTAAAAACCCTTTCTTTCACCCTAGACTGCGCACACCCAAGTAGAAAGGTAACAAACATTTGTACATGCATAATTTAAGGTCAACAGTGGGATGTAAAACAGATACTGAGAGGAAGGTTGTGTTTATGCTAATGCCTTGTCAGACAGTGAGGCCAGCGATTCTTTGACACCATCTATAAATAATGAGACAAGATTACAGAAAAGCCCTGAATATGAGCCAAACAATGCTGCCCGTGGCAAACAATGAAATGATGACAGCAGGCCGGGTGAGCGCTGTGTGTGCATGCAGTGTTCGGAGGAAGTGGGGTGTGTGAGTGGATTTGTTTGCTTATTGATGTTTGTGTTTGTCTCACAGCGGGGGTTCTTGTCCGAGCTGTTTGCAAACATGTTTGTACACGAGTAGCAGCATCGCTGAGCAAAGATGCAGCGAGGTGGGAGGAGATGCTGTGGCAAAAAGTACATCTAAACAAACAAAGTAATACACTTTCTTATAAGCTATATAGAAAGAGCAGTGCAGAGATTATTCATGTAGTTTAGGTTCATTTTCCTAAGCATCTGCTCATCAAATAGGGATGGTAGCCTTAAGGTCCAAACACAACAACTAAAGAGAAATCTCAACATTTTACTCTGGAAAAAGGTTTGTGGTTGGACAAACATGTGACTATGTCCTGCCTTTACTGTGTGTCTCAACTCTCAGCAGTGTTGTTATTCGAGTTAGACATAATAAAAAAAGACACTGAAATCAAAACAAAATGTTTAAATATATGATATAATTCTCAAGATACTCTCGCTACATAATATAATGTTAAAAACTCCCTTTGAACCCCAAAACTTAAAGGAAAGGATGTTTAACATCTTCTATGTGTCCTTTGCTGATATTTTGTTATTGCCGTTTCCTTTTCCAGTTAAAACTTTTAATCTCGACTCAGTATGTTTTCAGAAATATAAAATGCACTTTGAGCTCATGAAACCACGGCTTGAACATCTCAAAAGATTCAATTTATTTGACTTAAGTCTTCTTCTGTTGTGCCAGTTAACGGCTGTGGATCAGTGGTTAGAGTCGTTCTCCAATGAGAGAGTTGGAGATTCGATTCCTGCCAGCAATCCTATGTCGAAGCATCCCTGGGCAAGACACTGAACGCCTCATTACCTCCAGTGTGTGCCCCATCGATGTATGAATGGACTGATTAGACTCAAGTTAGCTTTGACTGATTTATTCAGGTTACCTTTGTGGAGTGCTGTATGAATCTATGTTTGGATTGGTAAATAATGGCACATATTGTGTTGTAAAGGGCATTGAGTAGCCTGGTCAGCTAGAAAAGTGCTATATAAGCACAGATCATTCAACAGCAAAAGGCCATTTTATAAGAAAAAAATAGAGCTGTCAAATTCAGCATCATTTCACCACAATTTACCAGACTTTTCATGTTTATGTCAATATTCAGTAGTGGTTTTTACTTGTTGTTTTCATCTATGATTTTTTCTCACAAGGTTATTTGCTGCTTTTTCTTTATTGTGAATGAAGGGAAAACTGATTGGTATTTCTCCACCCCTCTCCAGTAAGTTTTCTTGATGATGTCTGAATATCCATTCCAAGAATGCAAAACTGATTCTTCTTGTCCCGTTTTCAGCACAGCTCAGTAATAATCCTGTTCTTTTGTTCAGTATTAGAAAGCTGTGTGTGCACTGGCGGTCTTTACAGTGACCAGCCGAGGGACAGCAGCAATGTAAAGTCCTGCTACTGATATCATGATTGTGTGTCCAGTCTGGACACAGCACATGAGGTCAGGGAGGACTGGCTGTAATCTCTTGATTGAATGAGTTTGTGTGTGTCAGAATCAGTTTGTTTGTGTACGCATGTCTCTTTGTCTCTAACACAACGTATGCTTGAATCAGTGTGTGCTTGTGTGTGTGTGTGTGCGTGCAGGATTAGCATGCCTCTCCAGTCCTCTGGTTGTAATCGGAAGAGACACTGGCTCCACAATGGCTTGAATCCCCCAACACCACCCACTGTGGGAGCACCCCTGTCCCTTTCATCCTGTCGTGTGTGTTTGTCTGCCGGTCTTGGACTTTGCCAATTTGTTAGGAGTTTAAACACAGAGTCCTTTTTTTTTTCAAAATTATAGCTTTTACCAGCAAGAGTAAAGACAATTCTTGCTCTCATTTAGATCCAGCATGTTGGATGCTTATAGTGTGGATGCTGATTTAGGATACACTTTTGTTTTCCCGTTTTGCTTTGTTTTTTTTCTGCATATTTTATGCTATTTTAGCCAATCATTTTTCAAAAGGCTCATCTCGTTCAGGAGATGGGTGCTATGACTTGCTTCTGTAACTTTTGTACTTTTCAAAATATTTCACTTGATCAGTATCACGCTGCACTACCACAACAAAAGCAATTTCTCTGTTTTATTGAGGCATTTCTTTGAAACAGTAAAATAGTTTTGATTTGTTAAAATGGTTCAAAAGTGAGAGTCTTGCACTGAGCAGAAAAGCTGCAGCAGCTCCATCAGGGTGATGGTTTGGAGGTCTTTTAGATAAACAACCATCACTGATCAGGTTAGCCCAAGCCCTCTGACCCTGGACCAGCATGTCTGCTGTTAGTTTGACCCTTGACCTTTCCCTTTGTCTTTGAGACGCAATGCCCAAGCGCACTCCCTCACACACACACACACGCACACACACGCACACACACACACCCACGCACCCCCCACCCCCCCACACACTCCTACTTTGCCTATTATCCTTGACAGCCCTTATGCTCATATTAAGATCTACTCCAGTGATTTCAGGGCTGTTTCAGCAATAAACTCTCATTTAGAGGAAATTAGCTTGAGTCTGAGTCTTGTTACTATACCGTCCTTAACAGCATTAGGCTTTTCTTGTGGCTTTTAAATACCAACAAGGATGGATAGTACCATTCAAATAAACCTCCACCAACCTACTCTGTTAACCATATGTAATAGCTGTGCATCTATTGTTTGACATGATTGTATTGCCATTGTGCTGTCCTCTTAGTGCCGCACAGCACTCACTGATTGTTATTATAAATAAAGCCATAAATGGAAGCAGGGTTTTTGCATTTATGAATCAGTTTTACAAAGATGTACTTTCAAACAGTGACTACAATTAAAGGCCTAACGCTCCTTGAAGGATTGTATCTCTCCTGCTGCCCTTCATGCCAGTGTTTCAAACTAAGATCATCTTATTATGAGAAAGGACACAGTTATAACCATTTTGGTCAAACATAAATAATGTTAATGACTGTCTGACGTTCGTCAACATTGTGAAATCTTTCAAACTGTGTTAGTGCTCAAAGTACATTTTGACAATGAGTCTCAGCTACTACCACTTCAAACTTTAGCTCAGTATCTATAAAACTGACTGAGGTGTAGCCATTTTGTGCTGGCTAAGGCTGATTAGCTGTGGCAGTCATCTTGAATTGGGTTGGCTCCAACAATTAAGATCTGCAGATATACATTCAATGATAATTTCCTGAAAGTTTCATTAAAATCCATCCAGTGGTTTATGAGATATTTTGATAACAGACAGACAGAGTTGGCTACAATAGTTATTAGCAAAATTTTAAAAACAGATCTTGCATGATCGGTTGATGAGACTTTGAACAAGTGTCAGGAAGTCGGAGATTCTGAGAAGCAACTTAACCACACATAGACACACAAACTTTTATTCTTTTGGGCATCTGAACAAATGTTTTCCCCATCTGACGCTCCAGTGTAACACTTGGTTGGGTCTTTTATGAGCTATGGCAGCTAGAAAACACTCGGCTCTCGCCCGCTTCCTTCCACCAAGACGGAGCGCCGTCAGAGCGACAGACATGAACCATAATCATCTTTTCCAATTACGCTCCATTTCAGACCACTTATCCCACACAAAATGACATCACTAATGCAGGACATCACACAAATGCCTCTCAGGATTTAGCAACAGACTCCAATTTATACATTCGAACAAATAGTTGGGGCTGTAATGAAAAAAGCTTTTTTACAACTCTTCCTTGTAAAAGAAATTGCTCGCCACAGCTGGGAAGAATATTTAACATATAATATGGCAACTCGAGTCACTAAAAACGTAGCTCTGTAGCCAAAATGAGCGTCATTCATGAAAGCTTGTCTGGTTACTTATATTGTAAGGTGACTCGAGTGTGTACAGGATAAAAAAAGACGAGTAGTTTAGGATTAGAAACTTGTGCATGGCTGGAGAAGAGGGGATAGTAGCATGTGTTTGTGTTGGACTGGGGACAGTGGGGGTGGGAGACATGATAAACACCACTTAGGCTCTTTGATCACAAAAAGTTCATCAATCCGCTGTCTGACCAGAGTGTTTGAGAAAGTCCTCCTCTGATAGATTAAGATCCTTTCCTCACACGCTGGTTGTGCTTAACATACCTACTTTACCCAAAGATTCACGCACTCCCACAAAGACGTCATCACAAAAGCTGTTACTGTACAAGAACGCATAAAAAACACTGCCTTTTAAAGCCAGAGGCACCTGGGATTGTGCTCTGTCTTTCCCCTCCTTGTTCTGGACTAAGTTTGTCTGGAGACAAAGGGTTAAGGAGGAACAGAGCCTCTGAAGAGGTGCCTGCTTAACCTCTGACCTCATAGTGTACGAGAGAGACGGAGGGGAAGAAAGAGAAATGTTGGCTGAGAGAGATGAGGAGTAAAAAACTTCAATAGGCACACAGTCATGATGGTAAACTACTTGGTTAGATGTTTAAAAAATTTCAAAAGTGTTTTTTGCTCAAATAGATCTGTTGGAATACAACAAAAAGCTATGAGATGCAAAATTTTCTCTTTTTTTATGAGAGAAAGACAGAAACATGTTAGATTTGAAAAATGGGAAACAGCACTCTGGAAAGGAATCAAGGCACCCCCCATCTTTCTTCTTTCCTCCGTCCTGAAAGAGCCCTCCCCTCTCTGGGCAGCAGGTTGAGACGGTCCAGCTGGTGGAGATCTGAGATGCCAAACAACCTGTCAGAGATAAGAGGAGGAGGACAAGGTATGCACAGCACACCCAGACCACTCTGGGGTCTCTGGAAAAGTTGAGGTCCTTTTCACTCCATAAGACAGCGTGGTTCACACTGCTACAATCCTGCTGATTGACGCTTCGCTTCTTATCAGCTCCTTGAGATTCATACATGCATTTAACCCGATAAAAGAGCACTGCTGCACTTAAAAGAGTTTCCACTCCGGAGGTGCTAAACATAATTTAAATAACTCAACAAGAACATTAATAGTTTGTCTTTGCTGCATCAAAGAGGAATAAACAAAGCAACTTTCTCTTGAAAAATTTATTCATTTTCTGTTTATAAATCCCCCTTTTTTTTCATAAAACAGAAACATTTTGTCTGTTTATCACAACTATTTATCACCACTTTGGGATGGAGAGTGAAACTGGAGACAAACCCTCAAACTGGAACAAATATCTCTGAACAATCATCCTGTTGCACAAGGTAACGACAAGGTTTACAAACCTAGAGCAATAAATACTATTAGCAGGAACAATCATAACATTAACATCGCCACACACACACATAAAACACATAATGAGGAATGATGAGGATCTTCTTTTGTGTTAGAAGCACCCTGTAACGATGTTAAAACACTAGGTTGGATAAATAATAACTGCTGGGAAAACTCAAAAATAAACCAATGATGTCTTTTTCTCAGGAAAAGGGTACAAATGTGTCTTTACAGATTAGCTACAAGTACTTAAAATAATCAGAGGAGCTATAATGACTGGGTTTGATAGAGATCAGCTCTGAACATAAATGTTAACATACAAACTCTTATTGGTAAACAAAAGATGAGCAATCCTTACATGTCAGAGATCAATTGTAGACTCATGAATAAGTCGCACACAAATAAAAATGGGTACACAAACACACACACACACACACACAGCTTTGACTGGTCAGCGGGGCATAAAACAGATCCAAGCGTTGATTGGCTGCTTCTCTGTGAACAGAGGAGGCTGATTGGTCAGATGCGAGGGGTGACTGAGAGGACAGCAGTGACAGCTGCGTGATGCTGAGTTGAGCATTTACCCAGAATGCACTGGAAACCGTGTTTCCAGGTCCCTCTGCCTTGTAGTGCGGTCTAAACAAAGTGTTTATCTCCATGGTGCAGCGCCTGCAGCTACCGCAGCCCGACTCATTGGAAATGAACTCTCAGCATCCTTGAGCTGAGCTGACAGAGGTTTTGCATGCACACAAACACACACATTTAGACAGGCTTTTCTTCTTTCATTGAGACTGAACATAGAGAGCTTTGCTCCACTAGGTAGAAGAATGTCTCCCTCGGGTTCTGTTGTGAGAACTGAGATTATTTTGGTGGATAAATGTAGCTGTCTGACGATGGTCACAGTTTACATCCTTCAAAAAGCATGAAGTGCGAGACAGAGAGAGAAACAGCCCAGTGCTGTTCATGTTCTGGCCTTAAAAAGGCTCACAGTGCAAAACATCTGGATGACACCAGTCATTCAGTTTCTAAAATACAAAGTTGATGCTCACTGCACTGCTTGGAAGGAGCCAGAGTTTTCCAGAGTATCATCAATGTCCAAGTTCAGTTCTCAATAGTCCACCGCTCCTTCCAGCAGAGGAACGAACACGACTAGACACATGATCACACATTTCACAAAAAAAACAAAAAAATATTACAAAAGTATTTTGTCTGTACACAGTGCAGCATATCTAAGGAGAGCAGAAAGAGGGGTGAGTGAACCTTTGCTGAATCTCATCAGTTTTTAGAGTTTATTATCTGGTTTAGTTAGGAGGCTGCACTCCATTCTGGTACTCCACACCTAATGTGTGTGTGAGTGTCTAGTGTTTGGTAGAGGGGCGGTGACAGGTTGGGGGTATAGCGAGGATACTCCCGGAGAGGAGAGCCGAGCTGCCTGCCATGAAGGTTTTGGGAGCTCTGAGATCGAGGTCCGGCGCTCTGGCTCTGATAGGGATCACGAGGAGCAAAGTGCTCCCCCAGCGGTGGAGAGCTCTGGTGGGCTAAAGTGCTGAGCCGAGAGCCCTGAGGGCTGGAGCTGTAGGGTGGGTGAGGAGTGTAAGGTGGGTAGGGCTCCATGGGGGTCATGGCGGTGGGGGGCGGGCAGGTGTACGACCAGTTAAATTCTTCCATTCTGGGCTCTGAGCCTGCAAACATGCAGGCCTGACGCTGTCCCAGGTCTGAGCTGTAGGGGGAGTCGGTGAGACCCAGAGCAGGGAGGTTGGATAAGCCAGGGGGAAGAGGAGGGTATGAAGAGGGGTGATAGTAGGAGTCCTCCTCACTTGGCGAGCCACCAGTGAAGGGTTTCTTGTACAGATGGTGGTGGTTTCTTGAAGAGCAGTTCTCTCCAGCTGCAGACAGAAAATACGTTGGTTTGACATTTTTCCAGTAACAAAACCAAAAGTTTCTTCTCAGAATTTATGATTCCCCACTTGTTAAGAAGAAAACAAAATGTACAAATGAAGAGAAATAAAGAGAAACAGTGTTTTGATGCAATCTGCTGGGGAGGGTGTGGACCACAACTGATCATTTCAAGAAAAAAAAAACTAAATTCTGCCAACAGATTACCCTAATGTTATATAATGCAACACTTGCACTATACAGAAACTGCACTGCTCTTACTGATAGTTATCATCAGTGAAGAGTATTCTGCATGTAAAGGGATGAAGTTAATACAATAATTAAGGTTCAAGCTGGCATGTTAGTTGGATCAAAGGGTCAGAAGATAAGCAGAAAGAAACTCCAGACTTTTGT
>JAOXNZ010000001.1:17041144-17053087 GCA_028566095.1 Kryptolebias brasiliensis | reverse complement strand
TTTAATCAGTTGTTGGTGTGACATGTTGACCCTTGTTTTGAAAGTTTCTAGTGCAGTAATGTTTAGCAATTTGAACATGCCAAAACTGACTTACAAACTGAAACAAAACCTCAGACTTTCAGATGAGGAAGCACAGTTACCAGAAGAAACAGAAGCTGAAACAGTCGAGGAAAGACGAAAACATTCCTCCTCCAACATCTCTGCTAGGATATCAAACTGTTAAACAGTCAGTCCAGGTCTACCTTTAGATTTGATCATCATTCAGAGGTTGCTGCTGACTGCACACAATCTGGATGTTTAATGAAGGCTGAGGAGATTAGATTTATATTCAAGCATCAAACCTACACAACCTTTAAAAACAAGCAGAATTTTAAAGTCAATTTCTATATTCAAACAGAAAATGACACCCAGATTCCTAAAACCCACCTCTCCTCGTTTTAATGTTTAAAATGGTTGCTGGCTTCATCCAAGAACAATTCACTTCCTGTGTCTTCACACATCCTGTTACCAGCTAGTTAATGATCACAGCAGACTGGTCTGCACTGAGTCACAATGCTGCTGAAAATAATCACCACCACACAATAAAACCCACAGCTACACACAATAAACCAACAACTTGCCCTACATTTTTAATCTTTCTCCTCAATTCACACAAGACTAGTGAATTCAGCTGAGGGTGACGGTTTTACATCAGATAGTCCAGTCTGTGTAAGTGTATATGAGCTTCGATACAAAGTCTTGATGTTGTCATATGACTAACACACCCTCTGGAGCCGAGAAACAGATGTAGAGGAACCACACCCAGTCATGCAGAGTGCACCCCACCACGTGGCCTAGCAACACAAACAACAGTTTATAATTGTTTCACAACTCCGTGAAAAAGAGGAAAAGGTGACTGAGGTGGGTGGGGGAAGTAATACAGAGTGTCAATGAGACAGAAACAGAAAAAAAAATTGGACACAGTCTCATGTTTTAGCTACTGTGTCAAAAGGCCCATATAGGCAGATGTAGTTGTTCCCATAAACATGCTGACCCATTTGAGCCGTCTAATTATAGAGGAACCAGAGTATCAATTTCTCTGCACAGTGGATCTTTTATTTATGAAACAAACCCCAGTTTTTTTTTAACTCAGCATGTCAATAATTTAGTGTCAGCAAACTAGACTCAGTTGGGTATAATTTACCACAAACTGTGGTCGAAACATGTCTGATTTCAAAGGGCTGAGAACATCTAACAGTGCAAATCAATTTCATTCAAATACAATGGCATACTGACAAAATCAGAGTCTTTCATTGTTGTTGAAGAAACAAAGTTGGCAAATAAAAACTATATTCATATTTCTTTTGCACAGAAAACGCAGTGCAGATCGGCTCTTACCATGGCAGTGTGTGCTGCTTGGGTCTGCGTGGGCGAAAGCTGGAGAGTTAAAGAAGAGGAAGAGGAGGGACTGGAAATCAGTGAGGCTTCTTGGCAGCTTCAAGGAAGCCTAACCAAAGAGAGCTTGTTTATCCTAATTATCATTCAAAGACACGGTCCTGCTGAATGACAGTATGCTGAGCTAAGGTTTAATTTAGTCAAGTTTTACTGACAAAATCAAGCAATCAATTTACTGAAGTTACTGAAGTTTACAATTTTTAGAGTCATTAGTTCATGGAGCACTTTTGCACTGAATGTATCTTTTCATTATTGATATCTATACTAGGGTTGCATGTTTTCTTTGTGGCTGCAAGTGTTTTATCCTGAACACAGGTGTGAGTGTTTTTCTGTTTCTGTTCTAATTGATGATGAACTGGCAACTTGACCATAGTGACAAGTTCATTATAGGGTCAACCTGCCTTTTGCCCCTAAACAGCAAGAAAAGGCTCCCAGCAATTCTCTACAGCGAGTATAGCTAATAGATAAATGGATGGGTGGATAGTTATGAGGCAGCAAACTATTGATTTGTAATGTAAAGTAACAATGATAATTCTCCTGTTATCAGTCTCAGTCCTGATCCAGCTCTGACCCATCAGCACCAACATTAAATGCGAAAAGTTTGATATGTGTTACTGCAGTTAAAAATGTTTTTCTAAAATCTGAAGCGATGTCAACACTGTACTCCAGGAAACTGTAACAATGTGTGAATATAATCCTTCTTTCAACCACCCAAGCGTACACCTCAGTGATACTTCTGCAGGAGAATGTTGCTTTTCAGCATAGTGACACTGCCACTAATAAACCTGCGACTTCGACATCTACGCAAGGATGACCCTAGATCAGTCTAACGCAGGTTCTTCGAGCTGGTCGGTAAAAACCATAGCCAAAAAGGCAGCAGGCTGAAGCCTCTGACAATAACACAAAGTAAGGTAAACCTACACAAAGTCCATGCCCAATGCAGAGCAAGCCTACCTTGTTATTTGTGCATTGACTAACAAAGCCCTAACATGCTCATAAAAACAAGCACCAATACAAGTACTTTGCCTTCTATAAAAACACACAAACCCCTGTCAGAGTCACCTGGGACAATACCAAAAAAAAAAACACCTTTCAGATAGAAAAAGCCTCCAGTGAAATTCAAGGCAATACTCCTCGTTTGATATAACTTATGGTATTAGCAGTTACGCTGCATGCCTAGGAGCTCTAACTATTGACAGCTGCCACACCTGAAACCCACCCACTGCTGAGTCCAAATGGTCCAACCTATTGAGCTTTAACCCAAAACACAGCTTAAAACCTAACAGGATGAACTGTTTTATGATCACAAGGTACTGTGACATACATGACAGCATCTAAAAACGGGTGATTTGTATAAGAGCACCAGGCCGATGAAAGATCTGATCCAAAGTATCTCACCTTTGAGGTTCGAGTTGTCCGGTTGGCCCAGAAGCTCCACGACACCTGGAGACTCAGCCTCTGGAGTCTCAAAGGTCCCCTCGGAGTCTGAACTGGAAATGGGAGAAATAAACAGTTATTTAATGTTACACTTACAAAACAAACAAAAGATATGGATAAAAATATGGTTACAAGAAGTGAAGGAAACCAAGAGAATCAATTGTTCAAATATTATCTGAAACAATCTTAAATAAAAAGGTTTCCTGAAGTTGAAAACAACAAAAATATACTAGAAATTTGTAAACGAAAAAAACAACAACTCAAAAACAACTCAGGCTGACTGGTTGCTCTAACAAACGTCAAAATTAATAAACATTAAAATGTTGTCCTAATAGGTGCATATACTGATCAGCTACCAATCTTAAACACAGACCGAGTGGCTTTCTAATACTCATTTTTTTGAAGCGCTATGTAAACAATGGATTTTATAAGTAAATACAACTCAAAAGAAGCAAGCTGCTTTTATTTGAAGGGAAGTCAGAGGAAGGGAAACGAGAGGAAGCAAAGCCCTTCGAGGCCACCTGCATCCTTTGCTTCTCAGTAACTATACAGCGTGTCCCACAAACACAGTTTTTGGCCCGCAGTTCGGGCTGCCTAGACACCCAGCCAAAATTTATTCCCAAACAGTGGAGAAACGAAGCGAAGGGGAAAGGCATGAACAGTGAGAGTGTGTGCGCGTCTGTGTATACCCATTCCCAGCCTTTTGAAAGCACATCAAAACGTCCGCACTCTAATGAAAAACATCACAAGGAGGAACACGGTTCACAGTGCCAACACACCATCCCTGAAAACCAGCACACAGCAACACATTCACACAGTCTGGGGCTCTACAGAAGACCCCCGTCTGAACCGATCCAAACACAAAAAGCAGCCCCCACACACACAAAGTCACATCCCATTGATGGCCCCAATGGCTGCAGTTTTGGATGGTTACTTAGAAACTAGAAATGAACAGAAAAGAAGAAAAAAAAAAAGTAAAACTTTGGAAAGTGTGGCCTCTCATCCCCCAGCTTTTAGCAATTATATCCCAACTGCTCCAGTCCTCCCTCCCTCTCTCTCTCTCTCTCACACACACACACACACACACACAAAACAGGCTCACACAGTTACATCCTCTGTGTTTGCTAACTTAAAAAGACAGGAAGGATGGGGTGCATAAACACGTATCCACAAAACAGTGAATATTTTGACTTGAAATTTGTTTAAGGCTGTGCTAATCTGACCGACAGCACCAGAAGAATCTGAGAATATATCAGCATTAGTGATTTTATCTGTGTCTGTGCACATCTACCACCTGTCAGAGTGATTCATGGGGATTTACTCTCATCATGACACTCACATTTACAATCTATATTTATCTATGCAAGTGGCATCAAAAAGCTTTTCTTTCTGAATTGATGTCTTTACCAGAACCAGAGAACTTTCTGTTCACTTTCGCACTTACGCACAATCACACACACACATTGAATCTGTAGACAAGCTCTCTTACTTGTCTTTGTCATCCTCTGTCCTGGATTGCCCATCATCTCCTGAACCTCCAGTCACTGCTGACCACGTCCATTTGGCCCACTGGACCGGAGACAACCAGGACATTTCTGCAGCCCGTCCAAGGCCACGTCTAAGATAAGGATGGTAAACTTCCTTCTTCTCTGGGTCTGTTTATTGCGTTTCCCACAGCTTGAAACAGCCTTTTAGCTGCAAGTTAAAGGGAATGTTGATCTGTCTCCTGAATTGTTTTCTGTATGGCAGTCTGACTTCCTCTTCTTACCTAACTGCTTTTCTTTCCCAGTCTGCTCTGCTGCGTTTTTGACGCTCGTGCAAGAGAAACGTGTCTCTGGGTGCTGCAGCTGCTTCTGTCGCTGCTTTGCTCTTCACAGCACTGACTCACACGCTGCAGATTACTGAAGCATCAGTAGTCGCTCCTCCCCTTCGCTGCCCTCCTCCTCCCTCCCTGCGCTCTGTCTGGGAGGACGATCAGGTGGTTAACACACATCAGCTCGCTCTGCTCCCTTGCGTTTCGCCAAGTTGCTTGCTTTTCCTCTCATATTCCCAAACACACTCGGGGTCTGACAATTGTTAGGTGGGGAAACAGTTCCTGTTTTAAGACAAAGGGAAAGTCTGTTTTTTTTGGGACAGAAAGACTACCAGACATTTGTTTCCAGGAAACCAGGCGGAGAGAAAAGGAAGGAAATGTGGAGGTGTACAGCAACATTTTGTGATCTAAGAGTCTGAATTCATCCTACTGCGAGATCTAACATCTTTAAAAGTATGCCTTCATATGAAGTCCATTAAAATTATAATACTACTATACAAAATTCTGCCAACTTTAAGGCACGGTCTTCTTGCAAGTCTACTGAATTATTGTTTTTCAGACACTAGTTTCACTGACAGCTGATAAGGTATTCTAAGGGTAATCCGACATGTTAACAGCTTGTTTACTTGGCAACAGAGGCATCTGGCAGCTATAACAAAGAGCTTCTTCAAAACTGAGCAATTACTGTCTGCTTCTGTTCTCTGGATGAACAGGTGAAAGCCAAACAATGATTCCTTTAAACTGGGATGATCCAGTAAAGTCACGAGGTGTAATCAAACAAACTGAGGATCTATTGTTCACTAAAACAAATATCCAGGCCAGACAAGAACCAATCAATACAAACAAATCCGGATTCAGCAGTAATGATGCAGCTGCCCATCTCACAGGAAGTAAAAAGGATTTAGAAAAAAAAGCTCTCATCCCTGTTCACATGCGTGCCTCTGAGGCTGATCATCACTGGCTTATGTAACTCTAAGACCAGGTTTTTACATTTATACAACTCTTGTTCCCACACAAGCACAGAGTATCCAGGCTAGCTGAGATCTGGAGCATGACTAATCTAAACAGGAGGAGGATTCAGGAGCTGAAGAGGTGAACACAGCTAAAACATGAAGCGGTTTCTCTTTTTATGCTCACAAATGCACAAAAGGAGAAACTAGGAGATATAATACCTCACGTGGCTCCACACAGACACATATGGACACACAGAGGAGAAGGCATGCTTCGTCACACTACCAACGTTACACATCAGTGAACACAGAAAACTACGCTCTGTTTAATGTCAGGGAGTGAAACAGAAATATCTGCACAAATTACAAGCATCAAATAAAAGGAGCATTAATTATAATCACGGATGGAAACACAAACTAAAGTGAAAAACAGAAAGTAAACGTGTTAAGATTACAATCTCAGACCTTTGTTAGTGTTTCTTTAACATTCCTATCATTGTCTTCTTTCTCTCTTGAGTTCCCTTATCCGTCAAAAAAACCAAACCTGCTACAAAAGAAAAAAAGATATTGGCCTGGAGCCAACAAGGCAACCTGATGAATGAAGGAAACCTAACCGTTTTAACTGACAACTTGAAACTTTAAACCAGCTCCTGATCAGGCACACATAATGTGTTTTAACACACAAAAAGGCAGACTTCCTTTCCAGCAGAAACATAAACCTCCAAACTAACAAAGAAAACAATGAAAAAGAATGGCTCTTATATAACACACTTAAACCACAAATAGTTTAGTCATAAATTCACACTTGAATCCATAAATAAACCAGGCATGCTATCTTAGCACACAAAGTGACTAATACAGCAGAGAAACATACTGACAATATTTCTTTAAATACACTTAATCAGCTAATCCGGCAGGAATGCACATCCCTAGTCTTCAATTAGTTCCTGACTGAAAGCAGCATGTGTGGTTATGAGCCAAGAATAAAACCAGGCATGGTAAACATGTCAGCCACAACAGAGGGGATCGGATACTTGTTGTAATAACTCTGAAAGTGTGCACACTGAGAGGGAATCAGCAAACTATGTCAACTGTTTATCTCCAATGTTTCTAATCCTGAAGTCAAAGGTTCCCAATAAATGTCAAATGTTATACTTCAAACAGCTTTGAATTTTAGTCTCTGACTACGTGAAAACCTTTCAAAGAGGTGAAATCTTGTGACGAGACTGTCATGAGGTGATCTTAAGCTAAGAAGTCCACATTTAGGACTTTAGGTGTGAAACTGCTATTACCATTTAAAAAAACGTTTTAAAGATAACTGTCTTCTCCATTTCTGATCAGATTTTTTGTGTGTTTCTTACAGTTGACGGATTATCACGTCAGTGTTCTGCTGAAAACTGAGTCTGGTTTATAAACGGTAAACAGAACCAAACATTACTGCAGAGAAAGAGCAACTCCACCCAAGCAAAATATATTTTGGCTTCCCCAAGCAGGACGATACACATCAGTGAACCGCAAAAGCTTTGGAAGAGTACCTTGAACAATACTACAAAAAGCCAAGGGTTAGACACTCCCTGCAACCTGCCAAGACCTCAATTCATCCACAAAAAAGGGCTGATCCTAAAAGATCCTAACCCCTGAAAACTAGAATATACTGCTGCCTGTGACCGTTAGAATTTATGTATTTATTTACATTTTATTACGTGCTACAAATTTGACTTGTAAGTATTTGTGTGTTCAACATCTCCCCTCACTGCCAGACAAATTTCCTCTAGAAGATAATGCTAGGTTTGTAATGTTTGGTGGGTGGTGAGGTGGACCCAAGAGTGCAGGCAAGCAGGCTAAACGCCAAGATTATTTAGAAAATACAAACAAAACCAGAAGTGCTGGTTTAAAATGCACGTGTGCACACACACAAAACTTAACAAGAGACTTACGTACAAGGACCTGACAACAAACCGGAAAACTGAGTTTAACTTATCCAAGGAGAGTTGATTACTGAGTCAGAGCAGCTGAGAAAATCACAGATGAGTGACAGGTGTGAGTGTGATGGGTCAAAGGGAGCTGAGGAGAAAAAACACAAACTTATAACTCCCAGGCTGAACAGGGGCTGTGTGAAACAGCCCCTGTGTGTCTGACATCAATCTCATTTTGAAGAGAGTGGTGGGCGGACACTCAGCACAATTACTTCAGCCTAGTTTGGTGTTTGTGAAACCAATTTAGCCAGGATGCTCTAACAGGGCAATGGACAAGCTCAGCTTTGTTCTCTTATCCTGGATTAGTCAATTCTGCTTATATTAAACAACAGAGAGACAGATGACTAATAATATCTAAAAAACTGAAAAAACTGGCAGAAATAAACAAGGTAACTGAAACCTATTGATAAACGATGTAAATCTACAACAATTCATAACACAAACCTTAAACTTAAAACCGATTACTTTTTTTATAAAAGAATTTAAAAAATCAGGTTCTCTCTTCAAGACAAGTTTAGGTTTTTATCCGCTTGTGTAGATTAAGTCATCCAGGACAAGGGGATCCTAGCAAGTTGAATCAAAGGCAACCAGACTTCTTTTGATTTTTGAAGACATTTCACTTCTTATCTGAGGAGCTTTGATTCAGTTTGCTGTGACTACAGTTTTAGATCCACTGCAGCAATTAGCAACAAGTCATCTCTGTGAGCTGCGATGAGAAAATCGGACTCATTTCTTTTCCCCAGCCAATGTATTAATAGAAACAATAGTAGACTGACAAAAATAATTGGGTTCATGCAGGCTGTGTGGCATGGAAGAGCTACGATGTGGTTAACCCTGGTGTTTTATCAGAACCTGTCTGGTAGTTGGCTTACTTCAGGGCATCTGCAGAGTGGTGCTTTCATAACCTAGGTCAATTCAAGGCATGACCCGTGACAAGACTGTACCTAAAAAAGGGGATCATTAACTCCATGACTGAACTGAAGTGCTGTTGTTGTATTTTAGCCAAAGCATATCACAGACATTCAATTAATACACCAGGAAATCATGTTAAAGGTGAGAACTTTGAGTCCCTCAGAGAGAAATTTTCCTTTTACTGTCAAGAAAACAAAGTTTTCCCAAATTACATTTTACAACTGGTTATTTCTTAATGTTTCATGTGAATAATCAAAGAGCAAACATATTCGCTCTTAATAGGTTGTTGGGTCATTGATAGGTGGATTTACTTTATGATGTAGCTCCATCCGGTGGTTAGTATTGGACTTGCACTCCTCTTCAAAGCAAAATAAAAGAACAGCAGACAGAGCAGCTTTTAGATACAGACATCAGTTTACTAAGAGGAAGGGCCTAAAGATAGAACCAGTCTGTGAGAGAAACCAGAGAAATCAGAAGTCTGATGTCACCTTTGGGAGCCTAAATTAAGATGACAGGAAGTCTGGTATCACCATGGCAACAACAGAGGAAGAAGAGAAAGTATTAACCTATGTAAACATCAATAGAGACTACATCTAAAAATAGGTACAAAAGAGGTTGGTGCAAATGCAGCTTGGTATTATCCAGACACAGCAGGCTCACAGTTAGTGTGCTGAACGACTCTGTGATATTCCTTGGGGTTTAACAGCAGCCTTAACACTACTGAAGTCTCATTTTTTATAGAGAACATTGAGTAATCTGCAAGCAGAGCAGAAAACTATCAGCGTACAAAGTTAGACTCAGTGAAGCTGAGGTACTCAGTGTGACAGTAACATAACCAGCAGTGGCATAGAGAAACAACAGAAAGAATGAAGCTTTAGGAGGAGGGATTAACCCCTGAGGACCAATGTAGAGACACCAGCAGAGCTATTGTTCATGATTATAACAGGGCCATTGTACACATGACACACACACAAACGACACACCCATTACTCATTTACTTTGTCATTTCTTTATCTTTTATTTCCACCTAATCTAGAGTTCAAGTCAGGCCAAGTTTTCCTTTATTTAAATGCTTATTACAGAAAGATGTTTTTGTACTAGCATTTAAAAGAAGGTGAAAATGCAACATCCCAGATTCAACTTTAGAAATATTCAGCTTTGAGTTTCACTTTAATGCTTGAACGCCTTTTCAATGAAGGCTGCTGCACTATTAAAATGTTCACAAATATATTTTGTCTTTATGTAGCTGTATTCACAAAGCGTGTTTTTCTAGAAAACAAAAACAGGACTTCAGCAGCCACAGGGCTGAAGTTAAACCTCTACAGAAAGTAATGTTCTCCAAATGCAGGTCAGTCTGCTTCCAGCTGGGTGACTTTGCGGATGTTCAGGGCTTTTGGAGAGCTGCACGTTCAAGACTGCTCCAGTTAGGATTTAAAAATGGATGACTAAGGCAACTAAAATTAGAAATTAGTCCATAAGCTAAAGATGCAATCCCACAACACAGGTCGGTTACACAGTTTTCCCACAAGGGGAGGACGCCAACCCTCACCAGACCAAACACAAACACAGATGGACAAAGATCTTTTTAAAGCATCACATTATCAGCATGGATTGCTTGAATGTAGCTTTGTGTTCGTTTCTCCTTCTGAGCTCAGATCTTTAAAGCCTGCACGTTTCTGTTTTGCGCCGAAGATCTCATTGGCATCTTAAAATAAAAAATTGGTTCTCAGATTAACAACTGCTGTTTTTTATGACTGGAAGCACCAGAAGTTTAAGAAACAAGTAGCTAAAACTGCATAGCCACCACATTCATGTGAATAAATAGAAAATCATTTACTACACAGGGCTCCTGGGAGCTTTTAAAAAGGTAATAAAAAAGCATCAGGGAGGACACATAGGGAGCACTACTCTCCTCAACAAAAGGATCAGAGGAAAAGAAAATGAGGAAGAGTGGTGGTTAAGCTTTGATGAATGCCTCGGGATCACATCTTTATTTCCTTTCCTTGCATTTTGTCAAGATCTCTGCATGAATAAAACAGAACTCTGTGGTATCTGCTCAGTCAGAAACAAACTGCACAGTTTGTACAATTTAAATCCTGAATTAAGGTCACAGCTGCATAATTAATATCTAAAAGCAGCATTATCTCTTCACTACAAAAGCTACATGAGAAAAGTCAAAGGAAGCCAAGGAAGGTTAGGATGCTTTTAATTTTAAAAGCAAAACCATCATTAGCTCATTCTTATTACATCGCTCTGCTAAAGTCATCAGCTGTACCACTCCTCCGTCTTGTCCTTTGCCTCTCTTAATATTTGAATAACCAAACAGTATTCAAACTAGCAGTCAGCAGAGGAAGAACAGTATGACGAGCTAATCTGCCTTCAGTCAAGCAGGTAAAGTCCATGACCTCCATCTCCTTACCTTACGTTCCTCTTCTCCTGTAAATCAAAGCCACGGAGCTCTCAAAGTCGAGACACACACACACAAACATGTAAACAATGACAAACATGGTCTCACATGCTGCTCTTCTGAGGAGAGCCGATCGATCCTTTCCTGTTTTGGCTGAGGGAGCCCCCCATGGCATCAGCTGAGTCCTTGTTTGTTTCAGGTTTATCCCGGACACTGTCCTCCTCGTCCACCGTTCACCTCTGCTTCACTGCACCATCACAGCCCCACGACGAGCTACAGGGTACATCCATCCATCCAGCCTCCCTTCTCGTCGTCTCTGTAAACACGCTGCAGTATCAGGAGTACTATGAGCAGCTCTGGTGACAGTCCCGCCTCCTCGCTCTACTTCTCAGTCTCCATCACCGTCCTCTCTTTCAAACACACACACACACTAGAAACAAATTACATTCAGACTGCACTCTCACACAGCAAAATCATCAGTTTGGGAAGAAAGAAAAAATTAAGATGTGTAAGGGGGGGTTGTTTCTAAAAGGGCACACTAATCTAATCTGTGTGTGTGTCATGAGGGCATTTGGCAGGCTTTAGAGTATTGTTCAAGAGCGAAAGAGACTCTTCTATTGTTAGATGAACAGATCTGGGATCCAGGGGGAGGGAAAGATGCAGGGGGAGTTGGCGGGATAAAACACAGCACCACTTGTTCCCACTACCTGCTGTGACCCAAAACCCACAACACACATCTCCTTCACTCAGTTTGTTCACATACTTCACTGAGGTTTATCAAAAGACACGTTTTGACAACTTAATGCCAATATAGTAAGGACGCTGTGGTGCAAAACAGTTTCTTTAAGCTGACAACACAAAAAGGTTTTTAGAACTGTTACTATTCTGTGGGTGCCCCAGGTGGAACAGCAGCATAGTGGTTAGAGCTGTCGCCTCACAGCAAGAAGGTTGCAGGTTCGCATCCCAGCCTGGGGCCTTTCTGGGTGGAGTTTACATGTTCTCCCTGTGCACACG
>JAOXNZ010000001.1:16993995-17021171 GCA_028566095.1 Kryptolebias brasiliensis | reverse complement strand
AAGCACCCTCCCCACCCCTCTTTCTATTCTAGCCTCCCTACTCTATGACTTCTCTTGTAATGTGTGCCTTTTAAAACCACACAGCAAACTGTCCAGTTATAATTTTCTTTTTATTTATTTATTTATTTTGTGTGGGGTGGGGGGGGGACTTCTTAAATGAAATGCTGTTGAGCAAAACGTGACCTGTTCTCAGTCTGTACATATTCTAATTTGAAGAAGAACATAACAATTTTGGTAAAATACTATTAAAAACTGATCACAGGATCGGGCTACCTTTTTCTTCAGCAAAAAGCATGACAGAAAACTTGTGGGGTGTTTTTCAGAAGCAGGGGGATGGGAGTATACCGTGCTTCCTTTGCTTGGTTCAGACATTATGTGCGGTTGCAACCCCCATACTGTGTTCCCAAGAGAGGAGTGTAATGATGATGAAACAACTGATGATTCATACTTTACTGTCAGGGAGCGCTCCCTCACACACATGATTGAGCTGTCGTGTCTGGCCTTGACGCACATCTCCTCCTGTCTTTTTAGCCAGTTGCATTAGGTCACAACAACAAACATGGACATGTACAGATTAACATTCCAGCAAGATACAGTATCCATGGCTTTGCAAATTAAAGGGATAATTCAATTTTCTTTAAGTGAAATCCTGTGAAAAGTTTATGAAGAATTATTATCTTACCCATTGTACATATCTTTTTGAATGACCTCAACTTGGAGAAAAAATTTAATTCTGACCAGAATATAACAATAGTTAGCTGCTGATGAACTATTTCCACTTGCAGGTAAGACATACATGTAATGACAATGATGTAAAGGTTTATAACCCCACTTCAAAAAATTCAAACTACTGCTTTAAATATCCTGTACTCCTCTGTATTTATCTGTATCCTCCTCACTCTCAAACCATTACCATCTTATCAAGAAGAGGTTGGGACAAAAATAAATAATTACTCTATAAAGCCTTACCACTTGTGCCAAATGGGCCATCTTCAGCTGCAATTAAAAAAAGCAATGCTACATTATTTTATTACCTCATGGGTTCTGACACATCAAGTCATTCAACAGTATGAATAAGGTGATAGTCACATTTTTCAGCCATTCTGTTGCTCCATGAGAAGAATTTTGAAGGCCTAGGTGTGTTTGTGTGTGTGTGTGGTGGTGGTGGTGGGGGGGGGGTCTGACATGCTCAGTGGGATCTGTCTAAACACTGATAGAGCTCTGCAGAGCTTCCTCCTGTCATCTAAAGACCTGACTGCTCAAACAAAGACTGACCCTGTGCATCTGTCAGAGACATGCCACAGGTATGTGAAAAGCAGGAAATAATCCTTTCTTCCAGTTTCTTCATGTGTGCTTGCATGTGGTTATATGTTTTGACTGTGTGCAGTTGCTGAAAGATTCCTTAGTTTATTACATGTGTGACTCAAGGACGGGGTTTTGTGCATGTATTACATACTATTATAGAGTGAATAGGAAAAACTTTGTTCTGATAAGATTAAACTCTGAGCAGACATGCATCCTGTTCCCCCGTGCTTTTCTAACCCTAACCTACTGAGAGGCTGATGGGCTTTATGGTCCCTTTGGACTCATAAAGCTGCCAGACCCTAGATGCAGCACACTCCACCAACCATGTCACTCGCAGGTCTCTCCATATCAGTAGAGTATGTCAAGTGTGCCACGGGATGTTTAATGGCTATCTCTTGCATGCTGTGGAGTGTTAAGATAACAAAAGCAGGTAGTTTCTCACCCCCTCACACTGCTGCATCCTTTTGGAAGTCATTTACAATCACTCATCGTGTGACAGAAAAGCAGGGGGAGTAGGAAGGATGAGGAGGCAAAATAAACAGGATCGTAAAAAGTTTAAAAGTAGGCAGGCAGTAAGCAGATAATGTCTTTCTTAAATGTCTTTCAGAGCACCCAAGTGAACACCCTCCACCTGCTACACCAACTATTTAAATTGTCTTTAAAATTTCTGGGGTTTCTTTTTTCTTCTTTCATTTTATTTGTCTTGGATAAAACAGTGTTTTGTTTTTTTGTTGTTGTTTTTTTTTTTTAAATTGGTTAATTGTTTGACCAAACACACACACACACCAACAAATGAAGCTGAAAAAGAAGTAAAAGAAACAAAAAAGGAAGAAGAAACAAATGCTTAAGGCCCATTGAGAGTATATTTCAAGAAAACGCCTTTACTCTGACTCTCAGCCTGGCAGCTGTGTGATCAAAATAAATAGCAGCAAATGGGTTGTTATAAATTTGTCAAGATGTGTAAATGATCCCCAAAGACAACAGTAGAACAAAAAAGAGTATCAACTCTCACGAGTGCAGAAATGTAGCCAAACCAAATACAGTATTGTTCTGTCTTCATTATATTTCTTGAATATGACTTGGCAGGAAGATAAATGCCTCCCCAACATCAAGACTCTAACGATGATGGCCCAGTGTCCACAGGTTTATTGACGTTGCATAAAAAGAAAGCGTAAAACTAAAACATACACAAAACCGTTATTAACGCTATGCCATTTAACAGATGCAGAATGTACCACACAACTCACTAGAGATATCGATTAAAACTTGTGCTTTCTATGAACTTCAAATGTAACATACAACAAGAGATGTATGCATATGTTGCTGAATTGCTCACAAAAAAGCATCAGGTTTCAGAGACAGTTTTTAACTTGTTTTCTCTTAGTTAGCAGCTACAAAACACAATTTCCTGTTGCTGACATCATGTGACTCTGAAAGTTCTTTTACAAGTCACCTCAAGCTGGGACTTAGCCACCTTCTTGTTGTCTCTGTGTGATTTCTGAATGGACTGAGTCGGCAAGAGGGATCGAAGCCAACCCACCCCTGATTCGCCTTTGTGCCATGAAGTGAGGTAGTTACAAAGCCGAAACAGTTGACATGTGAAAAGGTATGCTGACTAAAATTGTGATGAGATGATGATATATGGTCTGTGCAACCACTTGGTCACAAGATTAAACAACAACAAACAGAACAAAAGACCAATGATGACACACAGCAACTTCATATTTAGTTTAAAATCAAATGGTAACCACAAAGAGAATTGCTAAACTCAATTAATTCATCATGTTAATAAGAACAATACAAGAGAGATGTCAGTCATACATTTATTGCACTCCATGTCTACACAGCTCAGTTCTGCTCCACACCTCTTTTGGTTCTGCGATGCTTACTTAAATTCTGAAAGCTCACGCCTATGTGGGTCCGACTCCATTGGTGATTTATGAACAGCCAGAGGCAGCATAAAGATGGACTGGTCTTTGCGACCATTTCGCAAAACTGTTTTGTGAAACAGCCTTTAAAAGAGCCGCATCGAAATGTAAAACAACAACTTGTGTAAAACAACCATTTACCATCACTACATTCGCACTCAAACATATGTACATACAGCAGATGTTTGATTGGCTGAGCAATCAAAAACAACATTACTGACTTGTGTGTAAATATAAAAAAAAAAGAAAGATCAACAAAATATGCCTTTAGAAAACAATATATTTATATTATTCCAAACTGTAAATATCCCATGGAGCGACATTTAATCCATTATTCAAAAATGAAAAGATTATGTGACCACAGCAAACCTAGCAAAAGATTATTTTCCACCAAAACTAACAAATCATGCAAGGAGGGCATTAATCAAAGAAGAAGGAAGTCAAAGATAACCCTGGTTAAATTGAGCAGCTCTTCTTCAGAAATGGGAATACCTGTTCATAAGACCATTATAAACAACAGAATGACAGGAAAAGCAATTGATTAAAGAAAAATTTAAGTCCATCAAAAACAACACCATGTCTGAGGCAAATCTACCACCTCTCATGCTGAGAACATCTTCCCTCAGTGAAGATGGTGGTGGCAGCGTCATGCTGTGGGAATGTTTTTTATCAGCAGGAACTGGGAAACTGGTCAGAGTCAGAGGAAAGATGGATGGAGCAAAATACAGAGATATTCTTGAGAGGAACATTTTGGAGTTTCCCAGAGATTTGAGACTGGGACAGAAGTTCACCTTCCAGCAGGACAACGACCCTAAACACGCTGCTGATTTTTTTTTTTTTTTTGTGCTTATGTTTTGCATTATTCACAGATTTGGGCTGTGTGTCTTTTTTATTTTCACTTGTGACAAAACTACTTAGACTAAATGTGATCTAACTTTATCCAGACATATGAAGGACTGAATGAGGGTTATGACTAGACTCAACATTAAAATCATGCAAATCAGCTTTGAGTCCATTTTTATTTCTACTCTCATTTTGTAATTGCAGGGCAGCTCAGAGATTGGAGCTTAAAGGTGTTCAGGCTTACAGCGACCTGGAGGGGTTGCAGGGGCTGCACACTCTACCTACAGCCATTGTAGATTACAGAGGGGTGCGCCTGTCTGCTCAGGGTCTGGCTCCTGGCTTGGAAAGCTCAGAGCAGGACCAGGAAGCTTCTCCTGCTTCAAGGTGGGCTGATTTTTCTATGTGAGACAGAGCTGAGTTAGGTGTTTTATTGTGATTTTACTACTAACTGCTTTTCTCCTTCTGTGTTTAGAGGTTTGCTCTACGGGGTGAATGCAGGGCCCCAAGAGTCCACCCAACGCCGGCAGCTGCTGTCACTCTTGGCTCACTCTGCCAAATCTCTTTCGATTCAGAGACATGTTGTTGTGGCACCCAACAGTTACCAGGTCCCACTGTTCACCTCAGTGGATGCTCAGGGGCTGCTGGGGGCCGACAGGAGGTTCTATTTACTCGATGTGTTCAGGACCTTCCCAGCTGATGCCAACTTTTGCCCAGAAGAGGAGAGACAAAATCAGACAACTACTGAAGAAGAGGGGAGTAGTAAAAGCAGTAAAGAAGAAGAAGATGAGGAGGAAGAGAAGAAACGTTGTGAGAAAGAAGCAGAAGGCTGGCCAGAGAATTATAAAACCACCTCTGGACTTCCAAAGAGTTTTCCTCACAGACTCTGTAGGCTGAGGCCAGAGCTGCTGCAGGCTTTCATCCAACATAAGTGAGTTCAAAATGAAAGAAAACACTTCTAAAGTCAATTAAGAAAACATTTAAATAAAGTTGAATATTTTGTTTGCATTTTTAGACATTGCCAGTTCACTCAGCATGTCAGGGAGAAGTTAGATAAAAATGGAGGCTTTGAGGAATGTGCAACAGCCAGTAAGAAGTGTTTAGTACATTTAAACAAATACAAGTCCAAGCTAGGGTTAAGTAATACATTTAATATTGGACCAATTCTTTTATTCTCGCAGACGACTCTCGGGCAACAGATGCAGTGCAAGCTGCGTGTAAAGAAGTGGGATCAGTTAGTAACATTATCTTTGAGATGCGATTCAACCCAAATGTTTTCTCTCCAGGTACGCAATTTTAACTGTGCATTCACAGAAAATAATACAGACACATATATGAGCCAATCTGATGGGGCACATGCCTCCTGTGTTTTGTATTTAGGGATACGTTTTCCTCCTAGTGAAAGTGCAACGACAGGTCTACAGGAGAGGTTACTGAGAGAAGCTGCAGCTTTCATCGTCACACACCAGATACCAGCTTTTGTGAGTGGCTTCATTCTGTTAGCATCCTGTCACAGGCATATTATATGTTAAAATACACTCAGTTCACCTTATGTTTGTGTGCATTTGCAGTTGCAGTCTTGCCAACAGAGCAACGAGGCGCCAATGGACGGAGCTTCTCTAAAACAGATGCTGCACCTAAGAGGCATAAACCTGCGGTACCTGGGGCACCTCGTCAAGGATATTTCCCAGTCAGAACACAAGGAATCTCTAAGGCATATAAGGGTTTGTCTGTTTTTTTTTCTCCTAAAAACAAATTAAAAAAACTCTTAATGCAACCGCCTTTTAGCTACAATATCTCTTTGTCTTCAACAGAGATCAGCGATGGGTGAAATTTTTATCCGCTCAACAAGAAGAGTGTTCAATAATTTCCTCCAGGTAGTTTACATTGTTTTATAATGATCCCTGTTTTTTAATCTCCAAACACCTTTTTCTGTAGAGGTGGTGTGGATTCACATCAGAAAATGAAAGGCGGCCTGTGATCGTACGTATCTTTGCAGGGTGTGGACGTGCCGAGTCTTGCTGCAGCCATCAGTCACTTCCTCAGCTGCCTGTTGGTTCACCACTTCACTCCCTCTCCTGTGGGGGAGGAGACAAAGAAAAAGTCAAGGCGGCGTGGCCGCAGCACGGGGGCCTCTGAGAACACGCCCTGGAGCATGCTCACAGGAGCTGAGTTGTGGAATCTGGTTTGCCAAGATGCTGTTGAAACTTATGACATCTCTGACAGTCTCGGGTGAGGTGAACTAGTTCTTGTTAAATAAAACAGAAGGCAATGATTTGCAAATTTCATAAACTCATATTTTACTCACAATGGAACATAGTAAACATATCAAATGTTTAAACTGAAAAAGTTTACTATTTTTAAGAAAAAATATGCTTATTTTGAATTTGATGGCAGCAGTACATCTCAAAAAACTTAGGGCAGGGCTAACAAGAGGTTGTAAAAATAAGTGAACAGCTGGAACCTTTTGCAACTAATTAGGTTAATAAGCAACAGGTCAGTAAGAGGACTGAGTATAAAAAGAGCATCTTAGAGAGACTCAGAAGTAAAGATGAGCAGAGGTTCACCGTTCTGCAAAACACTGCATCTGAAAATAGTGGAACAATTTCAGAATGATGGTCCTGAACAAAACAATTTGGAAGTCCTATCATCTACAGTTCATTATATTATCAAAAGATTTCAAAACTCTGGAGAAATCTCTGACCTCAAAGGACAAGACTGAAAGTCAGTATTGGATGACCGTGATCTTCGTACCTTCAGGCGGCTCTGCATTAAAAATAGGTCTGATTCTGTTCTGGACATCACTGCATGGCTCAGGAACACTTCCACAAGTCAGTGTAATTAAACACAGTTTGCCTTGCCATCCACAAATGCACATTAAAGCTTGATCATGCAAAGCAGAAGTTGTGTGAACACGATCCAGAAATGCTGCTGTCTTCTCTTGGCCAAAGCTCATTTAAAATAAACTGAGGCAAAGTGGAAAAACAGTTCTGTAGTCAGACTAATTAAAGTTTAAAATTATTTTTGGAAACCATAGACTCCACGTCCTCTGTACTAAGGAGGAAAAGGCCCATCCGGCCTGTTATCAGAACACAGTTTAAAAGCCAGCCTCTCTGATGGTATGGGGGTGCATTAGTATCCATGGCATGGACAGCTTACACATCTGAAAAGGCACCAACAATGCAGAAAAGTATATACAGGTCTTAAAACAACATTATGATCCCATCCAGACATCCCTCTCAGGGAAGGTCTTGCATATTTCAGCAAGATAATGCTGAACCACAAACTGCATCCAATACAGCAGCATGGTTTCATACTACAAGAGTTCAGGTGCTGAACTGACCCGCCTGCAGTCCAGACCTCTCACCATTAGAAAACATTTGGTGCATCAGGAAATGTAAAATCCAGCAAAGACCCAGAACTGTTGAACAGCTAGAATCTTACATCAGACAAGAATGGGACAACAATCCCTCCAAAACCTCCAGCAGCTGCTCTCCTCAGCTCCTAGACGTTTACAGACTGTTGTTAAAAGAAGAGGGGATGTTTCATAGAGGGAAACGTGGACCTGTTCCGTCTTTTTACCTCCGCTAAGGAAGTTATCTTTTTGGTTGTGTTGGTTTGTTTGTTTGTTTCGCAAGATTACTTAAAAAAACTAATAAACAAAATTTGATGAAATTTTCAGTAAATGTTGAGGTTGTTGCAAAACACAATAAATATTTTGATGGTGATCCAGATTATGATCGGATTGGACTACTGTTTAATGATGCTATGGCTTTGGTGGAGATTTGCGCTCTCCCAGACCTTCTAGTTTGAGATGTGTTGCTGCCATCCAACTCAACATTACCTTATATCAGGGTTTAACTGTTCTTTTTATGTGACAGCTCTGGTCTGAACCACCTGGTGGAGCAATATGGTCTTCAAAAAATTTCCCTGCTCAGAGAATTCTGTTTAAAGACAGGAGTGCAGGTACCAGCTAAATAAAACTTGGATTTAGTGCATTACTAAAAACTAATAACAAAAATAGCTGCAAGGAAAAAAATAAAACAAAAAATTCTAACTTTCTGTCTGCACCAGTTGAGATTGAGAGACTACTTCTTCGACAACCAAAACAAAGCCCCCATCAGTCCAGATGACATCCTCAACATCTTCCCTGTGGTGAAACACATTCACATGCCGACCGTGGATGCTTCAAAAGCATACCGTGCTGCACAGAACTCCATTCAGAAGGGTAGGTTTTTTAAAATAATTGCTCAACGTGTTTTTGATTAGATCTGTTTTTTGTTATTAATTATCATTTCACATTCTGTACAAAAATGGCTGTGGGTTTCTCGATTGCAGGTCTGCTGGATCAGGCCCATGAGCAGCTGAAGGAGGCAGCCTTCCTGTTTGGCAGGGTCTGTGATGATCTGCACCCCGAGGCGTGTTATTGCCACAGCCTGTTGGCCAAGGTGACCTACCTGCAGGGAAAGGCAGCTGAGGTATGCCCACTACTCTACATTCCTGCACATATACATTGGAGGGTTACATCTTAACTGAACTGACTTAATGACAAGCACACTTGAAGGTATTTTACTTGCATGAACCAATTATGGGTGGCGGTGGATCAGGAGTAGCACATGTATCTGTTGTGCAAAATTTAAGGCTAAAATATTGTTGTTTTTTACTTTATTACATTAATAATGTAAGTTTCAGTTACCATCTTTAAAATTTTGCTATTAACTATTTGGAGTCAACACTGTCTGTTAGCAAAATATTTCATTAACTGCTGGACAGATTTTAATGAAACCCTCAGGAAATGAGAGCCAACTCAAGATGGTCACCACAGCCTACTGACCTTACAGAAAACACAGAAATGCCTGTAATTCAGTCAGTTTTACAGATATTGAGCTAAAATTTGACGCAGTAGTAACAGAGTCATTCACAATACATATTCTAAGCGTAACAACCCACAATAACATATGAGATCTCACATAACTACAGCACCATCATTTCTCAACATAAGATGATCTTTCTCTAAAACTCTGGCATGAAAGGTGGCGGGTGATAGGCAGTCCTTCAAGGGAAGCTAGGCTTTAATTTCATGTAGTTTTATACATTAATTACATTACCTGAATTGTAAAAGAAAATACTTTAATGCTGAATTTACACATATTGCACTTTCTGTTAATGTCAGAGTACTGTCAGTGTGTTTCTTTTAACTTCAACAATTCAGCTTCTTCAGCAAATTTCAGCAAAGTTATTTAACACTCAGCATTTACAGCATTTTCACAGAAAATACAGATTCTCTAATATCAGAATGTTTTACAAGACTGAATAATAATTCTGCGTGACCAGTTTGCCTTTTTATTACTATTATTGTTCAGGCTCGCAGTGTGCAGCTGAAGACAGTGGTCATCAGCGAGAGGGTGCTTGGCTTTGACCATCCTAACACTATTCAGCAATATGTGAGTACAGCTGTGCATTTGAATATCTACACTTCTGTCCAGTTGGCACAGTGTGATTAACATGATTGTGGTGTTATCCAAAGGCCCTCCTGGCTGTGTATGTGTATGCTGGAGGGGAGACGGTCCTGGCTCAGAAGTGTCTTCTCAGAGCTCGCCTGCTGATGCTAACGGTTCACGGAGAAGACCACCCGTACACTGCAACACTGGATGTAGGTCACAGCAACTAAAATAAACCTTCACTGCATGCTTGTACGAGAACGTATTGCAGTATAATAACAGAAGAAATGCAGTTTTTGCACCACTCACGGCCTTCTGATTGTTTCCTTGCAGAACTGTCTTGGTCTGGTTCTGGCAGGAGATCAGACAGGACTGTTCTTAAAGAATGCTCTGAGGCTTAACACTTCCTTCTTCGGAGCTACAAGTCTACATACTGCTCTCAGGTAATATCTCACTCAAAGCACACCTGTTATTGCCCGCTATTGAAGCTATTGAAGGCAAAAGGGTGATAATATTTTTACCTTTGCATGTGTGTCTATTTGTTTCCAAATCATCACTGTTTCTCTCGCTTCATTCTCCATGCAGTCAGCACCTGCTGGCCCAGTGGATGTGCAGTAAGGGTGACTACAGAGGTGCCATGACACACGAGAAAGAGGCCCTGTGTGCTTTCACCACAATGGTTTGTAACCATGTGTGACTGAGAGACTAAATGTGGTAGACTGATTGTGTTAGCACGTCATCTTACGGTTATATTCTCTTGTAGTTTGGAGAGGATCACCCTCAGACACGCTCCAGCAAAGAGTTCCTGAGCACCATCACCAAGCAGGCAGTGAAAGTAGAACGAACTCTCAGGCAGGCAGGAGCTGAGTGCACTGAGCAAACCGTAGAGGTATGGATCTGAGCTAATGTGCATACTGTTTCACAAAAAAAGAAAAATTGCTTCACCTTCCCGTCTTCTCCATTGTCAGTGTCTCAGCCCAACGACTGACACCATTCTGGAGCAGATGGTTCTGGTGACAGGGATCAGAAGGATTACACGCAGGTAAATATGATAAAAATCCCTTCAACCTCATTCATACTAATTTATACTAATTCATGCTAATTTTGAGTCTAATGATTTATTTGAACCTTTATTTTCCGAGTGTGGAGTTATTAACCAACATACAACTTTGATATTTTTTAAAAACAAGAATTGGGTGCACAAACTTGAATTTATTGTGGATTTTCACCTAAATTTTTTATTAATTGGTGTTGAAGGACCTAGACTATCTTTTAACTCGACAGGACCAAAGCTTATTGACTTCTCATTGGTGATCATGATTGACTGCAGCTGGTAGTTTCTCTTTGCCAGCATAAAAAAAATTTGTGTGACATCCCTTATTGGATTGACTAAAACTCAGAACAATGAGAAAGTCCAAGGAACTCAGTGAAGATCTGTGAAGGAGAATTGTAGATTTACACAAGTCAAGAAAGTTATTGGGAGCCATTTTTAAACAAGTTTCGATCCCAAGATCACCAATTCAAACAACACAGTTTTTCTGATGTGTCACCACTTTGCCAAGGTCTAGAAGAAAATGTCTCCCTCAGATGAAAGGAAACTGGGTAACCAAGACTTAAACTGGAACAGCTGGAACACTAGTGTCACCGTCCACGGTAAAGAGTTTTACTCAGAGGGTGCCAACTAAAGGAGGAGCCCCTGCTCCAAAAGCGACATCATCAAGCTCAACCTGCCCGCATGGATGAGCTAAATACCTTCAGGAGAAAAGTATCATAGTCAGACGAGTTAAAGATTGAGATATTTTTCCACAGTGACAAGGAGTACTGTATATGAAGCATTTAAAGAGAATTTAAAGACTAATGTGTGGTTACAAATAAACTCAAAACTTGTTCTATATTTTTAGTACGCTGTCTTTTCTAAAATCCCTCTCATGACTCTAATGTATTTTCACAGTGACAGGCTCCAGGAGTATAAGCAGAAACACTTGGAGCGAAAGCTTGAGGCAGCGAGACAACTGGGACTCAAACTTCCATTTGAGTTTCCCGTCTCAGATGCGAGGTGTGGAAAGGAAGCTGAGGACGGAGGAAACAGGGCAGAGGAGAAAAACAGCGAGGGCCAACAGCAGCAGCAGGAGGAAGCCGCTTCTCCTGAGAGTGCTGGAAGTGTGTTAGCTAATGGTCACGGGGCAGAGCCAGAGAAAACTGATGAAAACGGCGACAGAGAAGGGGCAGGTGCTGGTCAGATAAAGTCAAACTCGGGGGAGAAAAATGGAGATGGGGACGTCTTAGCCAGCCCATCTGTCCTTAAAAGTACACTAACCTGGGCAGATGTTGTTTCGAAGCCAAGCAATGGAACAGGAAGCAAAGCAGTAAATGGAGTAGATAGTGCTGCTGCCAACGGGGCAGCTGAGGAGTGAAAACACTGCACACAATGGCTTGTGAACAAGTTTAACTAAAGTCTCTGCTGTAAGATGAAACTCTCCCAGGGTTTAAAATGTAAAGTGATTCAAAGAACAGAAAGACAGCCTTAAGAAAAAAGATGAGTATTACTTTATGTTGTAACGTTTTGCTGTCACAGATGCTGTGAGAGGCTGTGCTGTTTTAGCCTCTTTTTTCTCTCTCTTTCCATAATAAACTTTTTACTTTGGTGTAATAAATATCTGTTCCCTTTTTTTAAACAACAACCTTGTTATTGTTGCTTGACTTTTACCTAAAACTCAATAAATATGTAAACATTATGTGTAAAATATATATCTGGTTAAAACGGCTAACCCAAACACATGAATAGATAACATGAAGTCTTCTTATGAATTCAAATAACAAAAGTAGATATTTTTGTTGTAGTTTAGGATTTTAACCAAACTATAGATCAGTGGCTAAGAAGGACAAAATCCAGATTTGTGGGATAATTCATTTATTTAAAAAGCTGTAAAATCTATGTCAAGTTAAAAAAGGAAAGAAAAGTCCACTGTTATCTATCATCAGATTCAGAAGTTTCTGAGAGAGATGTTTGTTTCAGGATAATCTCCAAATCTGAGCAGTGTAGGTACTGAGGCTCGGGTGGCTCAGCCCAAAAAGACCGTGGGAGTCTGATAAGGCTGTCAGAGGGAAAAGTGATAAGTGCTGTGTCACTGAAGATGTCTATCAGATGGGAAGGACACGGTAGCGGTCTCTCCTCACACAAACCCACAACCTTACTGATGTAGCTGTAGTCCCGCTTCAGCTCCCTTTCAATGGTCCTGCAACAGTAAAAAAAACATCACTCTATCTCTTACCTATTTGTTAAAACATCACATTCATTATGCACGTCTTATACAAACCTCTCCCTCATGCCGTTGAAGCTGTTCCCAATGATCGCCACGAGAGTCAAACACTGTGCGCTCCAGTTCCTCCACAGAAGGTTGTTGTACAGAGCTTTTCCACAGTGCATTAGATAAAACAGGGTGGGCTTAGTCGCCTGACGCTTCCCCTCCTTTAGAATACAGAGAAACGGGATGGACATGTTTTTTTTCGCCATTTGTTGATTTCATAATATTTAAAACAATGAATGCACAGTTAAAACAAATTAAAAGCAAAGTGAAATTGTTAGAAAAATCATCTTAAGTATCAGCGGCTGCACACCATCTGCAGCCAAAGCAACAAAGCGGCTAGCTGGGTGGGCGCGGTTTGCGCTCCTTGTCAAGCAGGGTTATCAGCTGGGAATGCTCTGTCAGAACCAGCAACTGGCTAAACTATGTGATTGATAAAAACAAAAAAGTTTTTTCACTTCCAAGATCCAAACGCGATGAATAAAGTCAGTATATTAAAAGGAGATGAAGAATTAAAGGTTCTGTGTAAAGCAGTAGGTATTTCTGGTATTTTTGTTTTATTGATCCTGTTGCATTTATTTTGTCAGCTGTTAAAGGACACCATAAACTTAGATCGTGCTGACAGGTTATCCCTGATTTAAGCAAATCTCCATTTAAGAGGAGGCTCCTCCCTTCTCCGCTCATCATCTCTTGCACACAGGGCATCGCCTAGCGGACCCTAAAGGACACTGAACCCAGTGGTGCAATGGTGAGCACTGATCACATCTGTAAACTACTCTCCTGAACACCTTTGAGTTATATAAACTAGTTCTCACAAATCACACACTGCAATGCTCTAAAACATACTGGTATAATAATAATAACAATCTGTAGTTTGATTTGTAAAATGGCAGCAGCTACCTGTATTGTACACCTGAAAGCAGTTTTTCACTTGTCTGGCAGAATAAAAGACACGAGTTACGATCAGCTAACCTCATTTTCCATGAGTACAGTCAAACCCAGCTCTTTCAAAACGTCCCTCTCAGCAGAGGAGAATGCAGGATCATAAACAGAGCAGTCCTGCACTGGGATCTACCGGTAAAGGAACAATAACTTGGATTAAACAGAGTCTCATAGGTCTTAGTTATAACACGGATGGAGTCTATCCTCTGACCTGTCCAGCATCCAGAAGCAGCAGCAACATGGCAAGCTGGTACCGAGCTGAGACACAAGAAGAGAAGGATCCAAGGCCATAACACACACACTCCAGCTGTTGATAGTGTGTGTCTTCTGGGTTCCTCTCCAAATGGTCCGTTGAGTCATTTCTCTCTGGAAGTCCTGATGCTACCAGGAGCAATTGTTCTGAAGATGACATTGTGATTAAGTCACAAACTACATCATTCACAAATCAAACGAAATATCTGGTGTCAGGTTCAGTAGTGCAACATACTCACTTTTCCACTGTGACCAAAAATCCTCGCATCTTAGTTCAGACCTAAGAAAACAAAATATTTGGATATTTAAGACGGTTTATGGACAAACATGGAAGAAGATATAATTTTATCGAGTCTGTGTGATTTCTTACACCGTGTCTCTGATTCTTCTGATAAGTTTCCCGACATCCAGATGCTCCTCCTGGTGGAAGAATGATGTTGAAGAAACTTGGTGAGATTTAAATTTCTTCGGCGCACCTTTTCGCCGCCGAGCTACTTTCCATTCCTCTGAGGTGTCCGACATTTATGCGTACTTTCAAGTGTCGAGTGCTAGAAAGAAATGTCATAAAATTACGCGTCTTATCACCAAAGTTAACATTTTAGGCGCTTTGAGCTATTGACTCTCGGAGACACATGGGACTAGTTTAAATGCGACACACGAAGTACTACTTCCGGTGTTTTGCCAAATTCTGTTTTCGATAAAAAATGTTTCCAGGGTGTTTCTACATTCTGAAGCCTAGTTAAAATATTGTATGGTCAACAGATTTATTGTTAAATTAATCATTCAACGACCTTATAGACACAACGGACACTTTTTTTAGGATTTAATCTGTGTTGTATAAATTTTAAATGTGCCAGTTTCCCTTAAATTTCCGGCGAAAATTATTCTTGTGTACAAATTTTGATGCAACACCATCAAACCGGAAGCACTTTCTTGTACGTTACACCAGAAACCTTCTACGTTCGCTGAAGAGTTACATCTAGTTACCGCTTTAAAAATATGTGCTGGTGATTTCTAAGGAAGATAATAAAATAGAATTTCGGTAAGTTAGCTAAAATTAAATACGGCACATTACGTAAAAAAGGAAATTATTTAATGTATCCTTTATTTTTCAGGTCACAATGTTCGCTTTTGCTAACTGTTAGCTTCCGCTGCGTAGGTCTGTTTAGTGTTTATTTTTCAACGTTCCCTAACTAGCAACTTTTTTTTATTATTGCATGTTTAACTTGTTTTTAGTTTATATTAATCTAAAAATAATTAAACCGTAATTATGATTGTCTTCCCCGAGCAAGCTATAAATAACTAAAAATCCAAGTTTCATTATCATAAACATGCTGGATGTTCAAGCATTTTAGTTTTTTTTCTGCAGAACTTAAAGTCTACATGTATGTATCTTATACATTAGATTGGTACCATTGAATTATTTGGACATCGCAGTTCTAAATCAGAACGATATGTTTTTATTTCTGTTATACAGAGATGTCAATGTCCCATCTTTACGGGCGGAGGGAGGAGGAAGAGGAAGGTGTGGAGGTGGAGAGCTTTGAGGTGACAGACTGGGATCTAGCCAATGAGTTCAACCCGGACCGTCGCAGATTCAGGCAGACTAAGGAGCAGGCAACTTATGGCATCTGGGCCGAGAGGGATTCAGATGAAGACGAGAGGCCCAGCTTTGGTGGCAAGAAGTAAAACTTGAGCTTAATTTTGTCCCAAAATCCTTTTGTAACCTTAACTACCAACAAAAGACTGAGCTAAATGTGTGTCATTTTCTTTGCTAGATCTAAAGACTACACTGTTCCAGTGAGCTTTGTGAGTGGTGGTGTGCGTAAGACTGCAGCTGAGGAGAAGCAGCAGGAAAAAGAAGGAGGCTCCGACGACTCTGATGATGATGATGATTCTGCTGCACCTCCTCCTCCTTCACGTGTGACTGCACCTAGAAAACTCCAGATGGTAATTTTATTTACATGCAAATTTTGCCCACTGCTGTGCAATCTTTCAAATAAAGTTATTGAAACAATAATATGACATATCAATAACATGTTTTGATAGGGTAATTTCCGTGGGCATCAGTCCCAGAGGTTTGCTGGTGGTGTACAGTCTGGACAGGGTATCGGCAGCTGGGAGAAACACACAAAAGGGATTGGACAAAAACTTCTGCAGAAAATGGGCTACCAACCTGGAAAAGGCTTGGGCAAGAATGCTCAAGGTGGGTACATTGAATAAAAATAGCTTATTTATTTATTAGAAATGTTGTAAATGATTTGCATTTCAAAGGGAATCTGATGGCGTTTGAAATACTTTGATATGATTCACTTCTGCAGGTATTATAAACCCAATCGAGGCAAAGGTTCGTAAAGGTAAAGGAGCAGTCGGTGCTTATGGCAATGAGCGAACTCAACAGAGTCTTCAGGACTTTCCTGTGGTTGATTCGGATGAAGAAGAAGAAAAGGTAAGGGGCTGATAAAAATATCTTTGGCTCTTTTTTATATTTGTGGTTGATTTTGTCGCTCTAATGCTAATTTAGTTATAATGTCATAATGTTTTTATTTGTCTTGGTGTAGGAATTTCAAAAGGAACTTGGCCAGTGGCGTAAAGATCCGACTGGTTCTGCAGTAAAAAAGAAACCTAAGTACTCCTACAAAACTGTCGATGAGCTGAAGGCTAAAGGTAAAATGGCAAATCGAAGCGCACCTGCATCTGCAGGGGAGCTGGCACAGGTTAAGGTAGGTTTAAATTTTGCTCTTTTGCTTGTTTTAAATATATTTCATAAAATAACGTATGTTGAACATATGTAATGTTGAAGCTTTATAGTTTTATTAGTCTTTAGCAATTTAAGTAAGTTTTAGTTACATTCATGCCCCTCAACAAGTAGTGCTTGTTACAGAATAAAGTGACTTTTTCAGGCATCACAGAGTATATCTACTTTCAAACCCCTCTGATTTGTATCATTTTCACTATTGTGCAGACAGATAACCTGCTTCTCACTGCTTCCAACTGTCTGGTAGTAATCTGTATTCTAGTTAAGTGACTGGTTAGGCTCAGGCACTAATTTTATTTTGATCCTTGATGAGGATAGCAGAAACTATGTGACAGTGTACAAATGCTGCTGATCCATTTGGGGTTATTCTAATACAGCAGAATATTCATACATGTCAGTGTTTATAATACAAAGTGTTTATCACTCACTGGACAGGCCATGTAACCAAAAATTAGGGTCCAAATGATGAGTATAATCCACTATACCACTGCCATCAACTCAAAATCATTTGTTTGTATTTTTTTCTACCCATAAAAGCACATTAATGTCTGCCATTTTTGCTTTGTAATCTATGTTCCACCATATTCCTCATGTTTTTAGGTAATAGATATGACTGGAAGAGAGCAGAAGGTTTACTACAGTTACAGTCAAATGTCCAACAAACACAGTGTTCCTGATGAAGCTCCTCCAAGCTTGTCCGCTCGAGAACAGAAGGGAGCTGGCTTTGCTCTTCCTGAGCTTGAGCATAACCTGCAGCTTCTGATAGACCTTACAGAACAGGACATTTTACAGGTAAGAGAAAACGGAGGGTATTTGGCAACAATTGTAACTGACAACTGTTTGTATTTATAGATCAAGAGGTTTGTTTTAAGATTTGTCTGTCTACAAAATTTCTAAGCTTTCTTTTATTTTTTCTCCTTTCATCTTTTGTAGTCTGCCAGACGTTTGCAGCATGAAAACGATGTAGTGGTTTCTCTGAGCCACGAGTCCCAAGCTTTGCAGGGCAGACTGGAGGCAGAGCAAAAGGCCATCCAAAGAATGGAAGCTGTGTTGGAATTAGTGGAGCGGTTTCCCTCTGAGGAGACAGCACCTGGAGAAGGACCAACCCTACAGGTTTGTGTTACAGCAAACACACACTGACTAGCTACAGTCAGCTGGCTATTCTTGTTTAGTACCTCCAGCTGTATTTTTGTAAATTATAAGGCTAATTTTAGTGCTCTTCTGTTCAGGAGTGTGCTCAAATCTTTGAGACATTACAAACTGAGTATTATGAAGAGTATAAAACGATGGGGTTGGCGGACCTGGCTGTATCTGTTGTTCATCCGCTGCTTAAAGAGAAAATTTTCTCATGGGACCCTTTGAAGGTATTTTTTTACAAGTGGAAGAAACCATTTGTTTTAAATAAATTATAATATTTGAGCTAGTACTTAGGCATTTTTTGGATCATTTCAGGACAGCGCTTATTGTCTTGAAGATATTGGTGTGTGGAGAGCCATCCTTGAATCCAGAGACATGCACTCCAGTGGTCCACATTCAGATATGGATCCTTACCACAGGTATTTTAAACACACCAACACATAATAAACAGTGCTTTTATATTTATTTGAGTACCTCCTCTTCTAAAACAGCTTAGTTTTAGTTACATGAGTTTTTAAAGTGTATTATTTTCTCTTAATTGATCCAGACTGTTATGGGAGGTCTGGATCCCAGTGATGCGGTCTTGTGTGTCAGGCTGGCAACCTCGAATGGTTGGGCCAATGGTGGACTGTGTGGAAATGTGGGCTCCTCTTCTGCCCGCATGGATCCTGGATCACTTGATGGAGCAGATTATCTTACCCAGACTACAGCGAGAGGCAAGACTCATACGCTCAGACGAAGACAGTCTTATAATCATTATTACATTTAAGCCTCTTGTTTTATTTGCTTTTCCAACAGGTTGATAACTGGAACCCTCTAACTGACACAGTGCCTATTCATTCTTGGATCCACCCCTGGCTGCCTCTCCTCCAATCGCGTCTCGAGCCTCTTTACCCACCAATTAGGAGCAAACTGTCCAACGCTTTGCAGCGGTGGCATCCCAGCGACGCATCAGCCCGCCTCATTCTTCAGCCGTGGAAAAATGTTTTCACAGCTGGTGCATGGGAGGCCTTCATGGTGAAAAACATCATCCCCAAACTAGGTAGCAATCACCTTTATGTATGACAAATATATAGATGAAAAGGTTTCTTCCTTTTCTCTTTCCACTTTTTGTCACTTCCTTTTGTTAAATATCCCTGATGTGCTTTCATATCATGACTTCTGTTTTCCACTGTAGCATTATGCTTGGAAGAACTGGTTATCAACCCTCACCAGCAGCAGATGGAGCCATTTCAATGGGTGATAGACTGGGAGGGCATGTTGTCCCCCTCTAGCCTCGTTTCCCTGCTGGACAAAAACTTTTTCACAAAATGGCTGCAGGTCAGTGAAAGTTCATACACAGTATCTCAAACAGAGACTTGATGGTTATTGAACTATAGCTCCAGTTGCTTGTTGCATATAATTTAGTTTTAATACATTTTTAGAAAAACTGTGTGTCTGTTATGTTGTTGATTACAGGTTCTCTGTTCATGGCTGAGCAACAGTCCGAACTATGAAGAAATCACTAAATGGTACCTCGGCTGGAAAAGCATGTTTAGTGACATTTTGTTGTCCCAGCCACTCATTAAAGAGAAATTCAACGAAGCGTTGGACATCATGAACCGTGCAGTGTCTTCTGGCATGGGTTGGTATTGTCTTTCTTTTTGAATATTACATAAACAGCAAGCCATATTGTAACAATTGCTATTTTTTTGTATTCACAGGTGGTTATATGCAGCCAGGTGCAAGAGAGAATATCGCATATCTCACCCAGACAGAAAGACGAAAAGACTTTCAGTATGAAGCGTTGCAGGAGCGCAGGGATGCTGAGAGTGTGGCTCACAGGGGTGTCAGTGCTGGTGTGCCAACTAACTTTAAAGATCTCATTCAGACCAAAGCAGAGGAGAACAATATCGTCTTCATGCCCTTAGTGGGCAAACGGCACGAGGGGAAACAGTTGTACACATTTGGGCGTATCGTTATCTTCATAGACAGGGGGGTAGTGTTTGTGCAAGGAGAGAAGACCTGGGTTCCCACTTCTTTGCAGAGTCTGATAGATATGGCAAAATGAGCTCAGACATACTGATCATTTAGTCTAAGTCTGAAGAGATTTAATAAAAGAGTAGAGCAATTGTTTCTTTTATGTAACTTCAGTTTTTGTGTGGGTTATTCTGTGCTTTGTCAATTTTAAAAACTGTCAAGCTGTGAATAAATCGTTTTCAAAGTTTTTGTTTTTTAAAGCTCAAGAGAAAATAAAACTGTCTGTTTGTGATAGGTGGATTTTAAGAGGGTTGTTTTTTGCAATTATTTTATTAGGAATTAATGTGACATTAGTTACAAAAAAAGGATGATTGTCATTTGTGTAAACTGTACACAGTGACTATTTGTCAGTTTACCATTTTAAAGTAATCTTTTTCTTTGTATAACTTAACAAATTCAATTATGGAAAAAAATAGTTGGCGGCGTTAACTCCTTACGCGCCCATCCGAGGGTTTTTGGCTCGACTGGGCTTCCGTCCGTCGTCAGTCGCCACTTTGTATCCTGGGAAACAAAAGACCATTTGGTGTGTGTATGTTACATTACAAGTACGGACGTAATTTGGCACCAAAACGGTATGTGTATTTTTTTATATACTTTATAAACATAATGAGTGCACAATAGCCTTGAAATGTGAAATTCTGACGATATATATGCCCCTGTTAGCCGACAAGCTAACAGTTGTTAGCCACTAGCTCAGGCTACACAGGAGTGCTCAGATTAGACTGCTAACAAATCGTGCGGCTGTAACTAAAGTGAGTTTTTTTTTAAAATGTGCTTTTATCCCATTTTAAATATCTATTTTACACTCAGATATCCATGTCGTCCGACGCTCTAAAGAAGCGGAAATCGAAGGTTCTCCGCACTGAAGGAGGAACCCCGGAGATGAAGAGAGGTCGCGGAGATGCGGACCAACAGGTAGCCATTAAGGTCCAGCCTGACCTCGATCATCATCTGAACCGTAAATAGATAACATCCACACTGCTGTGGAGATCTGAGTTCACTGCCACGACGGGTAACTCTGTGAAAAAAAGATGTTTCCAGATTATATATAGTTTCAGGTTAAGTTTTTTTACAAAGTGTTTTGGACCACATAATATGGTCTTTATGTTAAAGTTACAGTCCTGCACATAGTTTTGAGGAACATTCATTGTACATTATTTTAAGCATTCTGGGTTATATGTCACCAACCACCAAGTAGCTACTAGTTTAGGATGATGAAACTATGAACTATCAGCCTTAGTTTGCAACTTCAATTTAATTGTGGATTTTGGAGGAAAATGTTCACTCAGACACCCATCTACAGCAGACATCAGTGTGCAAAAGTACAATAAAAAACGGTTACACTTTATGTAACTTAAATAAATGATTTAAGCCTCTTTTCTGTTCAGGTTTAGTTTTAGATTAGTGGCATTATTAGGACACTCAGTGCCACCTTTTTGGTACAGTTTGACAAATGGCATTTTCTAAGTTAGGCTCTCCCTTTATATTTGATTATAAAACTCAGAAATATCTGCAAGAGTGATATGATATATGGCTTTAAACCTTTATCCATAAAGTTAATAGATGCTCAGTAAAATAGAGATGGTTGCATATTGTAAGTGAAGTTCCTTTAACTAAACAGTCTATACTATCACTACTAACCATATCAGAAGAGGGTACAGACTTTGTAAATGGTAATGAAAATGTATCATTTAGCAGCTGTTAAACAGGCGATGAGAAATAATTATAATAAAAAACATAGCTCAGTCTATTGATGCAGTAGATGTGTGATCATTTTAATGGCACTGTGGAGACTAACGGTGAGATGATGTTCTGTATAGACAGTTATTTTCTGTTAATAATTATTTTTTAATAACACACAGGATGTTCGTGTTTACAATGAGGAGGTGGAGCTGGACAGCAAAGACCCTGAGCAGGACTACGTTCAGTACAAAGAATCGTGTGAGAGTTTGGCCAAACTCATGAGTGAGATCCAGGAGCTGAAAGCCAGTGGAGCCAAGGAGGGGGTAAAAAAACAAGACTTAATTATAACAATACATCCCAACATTATGTTTTGTCTACATTACAGTGGAAAAACAAAGTTTTCACACATTTGCACCAGACATGTTCTGAAGAAAGTGCAGAACATTTGACCTTCTTTGCAGTTGCTGCTCACAGTTGAACTTGACTGTCAGATTTTCTGCTGAAGCTGCGTTCTTACAGTTAGAAATCCCAGAACACGGATCAATCTCTGCAAGATCTCTAAAGCAAAGGCTGCAGATATTCACTTTCTCACATGCCAGCACTGTGGGACATATCTAGAAAATCTAAGACCTACAGTGCAGTGTATATGAAATAACATATAAAGACCTGTATACATTTAATTTCTATGTATGTTTCTTTTTAAGAGTATGGAGGTCGAGCAGAAACGTATGCAGAGCTGCATCCTCTTCATGAATCTGAAAAAACTCAACCGTTTGGCTCATATGAGACTGAAGAGAGGCAGAGACCAAACACATGAGGTAATTCTCACACAAATAAGTAATGTTGTTATTCTTGAAGCATAAACAAAAAAAACGTTAACTTTCTACTATTCCATTTACTTGTTAATAAAATGCAGAATCTGGTTATTTTTGTGTTGAACACAAAAGTAATATTTAACACAAAGCATATTTTTTTTTATTTTTACACTTAACTGCAGTGGATGCCACAGAGAGTTTTTGTTCTCTTTGGTTTGTTTGTTGGTACTTTAAATCTTTAAATCAATTGGGAATGTACACACATTCATAATTGATCTTTAGAAACCAGGTTGAGTTTTCAGAAGTATACAGTTTTATTTTTTCTTTTGCGAGGTGTTCCTTGGGCTTTTTTTTTTTTACCAACAAGCATCACATGTGATTTTTTTTTTTTTTTCTTCTTTTTTTTTCCAGGCCAAACAGAAAGTTGATGTGCTTCACCTTCAGCTGCAAAACCTGCTCTATGAAGTTATGCATCTTCAGAAGGAGATCAGCAAATGTCTGGAGTTCAAGTTAGTATGAAGGATTTAATTTGATGTTAAGCTTTTGATTTGGCTCGTTTGAAACCCCTTTGGGGGATTTATTTCACAGATACAACTTAACAAATTGCAGTTTTTTAAGTGCCTAAAAAAGACAGTAACCACATGTCTACAATTAATGAAATCACTCCAATAAACATCTCAATATTTGAATCAAAAATAACAAAAGATACAAAAGAGGACACTTGGAGGAAACCCACCTATTTGACTTTTTAGTTCTAACATTCACAGCTCATATTGAGATGTTTAGAAATGTATCTTGTATGTGTAATTAACTTCTGGTTTGTTGTTTAAGGTCTAAACATGAGGAAATTGACTTAGTGAGTGAAGAAGAGTTTTACCGGGACGCCCCGACAGAAATCTCCCGGCCTCACCACACAAAAAATGATCCCCACCAGCTCACGTTGGCACGGCTGGACTGGGAGCTTGAACAGAGGAAAAGGTACAAAAACAGGAAGACAGAATTAAAGACATGTGGACTATAGTGCATAATTGTTGTTGTTTGATGGAGTTCTCGTTGATCAAAGAGCAGATAAAAGTTTGTGGTTGTATACAGGCTGGCAGAGAAATACAAGGACTCACAGGCCACAAAGGAGAAAATTCAGAAGAGCATTGAAGTGAAGAAGGAGCATCTGAGGAGCTTGCAGCCGGGTCTTAATGCTATTATGCAGGTAAAAGTTGAATTTAAATGATAACCCAAAAAAAACTAAATTATTTTGCTTATTTTTTGCTCTGAGGTTAACACCTCCTTCCATGCTGTATCTTCACAGGCGTCTCTCCCAGTGCAGGAGTATCTGTCCATGCCGTTTGAACAGACCCAGAAACAGGCCGAGGTTGCCCGTCACCTGCCTCCACCTCTTTATGTGCTGTTTGTTCAAGCAAATGCTTACAGCCAAGCATGCGGTAAGTAAATGTGACAGTGTATACTATGGGTCAAAAAGAGAAAAATGATCTTGCCTATATGAGATGCAAGTTTTGTTATGTTAATGGTTTGTTTTTATTTAATTTCAGACAAGAACCTGAATGTGTCAATCAATGGGGATGTAGATGAGGCCAAAGCACTTTCCAAACCTCCCGATGATTCCCAGGGTACTTATGATGCTGTATATGCTGTCTGTGCTTATGACATATAAGCTCAATATCTTAGTTATCTCAGGTCTTGTTGTTTAATTTTATGTTTCTGTCTACAAAATAGAAAAATAAATGTATATGTTCTGCTTTCACCCAGATGATGAGAGTGACTCAGACGCAGAAGAAGAACAAGAGAAAACAGTAAGTTATAGGCCGGTTTTATTCCAGGACATTTTCCACACACACACACACACCTTCACACTTGCAAGGTCAGGGAGTTCAGTCGTTTCTAAATATACCCGTCTTTGCACTGGACACACAAACTGCTCCTGAAGCCTCACCTTCCACACACTGTGGTCTGAGGGAATGGAGAGTGGCAGCTATCGATCGATCTCTGCATCCGGAGACCAGCGGGGGGTTCTGGGAAATATTTACCAAGACCGAGGGAGGTGACTGTAACCTGAGTCCATCAGGGACGTGCACACTCAGCAGCAAACCAATGGTCGCCTTTTATTATTATATTATCAGAATAATGTCTGTCAGGATGTATCTGTGGTTCTGAAGTCAAAATGTATTTTATAAATTACAAACATGGGGAGAGAAAAACAGTTTTGTGTTCAGTTTCTTTATGATGGTTTATTATTTTCCATGGTAGCTTATATAAACTGTTTTCTTTATCAGCCTTTTACCAACAACAGTTCTTTCATTTATTTATTATTTTTCATTTTAGTTTGTAAATGGAGAAGGCTATTAATCTTAAGATCTCATCTTGAAAAAATGAGTATTGATTTCTCAGAGTAGTGCAATTTTGAATAGATTTGACATGTTTTGAGTACATTTCTGATTTATTTCGTGTAGAATATTTCTGTGATAGTGCCACTTCTGCTCAGATACGAAGCAGAACAACCAAAAGCTCGTGTTGCCACCCAGGAGACTAATGTAGATGAAGCTTGTAGTTACTGTATTTGTTTTTTTTAGACTGGAGCACATATTGATGTTCATGTTAATAGTGTTTGATTTACCACTGTGTTAAAAATGTTACGCCTTTCTTTATCTGTTCATCTTCTTACATTCCTGCTTTTCGTTGTGTGTTTTAAAAGAAGAGAAGGCGACCAACCACAGGCGGCCAGCTGGATGATAAAAGACGAGAGATGATGAAACGGCACCCCCTGTCCCTATGCTTGGACCTTAAGTGTAAAGGTAACTCATTATTTATGCTTTTTTAGCATAAATTTGTGTAGACTTTGTGTAAGTCTACACAAATTAAGGGCACAATTTTTCTTCAGACAGAAACATTCTTTGTTTTTACTCAACATGCACTTTCATATTTACATCCCCTTTGTTTTGCATACTTGTAACATGACCATGTATACACTGGGCTGTGTAGTAACTCTACACCTACATAGAGTATGTGGGGAATAAAAGTGTGACCCACTCTGCTATGACATGACACCTATTGACCCTCGTGGTCCCTCTGCTGGCAACAAAAGGAATGTGGTGACAGATTATGGGGAGATCTGCATTGCAGGCGTAACGCTACCTAAAAAAGAGAGTAGGGAGGGCGAGGAGCGAGGGGAGGGAGACACTAGCAGCATCGTAGGTCTGCAGCACCTACAGAATCTTGGAATACAAGCACTCTCTCTCTCTGACTTTTGTTTCTGCTGCTCTCTCTGTTCAATTTTTTAGACTACTGCCAGCTGCAGCACTCTTTAGTGCAGTAAAAGCAAAAAGTGAGCAGTGTAGGTGTGAGTGAGTGACAGTGTGTCACTGAGTTCATTGCTCACTGCAGAGATTGGATCTTGAAAGATGACCATCAGCGTTATGTGCTCCCTAGGTGCTGCTAGCTGCCATCCTGACCACTCCCAGTTATTGCTCTTTAACCCATTGCAGTGTAAAGTAAACCCAGGAGGACTATCAGTGGGACGATTAATAAAAAGGATGGTATTAAGAGTATAAAGACCGCAGTGGTACTTATCAGCATGTATTCTCCTCTGTCTCCACAGACGGCAGCATTCTTCATCTATATTTCTACTACCTGATGAATCTGAACATTATGACGGTCAAGCCCAAAGTCTCCACCTCCACTGACCTCAGCATGGCCATCAGCGCTGGGTGTGTGGATGGACAGAAGATGTTTAACATTTTCTGTGTCTTTTATGAGCCCCAAAAAGTCTAATGATGTTTTCTTTTTACAGAGAGCTTCTTAAATCAGACACTCTCCTTAGCTGTCTCTACAGCAGCGACCAGGGAAGAGAAACTCCCAATCCGGCCAATCGCTACCAGTTTGATAAGGTTGGGTAAGTACATTAATTAATCCAGGAAAATATAAAGGTGTACACAGAAACACATAATTGAATTTAAGAAATTCAACCTATAATTTCCCTTTTAGGATTGTTTCCTTTGCTGATTATGTGGAGGACCTGGGATATCCCTACATGTGGGTTCAGAATCTCGGAGGACTCCATTTTCCTGGTGAAACTTCGGAGGTGTGTGTTGCCATCATGATGTAACTGAGCTCTGCCGGGATACATCTACACATTCCTGCTTTATGTTGATGTCTTTCCAGGGCATGCTTGTGGGAAGTTCTCTCAGTGCCAGCCACATGGAGAGCACCATGAAGCTGCTGAGAGGACGAGTCCAGTCCCGCTTGGCTCTGCACAAACAGTTTGCCTCCTTAGGTGGGATATTTACCACCTGTGCATGTCAGATACTTCAACTTGTTAATACTTTCAGAGGAAATTGATGGTTTTTCTGCCCTCCAGAACACAGCATCGTTCCTATCGCCAGCGAGTGCCAGCACCTCTTTCCTGCAAAGATCATCTCCCGTTTAGTGCGTTGGACCACCATCAGTCACCAGGAGTACATGGTAGAGTTTTAAAACCTCACGTATTCATCAGAAATACACACTAATCCTGTATAACCCAATAAACAGTACTCTCAAAATAAAGAAATGTTAAACAAAAAAAGGAGGGAGTCCTCATAGGTTTTTTTTCACCACAGCAAAGAAAGTATTTAGTGTAACTGCTAAATCTGGCAACATAATCTATTAGGACTATTATTATTACCACTACTACTTCTAAGACTGGGTCTGGTTAATTTTAATGAGTAGGATACTAATGAAAGAAAATGTATTTAGATTTTTAA
>JAOXNZ010000001.1:16972817-16984244 GCA_028566095.1 Kryptolebias brasiliensis | reverse complement strand
TTGGCTCCGATGGTGGGGGAGGATGCCGGTCAGACCTGGCAGGCCCAAACGTATTGTGAGGGTCTGTTGGGAACGTCACAACAACAGACCCTCACAATGTTGTTTGAATTTGTTGCTTTTATTTAAAGTTTTTATTTAGTGTTTTTATCTGATGTTTTATATTACTGAGTGTGTGACTCTGTGTTTCTGTTTTCGCCTGGCTACAAAGCAAATTTCCCTTCGAAGCTTCGAAGTTGGGTTGAGTTGAGTTTTAGTTCCAAGGTAGCATTTTACTATGTTTAGCTTTTAGCTACTAATTTATTACTTTTTGCATTTAACTAGGTATTTCCCACTTTTAGGTTTTAGCTACTGTTTTGCTCCTTTTAGCTTATTTTCTATGTTTTAACTTAAACAACTCACTTTCAGCTCCATCAGCAGGTTTCACCAGAGTCATTCAGCACTTAGCATTATGTTTCTGGCTCAGATTGAGATCCAGTTGGATTTGTTAACATGTTGTATCGTGTTTTCTACCACATCTCAGGAAGGACACGTGTGATGCATTCCCTCCCATCTGTGGGCTACATGTTTTATAAATGAGTTTGAGTACCAGAGTCAGCTGAATTTAGATGTGATACTCCATATGGGAAGCCCATGTTCAGTGTACCTCAATACACTGTTCCTGCAGTGCATCAAAAAGGATCTCAGTGCAGAGTCCAGGCTCAGGAATCAGGCAGACTCAATAAGCTTTGATCTAACAATCTAAAACACAAGACAAAGAGGAGCATGGCTGTGGTTGTTTGGCACTGACAGTGGCAGAAGGAGAAGAGGAAGGAGTCATTTCCCTTGTACTTTGATGGAAAACTGCAAAATCAATGTACAGGAAAAATGCTGGACAAAAGTCAAACTTGCTCCAGGAGAAAGATATGTTAGCTCCAGATCCAAAAGGTGTTTGCTGGGGTTGTTTGTTTTTCCACAGTGATTTGAGGCAGTGAAAGAGAAAGAGAGCATCCTGAAGGCAGACAGTGAAGAACGCAAATATTAGAGATCAGGATGATGTGTTGATGAAGAGATGACAGCACTCAGGGGAATGCAAGAAGAGTGGAATGGGAAAAGAAAAAAAGGTGGGGTCACCTTGGTGGAGACATCCAGAGTAATGGCTGCCTTAGCAGTCTCAAGGATGACTCAGCTGTAATACAGTTGAGGCTCTGGATCGTGTTTAGACCTGGATGTATGTGTGTATTCATGTGTCAATTTGGTTGCCTTTGGTGGAAATCAAACTGGTTTCATTAAGTCAGTGAATTGTCAGTAATTATTTTTTTTTGGAGAGTTGGTAGCCATAAAGAAAAAGTGGCTTCAAACATCTTCAGGGCTGTTGTAAATGTAGTGCTTGAAGTTTCTAGAAGATCACCTGAACAGGACTCCCTCACAGCACCCCCTGCTGATTAGTTAGCAGACTGCGCCTGTAGTTCACCCATCTGTCCACAGGGGGCAGCAGCGCCCCGCTGCGACTCACACGGTGAGGGTGTACTTCCGGTTAGCTCCCCTCTGACAGACGAGGGAAAGTCAAACAGGCAACTTTAACCTACACAGCCATGTAATTTCTGATAAAATGTCTTTATTAGATAAGTGGGTACAGGAAAACAACGAATTGGCAAAAAATTTTAAGGTAGGTAATAATAGCGAACGATTTGATCAACATTCAGCGCGTCACTTTGAACAACATAAATCTTTTTTTTATTAATTTGAAACAGATTTATAAAACCTAAACCAGTGCGTTCGCTAGGAAAGTGTTATGTTAGCTAACAGAAGCTGCTAAGACCTTATAAAACCTGTTTTTAAAACATAAGTTTAACATTTGAGTACTCTGGGATTCCCAAACTTAGAGTATTGTTTAAAAGTTTTTAAGAAAGTTTACTTTCTTGCAATCTTTTAAATTCAAATCAGGTGTCAAAGCAAAGAAACACCTAACACATGCAGGATAGTGGCCCTCCAGGACCAGGATTGGGGACCCCTGATCTATCTTTTGACACTTATAGTGTAATAATAAACAGTTGGTTGGTGTTACTGTAAAACACTACAAAAAAGGCTGTATACTTTTCCAGATCACATATTTATAAACTGAGTAAATGGTGTCTTATTTTCCTTCAAATTATAATTTCGTAGGACATATAATTTCCCCTAAAGTTACTCTGATACATCCTCATTTTGAACTTTGTTGGTTTTGAACTATTTCAGCTATCTGAAGCACAAGAAGCCATCAGCCCAGACCACAACCGGACCAATCTGAGACGGTCCTGCTCTGAGTTTCACAAACTTTTAAGAAAAATCCAAGGTGCTCCATCACCTCAATACAGTTTTTTGTCAGGTCACTCAGAACTTTCTATACATGTTTTATTTATTTTCTTCTTTCCTTTGTCTTTTGTCTGCAGGTATCCCTCCTGATGCAGATCATGCAGAGTTGGAGCTTTCAGTGGTGTATAATGCCTCTGTGGGTTTTATCGCTCAGTATCAGTTTGTGGAGGCTGAGCTACTCCTCCAACAAGCCACGGAGAGAGGTGAGCTGAAATTGTCTTGTTCATTGATGGGAATGATACAGGAAGAAATTTGCAAAGTCATTTTATTTTGAGGAATTTCTCAACACTCTGTTCCATCTTTTGTTGTTCCTCATAGTTCTGCAGATGACAGGAGGTGATCCTGATACTTCAGACCCTCTTGTGCTTTGGAGAACAGTTCTCAAATCAGTGGGAAAAACAGCGTTTCATCCTCATGTGCGCTACCTTCTCTGTCTACAGTGGGCAGTATGGCTGGCCAACTGCGACCTGAAAACTATCAAAGATTTCCAGGTAAATTCATGTTAAAGATCTTACATTTATGATATGAAGAAATCATAGCTGTTTGTTTTTTATTCCAGTTCTGGCTTACAGAACATCTGTCAAAATGACAAATCAATGCTTTCTATTGATGATATGAGTCATGTTCGGGTCATTTAACTGATGTTAACTACATTCACCTTTTAAGTTTCATTATATTGATATTTTTATTTAGTTTATGAGAACAAATGATATTTGTAAATTTATTTTCAGATAAGTGGCAGTTTTTTGGGTTGTTACAAGTACTTTTTTCATGAAAATTTAAATTTATTTTTACTTGTTGGTGTCTTCATTTTTTTTAAGTCATTTAAAATTTCTAGAATATATCTGTCAGTATTTACACTCCCCTCTTATTGTACTGTTGATGGTAAAACATCCCTCTTTGTTTAGTCACAGTGGTATTGTGGAATGGCACAAGTTTGATCTTGGATTTGTTGTGATTAATCGAAGAACTTGTAATACAACTTTTCCTTGATGCAGGAGGAGATTTCTTCTCTGTTGGAGACACTAAGTGGAAAAGTTGGGGATGAGTGTAGGAGCGAAGCAAAAGCAAAGTTCCCAGATGTTCCGAAACTGATAATGGACCCAAGAAGGCTTGTTGAACTTCTGCAGATCTGCACCATCATTACCCAAGGTTAGCTACATTATTCCTTTAGAGTTATGGATATTGGAGGGTTGATTACAATTTATGTATTTATTATTTAATGAATTTAAGGCTTAATTTAGTGATTTTATGTACAAACACTCCATTTTATTATGAAGCTCCAAAGTAGAAGAGCTTACAAGAGAAAATAGGTTCTAATGCTTAAGTTGGATGAAGATAAGGAAAGTCTGGAGTTTAAATCCACAACTTGCACTTTTTATCGTTTTCTTTAAATATTTGCACTACATTATTGAAGCCTGCTGCTGTGAATGTATGTTTGTATAATTTTTAGGTTAGTGATATGTGTTAAAGTTACATCTACAGGGATGCAAGTCCAAACACAGTATGTCCACCAGCTTACTTTCACCTGAAAGCATTCTGCTGCTGTCTCTTTACTGAGTAAAAAATGCACTCTCACCTGGCCTGATCTCATTTTCCATCACTCTGTAGTCCAATTCTAAAACTTTCTTGTCTATTGAAGGAGGTATTAATGATACATAGGTACGTTTAGTCACTCTTCACACAACAACTTTCAGTTAGCCCTAATTTCAGCATACTACAAACACCTTACCGGACATGTTGCTTTAGACATGTTCTGTCAGTTATCGTGGGCTGACGAATTTACTTACTGCTTGATATTCCAGCTGTAAAAGATGATAATAATAATCTGTGTGCTTTGTTTTGTTTTTTTTCATGTTTGTGTGTGTAAGGTGCAGAAAGGCTGACTGAGGGTTGGAGTTCAGAGGTGCTGTCTGATCTTCAGGCAGCTTCCACTTTGCCAGCTCCCAGAGCTCTTGTAGCGTACACACACCTCCTCTCAGGCGCCTGCCTCGCCCATATGGTACACATTTAATCAACTCGTAGAATAAAAAAATAAAAAAAAGAGTGTTCAAGACTGTAAGATTTCCATTTGTCTCCAGAATCGCCCTCAGATGGCACTGCAGTGTTATAGAAAGGCACTGGAGACAGACTCTCGTTGTGTTTGTGCTCTCTACCAGAGCATACTCATCTACAGGCAGCTGAAAAACTCACAGGCTGAGATACAAACTCTTCGTATTCTGCACTCAGTGAGTAACACAAAGGCATCCATTAATTCATAGAGACAAAGAATGGGATTGCTGGCAGATGAATCTAAAATGATTTGTAGGTTCAGATTGTCTTGTTGTTAAATAGTCTCTTTGTGGTTGTGTAATTTTCAGTAAAACAGCTCAATAGATAAACAGAAAAAAAACCTTTTTACCACTGACACATTCAGTGGATTGCTGGCCTGGATACTCAAACATGAATCCTGTGTTGTCCCACAGATTTTATTGTTGCCCTCCTCCTCGGAGCCTGCTATGGCTGGAACCCATCTTCTGTCTCCGTCTTTATTTCTCTGCAGCCAATCACTGAGCAGCTTGCTCTCAGTCCCGTCTGCCCTCAGTGTCCTTCACAGTCTGGCCCTGAAGTGTGTTCTCCACAGCAGGTGAGGAGAGCAGCTGCAGATCTCTTTCACTAGCACTTTAAGTCTGAAGTTGAACATGTAGATGAGTACAGTAGAAATGTGTGTGTGTGTGTGTGTGTGTGTGTGGTGTTTCTGTAGAGCATCAGAGGGTGTGGAACATTATCTGGACCTGCTGGCTGCTCTTCACTCAGAAGATCAACACAGAATAGGAGCAAAAACAATAACAGACACACAAGTAAGTTTACTTAGATGTGAAATACTCTGGGGAAGAATGCTTTCTGAACACGTTATTTGACGTGTATTTACTGTATGCTGTCCAAGGTGCATGCTGAGGTCTCCACCCTCCCCAAATTACCCAGGCTCTACCTGGAGGCTGGAGCTGCTTTGCTCCTGGCTCAACGACCTGCAGACTGTATGGCTGTCTGCAGTGAAGTCATCAGCACGACACAGGATCTGCTTCCACAGAAAGTTGTGTTGGAAGAGTCAGAGATGAATGTGGCTGCGACAGAGGATGTGAAAGAAGAGGGTGAGGGTGGGTTGGCGATGTTTCTCTGGACTGCAGCTGCCTACCTCCTCCAGGGTCACTGCTTCACTCACATGAAGGACTGGAAACAAGCTGTGACCCACTACACAAGGTCAGGGACAAGAAACTGGTTTTAGTCAGATCTTCAGTTTTATGGATTTTTAACTAAGCAGACATTATTGTGTTCTGTATTTCAGGTGTATCAACCTGTTGGTGAAGGTGCACTATAAAAACAGAGGTGAGTGTTTCTTTTTCTAAAAGAAATACCATTTTTAATCGTCTCTTTAGCTCCTGTTTATTTGTTAATTTTATGGTCAGTTGCAGGTTTCCAAACACAAATCCCCAGTGCAGATACAGATGTCCAACAGGGAATAGATTTTTGCATCATCCAAAGGCTTAAAGGACTTTCATTTGCTGGTAGAGGTATCAGTTTCACCCAGATGGACCGGCTGAAAGAGGCCCTCAGAGACCTGCAGCACAGCCTGCAGGCCCTCCCAGGTACACGCACCACAGATGGAAATGATGATACTTGCAACAAAACTTTGACATGGTCTGTCAGTTAGGTATGCAGTGGCTCTTGGGCATTAAAATATCTGATATGGCTGTGTTATTTTCAATATGTTTACATTATATACAGTAAATTGTCACCTAAAGTACAGTACAAACCTTTTTCATACTTTGGCAACATTTAGTGTGTTCTGAGTCTTGTTTTGAGAGATTATTCAGGATAAAAAATAAAGCAAAAGCTTGAGCACATGTGCATAGATTAGGGCTTTTAGACCTTTTTTTAAAAAAAAGTGAAATCGGTGTTTGTGGATTGTAATGTTGCTACTATGCCAGTATCTGTCAACATTTGCACACACCTTATTCATTTTGAATAAGTGAGTAAAGCCAAACTTGTTTAAATTTTATTTATTTTTTCACAGATCACATCTAATGGTTACAAATATCTGAATGGCCTAGACTTCATAGATGCGCGTTTATTTGAAATGTAATTTTAATGTTAAAAACTTGGTTTTATGGTGTGTTTCTGAAGTAATCCCATTCTGTACACACACACACACACACTGTAACTGTGGATTAAATAAGATTTCATGTACGCTGGCTACAAGTGTGCTGCTGTAAACTGGAAGCAGAGGGTTGGTTGCTTCCTTGTGATAGACACTTGGGTGTGACCAGGCAGAAAGGACACAAAGTAACTGATAAACACAATCTGCATCATTGTTTCTGTGTCCTGACACTGCAATTGCATTTAAGATACACTATTCATGTCTGTCTGAAAAAGGCCCTGTAGTGCTTTTTACACATTTAACACGTTTCCTTTGACATATGAGCCACAAAATGTTAGCATTAACACATTTGTGCTGTGAACCGCAGTGTGTATGTGCTTTATTTTTGTAGTTAGTCATGCTGTGTGTTCTCTCACAGAGGGTGTGGGTGCCGGGCTGTGGTGTGGTGAGGTGCTGTGGAGGCTCGGCAGGGGGCACGAGGCAGCAGCTTGTTGGGAAAAAACCTGGAGCCTTCCCACTCAATCCTTAACAGAGTAAGAAACCTCCTTGTGTTGGCTGTCCTCTCTGCATTTGAGTGTTGAGTATCTAACGCCAAGTTTAAATATCCTGATTCTTTTTGCTGTGGGCTAAAATCTGATGAGATTTAGGAACTTGAAATGTATTTAAGAATGCTTTCTGACTCCACAAACAAATTTAGAAACAATTTTAGTTAGATCTGAGAAAAATACAATTAGTTTTATATTTATTTAAAAAAAACATTGGTTGGAAAAGATGTGGTTTTTGAGAACCTAGGATGTTAAGCATTTTAATTAACAAGTTTGTCATACTGGTGCTAACTGTTCATGCCTTTTTCGTACAGGACTCTTCCTGTGTACGTACAAGAACCTCAGACTGGCCCGTTGTTGGATCCCACAGAACTGCGCCAAAGATTACACAAACTCCATCCTTTCTAGTCAGCTTGGAGACAAGAAAAGGAATATGTCCCCATCACTTCATAAACATGGGTTTTACTGGTGAAATGAAACCCATAACTCTAAAAAAAAAACTTGAATCATTGGGGACAGTAAAATAAAGAAACATCGTGGGTTGATGTGATTTATCAATGCTCAAAAATTAATGCGCAGACTGTGTGAAAATAACTATCTGCCTGGCCTGGGATTAATAAAAATGCTGCTACAGTATATAATTTGGTTATGCATTTAATTCTAAAAGAAGGCAAGCAGAACATACATTGTATTGTTAATATTGTTAATATTTGTTTCTTGGAAATATTTTGCACTTGTCTTCTCATGTATAAACGTCTAGAATCAGACACTGATTGCAGTCAAGTGCAGAAAATAGACTAATTCTAAGTTGTGTGAGATGCCAGCGTTACTCACTGTTACTATGACTAAAGCAAATAATTTTTATATTTTTTCATGATTCTTAAATATCTACGCGGTGAGCGATAACTGGACGGTAATAAGCCAATAAGAGACAACAAGAGAAAAGTTGATGACCCCCTCTCTTCATTGTAACTGGCTAAACTTCCTCGTTACCCACGGTGACGGAAGAGACGGCGATTTTAATTGGCTGTCGGATTTTGATGCGCAGACTCCAGCCAATCAGAATGAAGGATGCATGCAGCTCATAGTATAACCGTAAAGAAGGAACGGAAACTACTGCTCTTTTCGTGTGAAATCACAGAGAACGTTCAGTTACGAAAACCGGTTAAGCTTTCCAACGTTTAGCTAGAATTTATTTATTTCTATCAATCCAGGTGGACGACCATGGCTTCGGGAGGGGAGTAAGTAGACATGTTTATTGGAATTAGTAAAATACATTTTGGAACAATGGCTACGAACTAACAGCCTTTAAATGCCTAACGGTAGCTCATAATGCATTAGTTTATTAAGTTAGCTCAAATGCTAGCTGGGTAGCTAATGGGGTCAGCTACTTCAACCTCAGCCCAATTGTTTAAATGTGTATTACCTACTGGAAGTTTTCTAATAAACTCGCAAAATGCTGTCATACCACGCAGCTGTCCTGAGCTGTTAAACGGTACCGAGTTATTGACTTCACAAAGCGCAGTCATCGCTGTCGTGCTTGATGGCTAACATTAGCTTAGCAACATCGTCAAGGCCAAAGCCATCCACCGTCACACCGACAAATTGGCCTATCTGCCAGTTATTAGCCTGCCTTTGGAGCTGGCGTCAACCTGAAACGGGACAAATATTTACCATCTTCGACATGTGGGACTATTTACACTGACATGCTAACGAGTTTACTCGAGAAAACGATCGGCAGTGTTGTGGTTACTTTCATGACGACCTGTCTCTAGCTACACAGTGCACCGAGGCAAGCTAGTAGCGTTGAGGCAACACTTGAAATGATTCTCTCTCGTCTCCCAGCTTAAAATGATTTAAATCAAACATCTCTTTAATATGCGCCAAAGCGTCGCATTGACTTTTGACATGTCGCGTTAGAGCTGTAACGTAAATCCTTAGAAGATGGACCTTGTTAGCCAACAAAGTTTTTTTTTTTGTTTTTTTTTTTTCCTTCCTCGGGATTCTTTTGCTGTGTCATCTGGGCTCCTTCGCTCGTCAGCCGGTTAGCTCGAAGCTAACGTTAGCATGTTTTCGACGTGAAACAGAAACCATTTAAACGTATCGTGGCTTTTCTTTTTTCTTTTTCTTTCTCTCTCTCTGAAACGTGCGCCTGTTTATCGCTCTGCTCGTAGGTCCGCCGCAGTTATTTGACTTTGTGAAAGTTTGCGCGAATTTCCCCGTCTTTAACGTTTCGTGACCGTCTGATGGGGCGCGTTGCGTAAATACCTGTTTGCGAGCATCAGTGCGTCAGGTGTGTTATGATTTCAGATGCGGCCACCTTATATTTCTGTAATAGAAATCACCACGTTCGCGGAAGTGAAATTAAAACACTTTACTGAGCTATTTATCCAGTTTCAAATACGGTAAAAGTAACTGATGAGCAGTGCTATAATTTTTTGTTATTTTTCAATATAGCAATTCGGTTTATAACTGCAAAGTAGTGTGAATGTCTAGTTATGTTTGATAAAATATTTTGAAATTAAAGTGGTTGTATATTAAACTATACTGACCCTCTGATAACAGAAAGGCATCTATTTAAATGGTAATAACTAAAAGTCCTGGAATTTCCCATGGAAGTACCTAAAAGACAGCAAAAACAAAAGCAAACCTTGAGTTTTATTGGAGTCTTAGACTCAGTTTATAATAAATTTATATATTTGAATGGCAAACAGATGATCATTTAGACAGTTGTTTGATGGATCCAGCTTTATATTCTTTTAAAATATGAATTCTGTTTGCTTCAGTACGTCTTTCACATTTTGTTATGCAACATATATGTATTGCATCATCTAAATGTTTAGAGGGATTCAAAAAACATGCATTGCTTTCAGAATAACCTGTCCATGGCTCTACTGATGCCTTTTAAGTTCATATTTGTTTACCAGCTCTGTAAACTAATTTAAACAGGTTTTGTTGCAATTAGTTAATTTTTTTTCTTGTAACTTTTACATTATTGTTTAAAAATAATTGTAGAATTTGACTTGTAACAAGGGTCTAAAACTTTAAAAGATTATTTTAATTTGTTTGGATAATGCTTTAGAACAGATGATTGTGCTTGAAGGTAAAGTACATTACAAAAGTAGAGAGGTGAGTAAAAAAGATGGATGGTGATTACATATTCGCGCTGTTTCTCATCACAGATCCAAAAATGATGATCTAGCAACTGCAATTCTGAAACAGAAGAACAGACCCAACAGACTGGTTGTTGATGAATCCATAAATGAAGACAACAGCGTGGTCTCTCTTTCTCAGGTAAACCTATAAAAGCCTTTATTCACGTCTAACTAATTTCCCTCAGGGGATCAATAAAGGATGTTTCTGTACCAGCAAATTCAAAACCACATGGTTTGGTGGGGTTAAAGGGGATGGTAACACGAAATGCATTTAAATAAAATTGCTTTGTATTTTAAGGCCAAGATGGATGAACTGCAGCTGTTTCGTGGTGACACAGTGCTGATGAAAGGAAAAAAGAGGCGGGAGACTGTGTGCATCGTGCTTTCTGATGACAGCTGCTCTGATGAAAAAGTTCGCATGAACAGGGTGGTCCGAAACAATCTGAGGGTCCGTCTAGGCGATGTCATCAGGTGGGTGAAAGCAGATTCTTATACGTACTTATTTAAATGCTAAGCAATGCTAAGTGTAATATTTCCCTCAGCATTCAGCCGTGTCCTGATGTGAAGTACGGAAAGAGGATTCATGTCCTCCCAATAGATGACACAGTAGAAGGAATTACGGGCAACCTGTTTGAGGTCTACCTGAAGCCATACTTCTTGGAGGCTTACAGACCGATCCGCAAAGGTAAGAGATGCTGCCTGTTGTTTAGACAATATTGTATTTAAGTTTGCTTGTTATACTAAATGTTTGCTCTTGACCTTTGAAGGGGATATTTTCCTGGTCAGAGGAGGCATGCGTGCTGTGGAGTTCAAGGTGGTGGAGACTGATCCTTCCCCCTACTGCATTGTTGCTCCCGACACAGTTATTCACTCTGAGGGTGACCCAATCAGGAGAGAGGTGGGTTTCAACCTATGCAGTAAGGTGTGAACTTTACATTTGAAAAAATTCAAACGTGACCATCTTGTTTGAACGTGCAGGATGAGGAGGAGGCCCTGAATGAGGTGGGCTACGATGACATTGGAGGAGTCAGGAAGCAGTTAGCTCAGATCAAAGAGATGGTGGAGCTGCCTCTCAGACACCCGTCACTGTTTAAGGCCATTGGAGTCAAGGTGAGACACCTGTCTTTAATGCGCTAGGAAAATGGCAATCTGGTTTGATTTTCACTGTGAAGTTTTAAAGAAACCACTTGTAAAAATTAGCTAAATTGTTAAAAAAGAAAAAACTCTAAACTGGAGTTTTTAGCACTTTATATACATC
>JAOXNZ010000001.1:16934927-16946312 GCA_028566095.1 Kryptolebias brasiliensis | reverse complement strand
CTGGATAGATGGGTGAATGGATGGAAGATAAACAATGTAGATAGTCAGACTGTCCTGACTAAACTCAGAAGTCATCCTTCATTTCTTAATACTTTTTTAATGTAATATTTTAAATTTGGTCTTTATAAATAGTTCTTTGGGCTATTTGAAAATCTTTAAATCAGACTTTGACAGCTTTTTCACTCATTTTAAGTTCAGTACTAGACTATTTTCAGAGGAATGTTTTTTTTTTTTGGCAGACCTAATTCTAACTTATAAATCATTCAGGCATAAAAAGTCTCCTAAACTCAAAGAACGATCCAGTGCTGAACTGACACGTAACAGACAGCATAGTAAAGAATCGATTTTAAATAGGATCTTTAGGCACTTTGTTACCAGAAGCCTGTCAAAAAGACAACGGTAAGGTAGATTATACTTATACATTAAACAGTTAAATACCAACAGTGATACAATCAGTCCACTTTATTTACTTGTTTTGTCTCCTTTGTGCAGCTTGGCTCTGTAGCTTCTTATCCCACAGCCCAACAGACTAACTCTTGATTAGTGACTCATTATAAAAAAATGCTTCTGACATTATCACTCCTCACATAACATCACTGGAATAAGGCGAGCTTCACGCTGCTGAAGTGCAGCTCGATTGTTTCTAAAATGGCACAGAGCAACAGAAGCGGTGAGCCGATGAGGGTAATTAAACATGAAAACTCTCTTGTTTTTTGTTCCTTAAAAAAAAACAAAAAAAAAAAAAAAAACGCTCTTATCTTTAAACAAGTATACGAAAACCAAATTACATAAGGGCTCCAACAGCATCGCAACCTTCTCTGTGAAAAATACCACCAGCATTAGCCATCTGAATTACAGTGCATGTAGCACTTTATAGGAAAGCCAAGCGGAGTGGCACATTGTACGAGTGAGTGTGGCTTTTTCAAGCTGCTGCTTCAGGACACAGCAGAGTAAACGGTCTGGAGAGTTTAGGTAAAACGAGCCGGTGAAAATAACGTCTCTTCGGCTAATAAAACAAAAAGGTTTCAGAGAGAGAGAGCACTTTTGGTTTAACATGAATAATACTGACAAATGTGTTACAGAGGATGACCGCTTTATACACATCCCTCTGTAGGTGAACAGTATGTAGTATTAAAATGTATCAGATTGTGGCATCGACAGCGAAAGGGTTTTATCAAGCAATAAACACTGTCCACAAGCTTTTGTTGGCACATCGGAAGAAGGTACTACTAAACATGCTGAATAAATCTACCCTTCAACATATTTTTTTTGTTAGATTCCACATGCCGGTGTGAAACTTGCACCAGTGCTGGATTCGGATTCATGACTCTTGCTTCAATAAATATACGCAACTCTTTCTCTAATCACAAGCAAAACCCGTGGTGATTAAAACAAATCTATAGGCAAGGTAAATAAAGCAACAAGGCATTACAGATAAGAGAAGACAGTAAAGTGCTAAAAACGTCAGAGATGAGCATAAAAAACTGCTTTGACCTCTGACCGGCTTCATGATCCATTATCTGTCAATAAAGAATCTGTTTCACAATGTCAACTTCAGCCATGCAAAGTCCTCATTGATAAAAAAACAAACAAACAACTGCGATTCAGTACCAGTGTCACTATTTGAAAACTTTGTGCTCAAGTAAGGTTTTACAGCCTTAAAATCTGGAGCGGATTATGTCCAAGTCAACGGATGATGTGTAGGTATCTGAGGTCTGAGTACAAAAGGTTGACAAGCAGGGCCAGCAGTCGGGGGCCATCTTTGAGACAGTGTCCTGGGTAGCGGACGAACTGGACAGCCTTATTCAAAGGCTCCTCCAACTCGGCGTACTGCTTATTGCTGGACATGGCCTCCAGCATCCCCAGCATCTGTAGCCATTGAGAGAAAATGGGAAATTCGAATGAGTTTTAGGAGCTTATTGTAGGCTGGTATAAGAAAACAGTAAGTTTTAGCGCGTACCTGTTGTGCTTTTGGTGAGAGCTGCAGGTCGGGGGTGGGTTGGAGTCTAAGCTCAGTCTCTGGCATTTGGACAGACAGGAATGCTGCCAAACTGCGAACAACCACTCTGAACCTGGATGTATATGCATAATGACCTAATTTAATCACTATTTTACTCAATATGGGCTCTGGTTGTTTTGATTTGCTTCTAAAACGAATTACCTATTAGAAACAGGAGACCTCTTCCCAAGGCCTATGGCTCCCAGAAGTCCAGAGTTCTGTCTTTCTTCTCCAAGCTGAAGCAGCCTGCTCTGCAGACTCATCAGACCCATGACGACTCCTGACACTTCAGTGTGACCTGCCTGTGGCTGCAGCTGCTCCACGTACAGATTCAGTGCTTTGTGCCACCACAGGAACAGTTTGGCTTCATCACCTGGACCACTGAACACAAAAAAGAACCTTCATGTCAACACGTCTAATATGCCTGCAGCTTATAGAGAACATAAACTGACATCATGGACAAACCTGGGAAAGACCTGGGTGCTCCATGTGGTAATGAGAGCCAGAATCCTCCTGTCATTGGCTTGTGTGCATTCAGTGTTGAGGCGCTGCAGGATGAAGGCGTAGAGCGTCAGGAAGCTGCCTCCTGATTGGCTTTCGGAGAGGAAGTCGTCCATTGTGAGCTCAGGCACCTGCAGGGATGCCAACACAGGGCCCCAACCTACAGGCTCCTCCTCAGCTGAAGTGAGCACAGACAAAAATGGGGCTTCTTTGTCATCTTAAAGCCAACAGTAATAAAATCAGAAAAACAAATCTCATACGCGACAACAGAATTCAAACTGTTTACCGTGGTTGAAGTGGGCTGTGATGCATGCCTCCATGATGCGCGTCATGTGTCGCACTGACGCGAGGCAGCGCGAGCAGGCTGTGAGAAGAGGCAGAATTGGAAAGCCCCTCCCCTTCCTGTCCAGCCAGGTAATGACATGAGCAGCTAAAGCCTCGCCCGTTGAGACCCCCACCCCGTTGAGCAGAGCCAGCGTGTCACTGAAGAGACTGCAGAACCCCATGTGCCTCTGCTCCAGGCCCACCTCTGCGAAGGAAAACCGTGACCAAAAAATGATTTCTAGTTGATGCTGTTGATGAAATAGGCTGCTTGCTTGTTGAGGATAATTCACCTGGAGGGTTGAATGTAACAATACTCTCCAGAAGTGTCTCCAGCTGAGCCTCCAGGCTGCTGAGGATGATGCCACCTCCTTGTTCCAGAGTCACCAGTGACTGCACACACCAGCAAACATAACCTCCTGCCTTCAGGGTCTCCTCCTGAAAGAACAATTATCTACTAGTTTAGTTTTTCTTAAAACACCGTGCATTTCATAATTTAACTCATACTGTGAAAAAAAAATACAGTTTTATCTAAGAAAGAGTAGCTGGACATTTACAAGAAATTGTATGTGAAACTAATCAATTTTTCAAAGCTTTTCTTGCATATTTCTGCTGTTTTTGGTAACAACAAATTACTTAACAGCAAGGAAACCTAATCCTAAAGCTGTTCTATGAAGGATTGTATCAGTTTGTTTAAAAAAACAAAAAACACAAAACGTACATATTTGGTACTCTACATCAAAAGCAGCTATAAGAAGTGTTACGTTAACACATTCGGATTACAAGATACAGGGCTGTTTAAGTCTAAATTTAGTGCAGATGATTAAACCTCCCACTTTCACACAAAACGTATCAGCCAAGGGGCAGCAGAGATGCTGTTGTCAGAGATTTGTGAATTATTAAAAACACTCCAACATGAGATTTATTCAGAAGAAAACAGCTCTAAATTCAGTAATTTTCTGTCACCGTTTTGACTAAATAATTATCAAAAAATCTCTGATATCTATTCACCTAAGGATTCATCTCTGCATGTAAACCCCCACAAAAAAAGTTTTTTTGGGGGATTATTTTATTTTCATTTATTTTAACCTAATGTTGACCTTTCACAAGAAATTAAGGAGTAAAAGTACCAGACCCACCATTTACAGTAGCAATATACTATTTTACAACATTTAAAGTGCTTTAATAAATATGACTTTCTTCTTACAAATAAAAAATAGAAAAGCACTACACTGTCCCACCTTGTGTGGATCTTCATTGGGGTGTGGGTGGAGACCTGCGGCACTGCGAAGTAACTTCAGCAGCAGCTGAGGAGCAGAATCAGAACTGAGGAGCAGAGACGGAGGGTAGTGGGTGCTGACATATCCCAGAATGCCCTGGTATGAGGAGAGGTCAAGTTGGTGCCAGGGTAGAGAGGTGGACTGAACCAGCAGACTAAGCAGAGGGGGGTCCTGGAGGATGAGGAGGAAAAACATGTAAAATGAATAAATGAAGTGATGAGGAATCTGATTCCGATCCGATTCCAAAGTAGTCTGGACTCACTGGTTTACTCAGGAGTTGCTCCTCTTTTGCCAGAAAAACGAGCATGTACAGCAGATACACCAACATGGTGTGTGACTTCTGCGTAGCCACATCTGTCAGAGCTGGATATGTTGTAGAGCTGGGAGGGGTTTGTAAGTGGTCACTTAGGACACTGATCCAGTTCACTTCACACATCAGTTCTCCCATAAACAGGAAGCAGCTCTTGGGACTTCCTCTCTCCACCTGTAGGTAAAGGAAAGCCCAAAGTTCAGTTCAAAGCTCGACTATCTATCTATCTATCTATCTATCTATCCATCTATCCATCTATCCATCTATCCATCTATCCATCTATCCATCTATCCATCCATCCATCCATCCATCCATCCATCCATCCATCCATCCATCCATCTTCTTTTACCCGCTTCTCCTTTCTGGGATGTGGGGAGCTGGTGCCAATATAATTTAAGACATGCCACGTGGGACAGCACTATACACTGAGTATATCTGATATGTGTTCCACTCCTGCTAATATTACAAGTTACAAGCTGTGCTGTGAATGTTGGGATCAGGGGCTAGGTGTCAAGTATCTCACATTGAAGAACTGCTCCATGAGCTGAGTGTCAGGATGCAGGTGTCTCCAGGGCAGGCTGCGGAGGTGTGTGTGGTATAGGTACAGCAGGTACTCAGGTGTGCGGGGGGAGGTGCAGCTCCCACAGTACTGCATCAAACACAGCCACAGAGCCCCTCTCTGACCAGGCAGCAGGCGATCTGAAATGTTAATGTATACACAGTGTGTAAAATGTGAGTAAACAGAAAATTGCAACAAAAAATAAGTCGTGTATATACTTAGAGAACTTAAAGCCTACCTCTGAATTTGTGGTGAAGTGTGTCAGTCAGCTGAACGTACAAACCAACCAGATGCTCCGCTGCACTCGCATCAGTCTCCAGCCAGGGGTAACACTTAATGTTACTGAGGCAAAGAGAAAAAGAGAATATAAGACAAACATGTTTAACTTGTAACTAAAATAAAAGTTACGCCACTGTAAGCCAATGTTTGTGACTAGAACAAAACAAAACAAAAATCTTGTGGGGTATGTTTTTTTTATTCCACATGGTTTGCCCTATTTAGAGTCTGTTCTGTTTGAGCTCACATCTGTTTCACATCCTCCACTCTGATAAAAGCTCCCCTTATCTTAAAAATAACAGAACATGAGAGCAGATGTTGTCCCACACTTACCCGCCTTCACCGCTGTCCAGAGGAAAGATCCAGGGCTTAAATAACTTCCCAAGCTTACTGTATAAGTCCTGCAGAGCTGTGAGAGGACACAATACATTTCTTTTTCAGAGTGATAGTAACTAAAGGTCTGCATAAAACTAAACTTAAACTTTACAAATAATCACCAACCCTCCCCTCAGTGTAATACGCCAATCTGCTGTTACCTTTCATGGTTCTGCTGCTGCCCACTGACTCTCTGGCACAGCTGCTGACCTGCACGCTAATAATGCAACCAATCAGATGTTCCCAGAAGGTAACAACATGACTGATGTAAGGAATCCAGGTGGAGAAGAGGCCGAAGCTGCGAAGGTCGGGCTTACTGAGACGACTTTGTAGGAAGTAGTCACTCAGCCAGTCAACTGTCTCATCCACCTGTTGGCAATCGAATAAATACTTACTAAATATAACATGTTCACTACTGACAAACAGGGAAATTTATTTCAGCACCTGCTGAGGGGAGAGACTGATGGGGTGTCTGTAGGGAGAGGCTGAGGGTCCGACGCTGCTGCTGAGGGACGGTTCAGTTTTGCTCTTGGCGCTGCGGGATGGAGGCAAGCAGCCGAGCACTCGCAACGTCACTTTCCAGCACTCTGGACTCAGCATCTGGTTTGATGAACCTGTTAAGATTAAAATATGCATTTGTTAAAAAAAAATGAACATCAAACATCTAAAGTGAATAATCCAAACAGTCAATAATCATTACAAATTTTCTCTTAATGACTAAACTTCAGTTTAATTCAGGACTGACTGCTTACATCAATGGAACCATTCAACTAACTTCAGTGTTTTTTTTTTTATTAATCCGTTTAGTTTGTAAAAAAGAAGTAGGAGGCATAATTTCAGAGGGAAGGATGTGCTTTCTTTGCAGCCATTGAAAGAAGAACAATAAGGTTTTGCTTTGAAAATCACAGCACATTATCAGGCAGTCTCATAACAAAACATTACAGAGAAGAAGTAAAAAAAGATGCTGCTGATGACAAACCGACCTTTCTGCTCCCCTCTTTTGTTAGTTTTCATTCTTAAACCTCATCAATGGAAACAAATGCCATAACAAAAACAAATCATCAAGTCCTGAACTTTTAAAATTCTGCTTTATATAGTTAGCAGAATTTGACTTTATGCATTCAAGAACCATACTGTTTTCTGTCATCCGCTGGTCTGATTGAATAAATCAACTCACTGGTCATCAGCAGACGCAGGCAATCACTGTAGTGGTCTGGGAAATGGTGGCATAGAAGCAAGGTCCAGTGTTTGGTGAAAAGGTGAAAAGGCGTGAGAAATTCAGGCTCGGGGTCTCGGCCGCAGACACAGAGAGCTCCATGGATCAACTCCAGCAGACGGGTTCTCTCCGAAAACACAGGATGAGCCTCATTTAGCCAATGGGACAAATCAAACTGCAAGATAAGATAAACAAACTGAAGCGATGCAGGCGTATTGAACTCTTAATGTTTCTTCATTGTGTGTGAACGTGGACTCACTTTAGTGAGCAGCATGAAAATAACATCAGCAGTGTCAAGGTGAAGAGACATCACCACGTCTTGGTAGAGGAAGACGAACTGATCGGGTGCTGCGTTAGGGGTGAAGAAGGGGGAAATGAGGGGACAAAGAAGCCTCTGCTCCAGGATGGCCTTCAGGACACGACCGCACTCCTCTGCATTTTCCTGGATAAAAACCTGCACATCAAATCAAAACAATGCGGTTAAATGTAAGTGCACGCTATAAAAAAACAACTTTACTTGAGGAATAAACAAACAGTTTCGACCATTTGACCATAGAAATGCTCTTTCAGTTTCTATCCTGCAGAAAGCAGTTTCTGCAGTCATTTACCGGAGATGGGCTGTCTCCAAACTAAAGTAACTACCTCAAATCAAACATTCTGGCCAGGATTGAGATGTAGAAAGTCATGTCTGCAGCATCCTTTCACAGATTTTAGTATTTATTGTTACAAAGGTGCTGAATTCTGTCTCTAATTGTGCAGTGCTAAATGTTAAACTAAACAGAGTGCAGGTTTGGTCAGTCTTAATGTAATAATCCAAACATCTGACAATCTAAAGCGTTGTCAGATGATGAGGAGCGAGCTTGTCATTAAAATGAAGGTATTCCACATCCTAAAGGCTGTAGTTTTGGTTTTATTACTGAAGTTTTCTTCAATACCTGCGAGTCAGCATTTGTAAACCAAGACTTTTTGCTCAAAGGGGTTGCTAAATTACCATGTAAATAAATGCACAAATCTGCAGAGTAAACACGAGTGAAAATATGCACGCACAATACCACAAAACCGTTTCACTTGCTGATGAAATGATGACTCCCTGTTTGATGTTTTTACAGTAGCTTGTGAATGTCTTTGCCCTGCATGACATTTATCATGCATCCATTCATTGTTCTTATAGTAGAGAGTGAATGTGTCTGTAAAGTATACAGTTTTAATCAAAAACATATGAGTGTTTGTAATGCAGTGTAAAGTAGTTTATGAGACAAACACAAAAATCTCCATCTGATAAAACCTAAAAAACATACTGGAACATGTAGGACGTGTTTGTGTGGTCGCACACCTGTCCCAGTATCTCCACACATGATGAAAGGTACTGCCGTGTTGGAGGATGCCGCAGTGTGTCCTCACACACAAAAGAGACCACCTGGTAAAAGGACGACACACCAACTTGCTGCACAGCTGGAGATTTCTGGGCTTTGAAAATATTCACAAGAGCCCTGAATAGAGAAATTCAGCATACATACAAGTCAAAACGATCCTGTTGTATTAAAACACATGCCTTCTAACAGTTGAACTAGTTCTAGTAATTATTGTGTTTTTTCTGTATCGAGCTGAAAGTTTATTTGCACTAACGTGATGAAGTTCTCAGTGTGAACAGCAGCTTGGGCCAAGCTTTGAGGTGGAGGAGCCATAGAATCAGTCTGGAGCTTCTTGATGTCTCTGCGCAGCGAAGTTATCTGGTTGTGCACTGCCTCCTGTCTCTGAACGCGCTCAAACTGCACACAAATACACACCGGTTAACAAATAAAAACGGCAAAACGGTTTGGCAAATTGTAACTCTGATGCAGTGTGAGCGGTCGCACCGTGACGGTGATGTTCGCTGGTCCTTGACATGGCTGTCCTCCCTTCCCTTTACACTCCAGGTTCATGCTAACTTGCTCTGGCTGGTTCTTAAAAAGCAAAGGAAGGCCCTCGAGAAGCTCCTGCTCCATCGCCACCTGCTGGGCTTCGCGGGCAACAGCAGTCCTAACACAAAGATGAAGTATTATAGAAGAGTACACTTCTAATCACTGATACTATGAACATTATCTCTATGTACCTGGCCTGATCTTGCAAAATGCTGAGATCCTGCTGTAAGAGTTTAGCAGCAGCCTTAAAGTCAGAGAGACAGGCGGCGGGAACGTCGGCCACCGGAGCCTTCTGCTCCTGGAGCTCAGGAGCTCGAAGAGGAACCGGATGCTTCTGCAGATTGGATAGGATGCGCTCTTTTGCTGAACATAGAGAAAGACAGAAATCCAACTTAAACAAATCTGATGACTACGGCTAAGGTTTTGCTCACAGAAACTTCACCACTGCACCTCTTCAGGTATAAATATAGAGCAATAATTTGTGGTCCGCACCATTGTTGAGGCTGGTGTAGTCTGTGAAGCCTGGACTTTGAGGCTGCAGGAACGTCGGCTCACTCTGCACCTTCTCCCACAGAGACAAAACCTCCCTCTCATCGTACTGCAGACGCTCCTGGTCTATATATTCTAGCCAAAGTTCCTGCAACAAAACAACACAACACAGTAACATGTATGAGCAATGTGTTACTATAAGGAACATATTTTAAAACTGTGTAACACTTTGAACACATATAGGCAGAAAAAAAAAAAAACACACAAAACAAATACTCACTGACCTGTTGTCGCTGCATGACCTGTGCCAGTCTGTGAGCTTCATACTCAGGTGGAAGAGAGGGAAGGTACACTTCCTGCTTCTGCAGAGTCCCATCATCCATCCACAAGGCAAACACACCAAACAACCTGCAGGCAAACGATCAGAAAGCTTGAATAAAACAAACTATACAAATACTACAAAATAACTGGAAACATGTTTGTTTATACACTTGTTCTGCATCAGGAACCTACCTGACCAGTTCTGAGTGGAGCTGAGGAGAAGTGAGGTAAGGTGGTTGGGCATTACTGGGGGTTTCCTCCCCCTGGGTGTCTGATGATGGTGTGTTTAGAGGGGGCACCCTGAGGGCCTGGCTGGCAGCATGGTGGAAGTCAGACACCTCTTGTATTCTCTGCCTCAGATCTTTAAGCAAAGCAGCATAAGAAGAAGCCTGGAAGAACCTTTGTCCGATGCACCCGCCTGCAGCCAGCCTGTCGGGCGACACATAGCAGATGCATTTTTGTTTTTCCTTTCAGTTTCTCTGGCTAGGGATTTTGATACATGAGCATGTTTCTTACCCGTACTCAGGTCCGGGCTGCCTGAGATAGAGCTGCAGGAACTTCTGCCAGACGAGGGGGAGGAGGGGGTGGTCAAGTGGGGTGGCTAGGGCCTGACACGCCCAGCGATACACCTGCAGCCGCTGCAGAGAGGGGGCTACTGGCAGCTTCAGCCTCTGTTGTGCCCTCTAGATCACACACAGAAACACAGAAATTTCTAAAGTCCTACTGCCACATGTTTGGACTGTGGAAATGAAAACAGTCCATTTTTATATTTATTTACTGTCTTTAAATGTGTTTTAAAAACGCCAGAACACTTTGGTTTATGTTTACCTTTAAGGCTTGATCTGGGGAGATGTTGGACTCTGACAGGAGCTCATGCTCGACACAGCGTCTCAGCTGAGACTCTTCCTCAAACAGCCCCTCCATATTCAGCACCAACCAGGCAAACCAAACCTACAGTCAACAGCAGGGCTGTCAGGACCGAAACTTGTGTGCCGTTTCTGCACTGTGCATCACATAAACTAATATGATCAAAAGCACTTATTGCATATTGTTCCTTCAGGATATCTTACTTCTCCACTCAGGGATTGGCCCTCGATGAAGGATGGCGTGACATTTCCAGCAATCCAGCCAACCAGAGAGGAGAGCAGACCCCGATCTCCATGGTAACCCAAAGCATTCTGGCACGAAGTAGGAAAATAGAAACAATTGAAAGCTTACTGGTGTAATTGTTTGGGACCAGATTTCTGCTACAGGCAGTTTACGGAGTTAAATTCTGGATCTGCGCCTGACAAGAGCCCTTAAATTATGCAAAACCAAACACAGTAAATACCTTATGCTGCTGGTAGAGGAGCTTCTGCACACATTCCTCCTGGTGGTGAGTGAAGGCAGCACAGCAAATCTGATCCATGAGGAACAGGACCGTTTTGTCTCGATACCACAAGTTCTGCTGAGTCAGAATTCCCACCCAGAACTCCAGCACTGCAGCAGCTCCGACACGACCGGGTCGAGAGCTTTCTACAACGTGACTCTGAAAGATAAATTACACCTTAAAAACCTTTCATTTTTCGTCCCTTTAAAGGTTTTAACCACTTCTTTATTACTTTTCTCATGAAGCTGAAGAAATTAATATGTTATAACTGTTCTCTGCGTTTCCTTTAGAGTACCTATTATATAACAAATTCTTAAAATTTTCAGACTTTGAATATATGACCTAAAATTTGCTCCATCAGCTCAAGCTGTCAAATCGGTATGATCTAAGTCAGGGGTGGGCAATCCTGGTCCTCGAGTGCCACTATCCTGCATGTTTTACTTGTTTCCCTGCTCCAACACACCTGAT
>JAOXNZ010000001.1:16910520-16925977 GCA_028566095.1 Kryptolebias brasiliensis | reverse complement strand
TCATAATTTCATGATACATTTAATTAATTAATGGGAGATTTACACATATGTATTTCAAGTTATATTTATTTATTTAAAGGTATATTTATTCATTTAATTTTGCCCCTCCTAACCCTCCATAAAGACAAAGGTCAGTTGCAGAAGAAAAAAAACATTTATTTCTAAATATAAATATAGTTATAAATTCTGACTACAGTCAGGCTGTTAATTATGCTTTTGAACTAAATGCCAACCTGGGATATTGTTCAAACTAACACAAGTCTAATAGTATTTCACCTAAGCTGCTCTTTGGACAACACCAGATACATTTAATAACAAAACACACAGTACATTTAATAACTGTAGTAAGTAAATTTAAAAGCTACTCAGGGAGGAGCAAAGCAGGGAAAGGCACTGAAATGCTGGGTGGGTTAAATATTAAACAGACAAAAATTAGGAAATTTAAAATTTCTGTCCTTTACTTTACAGGTCACAGTGTGCATTTAAAAAACCATAACAGAACTGAGCCTAAATAAAAATGTGTTAGAGCAAATGAGCACACTTTATACAAAAACACAAGGTTACATTGTTAATGTCATTTAACAACATTTTCTAGAGATTGATTAAACTGAACTAAAAGTGTCTTGTGATTAGAGTTGCGAATGACAAACTTTGAGTCCTTTAGGTTTTGTTTTTTATAAAATGAATGTGATATTAGACTAATAAAAATATTGTTAATAAAATACCTCTAATCCCAATATCTGTCCCTGTGTTATTATTGAGATCAAAAACATTTACAGAAAACCCAGACACCGTGAGTTTGTTCTGTTCTCTGTAACAGCCATGACTTCTCAAACAGAAACATTTATTGACTACATTTTATGTTGTTGTTTTGTTTTTGTTTGTAATGTCTTCCTCTGTTTATTCAAGGTTATCTAAAGGCACAAAGACCTGCTGTGAACATGGCGAAGGGCTCCTGCAGGGCACCTCTGTGTTAAAATATTGTGTTGTGTTGTGAAGAGTTGGTGAAAGACCGCAGGGTGAGGACATCTGGACTTCTGCATCCTGGTCGTATAATATGTGTAACGGAAGTTGTTCCTGCTGGCGTGTGTGACTTGGCGACTGGTCAAAGACGTCAGGCGTGTGGTGAATATACGCTTGGCTCAGAGCCAAGCTAAGGATCTCTGTTTTTTCCTTGTAGAAGCGTAGCTCTGCGCCTCGACGTCGGGCCAGCACCAGCTCCCTCTGCGCCACCTGCAGCTCCACTCCGAGAAGCCCTGGTGACCTCTGCTCCCGTCCGAGCCAATCCAGAGCCATGCTGCTACGCAAGTACTCATCAAGCCCCCGCTGAGAGTAATAGGAAATCACACTCTGGGACGCGGGGGAGAGACAGGAAGTAAGAACTACATCATAGCAGAGATGCTTTATCAAATTTTGCTGTCAATATAAATGAAATATGAAGTTGGCAAGAGCAGAAGTAGAAAGGTTTTAGAGGTTTTAGATCATTACTGATGTTAACTTTCCTGTGTGGTACACAGCTGTAGGTAATATAGTTATTTAGTACACTCTCTTTTTTATGTTTTGCCACAGTCATAAACATACACAGGTACCAAGTTCAAAGACAATGTTTAAACTTTTATTTTTAACTTTCACGCAATATGAAAAACAAAAAATTCTTTTAAGCAATTTCTGTTCTGTGAGTATGTTAGAGGCCCTTTTAGTTGCCATGTTAAGTCGTTGTTGGGCATGGCGCCCCTCTGGCCACCCCTTAGGTCCGCCCCTGGTAATCGTCTAGATTCGTACCTGTCGAGAGCACTGCCTCTCCTTCAGGGCCTTCAGTGTCCCGTTCCAGTGCAACAATTGGAAAACAGTCATCATCTCCTACAGAGAAATGAGGGTGTGAATGAGTAATGAATAAAAAAAACAAACCCTAACATCTAAATCAGTACCTGTTAGTGTTACAAAGGCAACATTTTAATATTTCACGCAAAGTCATGCCTAAACTGTGAGCGACAGGTTTGACAGAAGTCATAAATTTAACACAAGCTTCACTCTGACTTTTAAAGCAGCACCTGGCTGAGCAGCTGTCATGTGTTAGGAGCTGGTGACATTCGTGTTAAACACTAACGCTGTACATTAACTGAAACTGATCTAATGGGACACAGATGGAAAACATCAGACATCAGCTTTCTTGAGTTGTTTACTCTGTTTTCTGTGTTACATGTTCATGTAACTGCATCTATAAAATGTACAAAGATGCAAACCTTGTGTTTGAAACTGTGTGGGCTGATTTTAGTGTGTCCAGATTCAGGCGAATGTATGTGCATTCATTTAGTGTGTGCGTGTGTATTTCTTACAGGGTCTCCGTTTTTCATGAGTTGAAGTAGGAATGATAATGAACCCATTTCCTCCAACGTTTAACCTTCTGTCTGCAGTCATGTTTATTTATACAAAGGTAGACATTTTAGGTGTTTCATACCTCAACCTTCTGTCAGGATCAAATACTGAGGGTAGGTGAAAACTAGAAACATTATGAAATTGTTGAAAGGCTGCATTAACACTCAGTGTTTGGATTAATATTTTCTAATTAAGTAGAAAGCATAACACTGAAGCTCTGAGTCTGATTATTTGTACAATTTACAAGATGTCTTAGTGCAAAGTAGCACCAAGAGAAAAACATACATGAAACTGTGAACTAACCCTGCTCATGATTTATGAGCAGGGTTAAAAAAAGTAACATTTTGCACAATGACTTTCTGTTTCACCTGGAACTCCAGCATGGTCCTTCCCATGTAGGAGTGGAGCAGCAGGCTGTAGGTTCCTATACTGGTGCTTGAATCACACGCATCGTCCAAAGAGACCTTTACACAGACAGCAGAGCAGATCAGTGTTCATTTTGGGACTGATAATGCCAATGAGCACTTGTGGTTTCTTACACTCACAGCACTCTCTCTGACTGCCTGATTCAAACTCTGCGTGATGAACTCGGGGCTGATTCGTCGACAGGGCAGCTCGTTCACAAGCGAGTTCATCAGAGCCACGCGAGCAGCGTCCCTGCGAGCCTCCGCTTGAGTGTCACACACCTGAGGACGATGATGACATGAAGGGGTTAAAATGTAAAACAAAAATAATGCATGATGGGAGTAAGATGAGAAGTTGGAATTACTTTAAAGCAGACTCTTCAGGGTCAGTAGATGTGCAACATAGTTTTACAGTTTTGGGTGATTTTACACGTCATTACAGCTAATCGTGTGATCAGAAAACAAATCGCTGCTGAAGTTAGGACACTAGAGGCATTCAAACACAACCAATCACAAGACTTCTGAACTGGTGTGGCTGTTGTTTGGGTCACAATTACCACATTGAGAAGCATCATAAAATGAACAGTAATGTCAAGTATAAAGATCCACTTGAATGTAAGAATCTTTTCCTCTCATCTAGGTCACACCAACACCAACCCTCTGCATATCCTCCACCACATCAATGAACCTTCTCTGTGGTCTTCCTCTTTTCCTCCTCCCTGGCAGCTCCATATTCAACAGCTTTTGTTCAATATACCCACTGTCCCTTCTCTGTACATGTCCAGACCATCTCAGCTTTGCGTCTCTAACTTTGTCTCTGAACTGCTCAACCTCAGCTGTCCCTCTGATCCACTCCTTTCTAATCCTATTTATTTTGGTCATTCCAAATAAAAATCTTAACATCTTCATCTCTGCTACCTCCAGTGCTGCCTCCTGTCTTTTTGTTAGTGTCCTCGTCACCTAAACATACATCATAGTATTGTCTTGTAAACCTTCCTTTTCACCCTTGCAACTATCCTTTGGTCCCAGAACACCCCTGACACTCGTCTCTTCACTCCACCCCGCCTTCACTCTCTTCTTTACCTCTCCAGTGCTCTGCTCGATGCTTTGGATGACTGACCACAGGTACTTGACCCTTCTGAAGCCCTCATAACTGAAGACAGGAAGAGAAGCCCTTGTAACTTCGGGTCAATTTGAACCCGAAGGCCACGGGAAGGTTACACTCATTCACCTTCAATACCTCCACTCGTTACAGCTCCACTGTTGCATCTCTCATTCACACACATACTCTGTTTTGCTTTTACTGACTTTCATCCCTGTTCTATCCAGAGCACACCTCCACCTCTCCAGACTCTCTTCCACCTGCTCCCTACTCTCACTACAGATCACAATGTCTTCTGCAAACATCATAGTCCATGGGAACTCCAGCCTGACCTCATCTGTCAACCTGTCCAACACCACTGGAAACAAAGAGGGGCTCAGCGCTGATCCCTGATGTAATCCCACCCCCACCTTCAACCCATCTCACCACTGTCTCACTGTCCTTGTGCATGTCCTGCACTATGCTCACATATTTCAACCCCCACACCTGACTTCCTCCAGTTTCTGTCTTCGAACCTTGCCATCTGCTTTCTCTATATCCACAAAGACACAGTACAACTCCTTCTGACATTCTCTAAACTTCTTTATCAACACTCTCAAAGTAAACTTTGCATCTTAGTGCTCTTTCTTGGCATGAAACCATACTGCTGCTCACTGGTCATCACCTCACTTTTTAACCTGGCTTCAACAACTTCTTCCCATATCTTGATGAAATGGCTCATCAACTTTAGATCAAAGTTATGACCAATAATTGTTAATTATGATTACATTAACAGCTGATATTAGATGTTTTTTGACTCCTCCTGTTTTACTTTAGGATAATTTAGAACAGATCTTGCATCAAGGAGGATAAATATATTGACGTTTACTTTGGTGGGTTCACCAAAAGTGAGATTTCCACCAGCAGTTTGAATCATTAATTGTAGTAGAAGCATGCAAAATAAATGAACAAGTGAAGGAATATTAATAAACAGCAGCAACGATATCAAACACACCTTATAGTTGCCAAAGCAGCTTCCTCCAGGAAGTGTGACGTAGCAGACGTATGGAGGACCAGGAGAAGGTGCAGACTCGTACAACAGAAGGCTTTCTGTCTGGATCTTTCCACCAAAACTGTCCGATTCACCGGGTGGATCACTGAACGGAGCCGCCTGCTTCTGCTCCCAGAAGTTATGGAGAATAGCCACCACATTCACTGCACACACATGGATGTCACACTGGTAAAACCATTCACAAACTAATAATCTTGGTGTGCGAAATACTGTATTTATAATTAAAATGTTTTTACTAGCCTGGATTTCATTCTAATCGATACACGTGATTATATAAGAAGTTTAATACAATAAAACCTTTCATTCCTTAAGTCTGTACATAGTTGTTTAATGCATAAACCAGAATATATGGTACACCAACATTCCTTAGTGTGTTTATCTAAGTGGAATTAGAAGCTGAAGGAAACGCCCCAAACTTTATTCAGACCAGCAGTTTTTAACACTTGAGCTTATTCTAACCTTCCATATGGTGTTTATGATCTCAGAGTCCCTCTTTCTGTGCTAAAAAATTACAGCAATGCAATTTGTGGTAGCAAGGATAACTTAGCAGCCATTTGAGAGTGATACGAAGGCCTGCAACAACACTCCACTAAAATAATCACACACACACACACACAAAAAATGCATCCATTTTCCCTTAAAACTAAGCTTTAAAGTAACTTACAGTCTTTGGGGCTGGTGTGAGTCTCACTCTGTGATAGGTATGACATGATGCTCTCTTCCAGTTTCACACAACTCATCTTCACCCCAAGTTTAGTTTCACTGCTGCCACCAAAACATGACACTGAAAGTAAGCAACCCCCACCACTCTCCCAGCTCAGGATGGGGGCAAGTCCAAAATATGAAGGCGTCTCCACCACCCCGAAACTTCTTCCCTCCCTTCCTCCTCCACTGCAGTGTGAACATCTCACCAGGGTTTCTCTTTTGAAGCAGACCACCTTTGTCACTCTCCCTGCCAATTAGCTCAGAGGGCCCCTCGCTCCTTCAGCTCATGCACACAGAGGTGAGGAGCTGGAATGTGGAGCCCCTCCCCTCTGGCCGTGCAGCTGGCTAATCCCTGAACAGAGCCGGACAGTTTAAGACCCGCGCAAAGTTGCCAAGTGAATCAGAAAACACAATTTTTTTGCTTTAGAAAACAAAACTATGATCAATCCATTTGATTTTTCATTTGAATAGTAGTGTCTGCCGTCTCATGGACGATTTTCTCCATCGAGTGGTAACTAGGACATGAGGGGGAGGGTTATTTTTTTGACTTCACCCTCAAAATTGAACCCACTAAGTCTGGGGTCTGAGCTTCATTCAGCCCCTTCAGTGTGAATAGTCTTTGTTCAAGTGAGAATTCAACCCCTTTTCTTAAAACTTTACACATAAATTAGGCAAATTCTGAAGAAAAAGTCATTTCTTAGCTTCCATGTTCTCCTGATTTTCTCCTCGTCAGATTTTTTGTTGATGTAGCAGGTGTATTCACTGCAAAAATCATGTTTGTAAGCCTGATTGTCGGAGTTTAACATAAAGAAATGCTTTCTGATTACTATTCATTGCAAAATACCCAAGCGGAGCAGTAACTTTGATAAAAACAATTTATTTACAGTCTTTCTGTTTAATGCAACCATATGAAAGTTTTGTTAATGTTTGATGAAGAAACAAATTAAGTCTTACTTGACTAGCAAGTCTTGTTAGTTTTATACAAAAGTGTTATGATGTGAAATAGTGTCAGGGTTGTTTCCTGTTAGTCTCACCATGTTGATTAGAAGACAACACAGCTCAGACGTCACACACTGCAGGAGGTCATTGTAAATAACACCACTTTATTGTAAGAGAGGATCAATAATTACATTGGACTGTACGGAAAACAGACAAGTTGAAATTGTAAAATGTCCAGTCCTCATGTTCAGACAGATAAAAGTAGAAATACAATCAGTTGAATTTCCTTTTGTCAGTCCTCTTTGATTTCCTCACAACAGTAGAAAACAGATGATTGGTTGCACAGTGATTCTCCTGATATTTTTCTTCCATCTATCACGTGTTTAAAATTATTCCCAGGAGATGAACAAAAGGCTCATTGACATGAATTCTCTGTCCCCCCCGATGTTATCACTTATCCCCAGAAGGAGGCGGTCTCCATGCTGGACTTGATGGTACTTTGGTTCTCTCTTCTGGATTTGGTCACCAAGTTGGCCTCTCCCTTCTGCAGACGCCTCCTTTGAGCCGACTTCTGCTCTTTGGTGAGCTGCTGCCGCACTTTCTGGCGGACGACCTCCTGCAGAACGCGCAATGACAACAAGTTAGGACGGAATGAATGGACTCACTGTCTGTGTCTGTGAGGATAACTACAATACATAGACATGTTGTCTATAAAAGTCACAATGTTTTACAAAATCTCACAAACTCACATTGCACTTAACAGGATTTAACAGTTTTTTCTATTATAGTTAAATAATTACTAGGTAAAGTTGTGCTTTTGCATCTTCACATAGGATGGAAGATTTGTACTTTAAATGATATAATACTACATCCTGCTCCCTCAGCCACACCTATAGACAACAGTGTAAACAGATACTTACCGGTGGTATGGTGGAGCAGCTCCCGATGCTGCCCATCGTGGCTTCACTGTCTGTTCTTCTTCTATGTTCAGCGATGTGCTGAAGACTGTCTGAGTCTCTGCAGCAGAAAAAACATCCAACTGGTGTTATGACACAAAGAAATTTTCAACAAGCTACAAAATTTGACTCATGACTAACTTGGATTGTAAGTTAAAAAATACATAGTAAATATGCAAATGGTCTGCAAAAAATAAGCTTGCTTAAGTCTAAACACTGTGTGAGGAAACCTTTGTTTTTCATTGTTATAATTCAAGCCACTGTCACATCACTGATGCAGTTGGACGTTTTCTTATTAACTACCTCACTGCTACAGTTAGGGAAGTTAATTTGGAGTGAGTTAATTTTTTATGCTATCCTTGCTTTAAAGCTTCTCAGCAGGTCCACTCATTCTCCCCCACGTCTCTGCTGCTAGCACTAATGATGCTTTGTGGTAATTACTGGCAGCACATTTTAAAACAAAAGGCCTAAAACACTTGAAACATTGGTTCCTGTAGCCCTCGTCTGTGCTGAGGGATGAGGTGTGTGTTTGTTGGATCGACTTATTGCTAATCACTAAATTCAACATAAATTTATTGAACATCTAATTTTGTGATTGCTTTATTGCCTGCTCCCAGAGGTAAGATCGCAGTTGCAGGTTTTTATGAAGCTGTTTTTGCTTCTTCTGTCTCATGGATATACTTTACATTATCACTCAAAGTACAAACCCCATGTAAATCTGTGGTATCACTGTAGCTTAAAGAATGTAATAAACATTAACAATTTAGAAATTATTCAAATGTTTCATTTGTTTTTAAACTTGTTTTTTGTAAAGAAGGGTAATCAGAGCACGTTAAGGACAAATTAGGTCTTACTGAATGGGGTTTCAGTTGACAAAACTATTTTATTTTAAAGCCATATAAATAAGAAAGAGCCCAATATCTTGAGGGTTTATTGTGTCATCATTCCACTTTACCTGAAAGGTTTAAACTCCTTGTTGGAGGCAGAAAGGTCTGTGAGCTCTGGGCACTCATCCTCTGCTTCCTTCAACTCATCCTCTGCTTCCTTCAACTCATCCTCTGCTTCCTTCAACTCATCCTCTGCTTCCTTCAACTCTTCCTCTGCTTCCTTCAACTCTTCCTCAAACTCCTTCCTTGTTTCCTCATCAGCTTCAGCAGCCGATGCCACTGCAGTTACTTCTTTTGTTTCACAAGTGATTTCCTCCTCCTGATCTTGTATCGTTGCGTCTGTTTCACTGACTTTCAACCCCTCCAGTTCTAGCATTGCTTGTTTATATTCCTCCATGTCCACACTCTCCTCCACTATGTCTGCCTCTTCATCTGTTGCCTCCTCTTCATCATCGCTTTCTTGCTCAGGTCCAGCTGGGTCTAGTAATGCACCATTTGTCTCCAGATCCTTTGTGAATCCACTGGCTGAGACTTCAATGTCTAGAGAGTAAGAGCGCCTGTGTGAACCAACGGGAGAAAATCAGCTCTTGTAAGAACTACAAACAAAAATTCACAAATAGTTGTCAGGCATGCTTCTAGCAGGTTCACAGTGCACATAAAGGAGTTTGCTTTAACCTATAAAATATAAGCAGATACCTGATGTCCTTGAAAGTTGGAAACAGCTCACTTTCATAATTAAATCTCTTTGCAAAAAAATCCCTGATGCACTTCACATCGCGGTCAAAGTACCTGCAGAGAAAGATTGATGTAGTAAGGAAACTGTTTCTCTTTTGATAATTTCATTGACCCCAACTCTTAGATTAAAGAAGAACCCACCATTCAGCATTGGGGTGTGATGTAGACACCATCTGGGGGAAGTCGATCATAGTTATGTGGTCCTGGTCGTCCAGCATTAGGTTGAACTCGTTAAAGTCTCCATGAATCAGGCCGTGGTTGGCCAGCTTGACAATAAGGTCCATGAACTCACTGTACAAAGCAGCTGGATCCTGCAACTCATGAACCTGACACCTGCAAGAGCAGGATAACGCACACAAATGATATGAGGAAAACACATTGGCGTGTACCATGCAGCATGTAAAGGAAGAAACAGACAATTCACATACAGAGGATACCCGTTGATGAGCTCCATCACAACAGCATGTCTGTTATAGTCCACAGGTTTGGGAACAGGAAAGCCTCGCTCATACAGAGCCTAGGAAGAGTGAGGAGAAAATTTAAAAACAGACACAAAATGATTGCACATTTTCTTTATCGATGCCAACATTGTTTTTCTTCATAACTTCCTGTTGTTTGACTTATTACCTTCATGTAGGCAAACTCCTTCATGGCAGAGAGACGAGAGAGGTAAAGCCAGGACATGTTCTTCCTGTGCTTGTGGTAATCCCTCTTATTTTTAAGGTTCCTGAAGGAGGTACGACCCAGCCTGTGAAGCTTCAGCGCGTACTGCTCCCCATCTGGACTCGCTACAATATATATATCTACACAAAGTGAACAGAACATTTGTATTAAATATTCTTGTGTAGGTAAACATTGTGGGAATAATTAAAGGTTTGTTTCATTAAATCTTTTAAGGCCATTTTGTGGTTGCAGGTAAGAAGATAAGAAAAATGTTGCCACAAATTCCATCTCGAACCGAAGTGAGTTATTATTTTTATAGGACACTTTTGTGCCTCTGTAACACATTTCCTGCAAAGTCCTTGAATACCATAGAATATGAAACACACGGGGCTTGTTTTCTCACCTGACTCTTTGCCCACACCCATCTGGTTGCCGACTGACAGGATCACTTCTCTGGAGCACAAAGTCTTCAGAGCCAGGTAGTCATACCCTCCGTAGTTCAACCTGTAGCCCTGCACAGCTAAAACCAGCACACAGCACATCAGAGAACTGACCTACATGGCACTGTCTCCATCTCAACGTGCCGCTCTATGCCAGCTCTTACTTTTTGTACGTTCATAGACCACAAGTTTGTGTTTCACGAGTTCTCTGAGGATCTTGTTGCAGCCACCGTGTCTGAGGCTCGCGATGGATGACAGAAGGCTGACCGGGACGATCTCGTGGTTCTTCATCCCCATCTCGACCTGTGCGAGAGGGGAATTCACAGAGAAACAGAGCATGAACTTCAGTGTGGGAAAAATACTGCCAGAAAGCAGAAAGCTAATTTAGCCACCTGTGTTAACAGCACTTGTTTTAAGCGATTTGCCTCTAAATCACATAGGCAGAACCAAACACCTTGAAAACCATTTATTGCTTCATGTAAACAAAAGTTACGACTAGTATTATGTTCACTGACACCGCTGTCCCGCTGGTTACAGGCACTAAACTACGTACGGAACATTTTAGCTCGATTAGCCCAGGACTGACCCGGCTCAAGCTAACCGAGCCGGGCCAGAACCGCTCGGTCAGCTCGGTACTTACAGCCGTCAGGACGCGGAAGTCGTCTCGAGATAAATATCTCAACACCACTACGTTCAACTTTCCCATCTTTTATCCGACACACGAACAGCTAATGCTAACAAGACGCTGTTATTAACGAGCTGTTTCAGCTACCGGTAGGTCGCCCTCATTTTTAGTAAACACACGTGCAAGGCGGAAGTTCGCGGAACGACTATTACGTCACTTCCAGTTTCTTTCCTTTTTCTTTTTTGCACGTGCAGCAGTGACAGCTGGATTCCAGTCCTGTTTTTATCCGTGCTGGTTAACTTTCATTCTGATTTGTGAAACTTTACGACAACTGAATAATTAAAACTTATTCTGTTGCTGTTTTTGTTTTTTTTACAAACAATAATCTAACATGTCTTTACATTTTCTAATTGTTACTGATTTATTTATTATTTATTTAGGCTAAAACCTGAGTATGTGTGAGCCAACTCACAATGATGAAATCAATCTGGAGTCCTCTTTTTTGTTAAAATACTGTTATTATGGATTTATATTATAATAGTAGCATGGTTCTTTGGATTCAAAAAGAGAACATTTCCAATACTTTCATTTAGGACCTGTGTTTTTTCTTCTGTTCAGACAAGAAAAGCACATGTTGTAGGTGCCAGCTTATAAATGAAGACTGTTCTGTAATTTATTTTGCTGAAGTGTCATGTGCTTTCTTTTCTTGAGTTGATTGTTCAATCCTCTGCTGTATCCGAGTACTTTTATTGTGCCTTGAAAGAATAATAAAAATCACAATCGAAGTTTTCCAGCAGGGGCAATAAAATAAACTGTATTGTGTTGGATAATGAAAGCCATAAATCTAATGCGTTGCTACACGGAGTGTATGTTTCAGTAGTGTGTGTTTCATGAAGAACTTGAAGGTCAGGTGTGTGTGATGTGTGTGATGTATGTGTGCGCGTGTATGTGAGAAAGAGACACATTGAGGGTGTTAAACAGATTTACTGGCAAGTTTCTGTTGCCACAGAAGCGGGATTCTGGGCATTCCTTGGGTAGTTAGTACAAACTGTGTGTGTGTGTTTGTAGCAGTACAGTACCTGTCTGTCTGGAACAGGTCAGTCTGGGCTGTAGATAAATGCTTCATCACACGGATAAAATCAGCTTCTGAATTTGTTTCCAAACATTACAGGTTTATTGCTTATTGCTTACAACAAACAGAGACGTGCTGTGAGCAAGAGTGAGAAAATGAACTCTGTGATTCAGTTTTAAGTGTTCAGCAGGTATTTATTTGCTGCAGCAACCAAATCTTTTGCATTTATTAATCATTTATTATGAGCACTCCTGTCTAAACTTACTGCTACATTGTTTTGTCTGTATGAACTGCTTCATAGGTATGGTTCGTGTGATATAACGTGCATCTGCTAAAGAGTAAGAAAGTGTAAGAAAATACAAAAACCCCAAACGTTTGTAGCCTCCAAATTGACTGGGAGAAGGTTGTACACCCCTGACACGCTGTCTGAACATTTGCAGCCTCTCTCTGCATAAACAGCAGGATTGTGTGACAGTGGGATGTTAGTTTGTAAAATTGAGAACACTAAAAACCTGAAATAAAAGTGTAGGAAGATTTACAAAATATGATTAAATATTACCAGAAAATGTTATAATATTTTGTTACATGCAAAATAGCCATAAAACTGAACTAAAAACCTGTTATTGTTATATAAGACAAGATTGTGATTCCATAAATATTAAAATAGTTGAATTTCTTTATTTAAACGCTAGATGGCACTGTAACACTAGAACACACACACGTCTGAATTTTGGTCTTTGTCTCAACTACTATTATTGTTTTTTGATGACAAGAATAGACAAATTTTGAGACTTTTCACTGCCTGCCTCAAACTGAGGAGTTCAGGTATCTGGGAGTGTTGTTCACGAGGATGTAATGCCTAAGGGTTGACAGATTGGGTCCTAGTACACAGTAATGAGGACGCTGTTTCAGTTTGTTGTGATGAAGAAAGAGTTGAGTCAAAAAGGAAAGCTCTCAGTTTACTGGTCGATCTATGTTATGGTCATGAGGTATGGATCCTGACTGAAAGAACAAGATCCCAGATACAAGAGGCTGAAATGAGCTTTCTTCGTAGGGTGGCTGGGCTCAGCCTTAGAGGTAAGGTGAGGAGCTCTCTCATCCGGGGGGAACTCAGAATAGAGCCACTGCTCCTCCGTATTGAAAGATGCCAGCTGAGGTGGTTCGGGCATCTGATTAGGATGTTCCTGGATGCCTCCCTTTGGAGGTTTTCTGGGCAGGTTCCACTGGGAGGAGACCCCGGGGCAGATCTGGATGTCACTGGAGGGATTATGTATCCTCTCTGGCCTGGGAATGCCTTGAGATCCCCCAGGAGGAGGTGGAGAGTGTCGCTGGGGAGAGAAGGGTCTGGATTTCCCTGTTGTCCCCTCAACCCAACCATGGATAATTGATAGAAGATGGATGGATGGCCTTTGAATAAAAGATGGACACGAGAGGATAAATTTCTCCTTCATACGGTTTGGTCTTATTGGAAATAACTTATGTTATTATTATTATTATTATGTTAAGTATTTAAAAATAAAATCATACATAGAATAAAGGACAACAATGAAAAGAGTAACTCTAGATTCACAACATGCAGAATAGTAATTAGTCATTCTGTTTCTTTTATATAAACTTGTCAATAACCTCTTTGTTTCTCAGTTTGCATGATTTCCTGAACATCTTTTTCTTTTCAACTCATCTTTAAATATTTTGTTTCTATTTTCCTCTCTAAAATCACGCTGAAAAGAATCTGGATCACATGATAAAACTGACTGGATTGGCTAATTAAGGGCCATGTCTCATTCAGATTAAATCATCATACCATGCTCTAACTCGGATTCTCATGGCTACAGTATCAAGTATTCAAGGTCTGATTGGTGGACAGACTGAGGGCTCCGGCTCTCAGCAGCTGCAGAGCTGAAGAGCCCAGGAGAAATTTTTTGTTGTGCAGCCTTTGACAAAAACAGGCCAGAGCATATAAAATTGTTTTGGTTGAGCTTAACTAGTAGCATAAAGGCAGAGCGTGGCTACGGTGGCCCCCGCCTGTGCGTGGAATTGGCTGGAACGAGGCATAACAACCAGACCCACACACAAACACTGACATAATGTCTTTTTTCCAGATGTGGGAGCAAACTTTTTATCATGCTTTAACTCTACGCAGCTTCAGTCTTCATCCCGTCTTTTACTTTCAGCCATACATACTGAAATGTGTCCTTGTGTGTTTATGAAAGCATTCGCTGCCCTTCAGTTGTATTGTTTGGAAACGTGACAACCCCCTCAGTTTTTCTGTGCATAAATGGTTGAATACTGTCAATGATCTTGCAGTGAATCTGGAACCTTTGATAAGAAATTAATGATGTGCTCATTAGTGTGAGATGAAAGTGAGAGCAGGACAGGTCAAAGTGATGAAAGGATCTATGCAGCAGTTACTGAAGGGATCTCTCCACTTGATGTACACTCAGTATATCAAAGCGTTCGGCCCTTCCTCTTTTATTACACTGACATAAAAAAGTGCTTATTATGTTTAAATAATGTACAAGAGTTTAAAAGTAGTCAAACATCTGCCACCTCATCACATATTGACCTTCAGGATGTATTTTTGGGGATTTTAGGCTTTATGTGATCAAAGGAAACTCCTAACAATAAAGTTATTGGAAAAGTATGAGAGTACACTATGATGTCTGCAGGTGTTTACATTTCTCTTGCTGTGTTTCTTCATTATGGAATCCTGGAGGACATGCACTCATGATTTCACAGAGGATTTCTGCTCCACAAAAAGACATAACAATTCTGAAAGTTACACACACATGTGAGCACACACACATGCAGTGTCAGCCTGCTAAATTGTTTTTGTGCCGTTTTCCAGCCCTAAGCTCTAAGGGACAGAACGCTAAATTGTGGCAGGAATTGGAGAAGCTTAGGTAAGTTTCCAGCAACAAGCATGGCTTTGTTCCTGGGTTATCATCGCCGTGCCTTTACCCAGCTGCTGTGTGTTTGGAAACATCAAATTTGATTAGATTAGAGGAGAGAAGAAGAGATCCACTTTCTCTGCCTGTTCTGCTGCCAGTCTCCTAAACAATAATCTGCTCTCAGGTGCCGGTACAAGTGGCTTGTAAATGAGGGGCCTAAGGATAATATGAGCAGGGGATGCATAACCTGCTCCAAAACAGACATATACAAAGACACAAGAAAGGCAGCCTCTGTTATCACTATGTCTCTCTAAACCTTTAGCTCTATAAACATCTTAATGCTTGGATATACAAAAAGCTTCAGATTAAAATATAATAAAAACTGAAACCTACATCAACCTAACAAAGTGGGCGAGTAAAAATATGAAAGACTTTATGCGACAAAACAGTTATTTTGGTCAGGCTACCCATCCATCCATCCATCCATCCGTCCATCCGTCCATCCGTCCATCCATCCGTCCGTCCATCCATCCGTCCGTCCATCCATCCGTCCATCCATCCATCCATCCATCCATCCATCCATCCATCCATCCATCCATCCATCCATCCAT
>JAOXNZ010000001.1:16897970-16908866 GCA_028566095.1 Kryptolebias brasiliensis | reverse complement strand
CATCCATCCATCCATCCATCCATCCATCCATCCATCCATCCATCCATCCATCCATCCATCCATCCATCCATCCAATATCTGCTGCTTGTTCCAGAGTCGGGTCACGGGGCAGCAGCTTAAGTAGGGAAGCCCAGGCATCTTTCCACAGCCACTTCTTCCAGCACTTCTGGGAGGACTCCAAGACATTCCCAGGCCGGCCGAGAGAAATAGTCTCTCCAGCGTGACCTGGGTCTGCCCTGTAGTCTCCCTCCCTAAGGAGGCATCCAGGGGCCATCCTTACCAGATGCCTGATCCACCTCAACTTGCTCCTCTCGATGTGGAGGAGCAGCGGCTCAACTCTAAGTCCCTCCCAAATAACCAAACTTCACACTCTATATCTCTAATGAAGAGCCCATCCACCCTGCAGCCAGTCTGTAAAATTGTTAATTTTTGTTGTAACTCTGAGCATTTTCATATAAAGTGTTTATTTAAATTGACTAGTTACTCAAATCAACCTCAAGCAGCTATTCGAGACTCTGTAATTTTTGGTTTCTGTGGTTCATATTCCAGCCCTGGAGGATGCTGCTTGGAAATGATGGAAGAATGGAAAACGCGGAAAAACCTACAGATCCATCTCTCTCTCTGTTGTTTATTTACATGTTTGGACGTGTGTGTGTGTATGTGTAAGTATGACTGATGTAACATAGCCTCCAGCCAGATAATAACATGCCACAGTGATAGAGAGTGCTGCTAAATAACAGCAGCCCTGAGATGATCTTCTCCATCACACACACACACACACACTAACACAACTCTTGCTTCTCAGGCTCTTGTAATGGGATCACTGGTTGAGCATCAGTCAGCCAAGGTGCAAATGTGTACAAAGACACACTCATACAATCAGCTGAACATGACTGTGTGTCACTTCGACAGGAAAACTGTTATTTATTACAGAAGTTGTTTAGGTCATCAAATCAAAGCGACATCTTGTTGATGTGTGTTTGCACTTGTGTTTGAATGTGTGAGAGTGTCTCAGTACGTCTGAGCGTCTGGCTTAATATCATTAACTGCTGCAAGCGTGAAATGAGACAGTCTTCCACTATTTGTCTTTAAGGGTTGAGAGAGCAGCAGCTGAAATGAGCTGATGAATCACGCACGTTCGCTGTAAGAGAAGCTTTACTAGTCTCAATAGAAAGACATACACATCTTGCACCTGTTATACTGTTTCTGGTTGTATTTTCTTTCTGAAAAACAAGCAAAATTACCCTTTTCTGGCCACTAAGCAGGACTTAACCAAGCTCGATTCAAAATCTTTAAACCACTGGTTCAGTCGTTGGGAAGTCAGATAATCAAATGCATGTCAGTGTAGTTTTATTGTATTTTTCTACCACAGTTTGCATAGATCAATACATATTACAGTTCAAATTGCTGTTTTGCACTGGTAAGAAATGCAAACACAAGCTTGTTATATTCTCATGAAATCTTCCTGATGTCCTGACAGCAATCCAAGCCCTCGATCAATGAGATTACTACATTAAACCCAGAACAAGCTGTCCAAGACTCGCCTGCAGCACATCAGGCACAGTATAACTGTGATAACTGCCAGAGACACCAGTGATCACACAAGCTGATCGGAAAAGAATCCAAAAAAACCGACAATCTTCACTTGTCTATTACTTTTCAATTGTCAAATCTGTTTTGTGAATCTGCACGAGTTGCAGTGCAACAACACGCTCACACGCTCTTTACACACAAGCAGAGACTGTGCATCACAGTAATCACGGCGCAGGGGATGCTGGGTAATTTGGTTAAAGATGTCAGGAACGTAAATCACCTACAATCAGACCGGCTCCCTCACTGGTCAATCCTCCCTCCTTCAGACCTTCTCCATTGGTCACTTGTGTATTTCTGTCAGTCTCGCTGTTCAGCTGCTGCTCAACAGGAAACATCTGAGTCTGTTTTCCTTCAGGCCCCGCAGAAACAGTGAAGTAAGAATAATAATAAAATAACTTTATGTGGATAAAAAATTGGTTGAGGCATTACAAAATCTGACAGTGAAATATGAGTTTCTCCTGTTTCCCTGTTTTTGCAGATATTAGTTTATTTTATCTTGCTGAGAATAGAAGTTTGATACCACTGTTGCATCTCTTGTTTTATTTTTCACCCAAAACCAACGTTTAAAGACAGCATGAGGTATTTTTCAGTGAGGTTAATGAGAAGAGACATCATCTCAATGTGAACCCCCTGAGGTACACCTAATTTAAGAACCTTTGGGAGAAAGCTATTTAAAGTTTGTGCAGGATTTATTTCAAATCTTTTCAAGTCAACTTTAAATCATTACCAGCACATAAAATACATAAAGACAACATTTTATAAAAGAATAATGCACAAAACAAAAACTGGGGCAGGTTCAGCTAAAGTGAAAGTTTAGATGTTTTGAAGTGGGGTTCTGTGGAAAGTTTATGAACAATTAATATCTTATCTGTTGTAGATAGTGCTTCAGTGATGAGATAACAACTAGTTCAAGCAGTTCCAAGACTAAAGGTGATTGTTGTCGACTTAAAATAACTCAGATTACAAACATGTCAGTTATTTATGCAAATGTTATAATTTTATAAACCTTAAATTGCTGCCTTTTTTTTCATTACACAATTACTGCAGCATATGATGATATTCTGGTTAAAAGGGCCCCAGGCTGCAAAAGAAGTGCTACAGGTACCTGCTGCCATTGTTATCTGCTCCTGCAAATAACTAGAGTTGCATGTGAATGACTGTGGAATGATGGCAATGTAAAGGTTTTAAAAATATCATTCCCATGCACCACTATGAAACTTTTGAGATTGTTTTTGATGGCAGCAGTCCATGTTCATAACATTTCCACAGAACTCTGTCCCTTTCAGATCTGTATGCTTTCTGAATCTGATCAACTTTTTCCCCTAATTTCTTAACTGACTTCAAAACAAATGAACAAAACAATGCAGGTTGAACAGTTTAGACTTTTAACAACAGCATATAATCTCTCTCTCTTTTAAAGTTTGCACATATTTCTCCCAGGTCTCAGTTTGAAAATGAGCTTTACTTTTGCAACACAATTTTGGCTAAAATGCAAAGATAGAAAAAAATAATTTAATCACACTGAAATCTTCACCAAATTGAACAGATTCTGGAGAAGTTCCTGCTGTTCAACTGAAGCATTTATTTCTGTCTTTGCTCTGCAGTGGATTGTTGAAGAAGTCACTACACACACACACACACACACGCTTTAGATGTTCCCTACTTTGATTTTTCAAAGTCTGCACGACAAGATATGCAGCCAAGCAACCAGAGATCTTCAAACAATACCTGGATAACACTCTGACACTCTCACTGCATATCTAGTGCTAATGATTTCTTGTTAAGCACAACACACACACACAGGAGCTTTCACACACACAGGCATGAACTCAGACTTAATGATTCTGTGAGTAGTGCACATCACAGAGCCGTGCCCATTTGGTTTCTTTCCCCTCAGGCAAGGACCTTCATCACACAACTTCTGACCGGGACGATACACAGCATCAATAAATAAAATGCTCACACACTCACACAGGTAGAAAAATGTTTAACATTCTCAAGTCAGTTGAAAATTGTGATGAGAACATCAAGCTGCGACAGCGAGTGTTTATGTTTCTAGACTCGGGGGGCCAGGGGAGGTGATGGACAGTGAAAGGGGCATACAAATGAACAACCACCCACGGGGAAAATCATCCCACCGTGGATGTTTGCTGCACAGGGACCGCACTGTGTGAGCCTGCGGTTCTCTGTAAATATTCCTGGTATGTGTGCATGTGGTAGAGCTGCTGGGAGGGACGGCTGGAAATGCAGCAAAAGAAATGATGTTGTGTGTGAGAGAGCGTGCGAGCGCAGGTGTGTGTGTGTGTACAGTGCCCTGTCCAGGTGGATGCATTCTGGGTCAGGCTGTTTGTCAGAGCTGAGATCAGATCGATGTGGCTCTAATCTAAGGCTGTATGATGTGATTGATTACCTCATATTCTGGGGCCCTGCACATAGACCTCCACTGGGCCTGATGGACACACACACACACACACACACACACCCACACACAAGCACAGACATAGACACACACTTTGGTCAGTTCATCCAAGCAAAAATTGATTGGGATGAAATGAAATAAAACCAGATTGGGTTTGCTGGGCACGAGGTTGGACAGTTTATCCAAGCGGTCAGAAAAGATGATGGGAGCAGAAACTGTTCATTGATGCCATCTTTCATGTGTGAGATGCTGAAGCCTGTGTGTGTGTTCACTGAAATTGGTTTTCCTTCGCAGCATTAGTTGTGCTGTTCTTGGTCCATCTCTGCCCCTGATGGTTGTGTGAACACTAATGTAAATGTGAAAGTGCACGATGTTGACAAGATGTTTGTTTTTGCACGACGAATGAGAAAAGCTTTCCATCTGAGCGGCCCGAGGATCGTGTTAAATAAGCAGAGGTGGGGTGTTGGCATAAATTTACATGTTTAAAATGTTAACGACACCTGTAGACTGATGTTATAGTGAATCTGCTCACAAGTGAATAAAATGAGACAGAGGGGCGTACATGTGTTTGTTTGTCTGTGTTTGAGTTTTCAGGACGAGAGCGTCCTTGTTCATGTGTTCTGTCCTACCGTGAATGTCTGTGTGTGTGTGTGTGTTTTTTATTTATTTATTTCGCTTCAACATCCACTCTTTAACAAACATACTACCGGGAACCTTATTTGAACCCCTTGTAATAAGCTCTACTGTATTTCTTTTTTATTCCTTTTGAGAACTAAAGCTTTGTTTAAAAAAAAAAATCACTGCACCTTCTTGTCTTCTCTTTTTTTTTTCTATAAATTGAAGCTCTCATATTTTACAATCTTTATTTACATGCTGACACAAAATGTTTAAAACAAATCAGTTTGATCTAAATACCATCACACGCTAAAGTGATGTTCAACAGCCTTCAGCCATTCGGGCTGATTGAGCCTGATGTTAATTTAATGATTTTAAAATAAGACCTTTAAGCAATACTGTAACGCCTGTCCTCAATTTAATTAGGCTTTCAAGTCTGAACTGTAATATTTTAAGTAGATGTTTAAGTCTACTAAGTATGAACATGTGAAAAAAAATATGAATCCATCTAGATAATCAGTATCTCACAGTGGTTTAATTACAAGTCTTTCCTGTCATTACAAAATAATCACATATTATTTAAGTGAATGTCAGAATGATCCACTTCTAATTTGCTTTTGAAAAGTGCTGCAATGTAACGTAGAATCACAATAGAGTCGCCATTATCTCCAGTGACTGTGGGTCAGCTGGAAAGCAACACAGTCCTGTATGTTGAGGCATTAAGAGTACCTTTGACATGAACCACACTCCCAGATGTTAGCTACCAATGCAGCTTTTCAAAGTATTTTTTTTTACATCAGCTTCAGCTACTTTTCTTGCTCATTCATTATTGCCCCCCAACAGAGGTGAAAGTTTGTTTATCTGTCTGTGATGTTAGTAAAATATATCATGAACTACTGGACAGAGTTTAATTAAATGCTCAGAAATTAATCATTCGCTGTACATCTACAACTGATTACCGTTTGGAGTCACCCTAATTGAAGATGGCTGCCACAGCTAATCAACATTAGCCAGAACAAAAGTGTCTATAAATCAGTCAGTTTTACAGATACTGAGCTAAGATTTGGTGTAGTAGTAGCTGAGAGTCATCCTAACAAGTACGCTTGGCTTAACAAGGGAATTTTTTCCTGTTTTACTCAACTGCTTAAACAAACAATTCCTCAATCAATTTTCTGTAACTACTGATGAAATACACTGACTGTCAAAAAGAATCAAAAGAAGCTTAGGTTCAGGTTCAGGTCCAGCCTCAGCCAATGAGGTGGACTGTGACTGGAGCACCTATAGCTACATATCTCTGTGTCTCTGTACAGATGTGCTCCCTCAGTCTCACAGGACAGTCCTCACAACAGGAAAACACACAACTGGACACAGATTGGCCAGTCTGCAGGATTTATTACAGCTAGTTTCAGTCTCTGAATGTGTGAGCCCCACCCTGTCTGCCCACCCTTTGTCACTCTCCATATCTCACTCTTCTCCTCTGTAGCTTGGACCTGCCTCCCTGGCTTTGCATTGTTCTTTTATCTCACTCCCATTCCGCCCCATCCCATCAGTCACTCTGCCTATCGCACCGTGGGAGGAGGAAGATGTCCCTTCATGTTTTGCCTATTTTTCCCCTCTGTGGGGACTACACATGCGTGTGCGGGTGTTTGAGCCATTGCTTGAGGCCATAAAAGAGACAGAGTGGGCAAAACATCATTATAGAGCAGGTGTCCCTCCATCTGTGCTTATCACAGTTAACTTTTTCTTCTCTATTTTTTACTAAGACACATAATGTCTTAACACATTTTCACAAAGACGCTGGCTGTACAGGCAGGATGACATGATACACTGAAAATAAGGAAATGTGAAAATGACTTTAGTTAAAGGAAAAAGGGGACTGGATGGGAAGAGGAGGGGTGACGTTGAAGAAGATGAGAATAAGACAAATAGGCGAGCAGAATGATAAGGGACAAAAAGAGGACACTATAGGAAATATATGCAACAAGTATTTATTTACAGAGAAAAACTTGATATGACAGAAACAGGTTTTTTAATAAAAACGTAAAAAAATGGGAACGGTGGAAAAAAGATGAGGCAGAGGGCTTCGGCTAGGTCACCGCTGCTGATATGTATTCAACTCAGTGTTTGTGAATGTGTGAGCATCTCAAAAGAAGCAGAGGAGCCAAAAGTTCACCATTAAAACATGTCTGAAGGCTACAGGAGGCAGCTGAGCCTCTCCTGGGACAGAGCAGCTTACTGCCCGCATGAATGGAGCGATTCTTTGAGTGTCTGTGCAGATATATGCATGGATGCATGCTGCTCTGCCACATGGATGGTGTTGTGGACAGACAGTGCACCTTAAATTATACCTGAAATAGAAGAAAGTCTAATGAATTCTCTGTGGTCAGAAATGATATTTCAGCTCTGTCACGATAGCTTTCATTGGCAACAGAGTTCAGCATAGGAGTAGAAGTTTGGCGGTGGCAAACAGGGTTTTGTGAACTTTGTTTAGTGCTTTTTGCCATGAACTTTTGCTAAATCAACAAACTATGTACAATGATGATGTTTCCACTGTTGAAATAATTGCTTATAGACTCTGTAACATGATGCTCAGGTTTGCATCATCAGTAAATCAGTTTGTAAAAGTGTGAAACTGTAGGTAGTGTAATTGTAAATTTATTGCACACTGAGTTTCCAACTGGTACTTAAATGTGCATGTAACAAGTAAATAAATAAATACATGAAAAATATTAAATAATAGTACACAAGTAACATCCACACATTATTTTATAACAGCTGCCTTTGATAAACACCCTCTTTCTGAGAACGGTTGCTCCTCCCTGCATCTCTGCTGGTCTTACAGAGGCAGCATGTGGAGATTCATCACTAACTGGTTTCATTGGCATATCTTGTGAAACTTTTTTATATTTTGGTGTTTAAAATGAGAGGAAAGATGCTGTGAAACTGCTCCAATGGCACGTTTGTTCAGTCCTGAAACTATCAGGGCTGTCTCTCAGATCGAAAACCAAAGACTAAAAGTTTCATTCTGATGTTTTAAAGTGGTTCTACTACTGAGTACTGAGTGTGTGTGCCTTTAAACTACACCGTGGAGGAGGTTATAACTTACCGTGTTGTTTTTAGAAAATCCCAGCCAATGAAGAAGGTAAAGAAAGAAGCAGAAGGATGTTAAAGATAGAAACAAATCAGCGCTGATTCACCTGGAGGCTCTGTAATGACAGTAAAGCCTATTTGTCACAGAGGGAACCACGGTGACAGACTTTCCCCAAATAGTTTCAGACACTTGACCCACTTTTTTGGTATCAAGAAGAAAACATCTGCACAAACCCAAATGCTGTTTCTTTAACATCAGAGCATCGAGTTCAACATGCAGCTCTTCTTGGAGTTATCTTGAGACTCACATCAGCCCCAGGTCACCCAGAGGCCGGCCAATCAGAGGGCTTGTAGTCCAGTCCGCAGCAGACCCCCCTGGCAGAACCAAGCATCATAACAGTGTATCATCTTAATCAGACAGACATCTGCACAGAGTGAATCTGCAGCTCCTACATTCATCTGTTCGACCTCTGGGGTTTTATAAATAGTGAACACACAGTATCTGTTATGGTGCCCCAAACAGTGAACACATCTTTTTTTGTTCTGAATCATCACACGATCAAGGGAGCATGTGAGAAATAAGAGTAAAGTTTTATTGTCTTTCCCTCCCTCGATGATGATTTAAGGAAACTTCGAGCTCCGGAGTCAGACGTCTGGATGTGTCTGCTCAACCGTGTATGTGTGTGCGTGTGTGTGTCTGTGTGTGTGACTGAATGCATAATTCTGTGCGATGCAGTGTAGCAGGCACCTGCTGGGGCACTTTTATGGGGCTGACCTCACAGACACACTCTCGCTGCGCCCCAGGTTAATGCATTCATTTCATTGGTGGTAGTGAAATGGAAAAACAGTCCATGCTGCCTGAAGCAGAGAGGTCTGTGTTATTTGCCACCTATGTGCAAACAGGTTCTCTAATTCATTGTTAGAGCCTATAAATGCTCTCTTTCACTAATTAAAAAGACAAGCATGCCTTGGAGATTTATTTAACTGCGTTTCTTTAAAGAGCACTGCTCCAGTTAAGAAACATAAAAACTCAAATGTTACAGTAAATGTCACATTCTGTCTGATTTGGAAATGATAGTGCTGATTCAGAAGTCACACTATTGTTTTCCCGTTTATTTATTTTTCTCTATGTGTTTCGCAGTCTGCATACTTCATGTATTAAAAATGTTCAGCTCATTCAGGAGATGGGTGCTATGACTTTTGGTTTTTGTAACTTTTATACTTATTTAAGTTTTTAACTTTATTTACAAAAACATTCTCCATAGAAATAAATAAAGATGTCATCAATTCCTTCAAAACGTTGTTCTCTTTGAAATCTGCTTCAGCTAGAGCAGTTTTTGTCTTCTTTTGCTACTTTTTCCGCTTTTAGCTACTGTTCTGGTACTTTTAGCTTTTAGCTAGCTCTTTGCTACTTTTAACTCCTAGGTAGCCTTTTGATACTTTTAAGCTCTTTGTCAAATTTGTGTACTTTTAGTTTCGAGCTAGCCGTTTGTTACTTTTAGCTTACTCTTTGCTGCTTTAAGCTGGCATGTTTGTACTTTCTGTGCAACCTGGCTCTTACAGACATTGTCTTAACCCTGGATAAAAGCATGTTGTCTTTGCTTTAGTATTTACTACATTCTGTAGTTGTTTTTGGGGACTAGACCACTAAAATTGTGAATCACAGCATTTCTTGCAGCAGGAAATAATTAGGAGCCTTTGTGCAGGCATTTAGATGTATCAGCACACATGTTGGTACAGTTGAGAAAATAGAGATGATGTAAACCACTGTTTTAGGTATAAAAGAGCTAATGCAGCATTCAAATGGCTGGGAAGGTTTTGAGTTTGTGTAGTTTTAGAAAGTAAAAATTTGCTCCTAAATGGGCCCTGCTCTGAGTGGATGTTAGCTTAACTCCTCCATGAGAATTTCTCTCTGATTCACCAAACTGAAGTCACTTTGACTGCTGTCCTCTGCAGGTAAGATACTGACTACTTGTAACTAATTCTCACAACCACACTTCAAAAAAACCTGAATTAGCCCTTGAAATTATTGGTCACCAGACCCATTTAGGCTGCCTCAGGCAACATTATCTGTTCTTTAGATTTTGTAAAGTTCTCCCTGAAGCCACAGAAAGCTTCAAGCAGCATTTCTCACATATGAGGCAGGACTTTTTAATCCCCGTAAACATACTTTAAAAAGTAAAATCAGACGAGTTTTGCCTTTAATGAAAATTGCTCTGGAACATCTTTTGGCCTTATCAGTATTTAAACGTGATTGTGGGTTTGAACACTTCAGTGAGCGTTTTCTTATGTGGAAAAAAACTTTAATAAGAACATTTATCACGAGCATGTGCCCCGCGGCAATCGCTTGGGACCAATTAGTGCAATTAAAAATTCCATTACGGGGAGAAAAATGAGTTGCTGGATTCTAATGAGATTTTAATTAATAAAACATTTTCATTACAGGAGCTCAAAAAGGTCACAAGATAAACTGTGAAAAAAAGCTTAAATTAAGAAAAAAAGTGCCATCGTTGCTCGATGTTCCATGAAAAATTAATGATGTGCAGGTGTCCAGTGACAACAACACATCAGTACTGAGACTAAAACACAATCATGCCTGGATATTCCTTTTTAAACTCCATTTGAAATTAATATTTAATGCTAACCTAAAAGACTAAGGTGAACAATAAAAGTACATAAAACAGCTACAACATAAGATGATCTTAGGACAATCATTTGGTGCACATATCTGTGTATTACCAAAATATCTCATGAACCATCGGGTGAATTTTAATAAAACTTGCAGAAAGTAATCATTAGGTAACGTCTACAACTAAATAAAGTTTGCAGCCAACTTTATTCAAGATGGCTGCCACAGCTAATTGACCTTAAAAACACAAAAATGGCTATAACTAAAATCTGAGGTGGTAGTGACCGAGGGTTGTTCACAACACATATTTTGAGCGTGACATACCGCAATATCACACAAGAATGTGCTTAATGTTATTTTCAAGGTTTGAACAAAACAGCTACAACATAAGGTGATCTTAATCGAAAACCTTAAGACAATGCTAGGCCTTTAATTATACAGTGTTTTTGTTTATTTTTATTTGTGAACTCACAGTTCCTTTCCTTTCCTTTCCTTTCCTTTCCTTTCCTTTCCTTTCCTTTCCTTTCCTTTCCTTTCCTTTCCTTTCCTT
>JAOXNZ010000001.1:16881853-16897870 GCA_028566095.1 Kryptolebias brasiliensis | reverse complement strand
CCTTTCCTTTCCTTTCCTTTCCTTTCCTTTCCTTTCCTTTCCTTTCCTTTCCTTTCCTTTCCTTTCCTTTCCTTTCTGTTCCTTTTGTTACTTCTCTTTAAATTCTCCCATGTGTGCTTTCTTTTCTTCTCCTGCTTTTCCCGTCTCGGCTGGGACTTTTTCGTTCCCTTACATCGCTGTCTTCTGTTTGACATCCCCAGAATGGAAACCAGAGGTAGAGTGGAAGATGGAGGGAGAGAGATAAAACGGCAAAAAGCCAAGTGAAGTACTTTCAGCCTCTCCGCAGCTTCCTCCCCCTGCTCTTCTTTACATCACTGGCCTCTCTTTTTGCTTAATGTTTGAAAAGGCTTTTATTCCACAAATTCTCTTTGCTCTCATGAATAAAACATGAGCATCAATGGCAAAACTCTTCTCCCCATCCCATTCTGCTCCCTTTTACTTGCTAAAGCGCACACACACATACACACACTTGCACTCACAGATGGCCTGAACCAGGTCATTTCCTCTGTGGATGGAGGATAACTGGATTTACCAGACTGTTGTGTTCTGTTGTTCTGACAGATCTGTTTATGTACAAGAAAGGGGAAAAAAAGAGCCAATAAAGTTCACTGCAGTGTGTGTGCTTCTGCAGGTGTATCCGTTCAGAAATCCTTGAGAATTTTTTATTTTTACATCTGCAGTAGCAAAACTCCTGCTGATGATCACAGTTCCCCTGCAGTTCAGTAATAGTCCAAGTTGTTAATAGTATATCAACCACCTTGTGACAGTGTAATGTTTAGTTAATGTGTTTAGCAGATTATTCCATTATGGCTCTCTGTGTTTTGCTGAGATGGCATAATGGTGTTATTTCTCATTTTTGGCACCATGTGTGGCTACCATCACTTTCTTTGCTGCTTACACTGACGTCTGCAAACACTATATTACTCTGCTGAAAAGGCCCTTTTCCCATCACGTTTGATGGAGTTCCCAGTGATTCTGCTGGCTCTGTTTAAATCTCAGATACGTCACTTTGGAGAAAACATTTCAGCATCTGAAATGTAATACTCGATGCCTTCAGAGCTGACTGAGTAAAGGGCCTCGGGAAGTTTGTGCATCCATAAAACACTTTCCAATGCTGGAGGAGAACTAGTTGCCAGTGGTAGTTGCACACTATTTCTTTATCTCTTTCCTCCTCTTTTTTTCTTGGCAGGGTAAACATAGATTTATAGGTGTTACATACAGATGTAGATGCAGTGGATCATTCAAACTAATATGTGAGCAATTATAGAGTCAAATAAAAAACTGCATTAATGAGTCCTGGAGTGTTTTATGACAACAGACCTGAGTGAGTTAGTTGGAGAAGATCTCTGCTGTCCCTATATAATGTGGTGGAGGAGGTGGGATGGACAGAGAGCAGTTAGATCAGTGACCTCCGGTCCCTCACTGACTCAAATAGTTCTGTTCAATAATTTGTCAGCCTATTAATTGAGTTCATTGCTGGCATCTCTGGCACAGATGCTGCCCCTGCAGCAATCCACAGCACACTAAATGGCAGCTGCCACCACAAACTGGTAAAAGACCTCCAGTATCTAACTGCACGCATGCAGGGGTGTCAAACTCCAGTTCTTGGGCGGGGCACTATTCTGCAAGATTTACATGTCAGCCTGCTCCAACTCACCTGATTCAATGGAATGAATGACCTCATCAGTATTTATTTAAATCAGGTGTTAAAGCTGGAAAACAGTGTTAGACACCCTTCCCATAAACAGCATTGCATCTGTCCTCCAGTCCATTCTGTTGTTAAGATAAACACTTAAGTACTTGCTATCAGATCTAGACTTACTGTAGCTGTGCCAAAAGGTGTTGCACAAAACTAATCAAGCTGGACATTTACTTGTGTCTAAATAAATTTTCCTGCATGGCTTCTTATGATAATAATGCCTCATAATGTATATTTTGCTAAATAAACACAGACAGCTGCATGCACACACAATCTCTGCCTCCAAACCAAACAAACCATTAAAGTTAACTATCCTTCCCCCGTTGTGTCAACTGTCAGGAGGTGCTGAGACAGAACATAATTCATGTCTTTGACTTGAGTCATCAGTCAGCTGCCAGCTTTACTGTACGCTGCTCTGTTCCACTCACAAATCATGGATCAGCCACCATGCAGGGAAATGCAAAGATACACAGACCTGCACTGCTGGAGATTCAAGGCTGGAGTCATGCTGGGAAAAGCAAATGTAGACATCACATTATGACTGCTTTATATCACTTCAGAGTGCCATAACAAGGATGGACACGCAGCGATCGCAGCTTCTTGTTTTGTTACTGTGCCACTTGTGATGTGTTGTGGTGCCAGGTGGAGTCAGGACAGAACAAATTCAGATTGATTATTGTTTGTCCTCTGAGCACCTGCTTACACAAGAGTGTGCTCACTAACATGAAGCGGTGGGCAAATTCCCAGTCCTGTGTTTGAGCTCTATTACGAATGCATACGTGGTGTTTAGAGAAGCGCAGAGCTCCTTTCATATGGAGATGTATCTGACGACTCAAGGTTTCGACCTGCAATTGGCTATCTGCTCCAGCAATATGCCCACAGCTGCTCCCACTGTCTTTCATACACATCTCTCTTTCCTGCTCTGGTAAAATATTCCATCCTCTGTGTCTTCTGCGTGTATTTTACAAGTCTCGACAATATGCAGACTAACCTCTGTAAATAGTAAAGACAGTGCTGTCCCAGTTGTTACCCTTTGTTAGTTGGTGAGACAGTAAATTAATGATCCAGGGAGTGGGGAGAAAAGACTGCGCTAAAAATGTAAATGCAAACAGAATGAAAAGAAAAGGGATCTCACGTAGCAGGACCAACTACGTTTCTCTAGTCTGATAGATAAATGTGATGGAGATGGATGTCAGCAAGGCCTCATTGTTTGGCTGCCATGGGAGACGGCTTTTTGTGTCGTATGTCAGTGTGTGTGTGTTTCTGTGTGTAATTATATGCATGTTTCAAGCTCCAGTCTGATTGTCAGTCTGGCATGTGCTCACCTTTGTCTGAGGGAGGAGAGGGGAGAAAATAGGAAGGAGCACAGAAGGAGAGCAGCGAGAGTGTGAGTGAGTGAGAGAGATGAAGATTTGGAAGAAGTTGAAAAGGAAGCAGGAGGCTCTGATCGAGCTTTAGTCAGAGATTTGTGTGTCTGTCTGTATGTAGGAGGAAGTGAGACAAGAGAAGGAGGAAGATCTGTGACTTAGCAGGTGCAGTCTGACCTGCCACATTCTCTCTTCCTCCCTTTTTGCATCATTTCGGTTTTTATTTTTATTCCATCTCTCTTCTTGGCCAAACAAAGACAAGAAATCTGTTTCTACCGATGTCAGGCGGTACACAAACACGAGATGAAACAACCTTCCTTAGCACCATTTCCTTTTATGTGCACTTAGTGTGTGATTGTTTTCCTGTTTGTAGTTTCTTTCGAGAGTTTAATTCTGCACACTTTGTGCTATTTTACCTATTCATACTTCAAAACATTCAGCTTGATCAGTGATAGTGTGCTATGACTTTTAATATATGTAACCTTTACACCTCTTGAATTATTTACCATTATGTACAGAAATTTTCCCCATAAAATACATTGAGATCTCTTCTGATCTTTCAAAAATTTTGCTCTCTGAAATCTACTATGGCATACTTGCTCTATTTTGCCTTATTAAGATTTGTTTAGCGTTTATTAATTTCAACTTTTAGCAACAATGTTGCTAAGTTTTGACGATTTTACATTTCAGAAAATGCTTTGCTGATTTTAACCTCTGCTCTGCTTGTTTTAACATTAATTTCTTAATCAACAAGTTTTGGCAAACTCATTCAGCACTCTCACTGCATTTTCACAGAAAATGTAATTTTTCTTTTTTAATTTGGACTTGAATCTCATTTCCATTGTTCTTATATTCACAGACTTCTCTGGGACACTTGCTTAAGATTTGAATGCATGCGTAACATTTTGTAATGCCACAGAGCCCAGGTGGTGTATTGTTTTAACAGTGAATATATACATATATTTGTCCTTCAACATTCACCTTTCCCCTCTCAATGAAGAACACACACGCACACACAACCTAGCTTAAAGATCAGTCATTGATCTTCTTTTCCTCCCCTGCCTGGGCAATTATCTCCCTAATTATTCACAATCCATCTTCCGCTCAGTGTAGGCCATCAAATGGGAAACTGGCCCAGTCTTTGAGTGTGTGTTTGAGCTCAGATGTGTCTCAGGATGAGACAGAAATTGTTATCCTAATTGCTGAAAAACGACAGGGAGTGTGCTCGCAGCACTACTGCAAACAGCAACCTGCAGTGTAAATCAGGTATCACTGTGAGCACGTACCTCTCTGCTCGACATGTAGACAGTCGCACACACATCAACACAAGGCCTCCACATGAAGAATATGTCAAGCCTGTCATATTTAGGGAGCCATTAGGGAAGAGTCAGCACCCCGGCACTTATTAATGATGTCACTCTGGACAGTATGTTGTATTAATGATGTCAGAGCAAGAAGTGAGATCCAGCAGCAGGCATCTATCAGCCCGTTCGTGTGTATGTGTGTGTGTTAATGTGTGTGTGTATGGGTAGAGTGAATAGGAGTGGGGTGGAGCAGTGCTTCATTTGTAACACGGTCCGACCTTGATGTCTGGAAACGAACAATGGGGGAGGGGAAGAGAGCTGAGAGGAGGAGGAGGAGGAGGAGGAGGAGGAGGAGGAGGAGGAGGAGGAGGGACTTAGAGGTGTAACATCTCTTTGTCATCACTCCTCTCTGGTGGTTTTCCACAAGGCCCCTGAACTCTGGGGGTTTATTTTAGCGCAGCAGTGAAATGTGTGTGTACATACAGACTCAGACACCAGAACAACACTGAAGCATTCCTCTGGTCGGAAAGAGATTTTATCATCCAGTCGTGCTGAAAAAAGGACGAACTATGACTAAAAGTGTAAACAGTAGGTGTGTAAAAAAAAAAGAGCATTCAACCTGTCTGATAACGCTGCAAGTGCATCACAATCTGACACCAAAGTACTAAATGTTTTTATTTCAGTTTTCTAGCTAATTTTATCATTGGATAAACTGATTAATAATTGGAGACAAGAACAGACTGCGTGACGTCCTGGTTTAAAACTTCAACATGCAAGGCAGTGCATTCCTCCAAGGAATGTTAGTTTCATTCTTCCTACTTTTTGGACACAAAGCTTTATTTGAGACTAAGTCAGGAGTTTAGAGGTGAAAGATGTTTGTGTGTTTCTATTTGTATTATTTATCTTAGGGCAAAAGGACTAATTTTCATTGTAACAACTTGCTTCCTTTTTAGGAACACAAGCAAGTGTACATTTGTAAAACTTAGTAAAAATTCTGAGGTATAAAGTTAGGCTTTAAGGATTTCTGTAAGGTTAAGTTTCCAGGAAATTAATGTAGGTCAACTTGAAGTCCTCTAACATAATGGACACACACAGGTTTGTTTGAGAGATTGTGTGCACAAACTGTAGGTGCTGACTTCACAGTTCCAAGGTTAGATTAGTGTCAACAAACACAATTTATAGTGATTTACACCTTGATCTATGAGGGTCACAGAAACGGCCCAGATTTATGCCTTTGCAGTAGCTGGACTTTAGATTTCTGCACACATTTTCTCACTCCTCCTTTCATTCAACACCTATTCAGCTAAACTCCTCTTCTGTGTACTTTTAAATAAATATACATCCTCTTCAAAGTTCAAATAATCCAATGCATTTATCAAAAGAAAGTGATGTCCTTTCCAATGCAAGGTGGTCTGCGAATGCCTCATAATCGGACTGAATAGCAGTGTGTGTTTATTGTTTGTGTGTCTCCTGCAATCCCTGTGTAATGAAGTCTTTGACTGGTTTTTGAGCTTGAAAAATAAAAGGTTACTCTTTTCTGTTCCGCTGTTTTGATCGCAAACTCCCTGGATTCACTGAAGAGAGGTGGAGCAGTAATCATGGTTTCTCCTGATCTTTGGAGTCAAAGCCAAATCTAAGTTCTTGATGGACCACGGAGATCATATTGGGTGCAACCATCCAGCCAGTCTGTTGAGATTCTATCAGCTATAGACTCTGAAATCATGCTTTTTGTGCCTACGTCTTTGATTTGCATCAGATGTTGCAAATATATTAAACTTGTAGTATTTTTTCAGTCAATTGTGAGTCACTTTTATAAAGATTTCTTTTCATTGCTTCTTACCCTTGACAGTGACACTGAGAGTTGCAGCACAAGCATGTTATTCACATTATGAACACGTTTTCTTGGGTTCTCTCTCTACAACGTAGCTGTGACTGTAGACATTGCAGTTCAATTACCTTGACAAGTTCTTTGTGCATCTGAGCAATATTCCAGACTAAAGGAACACAAACAAAACATTACTTCTTTGCAGTTTTTTAATGTTTAAACTTGTTAAAAAAAAAGACTCATTTAGAAAATCTTACGCACATTTGAAAGTAGAGATATTGTACATAATATTAATTGCTCAGCCAGTTTGTTTAAGCTTCAGGGTCATACATGAATTTGTGACTCTTTTTTTGTGAAAGTGATGGCTGTGCTTGCAAGATTAATCATTTGAGTGAGATTATTTTTAAATATATCATTGAGATCCTCATTAAGTCAAAGATTTTTCAGAATGGCTGTTGTGGCAATTTATTGTGATTATTGTGCCTAATTTCAGTAAATGATCAGATCGTGTCAGGATGCAGTGACAAATAACTGAGATCATCTGGGTAATGCTGACAATCCAGGTGGAGTATTTAACAGTCATTTGTGGCTTTAGTTCAATCACATAGGGGAAATTGCTGCCAACTGTTTTGTTGATCCTTCTAGACTCTCAGACAAGAATTGGCCTTGTTGAAGTTTTGTCAGTTCTTGTCTTCTCTTTCACCATTTCACAGGCTTATAAGGCCACTCAAATCTGGTCTTAAAAAGCCTTCTGAGCCCTGCACTCTTGTCTGTCTGACCCCAGTCTTTGTGCACACAATACACATTAATTTAGAAGACAGCGGTGAGTGTGAGTGTGTGATTTCCATGTGTTCGTGCTTACAGCTGCGCCCTTGTTAAGGACTCTTCATTGAAATGCATTGAAATGATTTTGGGTCCATGTGTCAGAAGTGGTTCTTCAAAAAGGCCCAAACCCTTTTCGAATCACGTTTGTTTCAGTGTGAGTGTTTTCATAAAGAGAAAGTGTGTGTGTATGGGTGTGTAGGCGTGTGTGTATTATGTATTGAACTTGTGAAGGGACATAATCTCCATAAGTGATGACTAGAGAGTGAAAATGTAGTTTGAGGTAATTATGTCAATTGGTCAGTTTTACACAAAAAACACACACATTACACACATGGAGCTCCATGGGGGGTGGGGATGGGGGTAATATGTACTTCAATTATCACTCAAGTCACCGGGTGCCATGTTCACACAAACCAGAGCTGCAAATAAAACAGCAAACAACTGTGAACAAACAGAAACTTAGAAGTCTCATTCACACATTTGGTGAAAAAACAGCCACAAACACAACCCTCATTATATAGTAATTTACATTCTCAGACACACACTCACACCTTCACCCCACACACACACACACCACCCCCAACCTACACACATAGAAGCTCGTGCATCTTATCATGCATCATGTTTATGTGTTCAGCCAAAACCAAGACCTTAACCCTTACCTGTGCCAAGATGTCTAATCCTTCTCTTTACCAAACAAAATATGTGAAAGTCAAAGTGGATAAACCTTACCTAAATAACAGACTCAGAAATCATTCCTCTTGTGTCATTTTCTTTGATTTGATCCAGTCAGGGTGAAGAAACTCTGAGTTCTGGTCAGTGAATACAGCCTGAAACACAGAAGCAGCTCTCAGCTTTTCCCTTTAGTTAGAAGCATCTCCCACATGTCGAAGAAGAAGATCTATCCAGAAATAAAATACTCATAACTTGCATAATAATAATAATAACAATAAAAAAATCAACTTGTCAAGTTTGTTACAAATGCCAGATGTTTACACATATTTCCTCAAACTAAAACCTAAACAAAACGAAACAAAACAGAACCAAGAAACTTTTTTTTGGATCAGGGTTGAAATGTCTTCAAGAGACATTTAAAGAAATCCAGCAAGAAGAAGGCAACTCAGGTCCAGCTTAAAAGTCTTGAATGAAAGGGGATTTTGAATGTTTTGTTGTAACATTCTGGACATTTCGCAAAACAGCCACAGCTCCACATACCAAGGCCTAACAACATTGCTGCACGGTATTGTACAGCATGGCACTGTTAAGCTTGTCACCGCTTTCTTGTTTCATTTTCCTTCAGATATTATCTGCTTAATGTCAGCAGGACCAGCTATTTATCAGTTCAGTGGGTTTGAAGTTGTGCTGACAGAAAAAGAATCACACAACTTCCTTCTATGTGTATGTGTGTCCACACTGATTTAGCACTTTTACCTAAAAGAACTTGAACTAAAGAGTGTTTATGGCACTGCAGCTAGGTTTTAGTACAGATGGATGTAAAAAATCTTTAGGGTATAATCACTGATAACAACCACATGCTGCAGGGCTCAACTCTGGTGTTTGGAAAGAAAAAGATTGATCTGTAAATCCATATTTATGGGTAATAAACATGTTTATGTGCACTTCTGTCATGAGCAATGAAAAGAATTGCACATGAACAAAATATCTGCATTTCATGTTGTAAATTGTGCGCTATATTTTTGAACTGTCTGAAGCTAGGTGTATGTGCTGCTGCACAGATTCTGTCGTTCATGTTCACAGGTGATGTTTCTTTCTGAACAGTCAGCGATCTGCATTGTTTCCAAGTCATCATTCCATTCCAGCTTGGCTGGCTGAGCAGGTACTACCTTCAATGGGAAGAGAAAACTATTAGGGTACCCATAATCCTAAGGGTGCATAAGAGGTCAGCAGTTTGCTCTGTTCTTGTACAGGGACTGAGATCATTGGCCAATCCCAGGCTTGGATCATTCTAGACCCTGAAAGTGCACACACACAAAAAAAAACACAATATCTTAAGGGTCTGACAGCAAGTCACCAGCTGGGACTGAAGATAACAGTGAGCTCCTGTTTGCAGCAGTGTGCGATTGTGTGTGCACGTGTGGAGAGCCAAGCCTTTACCTCCATCTTTTCCTCTTTTTCTCTGCCTGAGAACAGAGAACAAAAATGTGTTGTAAAGCACCAACGTCCAGCGTCTGTTCAAAAATATGTGTGTTTGAGTGTGTGCATGTGCAGTCAGGGATGGCTATGAGAAAGGATTAGGACAGCTTTAACCAGGCTTTGTTTAATATGCAACACAACGGCTGCTCCGGATGGGAAACTATCATCCTCCAAACACACACGTACACGCAGACACACACTTATCAAAACACCCCTAGCACATAGGAATAGGCTAAAAAAACTTTGGCCTTTGGTTTTGTTATGGTGGAGACAGGCTTGTGGCATGACTTTGTGTGTATGTGTGAGTGTGTTTAGGTCCTGTTCCAGGGATTGGCGTCCCTGGCTGTGGTAATTGGGACCGATGGAGCTGAAAGCGAGGGATGAACCAGGGGATAAAGGATGGATAAAGAAAGGATGGGAGTGTGCACATTGCCCAAAGAGCTCACCGATTGGCTCAGGGTGACTGCATGTGTGTATAGCTGTGTGTGTATATGTGTGCATGTTGTGTATTTATATCCCAGCAGATGTGAAAAGCTTAGCCATTTTCTCAGCAGACCAATTAGATGAAGGGAGTTTGGTCCCCAGGTGTGAAAGCCTCCTTCTGCTAATAGGAGCTTGATTAGTTAGTGTATTAACTGCGTTTTAGTCAATGTGAATATTGGTGTCTGCATGTACCATTTTCTATGTATATAAGAAGATTAAAAATGCCCTTCAGCAGTTTGCTATGTGGGTATATGTGAATGTAGCCAGTGAAGTCATGCTAATAAAGCTATGGTAGCCTCAAAGAGGGAAACTGAGTCCCATCCTTATTCTTAATATATGCAACAATTTCACCATTGGTGAAGAGTTCCTCAACCAGGTCAGTGGGTATCAGACGGGCAGACATATGGAGCTAAAGGTGCAGAATAATTGAAACAAAAATACTTTTACAAAAGTGCTGTCCCCCGACAGTCAGTCATCTTGTTATCATGAGCAACTCCAGCTTGGGAGATAACAGGGCTGCACACTATATTGAAAATGTATCATCATTATGATCTCAGTGTGCCCAATATCAATATTGTAAATGACTGTAATTAATCACAGTCACAAACTGCATGCTGATAAAATATTTGGCAATCAGAAGGACAGACCCTGCCCTAATTGCCCACAGCTGATTTAGATGATAATGCTAAAGCTAAAGTGTTCTGAACATCATGATGACAGAACAAAGATTGAGGAGTGAGGAAAATGTAGGTTTAACACAAATTATATTGATGTTGCATTATTCAACAATGATTTTGTAATTGCATGTTTTCCTAATATAATGCAGCCTTAATGAGAGGGTGAGGGGTGAACGAGAAACACAGAAAGACGTGGACAATAGAGACAGAGAAGACCCGAGGATAAAGGTGAGGTCTGCTTCTCAGCTCTACTCCTGGGAGCCTAAATGCTTCTTCATCGGTAAGCAGTGAATAATTCATCTTGTTACCATAGAGAGGATACTCAAACACATCTGCATGTGCAGACACACACTCAAACACACACCGCAAAAATCATATTCATGTCACAGACAGGCCATGCTTATACACAGACAGACAGCCCCATCCAGTCAGGAGCCTTTATTATTCACTAGCTTATGAACTCCGTAGGACCCTTCCCTCCTCGACCGTCTGCTTGTGTGTATTTGGGTGTGTGTACAGTGAGGGCTTGAGTGCATTTGGGGCATCTAGGAGTTCCATTTTTCTGCATCTGTGAGGATGAAATGGAGGACATAGAAGAGAGGCATGCAGAATTCCCCTATTCATAACCCTGAGGTGAGCATGTGCGCACACACACCACACACAGACACACACATATCTAGGTATTCTGATGATATTACTTGGACTTACATTAGTTTTCTTGAGACTTATTTGAACTTTGACCATAATTTCTTTATGCCTTTGAAAGTAACATTTTGGTCATATAAATATGAGCTTGACTTTTGCCCTTAAAAAAAAAAAGACACGATCTTATAATGTTACTGTTTTATTAAATTAGGCACATATGCAAAAATGATCAAACAAAATAATTTTTAAAAAGTAATGAAACTAGCCTTGACAAAAAGAATGGTTCCCTTAACTTAATATTTTGTTGCACAAACGTCTGAGTAAATAACTGCAATGAAGTGATTTCTGTAACCCTCTCTGAGACTTCTGCACCTGTCCACAGGTATTTTGGTCCACTTCCTGTGAACAAATTGCTCCAGCTGTCTCATGTTTGAATGGTTCTTTCTACAGACTGCAGGTTTCACCTCCTTCCATAGATGTTCAACAGTATTCAGGTCTGGGCTCAGAAGGCCACTTCATAATAGTCCAATGTTTTGTTTTGAGCCATTGTTGGGTGTTTTAAGTTGTGTGTTTGGTGTCATTATCCTGTTGGAGGACCCATGACCTGAGACTGAGACCAAGCTTTCTAACACTGAGCAGCACATTTTGTTCCAGAAAGCCTTGATAGTCTTGAGATTTCATTGTACCCTGCACAGACACCCTCTGTCAGATGGAGCAAAGCAGCTCCAGAGCAGAACTGATCCTCCTCCATGTTTCACTGTAGGTACAGGGTTCTTTTCTTTGTTTTATTATTGGGTCTGTAAACATAGAGCTTATGAGACTTGTTGCCTAAAAGCTCCGGTTTTGTTTCATCTGTTCAAAGGATATTCTTCCAGAAGCTTTGTGTCTTCTCAATATGCATTTTGGCAAATATCAGTCTTGTTTTTTTTTATTATAATTTGGTGTCCTGCTCGGTTGTCTTTCATTAAGTCCACTTTGGCTCAAACAGATCTGAGACAGATGTCCCTTGACCTTGGAGCTCACCTCTAATCTCTTTGGAAGTTGTTTTGGGCTTTTTTTCTTTTTATTTTTGGTTATCATTTATATTATCCATCTCTTCAGTTTGTCATCGGTTTTCCTCTTGTTGCCTCATCCAGGGAGGTTGTCTCCAGTGTTGTAGACCCTAAACTTCTGAATAATCTTAGCAGCTGTAGTCACAGGAACATCAAGCTGCTTGGAGATAGTCTTATAGTCTTTACCTTTAACTTTCTGCTCAATCATTTTCTTTCTAAGCTCCTGAGACAACTCTGTCCTCAGCTTTCTGTGCTCGATGTTCAGTGTGGTACACACCATGATACCAAACAGGACAGTGGCTACCTGTCACTCTTTAAACAGCAGATAGACTGATTACAAGACTGAAGACTCCTGTGATGCTGATTACAGGACACACCTTAGTTTAACATGTCCCTGTGGGCAAAATAGTTTCAATTTTTGTCAAGGCCAGTCTCATTAGTTTATGTTTTCTTTTAATAATTCTGTTGAACCACAATTAAAAAGCAATGACTGATTTTTATTCATTGATTTTTACTAAATCTTTTTCTTATTATTACTTTTGTGAGTTTCAAGTTACTTTGGTGGCCTTTGTGGGTTTTTCTTTCTTTTACTAAAGGGCACAAACAAATTTACCCGTGTCTGTACTTCACTTATTCATTACTTCTGACTATGACTATGAACAGAAACACTCTGGATACACACGGCACAGAGATCCCACTTCAGACTCCTGTCTTTATTTCTTATTTGTCACATGTAATAACTGGATGACTTATTGGAATTCTGCTGTGTGCTGCAAAATGAAAGAACAATATTTTATTTCATTTCCATAACTCCTGCCTGTGAATTATTATTATGCTAATGTTGTCAGGGAGCCACTGCCACGGTGCACTGAGGTGCCAGCCTTGCTTTTTTTTGCGCCGTGAAAGAAAACACAGTGAAACACAATGAGTGACAGAATAATCAGAGATAAAATGTTTATAAAAGTGGCTCGCATCGTCTTTTGTCCTCATCATTTCAGCGCAGCAGTATTTCGCAGAGAGCTGTGATATTTTTTCTAATATGGTGCAAGAGGAGGGAATGTTTTTTTTTCTGAGTAATTTCAGTCCTGTTCGTGTGTATGTGTGTGTTGTATAAGATGATGCTGGGTCTGACCATAATCTTTGCCTAAAAATACCGTAGACACCTGTCCTCCCACGCAAGATCCTCTGAGGCGCTGCTGTTCAGTGCAGGCCTGATTTACTGGACCCCAAGGGCTTCCTCTTTCTTTTTCTGTCTGCTTCATCCTCTCCTTCTTCCTCTCTGTCACTCTCAGACATACACACTCAAATATACACACAGACAGAAAACCTTCATCCTGAAGGGCCGCAGAGAGACAAAGAGAGAAATGGCTTCTGTCATTTCCCCCCCTTTTAACTGGGACTCTGCAGCGCTCTCTGTCACAGAGCCCCCGAGGGGAGGACGTCCAGCGAAGGAAGAGCCTTTCACACTTTATTGTCTTTTGCCACAGAGAGCTCATATCTCTTTTCTCACGCTCTCAATCTGTCTTTCGTTTCTTTTTTACACTTCTCTCATATTCCCTCTATCCGTCTTCTTTTCCTCCCCCCTCTGTCCCCCCTCAGCTATTCCCGTTTCTATATTTTATAAAGTTTGACGGCTTGACAATGCCCTTTTGAGCGCGCTGGCTTGTCAAAGACGCAGAGAGAGGGCAAGGTGTGGAGCGAAGAGCAGCAGAGATGGACGTCTGTCTCAAGCCCAAACAGCAGTCTATCACATCAGATCAGTGTTTGAACAGCTGAGGCTGAACAGGAAGCTGCAGAAAAAACAATGATAGAATGACCTTTGCTTATTTTTTTACCCAAAGCTTTTGTTTTTGTAGTTAAGGTTATGTTTTGTTTAGATCTTGGCTCTTGATTGTTATTTTTTGTGTGAACTCTGTTTAAAATGTATTTACTTTTTGTAGCTTTTGTTCATTTTTCCCTCACTGACCGTGTTTCACACCTGGTTTTGTTTTGCCGATTGCTCCAAATCTGTTGTACATTTGTGTTTGTTACCTCAGTATGTGCTCTACCCGGTTTCCTTTGTTCTGTGCCAGGTTCTTGGCATAGAACCTTATGTTTCATTTAGTTGCCAATTTCTTTTGCCCTTTTGTACTATTGAATCACTTGGCAGCGCAGCACAGCACTTTGTTACTGTTTACTTTCAGAATTTTTTTTTTTATTAAAGCGCTTTTTTTGTACCACATCTGCTCGTCTCCTTGCCTTTGACTGTGTTTCGGCCTACATACTACAATCATGACATATGAGAAAAAGATTTATTGCTGTGTGCGTGTCAGATCTACACAAATTCTTTCAATGCCTCCAGTGAATGTGTGTGATTTACTATACATGCTTCTTGATGAAATATTTGTGTTCATGTGGATTTTTCTTCCAAACTAAAGCTGCTTCAAAGGAGCAGGAACTACAGAGGATTCTGCCCTCTCGTGCAGGATATCTATTAGACACATTCTGGTCTTTAGTAAGTGTCTACACATGGGATAAAGATGGAAAATGAATAATTCATGGGGAGCAAAGCAGAGTAAAACAATGAGACAGTTTGACTGTGCAAACTGCTTGAAAATGTCATCAGTTATATCACTGGTATTACTTATTGAACAATAACTCATTTAATAATTACTGAATAGTATGTTTGATTCATTACAATTTAAACTAACCTCTATTCAGAAATAAAAAAAAATAAATAAGCAGAAAGGAATTGATTATTTACTATTGAATGTTTTAGTTCACTGCTGGTTTCTTCTTTTCTTATTTTCCCTTCATACTTCTGTCCTGATTCAAGCTGCTTCAGCACATTCAGATTTTTGAAGGACAGCTGAGGATTAAAATGGCTGAAGCTACAAACACAAATTAACACCAAACACAGCCATTCATTAATGTACAACTAAGCTCTGTAAAGATTAATAAACTTTGGAAGATGGTTTTATGCTGAGAATGCCTTGTAGCGCCGCAAAAAAGAAAAAGAAAAAGAAATCATGGTTTTATACATAATCCATAATACTGCTTCTGCTCCAGAGTAATAAACCTCCCCAGTAAAACTAGACAACCATAGAATGCCCTTCCTGTTATTGCAGATTTTATTTCAAGTGTTGAGTGTCTGTGAGCGAAGTAAGAGCAAATGTAAAATTGCAGATGCACAAAAGACATAGTTGCTGTTTTTGTCTGTTGGCTCACATCTAAAGATGAATGGGGTAAATTACACAAAAATACACTCCAACACACACACATTTCAGCCGGACCAGGGCAGAGGTTAAAAAGGGCTCAAAGCGGCCTTCTTCAGAGGTGTCCCTGTGGACCTCTTGCCCTTTTGCAGCCATCAGAATTTCTCTTAGCGAAGAAGTTCACAGCATCATTATTTCCATCTTCCTCGCAGGAGGCGGATGCCTCAGGACCCAAATGGCTTGACCCAGCTGGTATCTTCTGGTCTGAGCTGGGGGTCGGCTAATCAATACTGCAGCGGGAGATCAATCCTGCTGTGTGTCTCTCAGAGGTTTTCAAATTGTGTGTGTGTCATTTCCCATGTGGCCGTGGTATTGTAGCTGTTATAAAACCTAATCGGAGACCACCTGACGACAAATATCTGGAACAATGCTGCAAAAAAAGAAACTGAGCCTAATACACACAGTGTGGCTGGATGCTGACAACTACGCTGACATAGTTTGTGTGTGAGGGCATAGATTTAGTTATTTTCCTTTTATATGCGCTGGGGAATGTGTGTATGTGTGGATCTATGTGTTTTTGCATGTGTAAGAGTTGTACCCAGGTGCACTGCCTGAAGGTTAGTGTTGTGGGGGGGGGGGGGGGGGGTAAAGGGAAGATAGGGTGTGTCAGGAGGATTCTTTTCCCAAAACCCCATAACAAGAAATAAGGTCAAATTCCAAAAATTGAGTCATGGAGAAGGAAAAAAGAAAGCCCAGTGTTTTCTTTTTCTTTCTTTCTGTCTTTCTTTGTTT
>JAOXNZ010000001.1:16868993-16880777 GCA_028566095.1 Kryptolebias brasiliensis | reverse complement strand
ATTCAGCATTTACATAAATATAAATCCAATAATATTCAAGGCTCTTTTCAAACAAACAAACAAACAAACAAACCCCCCTCTCCTTTCTTTTTCTTTCTCGAAAAAGGTTTCACTCTTAATGAACCTCCACATGTTGGTTTCTACTAAACATTCTCCTTTCTTTTACTTCACAACTACTTATCCATTAGCACAACAACACCAACAACAACAACAGAAAGGTGAGATGATAATAAAAATCAGTAAATCTGACAAATTATGTGCATAAAGAGACAATGAGTGGAGAGACACCTGCAAGGGTCTTCACCTAAAACACCACCTTATTCATTTTTGCCCTCTGGTGACTGGGTGTGTGTGGCTGTGAATATGAAGGGAGAACACACACACACACACACACACACGTACACACAGAAGCACATGCAGACACAATGGTGTCTGAGTGTTTCACAACACCCGAAGCCACGAGGAAAGCAGGATGAATCATGTGTGCAAACATTTGGTTTGCAGCCCAGGCTTCCACATGAATAAGCAATCAGCAGGAGCTGTGAGATACTGTATGTGCATCAATGTTTGTCCTATATTTTTATTTGGGCATATATAAATTGCAGATTTAAGAGTATACTTTTTCCATGGGGGGTTGCCATAAAACATGGGAAATAACAAGTGTTGATGCTGGTTTGTGTTACTACAGCGAGATATAACAAGAACTATTAATAAATAGAGAAGAAATATTCAAAGTCGTGCATGTTTTATTAAAAAAATCTATAATAATAAATGAATGGCTTTCATATTAAATCAGCCCTCATTTGTTCCAGATTTCACTTCTTTATAAGATGCATGGCCAATCTGTCTCAATTAATTACTTATAGCCCTATTGTCTAGTGCATCATCCTGATAAATGGTCAGTCATCGTTGCTATTTGAGGCGTTTTTTTTAAACAGAGTTCAATGAGACAATCAGACACAAAGATTAGCCCTGACGGATGGTTTCTTTTGAATTTCGATCATAAAGCCATGTGTCTCTTCCATCACTGCTGTCATCTGTCCTGACATAAACACCAACCAAATGATGCATTGTAGATTTAAATGACTTGATGTCTCAAACTGTCTCTGCTGACCACTTTTTTTTAGCACAGATTTATTATTTTTATATTGTACCACAAACTATTTTTATTACGTTGTATTAGAGAACCTTGGGGATGTTGTAAATACCAAGATTCTGCACTGATTTAATTAGAATCACTCTGATTGGTACAGCTGTATTATTCTCTGTCTCTGTAAGAGCAGCACTGTTGTAAAATGAGTTTTAGCACCGTGTTCCCCCACCCTGCGCCCACTCTGGGTGGGCCTGTCTGCAGGGAGCCACGGGTGGTGTTTGTGGCCAGTGATGTGAATTGACATGCTGTTTAAAAATGGATCTGCCTTAAATTATTCAGTCTGTTATTTTTATTTTTTTTATTTTTTTTGTGTAACCATTCGGGGATGATGTCTGGTTGTCACAGAAACATAGTCTGAGTCTGGAAAGAAATGCCCCACTGCGCCCCTGGGATCATTAACAAAAGAAAAATGAGGTGGAGTTTTGAAAAATACATATCAAGAACCTCGTGTTTCCTGAAGGAATGCCTATTGCCTGTCGCCTTTCATACCAGACTAAACTAAGACCATCTTATGTTCAGAAATGACAAAACTGTTACCATTTTGGTCAAACATTGAAAATAGTACTGCAAGGTGTTAGTATGAGTTGATAATGACTCTCATCTTCTACCACAAGTTTTAGCTTAATATAAAAGTGACTGAGTTTTAGCAATTTTTGTGTTGGCTAATGTTGACTAGCTGTGGCAGCCATCTTGAATTGGATTGGCTCCAAAAGCTAATCAGTTGTTGATAAACATCCTATGATTACTTTCTGGCAGTTTTATTAGAAATCGTCCAGCAGTTTAGGAGATCTTTTGGTAACAAACACACACATGAACACACACAACTAAAGCGGTGAAGAAATACAATATTTGCCTGAAACTGATGCACTCGTGCATGTTGTTTTCTGCCTTTCTTTGTCTCTCTCTGTCAGAGCACATGTACACACACTCACACACAAACAGGCTGTGCCTCAGGCTATCATGGTCAAACTTTATGGATCTCCTGTGAGACATGAACACATGGAACAGTCATCTAGCTTCCAGCTGCTGGTGTGGAGCTTCTTTCCATCTCCCTCTGAGCTCCTCTCTGCGATGAGAGGCTGCATCTGGGGGCAACGTCTTCACTTACTGGACACTTTCCTGCAAACTCCTCTGCGTGTGCCTCTTCATGTCTTACAGTCTCCATGTGTCTCTGTGTGCGCACACTAAACATTTCTTTGTGAACAAGGAAGGCATAGAACAGCTGGGGAATCAGACGGTGATTCTGTCTGCCTCCTAAATGCTGGGATTTACACACAGCCGAGAACCCAGACACACAGCATTGTGGTGCCAAAATGAGCCAAACATGCATATGCATGCAATCATGCACACACACAAAAGACTCCCCCCAACTTGCACAGCTTGCATCATAGATTTCAGATTGTTTCATCATCTGCTAGTCATTTTTCATCCAAAGCTTTTCACCTTAAACAAACAAATTCAAGATGCTCATTGATTTATTCAGAAAGAGGGCAGCAGTGTCTTTTCTGTATATATTGTTTCTCCTTCAAACAGCTTATTTGTGATAGAACAAGCTGTTAGACTTCACCAAATAATCGTTTGGAAGCTTTTTTTAGTCACATTTGATGAGGAAAAAATTACAAACTCAACCCTTTTTCAAACAAAAGAAACACACATGTTTTGTATGATTCCTATTCCCTTCCCATTTAAACCAGTGAAAAGTATCATCTGACAGTGGGGACCTTTTTAAAGGACAAAAACTTTATCATCACCCGCTGTGAAAGGCGATAATGTTTTTGCCTATGTCTGTGTGTGTGTTGGTTTATCTGTAGCGTTTGCAAAATATCTCATAAACCAGTGGACATATTTTAATGAAACTCTCAGAAAATAACCATGGGATGTACATCTGCAACTTATTATGATTTGGAGTCAGACCCATTCAAGATGGCCGCTGAGCGTTTTAGTAGCTGAGGGTGATTCCCAACACATAATCTGAGCTCTAATTGATTGAAAAAGATCTGTTTTTAAAACTTTCCCATTAACTATAGGAATCAACTGTGTCTGTTTGTTAACAAAATATCTCATGAACCACAGGACAGATTTTAATGTAACCTTCAGAAAGTAATTATTGGCTGTACATCTACAACTGGTTAACTTTTGAAGTCACCTTAATTCAACATGGCCACCACAGCTATTCGACATTAGCCGATACAAACATGGGTATAACTCAGATATAGAGATAACTTTGGTGTGGTAGTTACTGAGAGTCATCTTCAGCACCTACTATACTTGAAGCACTAGCAAATCACTTGAGATCTCACAATATCTCATGAGATCGTGTGGGAACATCATTTACACGGTTTGACCAAAAGAGCCAAGTCCCTCCGCTCTCAGCATAAGATGAGTTTAGTTTAAAACTATGGCATCAATGCTAGGCTTTAATTTCTGAAGCAGTAGAAGCTGAACTGTTGTATTTTCAGCAGCAGAAACTAAAATGAAGGAATATTTCCCTCATCACTTAAATAGTTGTGTTCCAAAAAGCTCATGACTAAATCCAAGTCAGAATCTAATAATTCCCACAGCAGCCATTTGGAGACATGCAGCCGGCCGCCTCTGAATGTGACTCATCCCTATCTGTCAGCAGACACACCTGCAGTGATCCACGCTATCATGTGTATTTTTGTGTGCGCTCACGAAGGAGCTGTGAAATCATATTCACAGGCAGCGTTTGTGACAGGCCTAATGAATCCCCAGAGAGCAGCTACCTGCCAGCTTTCTCATGTTCTGTCTTGTCTTCATTGTTCTCACACTCTGTTTTCTACCTTCTTGTCCCCCTCCCCTTGTGCTGTTTGTCAGCCTAACCAATGCCACCTCTTGCACCACGACGGCTATTTGCCTCCATCAGCACACAATAGACTCTTTTGTCAGCTCTGGAGAAACTTTTTACATTATATGCACGAAGATAAATGTGTGAGACAGACCTTGCTGGTGATGGTGATAAGATGTAAAAACTTTCTGAAAATGTTGCTGAATGTCTGCGTGTCTCTGTCTGTTTAAAGTCTTTTTGATAAAATAAATGTTCTCAATGTTTAGCTTCTGCAAACCATGGACACATAATGTGATAATGTTTTTTTTAAACACTGAGATACAGACAGTTTTCTTGATTTGGTACCATGATACAGACTGCAAACTTTCCAACAATATACATACTTTATGCCTCAAAAACCTGGGAAGAAAGTTTCCTGCAGACCTGTTTTTTTTATCTTAAATTCTTCTTTACAGAAAGCTTGATGCAAACGTATTGAGAGCAATAACCCTTTTATACTCATCAAAATGTAATTTACTTTGGGCAAAAATGTCCTCTAAATCATTGTGATGAAATTATAGAACTAGCATTCCTTGAAGGACTGCATATTGTCCTCCACCTCTCATGCCAGAGTTTGAAACTAAGATCATTTTAAGATGAGAATGGACGGACTAGTAGCCCTTTTGGTCAAAATTTGTAAATCAAACAGGGACAATAAACAAAGGTGCCCACCTTGCTACTGTAGAATCCTGCTCACAAAAAAACTGCTTTAAAACTGTAGCGAACTTGAAAAAAGAAGCTGGGCTCTTTTGATTCAGACACAGCTGAGAACATCCTTATCTATAGTTTGCAGAAACATTAAATGTCAACATTTTATGACAGCCAGGCTGGTGCGAGATTGAAGCTCCTTCATGAGACAACGCTTTAATTATACTCAGCCATTTTATATTAGTCATGCCTCAGCTCAGCTTGTCTTTCCAAAATCCATTACCTAAGCCTGAGGAGGCCTTGTTAGGTTACAATTGATTGCTAATTACACAGCATTATGATACATTGGCCTCATCTTGCTGTAATCACAGTTATTAGGAGAAATAATGTCTACATGAAGTCTACATGAGCACGGGGAGCGGAAAAACCACGAACAAAGGAGTCGCATCCAGACGGTCTGGCTTTTGTTTATATTGCAAAAACCTAAAAAAAAACACGATTGTGCACAAACAACATAAACTACATATTTTTACACAAGTTGCGAGGGCATCGCATGAACTGAGGCAGAGCGAGCACACGCAGAGCACGAGTGATGAAACGCTTCACACTCATTTGGCGTTCACACTTCAAATGAGATTGGCACGGCGCAGGGTCTAAAACACAACCATTAGATCTATAATGACTCCACAGCCCAGTCCCCACGGACACAACGAACCCCCCCTACACACACCCACACAAACACACACACACCTCCATACTGTCTATGTATTATGCATTCCATCCATCTGCCACTCTGTGAGCTCTCTATCCCATGGGGAAGAGATGGGAGGAGAGGGGGAGGAAAAGACAGAAAGGCACTCACAGCTGGATTTTGGAAAGATAGAGGGGAGGTAAGTCCCTTAACCCCCTTCTCACTCTTTGTTTCGGTTTCATTCTGTTTATCTGTCAGGTTGTGAGCTGATGGAATGTGAGGGGGCTCACCTGGGTCTGGACTTCCTCCTCACAGACAGATAGGAGCATATGGCTCCTGAGAATGAGTGATTTATAGATGCACATACCTTTTTCGTGTGAACATCAGTGTTGACATCGGTATGTGTTTACTTCATGGAGTCGTGTAAGGAGATGTAAGCTGACCATCTGTGAGGCTTAAAGGGATGATTCAAACCTTTTGAAGTGGGGTTCTGTGGAAAGTTTGGAACGAATATCATCTTACCTGTTGTAGATAGCTCTTTGGTGAAAGTTTGGTGAAATCAGCTTATTGCAAACGATCAACTCTGACTGATAGCATTCACACCTTAACATACCCCAAAATGTTTTTATGATTCAATGTCAGTTACCCAAACTGCATGCAAATACACACATCCACGTCACACAGTGGGCTGTCAGTGAACAACAAACAGGACATCAGCAGGTCTGCGGACGTTTTTGTAAACATGACAATACATTCAGACATCTGATTTATGTTATTTCAGTCACATTTTTGTAGAGTTTTCTCTTGATGAATCTAATTACCAAACAGATGCAATATAAAAAAAATCAAGGAGCATACAATGATTAGTGACTTTACAAAGCTCCATGTCAGAGAAAAGACATCAGCTGTTTCTATAGAGCTTCGCACATAACAGCAGTGCTATGTTTAATTTGGCATATATATAATCCAACACAAGGCTGCTCAGACTGTTGTTTTGTGATTGACACAGAACATTATAGCCCACAATGACCACAGAGGGTCCAATCAGCTCTAAAACAATCAGAAAAAAACAAACACACTGTGCCTTGCAATCTTCTATGAATATGACAAAACGTCCCTTTTTATTCAGTTCAATAAAACTTGTAGCCAAAAAACACTAAACAAAACCAAACAAAAATGTCCATTTTCAGAATATTCCCAGAGATAGCTGTTTAATGATCTTTAATCAGTCAGCAGCTAAGCAAACGTTTTTACTTTTTAACATGAGACATTCAGGTAAAGCTTGTGTGGGGTTGAGTAGAGGGTCCTACAGTGATAGATTATGTTCAGACTACCAAAAGAATGCAGATAAGAGGGGTTCAGGTGATCTGGACCACCTTCCAAGGCCATTCAGACCTGTATTTAGCACTGTCTAGTCGTTCAGGACGGAGTCGAGCATCAGGTCTGAACAGAGCCAAAGACTTTAATACTGATCAGATTGACAAGCTAAAGGCTAGTCCAAATTGGGCCAAGACTAAAGGCAAATGGCACTTGAGCTTGGCCCCACTAAGACTAGTCATTGGCTCATCAATCTGGTCAGAATGAATTCCTTCAAACTGAGGCTGTTCAAAGAGCTTTCTACAAATAACTGAAAACAGCACAACTCAAAGAAACCATTTTGTGTGGAAAGACAAAATAAATGTCTTTCTGTGTAACTTGATCAAAGAGCAGACGTGAAGAAAACAGTCACAAAGTAGGAGATCAGCTCTCACAATCATCAGATGCTCACATGTGTTCTAGTTTCTGGATGTCCTGAGCTGGTGCACACAAAAGGGGTGTTTCTCATCCCTAAATTAATGTTGAGAAAATCACAAGGCTTCTGCCTTTTCAAGTTGGCGTTAGCTGGCAGGGGTGACTGACGAAATAAGTTTCGCTGCAGAGCGAAGCTGGAGGCGAGCAGCTCTAATAGCGCGTCTTTGTCTCACAGCTGCCAAACATTCAGCCTGAACCAAACCAAACTGCAACCCCATGATGCTCATCTGCCCTATTACATCCCTCAGCTGTTTCCTTCTTACTGCTCAGCGTGAGTGAATGTGTGTGTGTTTTCCCGGAGAAAACAAAAGCTTCATTGTGACGGCGCTGTCAGATGCAGCTGTGTACGCTTCAGATGTTTTTCCACAAAGGATGAAGTGAAAGATGAGTGAAATGTGGGGGGTAAAGGCAAAGACGATGCTGAGCCGGTCAGGGAAATAACTTTTAAATGTGTCTGAACTGTCTGTTTATCTCATCCTTCACTGGTTCAAAAATCACTTTACGTTAGTGTGTGTGTTTTTTTTTTTGTTTGTTTGTTTGTTTGTTTTGAGGAACAAAACCTCATCAAGCTAAAAATGGAAAGTGAATGTGTGGACCAGTGACACTTCCCACGATATGTGCTATATTTACTTTCAAATTCTATCCACAGATGCCACATCTTGTGTCTAAATTTTATTTGAACTAAAAATATACATCCTAGATTGTGATTTAATTTAAAAAAACAGAACAAAGAATTTCCTGTGCATGAAAATTATTATGGGAGACTCAGTTAGGTCCTGAAATAGAATCAGCAAAATACTTCAGTTTGAACCTTCTTATTAAGCAGCAGTTATTATTCTGTACAGATTGGTCAAACATATTAATGCATTAACATGTGCAGTATTTGAATGTAGCTCCTTGATATGACGCCAGTTTAGATGCTTGCTATAAAACCATCTGCTAAATCTTGTGCAGATCTTTCTTGTTTTGCCAAAACAGCTCTGACCCGATGAGAAGTGGACCTCTTTACGTCCCGTCTGGCTCTGGGATGTTGGAAATGGTTCCTATGAATCCTGGATGGTGTTTGAGGTCCAGGGATTGGACCTGTTCCTGCACATCCCACAGATGCTTGATAGGATTCCCATCTGGGGAGTTTGGAAGCCGGTCTGTGCCTTGGGCTCTTGTTTGATGAGCTGATCTTGAGCAGGTTTGTGGAGTGGGGTTTCTTGCTGGGGCAGGCTTTTTGCTCTGTCTGCAACATGTTTTATATTGGTGCTAAAGAGGAGCATAAACACGAATGTCAAAACCCAAAGTTTCCCAGCAGCACATTTCATTACACTGTGTGTTGTGTCAATGCTGTCAGTATTCACTGTTGTTTTCCTGTTTTTTTATTTTTCTATATGTTTTTGGCAGTCTAACTACTTCTGCATATATATGCTTTTTTTTTTTTTTAGCATTTTATATATCAGAATGTTCTGCTCATTCAGGAGATGAGTGTTATGATGGGTTTGGGAACTTTCATACTTAAAATATTTAAATTTAAAATGAAAAGACTGTGATTTCTTGAATTCTTTCAGAAACAGCTTTTAGCTTTTAGGGACCATTTTGCTTCATCTACCCAGCCTTTTGCTTCTTTTGACTATTAGTTACTATTCTGCTACTTTTAACTTTTAGTTAGCCTTTTGATACTTTTAGCTTTAGCTAATCTTTTGCAGCTTTTAGCTTTTAGGTAGCCTTTTATTAATTTTACCTTTTAGCTAGTCTTTTGCTATTTTTAGCTTTCACTAGTTTTTTCATATGTTAGCTAGCCTATTGCCACTTTTAGCTTTTTGCTACCATTTGCTACCTAAAGCTACCCTTTTGTTACTTTTAGCTGCCCTTTTACAACTTTTAGCTTTTATCTAGCATTTAGCTTTTTTATTTTTAGCTAATGTTTTGCCCCTTTTAGCTGTTCTGACTCTGAGCTTTAACAACTCAGTTTCAGCTTCTTCAGCAAATTTCAGCACTCAGTATTTATACTGAATTTTCATACAAAATACTTTTAATTCTAGTTGTTTTTCACACTACACTAAATAAAATTCTGTCTTGTACTTGAATAACAGATATATATATATATATGTGTGTGTGTGTGTGTGTGTGTGTGTGTGTGTGGGTGTAAACTGCACTCTTCAAATGATACATTGGTTTTATGTGAATATCATCAGTTCACATCAGGACAAAGAAAAGCAGAAAAAGGTTTTAGTGTAAAGAAAGAAGGATCTGTGTGATAATCTAACTTTCTGTCTCACATTTTCAAGATCTGGGTTCTCTGATGACGCTTCATTTCTCCTCAGCTTTATAAAAGATAAACTCTTTCATTTCCTCTCTCTGGGACGTCAGTGTCAGCCTCCTCTTTCTAACAGCGAAGTGAATGTGGAGGCACAGAGCAGGGCGATAAGGCCAGCTCAGGTAAAAACCCAACGCGAGCTTGACTCCTGGAGAGAAACAGCTATCAAACAGGCTATTAAAGGATGTTGTTTCCACTCGGATTACAAGAGGCTTTAATACTTTGATTTTATCTCGTATGTTATCGTCTCACATCAGGAATTTAACCATACACACCTGCAGTTTCCCCCCTCACCTTTAACACACATTTTTGACTCAGGAATCAGGTGTGTGGGATTTGTCTGTGTGTGCTGTGAAAGCTCAATTTAACAATGAAAAGACAAGATTAGTTGTCCCCAAAATGAAAACTTTGGGGTTCTGCTCTCCAAAGTGAAATATTGTATTTACTTTGCAGCTTTTATTAAAAAAAATGTATTCAGTTTAATCATTTAACTGGTCAATTAAATCTTTTTTAATTTAAACATGTGACCTTTTATAAACAAAAATATATAACAAACAAAAATATAACACGTTTGTACAGCAGAATTGTTTTTAATGAAATGTGTCATTACATTGTGATATTTGACGAATGCATCACTTCACCCTGTCCAAACACACCTTTTGACGGCTTTGCAACAATGCAAACTTGACACTTGCCCCCCCCCCCCACACACACACACACAGGTGTGTTGTGGAGTTGTGCGAGCTGTTGAGCGACTGCCTGTTTGGAATTGGGGTGGAGTGGGGTGGAAGGAGGTGGAAGGAGGTGGAAGCAGAGAAGGGAGGCAGAGGTGTGGAGGTGAAGACAAGCCAGACGCTCAGAAACAGACTGTCTTTGTGCCTGAGGCCAGTGTGTGTGGATGCATGCAGGCAAAGCAGCTTGTAGGGGAGGGGAGTATGTAAGGGGGATGGGGGTCTGTTAGCTTCCTCCAGTCTCAGCTGGGATGTAATTGATTCGATAAAACCAATGAAATATAGAATTAATCTCCATGAACAGAGTTTTGTGTTAGTTAGGTGTCTGTCTGCATGTCTGATTAGAATGAAATATAAAATTAGTCCTAATTAATAGCAGCGTACACGTACATGTAATTGAATCAGCCTTTCTGTGTTGTTTGTGTTGAACCAAGTGTTCACCTGTGCTTCATCCTGCAGAGAGGTGTGCTGCGAGCTGACAGGCTGGTCAGAGAAGCTGTCAAACTGTCAGAACACAGCTTGTTTAAAACCTGTCCCAATATTTGGTATCCAGGATGTACAGCTGGGTGGCAAATTAAAGTTAAACAGCATTAAGTGCCTCAGCAGGGTGGTGGAGCAGACCTCCACCGGTCTCAAACTGCTTTTAGTCCACTCACAGGACGATGTGTTCTTCTAAAAATCATATGCAGCCTTTATTCTTTTGGAAGAACTGTTCCTTCTTTTGACAATAATGAGATCTATGAAGATATTGTAATCTGATCTTCCACAGCTTCTGAAATGGTTTAGCATTTTTTTGTTTTTATTTGAATTTTCGGCATTACTGAAGGACAACTAGACGTGTTGAAAATAAAGAAATAAAACATAAAATATTGGGGAAATTTGTGTAACAGCAACAATCGGATCTGACTGTGCGGTCAGTGTTTTCAGCCTTTCAGCATAGTTCAAAATAAAAAATGAAAGCAAAACGCAATCAAATTTTAAACACAAACATATGAAATGTTAATATTGTTACTTAGAAAATGCTTGAAACTTGAAACCAGTGATTTATCAGCTGCTCCAGAGTCCAGAGACAACATTGTAATATGTTTATCTTTTTATATTGCATCAAATACTTCTTTTTTTGTTTTATTTTAAACAGCAAGTCAATTTAGGACAAGAACTATCACAAAAAGCCATTCAGTTTTAATATGCTAACAGTAAGTAAGTTCTTTCGGCTGCTCCCTTCTTCAGGGATTGCCACAGCGAGCAAACTCGCATAAAACATTTGGCAATTGTTTTACACCTGATGCCCTTCCTGCTGCAACCTGGGCTCAAACCTGCAACCTCAGGATTACAAGACCGCGGCTCTGACCACCAAGCCACATCAAAATAAAAATAAACATCTGTTTTGCAAAAGAGGTTTTTCAGTTTTAACATTTAATATTTTAAATCCATACGTTCTGAACACAATATATTGTTTAAATTCTTTTAAAACCTCTCATTTTTGTGATTACATTTTATACAGTTTTCTAACTTTTCTTTTAAAAACAGCTGTAGTTTAAATCCAGAGATGTTCTTGAAGTCTTTTGAAAATGTTCCTGTTACAAAAAAAAACCCAGTTTTCATGCTTTTGCATGAAAT
>JAOXNZ010000001.1:16855624-16868882 GCA_028566095.1 Kryptolebias brasiliensis | reverse complement strand
CATTTTTAAAAATGTAGTATAGTAAACATATTAAATGGTTAAAATAATAATATGCTCCTTATTAAAATAACAAGGTAATTTTGAATTTGTTGACAGCACCATATCTCAAAAAAGTGGCGACAAGGGCAACAGAAGGCTGTAAAAGTAAGAGGTAGAAACAGCTAAAGGAACATTTTGCAACTAATTATGTTCATTAAGAACAGGTCAGTAAAAGGGCTGGATATAAAAAGAGCATTTTAGAGAAGCTGAATCTCTCAGAAGTAAAGCAGAGGTTCACCAGTCTGTGAAAAACTGTCTAACAATAGTGGAACAACTTTAGAATAAATTTCCTTAATGGAAAATTGGAAAGACTTTGAACATCCCAGGAAACCCAGGACTGTTGAACAGCTAGAATCCTCCATCAGACAAGAATGGGACAACAATCCCTCCAAAACCTCCAGCAGCTGCTCTCCTCAGCTCCTAGACGTTTACAGACTGTTGTTAAAAGAAGAGGGGATGTTTCACAGAGGGAAACATGGACCTGTTCCGTCTTTTTTGAGATGTGCTGCTGCCACAAAATTCAAAATTATCCTCCAAAATGGTACAATTTCTAACTTTGTGAATGTTTAATGGGTTTATGAGATTTACAAACTGTACCATTCAGTGTTTATTTACATTTTACACAAGAAGTCTGCATTTTTGGACCCACAGATGCAGACTTCTTCACTGCTGAGTTCAGAGACTTCTGACACAAACAGGAAGCTAACATAATCTAATATCAGAGCCTGTTTGTGTTGCACGCATCATCTCCTCTGCTCAAACTTACTGTGAAATCTTTACGAGCCATCATGAAGTGACTCTGTGTGTTTCTTTTACTGGCACATTCAAGGAAATATAGGTGGCCATGACCAAACTTGCTGCCACTAATTAATGTTGAAAATGAATCACATTGGAGTAAAACAGGAGGAATTCGATTCATTTTAAAACACAGAGACTTTTTTTATGCTGCTCAGACAAACAAATATATATTCTCACACATAACCAAGCTGAGCCAGGATGGTTCAGGCGGCAAACAACACTGGAAGTACGCACACACACACACACACACACATACAACAAAAAGAAGAGACACAGTATGGATATGCACACTAAACAAAATGTAAAATATTATCTAAAACTGTAGATGCTTCGGCGCTCGCTTTGAAACCCGACCTACTTTATAACCTTTGTTTGTGTGAGTCTGGCTCAGGTTCAAACCTTTGCAATAAAAAAATTGCAAAACGCATCCAGAACAAGGTGTGAAGTTATTCATTCATGGAATACAATTGTAGGCAGAGGGAACAAACGCAAAGGTCCAGGTTGTTTTGCACGTGTTCAGTGTCTGTCATTATCTCTGAGTGGTGTTTACATGGTCTGCTCACCTTTCGGCTCCTCTGTTCATCTGGCTGTAAAGATTTATGACGCTTTTTGTGTTAACTGTTTGATCTTTTGGACATTTCTGCACCCTTGATGACTTTCAAATGGTTTTAAACAAAGAGAAGTTCAGCAGAAATCCAAAAATGCCCGGTTCAAGAAGCCAAAAAAGTAAAAATAAAAATTAGAAATGGGAAGATTTATTACATATAAATATATTGTGTTCTCAGACAGAAAAAATGAATAAACACATTGCATAAAAAGTGGAGGGATGTTATTTGAATATATTTAATAAGTTCTTCATATTGTATTGACACATTTATTTATGGTACAAATGTATTGTCTTTGCAATGTAGAGCTTCGTAGACCTATAGGAAAATGTTCTCACTAGTAAGATAAAGTATATTTAATATTTAATTTGCGTTTTCTAAGGTTGATTATTTTTTGGGACCATCTTGAACTGGACAGGCTTCAAAAGTTAATCAGCTCTTGATTTACCCAAAGATTAAAATCTGAGAGTCTCATTAAAATTCACCCAGTAGTTGGTGAGATATTTTGCTAGCAAACAGATTCTGCATATAAGACTGTTTAGGTGGTGGTGGGGGCAGCTACATTTTAAGATGGGCCATTGCCCCCCTAGGCCCCTCCTTGGTGACCCCCCCTGTATCAAGCTGCTTTAATTTTGTTTTTGTTTTTCAGGTGGGAGAAATATTTTTCATAATGCAGAAAAGGTCCATGAGAAACATATAAATGAATATATTCTGTGGCAAGCAGAATGAAAAACAAGTCTTGCCCCAAGAGGATTCAATAAATACAAACTTTACAGAGTCAAATAAAAATGGCAGCACAACTGAGTGATTTACGCAGAGATCATAGTCTGTCTCTGTTTTACAACTTTTAGTCCTCGGTCCTCAGTGTCTCTCTGTCTGCTGGAGGCGGGTTTTCCGCCAGCAGGGTTTGGTTGATTCTTTATTGATTTGTTGGAGAGGAGGAGGAGGAGAAAGTGAAAGGGGAGTGGAGCGGAGAGAGTGGAGGAGAAATCCCGGTTTGATGAGGGGAGGGAGAGATGTGAATGTGAGTGTAGGACAGGAGAGGAGAGTGACCAGAATCACACAGCTAAAAGAAAAAAAAAAAAAAAGTAGGGGAGCGCTCCTTCAAATCACGTGGGATGTGGATTTACTCACGGGGAGAGAAAGTAAAAGTGTCGTCGAAGTGACTTTTGTTTCCCTTCTCCTTGTTTGGGCTCTCCTGCTCCTCCGCCCTGCATTCCGCGGAGCAGCAGCTGCGTTTTGATGCCCCTGCGCACCCGAGGAGGAGAGGAAGGAGAGAGGAGTGAGGAAGAAGAGGCAGAAACAGAAGTGAAGGAGGCCTGGACACCACCCCGTCTCGCCTTCTGGGAGTCGGTCCACTCTCCCCTCCTGGCCCTGCATGGACGGGGATGGGGAGAGCCGGATGCTGTTGCCGCGGGGCTGAGCGCCTCGCTTCCCCGTCTGTGGTGCGCCGCTTCCGGCCACTGCTGCTGCTGATCATCGCTCTGTGCTGCGGAGCTCACATAGGTAACTCCTGCAACACCGCAACTATAAGTGTGTCTAAATGTTTCATTTCACTCACGGGTGTCCATGCATTGCCTCACTTAACTCTTCGGGTTTTTTTTTTTTTTATTAGTCTGCTCCACCTAATTAAAGCTAATGTATTATTAGTTATTTTGTAAGCTCGTTGTTCGGCCCGATCCTTGCGTTGGGCCCTGACAATAGCTCTCTCCAAAGCGGCAGTGCAGCAGTCTGAGCCCGGATCGAGTTTCTCCTCCTCTCTCCTGGGCCGTCATTCTCCTGTCTGCCCCTTAATGGCTCATGGAGGAGGGGAGGAGAAGGGAAAAGAGGGCGACTAGCTCTCCTCCTGTCTATATACATAACAGACCTATTGAATCCAAGTTAGAGCAGAGTCTGTCAGACCATAAAAAGTCAAAAGCGGGCTGTAAATCTGAACCCAAAGTAGAAGAAAAAGTGTCAGATTTGCGCTCATTATTGTACTGGATGGTTCTGTTTTCACCAACAAAATCTTTTAAAACGAACGCTTGATCAAATGTCTGGGACATAACATGTGCTTCTTATTTCCCACTTTCTTTGCTGCCCACAAATACATATCCTCTTCCCGACCTTTTTTATGGTTGTGTTTTTGACTTTCTGTCTGTGCAGGGGGGCCAGCTGTAGTGGTTGCTATTTGTTGGGCAGTCACACCTCCTGTAATTAGTTCACCCCTAGTCAGCAGCAGGACAAAACCCACCTCTGCTCACACAGCCTTGTGGAACGGGCTCCTGCACATTAGGACTCTCTCAGCACCTATATACTTCCACACGTGCGTCACCTGGAAAGAATGTGCATTATTGTTTAGTTTGCTGAGGCAAACCCGAGGGCTTTATTTGCTGAACTGTGTGAAATGTTTCGTGTTTTTAGACAGTTTGTCAACAGCTGTCAGCTCCGCGTGTTCGGACAGGAAGGCAAGGAGTGTCTGAATCGAGGGCCATTGTTCGCTGTCAAGTGTGTGCTGTATGTTGAGCTTTGCGTTGGTGGGCTTTGAGCTCAGAGTGTGAGAGAGTGCACACAACAAGGTGATCAATAAGCACTTCACAAGCCATTCCCTCAGCTGAGAGATGATCCCAGCGGATCCTTTTCTGATCTGCGGAGATTAGAAAAGTTGGAGGGAGCCTGATTGGGAGACAAAGAACCACTAAGAAGAAGAAGAAGAAGTAAAAAAACAAGCCTGGGAGATTCAGATCTTTTGACCTCTGTTTGATGGTAGAGAAGGCGCCTCGGGATGCAGGAGGAGAGGGGGTGAAGAGGCCGATAAAAGAGCAGAAAAGATGCTGAAAATCTGAAAGGAGGATGGAGAGAGTAAAAAAGGTTGAATTTTGCAGGCAGTGCTGACTCCCTTTGTGTCTCCTTTATAGAGACAGCAAATAATAACTGCATTAGTTCTTCAGATGAGGACTTTCTTATTTTCATCTTAATAATCTGGAAATCTGTTGATTCTCCTTTCAAGTCTTATTTAGTATTCACCACCTCAGCTCGATTTATCATAAATTCCTTATTTATATGCATAGATTGGATTTTTCTTTCAAAGTACAGCTCTGCATGCTTAAAAAGATCACGGGCATCCTTGGAGAACAAAAATAAGAGGGCTGTGCTTTGACATTTGACTTTAAATCATCAGAACATAATTAATAAGCATATAAAAAGTCCCCCATTGCTTGATAAGCCTGCAGAAAGTTAGCATTGTAGTGCATCTTTAAAAGTCACAAGTTTGAGCTTGGATGCTTTGGTTACAAGGTCAGCTTCCTTCTTGCTTAGAAAATGTTACTAAATAAGTGCTTTAGTGTTTGTTTTTTAAATGCAGCTCATCAGGATCCTAAGAACCAGAACAAGATTAGTCCAACAGGATTGGGAGTAGTTTTTGGGTGCTGCAGGCCTGATAGGAGGGAAGGACTGATGCTTACGGAGTGCCAGTCAACAGACACAATGTGCCCTCAGTGCTCAGATGGTCTGTGCAGTAGTGTGTGTGTGTGTGTGTGTGTGTGTGTATCTGTGGGCCGGTGTCAGTATTTAACAGACAGGGGAGAGATTCTGAAGCTCGGTGTCAGTGGGGGTCCTCGTCTTGCACCCTGATTGGTAAAACTCGGAGCAGCACTGCCCCCGTATGGTGGCACCCGGTTCCTCCGCGAGTCTGTGGAGAGGAGCAGGGATGTGCTGTTGGCTTTGTTCTGCTCATTTGTTGGTGCTAACTTAAGTGGATGTGTGGGAGAATCTGTTGAATTCTTAAAAAGGCGTGTGCCTTTTGCCTTTGCTTGGACATAAGAGAGTCATAACACCCTCTGAAGATTTTTGATTGCTGCTTGAGTTTGTGTGCAGCTGCACCCACACACACACACACACACACACACACACACACACACACACACACACACACACACCCACACACACACACACACACACACACACACATCTATACACACACACTGCAGAGCCTTTCTATCTGGCCTAATCTAATAGCAGCATGCTGTGACTGATGCATTAGGTCTGGTCTGTAATCTCTCTCTGGCTCTAACTCCCTATTTCTCCCTGATGATCAGTGATACAAAAGGCTGCTTTGACCTTTGTTCCACTCAGAAATGTAGAAACAGATAAGAGGTCGAAGACAGTTTTAGACCGAGAAATCTGTTTCTGATAGGTATGATGGTGATTTTTTTTTATCCTGCTAAATATTAAACTCTCTCTGACATGCCACAACAAAACAGGAGATACCTCACATAATCATGGTAGATCTGTATGTGTAACCTTCACCCTCTAACTGTAACGTTTTATGTGTTTCTTGGCTTCAGTATCATCTCACTCCTTGTGGGAAAAACTGGTTTCATCATTCCTGTCTGACTGCTCTTTGGTTTATTACTCTTCAGCTTTATTACACTCACAAAGCGGCACTACTGATTGATCAAGAATTGGCAACTAGTTCGCTTTTTTTTTTTTTGTAGTTTTATTAGCTCAAACAGGTTGATACCATTGTGAGTTTAAGATCAAAGTGAGTTTTTTCTCTCACAGTAACCTTATCTGTCTCGTGTGAATGCACAAACTTTCCACTTCCGAGTAAGATGCAGCTTTTAATCGGGTTCAAACCTGATTTGTCAGACATTTGAGATTACATAACCGCTATTATTTTTGCTTCATTCGTCTTCAGGTCAGTGCCAGGTGGCCACCACTCAGTGTCGAATCCAGAAGTGCACCACCGACTTTGTCTCCCTGACCTCCCACCTGACGCCTGCTGTGGATGGCTTTCACACTGAGTTCTGCAAGGCTTTACGTGCGTACTCGGCCTGCACCCAGAAGACAGCCAAAGCCTGCCGAGGAAACCTGGTCTTCCACTCAGCCGTGCTGGGCATCTCGGACCTCATGAGCCAGAGGAACTGCTCCAGAGATGGGCCGACATCCTCCACGCACCCCGAGATCCACCTCGAACCCTGCAACTACCACAGTCGTACCCAGCATGCCCGCACACACTCGCACTCCCACGGGCACACACACTCACACTCTCACAGCCATGACCACGGTGGCGCTCAGCCTGGGTACTTGTTCTGTGGGCTGTTTGGGGACCCGCACTTGAGGACATTCAAAGACAGTTTTCAGACATGTAAGGTGGAGGGGGCGTGGCCTCTGATCGATAATCACTACCTGTTGGTGCAGGTCACTAACGTTCCTGTGGTTCCTGGCTCCAGTGCCACAGCCACCAATAAGGTGAGAAAGAAAGGGTTATGTGGGGTTGAATTTGTTAAAGGTATATTTCAGATCTTTTAAAATAGGGTTTTGTGTAAAGGTTTTAAACAATATCATACCTGTTATAAACATCGACTGTTAAACCCAGAAGTTGAAGCTGGACTGGGACCAGCTTCCCTCCAGGCTGGTTCCTGCATCTCCTGCATTATAGTTTTTCTGGAAGATCAACGTAGTAAAGTGAAAATGATGACAGCATAAAGTTTAAAAAAATTATGTTCTTTTAAATCGCTATGAAATTTTAGAGATTTTTTTGGCACGGCAGCCCCCCACCCTGGTCTTGGTCTCAGTTGGACTAGTTGTTAGCTTGTCAATGCAGTCTAAATTAAACTTTGTTGCTCCAAACTGAGGTTGTTTAAAAAACTATCTACAACAGGTAAGATATTAATTGTTCTTAACTTTTCCACAGAATCTCACGTCAAAATAAATATCAGAACTGTCCCTAAATAGCGTCCTAAGTGCAAGCAGCTGATGTAGATGTGTGTGTGTTTCTCTAATCACTCCTCAGTTGCTTTTCTGTGTCACCTTATCAGTTTGAAACTAGAAAACACCCTCCGTTTTTACGCCTCGTTCTGTGCTTCTAACTGCCACAGACTCACAGGTGTGAGGCGAGTGGCCTCAATCTCGTGACTGTCTCTTGTGACTGCAGCAGCGTTGCAGATCTAACTTGGTTAATAGCTGCATGCAGTCTGACCGCTAATAACGTGCACCGAGACGTGTGAAAGGACCTACTGTTTACTTATGAGTGCGTTTGGAAGCATTTGTGTGTGGGTCTCATAAGTTCATAAGTGGCACTCCTTGCACTCAGCTTAAAGCACTATGTGTGTTAAAAGGTCCCAGTGCAATGGGAAAGAGAGACACGCACACGCAAACACACACAAGTATATATGTGCACAGCACTAAATGGATGACAAGCCACACAAGGTGAGCTTTGTGGTGTTAAAGAAGCAATGTTGATATTTCCCCTGATGATCCTCCCTCTCTAGCTTAGTCGATGGCTTTAATTATTAAAGCATATGCACACTTGTAAATACACACAGTCACACACACAACCCCCCCTTTCCCCCAACACACACACACACACTCATAGAGCAAATAGTAGGTTTTCTTCACTTTGTAGCTGAAGGGTTGACCTTGTGTCAGAGGTGGAACGAGTTATTAGTCACAACTATTAGACACACTCACACACACACACATACACACACTTATATACACCCACATTAACAGCCTTCTAGGCTTAATGGGCTTCCAGGCCTCATTCCTCACGGCTGTCATGTGAACAAAGCAGCCATTCACCGGAACTATGATGCTAGTGCTAACCGTAATGCTCACACCACACCCTGCATTTGCACACCATGGAGTGTGTGTATGTTACAGTGTGTGTGTTTGCATGTGTCAGCATGTTTTCATAGCTGTGTCAAATTACAACTTGTTAAAAACTCATTAAGTCATTTTTCAAATGTTGTGTGATATGTGTGTGTAGGGAAATGTGTGTTCATGTGTCTCCTTTACCTGTCTTTTTTCCCCCCTTTCAACTAACTCATCATTGCATAGTCTAAAATGTAAATTTATGAATTTTCCTAGGTTTTTGACAAAATATTTGAATAATTCATGTGCTATTTTTCCTCTTCTTTTGCAGATCACCATAATCTTCAAGCCTTATGAGGGCTGCACAGACCAAAGGGTCTACCAGGCTGTCACAGACAACCTCCCTGCTGCCTTTGATGATGGGACGGTGAGCAGCGGTGACCCCATCCACACCTCTGTCGGTGCAGACGGTGCAGCAGGGAAGGTCCGGGCTCTGTGGATCTCTGAGCGCAGCCCTGGGCGCCATGTAGAGCTGCACGCCGGCTATATTGGTGTAACTATAATAGTTCGCCAGCTGGGGCGCTACCTGACGTTGGCGGTGCGGATCCCAGAGGAGCTGGCTCAGGACTACGACGACACCCAGGACCTTCAGCTGTGTCTGAACGGCTGCCCCAGTAGCGAACGCATCGACCAGGCGGGACATCTCCCCCTGCCTCTGTCTCCCCCTGTTCTCGGCCTCCAGCGCCAGCATCTGCGTCGGCCCAGCTACTCCCCGCAGACGCAGACATACCCTCATGGTGCTGCGCAGGTTTTTGGTGTGGAGGGGGCGAAGGAGCGCTGCGGCGAGCAGCTGGAGACGCTGGACATTTACTTCCACTCTTGCGTGTTTGATCTCCTGACCACCGGGGATGCTAACTTCACAGTGGCTGCGTACAGCGCCCAGAAGGACATGGAGAGTCTCCACCCTCACCGGGAACGGTGGAGGATCTACCCCCGTGGCTCTGCCTGGTCCGTCTCCCACTCTGACTCTGAGTCTGCTGAACGGCTCGCTCTGCTCCTGCTGTGTGCTCTGAGCGCTGTTGTCATGTAGGAAGAACAGTCCTTCAGTGTGTTTGAATGCATGTAGGCCTGTGTTTGTGTGTGCACTAGAAAGAGAGTTTAGTGAGTTGTTGGAGTTTTTTTTTTGTATTTTGTTTTTCTTTTGCTGAGCACTGATACTGAGCACTGATGCCTTTCTCCTGGAGAGAGGAAACAGCAGGATGGACAATTACGAGGAACTGGAAGTCTTTTAAAGGAGGCGATAAGCCCCCTCGGTGTGCACAGAGAGACTATCAACACTCGCAGCGTTTTATCTGGCAGAGTCAGAATGCAACTGACAATGAGACCATTGCTTTTATTTGGGTGAATCAACTGTAAATAGTTCTTTTTTTTTTCTTCAGTGCACAGTGTAATGATGTAGAGTTGGTTTTTGTTTGACATGTGATTTGTTCGTTTTTTAAATGCTTGATTTGTTTTGTTTTTTTAACAAAAGCACTTTATTTTAACTTTTTTCACACACAATGCCAGTCAGTGTTTCTCCTTTTCACTTGCTGTTTTTCACCAAAACCCACAAGTTTCGTCAATATTTAGTCAGCTGGATGGCAGGAGCTGCCATTTTTGTTAAATTGCATCATTCTTCCGGTTGCTGATCTGACTCAGCGTCTCGTTTTTCGTCAGTCAATGTGAGTTTTTCTGTTGAATGTATTAGGTATATTGTTGCAGCAAATGCCATCAGTACTACTTTCTTGCAAAATGATTTCAGCTGTGTGCGCGTACAAGTGTTTAGATATGTTTTCTTTTTTTGACTAACTGAAGAATGTGAGTTTGTTTCATGTCAGTTTCATCCGAGGTATTCTCATCTTTTTGCCAAAATGTGATGACTAAACTGTCATGTTTTGTACTCACTGAATTTTTTTGTTATAATTTGAGCCAAAGACAAACAATGTATGAGTTTTCAATACAAGAAAAATTCAAAACTCACCACCAAACCAGCACCCTTATTCTTTTTTTTTTTTTTTTTTTGTGAACCAGTTTTCTTCTTTGGCCAGGTACGTCTTATTGGGATGTATATATGATACTGGAGGGGAAAAAAAACTTTCATATTACTGGGAATTCGTCACCCCGCTGTGCTGCTGTATGATTTGTAAGCACAGAGTTGAGAGAATCTGATGCCTGGCAGGAATTCCAACCCTTTCAAACATGTGACATTCTGTATATTTATGCCCAGTTTGTTAAATTGGCTTAATCTTGAGTTTTTTTGTGATCTTTTTCATCACATGAGTGTCGGTTTGGTGAAGAGTGACTGGTCAGTGTTGAAGTACCTAACTTATTTATGAACGTAGTGTCCCGTAGAGGAAGTTAAGCTCCATATTCTTGCTGTTGGTTAATTATTTAAAAAAAAAGTCAGCTGTGATTGTACTGCCACCTAGTGGTGCTCTCTTGCTATGTTGGTGTGTTACTAAAGGCGCTGAATAACAGAAAATGGAGGAAACAAACTGTGTGCTTGTGTTTTATTAGCACTTTATTAGCAAAATATTTCATGAACCAATGAACACATTTTGATGAAACTTTCAGAAAGTAATAATTAGGTTGACATCTACAACTGAGGACCGTTTGGAGTCAGCCCAATTCAAAATGGCTGCCACAGCAAAGCAATCTTTCAGACACACAAATAGTTATAATTCAGTCAGTTTGACAGATATTCAGCTAAAATCTGGTAGTAGTTCACATTTTTCTCCAACTTATACTCTGTCAGCTAACAAATCTCACACGTTCTGTTCTAAAAACTGCCATTTACTATTGGAGTCAACTTTGTTAGCAAAATATCTCATGAACCACTGATTGGAGTTTAAAAAAATTTTCAGAAAGTAATCATGTGGTTGAGATCTACAACTGATTAACTTTTGGTGTCAACCCCATTCAAGATGGTTGCCATGGCCAACTGACATTAAAAAACACAAAAAAGGCTAAAGTCTTACAGATATTGAGCTAAATTTTGGTATGGTAGTAGCCAGCACAGGCTCTGAGTGCTAACAGCTGACACTACATATTGTAATATTACATGAGATTGCAAAATGTTTTTACAGTTTGACCAAAATAGCCATAACACTGTCATTTCTCAAAATAAAATGATCTTGGTCGAAAACCCTGGGAGTGGGGGGCGATATGCATTCTTTCAAGGCATGCTGGGCCTTTAACATGAACAAAGTAAAGTGACATTTTTCCATGGTTTTGAACCTTTTAATATTTTTACATATGTGATGTTAAAAGCATAATAAAAACGCTAAAAATACAAAGAATGTTTATGTGAGAAATTCTCCATTTTTTCCCCCTTTACTTATTTTGTAATGTAAGAAATGCATCATTTACTGTGACTGGAGCTCAACATGCATCTTCTTCCAAAAGTCTGTATGTACACATGACAGACAGAAGCATTAGACCACCTGTCTGAGGTTAGGCTTCCATCAGATACAAGGTTTGGCCCCACAAACATGATCCGTTTTCAACTGCCACAGTCAGCGACACCTGGGAAGCGAAAAGACTCAAAAAGGCGCCAGAATTACTGATGCGCTGTGATCCAGATCTCTTTCCCCTAGTTCATGTAACTTCACAAAAAGCACACTTTTAGACCATCTTAATGAAATAAACCATAAAGATGGAAACGTCTTCCAGTCAAAATCCTCTCCATCTGACAATACGAAGCTCCTCTTGCTGGGTTTCCTCTTCAGTGTCACGCAGAAGCTTTTCGTTTCCAGGTATCTGAAAAGTCAAATTTCCTGTTATCTCATTAAGTCTGTTTCTTTGATTATTTCCACCTGAAAAAACATCCTCACATTTAATCTGTAGCAATAACATGTTGGGCTCTGTTATTATCATTAAAAATGTAGTCATTCATTTAGTAACAGTAAATTAAAGAGCAAATATCAGGCTTATAACAATGAGTCAGTAACAGTGATGCTGTTAAGTCTAAAATTATCATCTGCAGATCTCCTGTCCCCAAAAGAAATAAAACAATAAATCTTCCTTCATTTCAGTCACACAGGCAATGTTTTCTGTCTCAGTGGGACACATTTGGAAACCTCATTTATAATAACAGACACTGATGTGAGGTTTCCGTACAAGTGTATGTATATATGTGCCTTTTGGTCAGTTTGAAGAACATGACATCGTCTTACCACTTGATAACAACATAAATGGTCATCAGAGTGTCAAACACCACGATCTTTGTGAGAAGCAGCCTCATGGCCAAAATAAGCACCGTGTTTGTCCACACAGCAAAATCTGCACACAGATCAACACATCATGTCTGCATGAATCAAGGAAATGTTTTATGGGATGGTACTGCACTAAAGTTTTAAACCATTCTGTTTTAAATCGCAAAAACAGCAACATTTATCTGAAAATGATCTGGTACTGGACAGATAAAAGGTGGAAAAGTGGCCAAAGTTAAAACAAAAAACAAGACAACCACTTCAGGAGATGATGAAAAAGTTTGGCACTTTGAAGGAAAATATAAAGAGAAATGAGAAATGGCATGAAACTTTTGCACAGTACCATGTCTTAGTAATCGTCTTTTACCTTCTCTTTCTTTATCTTCATCTTCATCTTTACTTTTATAACAAATCTTGTCTTCCCCTTTGAAATTAATGGAAAGTTTTAGTAGTTTATAAACAAAATCTCATTTTGCTGTTTTAGAGCAAAGCTGATGAGACTCAGATCTACCTGAGGAGGTAGTGCGATGCCTTCTCATCACTTTGGGGTGTTTCCTCTGACTCACAGAACAACTGTACGATGGCCAGTTTCTGGTCACCACAGCGATTGTTGCCACGGGGTTGTGGCCCTGATGCCTTCTGGTTACAACAGTGCTGTACGGTGGGACGTACATGTGGTCCTCTGATGCTGACCTCCAGCTGATCTCCAGGTGTCCTCTTCTAAAGTCACTCACCACACACACCAGCAGGGTCCAGCCCAGCCTCTCCCCTGACAGGTGGACCGGAGGGGCCAAAGACGCCAGCACGTGACCCTCCACCCCTCCTGAGCCAAGACAAGTACATAACAAGAAGGTCAAAAGTAGAACAAAACAGAATATATACAGAGGGAGAGATGGTAAACTCAAAACATTAGTGCTAGAAAAATTGTTTTTGCTTGTTTTCTCTTTTTTGTTTTTCTTTTATAAAAATGTTATAACCATTTTTTGGTAA
>JAOXNZ010000001.1:16795960-16807953 GCA_028566095.1 Kryptolebias brasiliensis | reverse complement strand
AAGCTGTTTTAACTGTGTTAAATCATCTTGTCAGGTATGGAGATAAATGAGCTGCCAAAAGGAAACTAATATTAAATCACTGCATATTTTATGACTCTGAACATCAGAGTGAAGAGCAGCTCCAATTACAGGAACACTTTGTCCAATTAAGAAACTTTTTTTAAATTCTTTTTATGGATGTTTCACCCAATGACTTCTGAAACGTGACTTCTGTGCTGACAGACTTGACTCCTCAGTCTGTCAGCACAGAAAATAACAAAGAGAACAATTTGCTTTAACAATCTGAGAGGGAAAACATTAGATCTTCAAAACCACGACAACCAACTGATAAAACAAGCAGGCAGAACCGTCAACATGGACGAAAGCTTGATCAAAATGTGCCGATTTTTACATGCAGGTAGTAATGTGTAGGTAGGGGGTTCTGGAGAGGAGGGTCCGTCGGATAGTCAAACCTCGGATTCAGGAAGAGCAGTGTGGTTTTTGCCCTGGTCGTGGAGCACTGGACCATCTCTATACCTTCGGCCGGGTCCTGGAGGGTGCTTTGTACCATGTTTGTCTGTTAGCAAAATATCTCATGAACCACTTGATGGATTTTAATAAAACTTTCAGAATGCAGACAATGGCTATTTGTCTAAAACTCTTTAACTTTCGGGATCAACTCAATTCAAGATGGCTGCCACAGCTAATTGTTCTTAGTCTACACAAAAATGGTTTTACCTCAGTGAATTTTACAACTTTTGAGCTAAGATTTGGTGTGGTAGTAGCTGAGAGTCCTTCACAACACATACTCCAAGGTCTATTAGCTCATGTAATATCAAATAAGATTGCACATAACATTATTTTTATTTCTCAACATGTGATTTTAGTCTAAAACTCTGGCATTAAAGGCTGTGGGTGACATGCCTTCGTTCGAGGAATACTTGGCTTTCCGCTCTGCTCTCTGCGTGGAGCTGGTCCTGGCTGAAAGGTGAACTTGTCAGCCAGTTTAACAGCTTAGTTTCAGCTTTCATGTCTATCTCTGATGGGAATCTTTCTGATTTTTATTCAGCTAACACGTTGTTTTACACAGTAGGTTAGTGGAGAGCTGCTCAGTAACAGTGCAAGTCCTAAACAAGGCTTCAAAACGCTGATCCGTGTTGTCACGCTGTAAAGCTGCCTGCTGCTTGACATTCTCGCAGTGTCTCGCTCTATACCCAACTTGCCCAGAGGCCTTATCCACTAAAGTCAAACACTTGGCAGCTTCAGTATTTTTTGTTATTTTTCTCTTCTTAAAGCTGCTTTTTCTCTTCATGGCCCATCTGCTTTTTATGCAGCTGTGACCAAGACTCTAATATCATTAGAGTACAAGTTGAAACAGAAGAACTTTATGGATTGGGCAGGTTTGATGTGAGCTACAAAGAGTGTTTTTGGAGTTTTTGTTTTTAAAAGATGGCAGCAATCCACTATGGTCTTGGCTCGTCAGTCTGGTCAAAATTAAACTATTTCTCCAAACTGAGGTCGTTCAAAAAGCTATGTACAACAGGTAAGATATTAATCACTCACAACCTTTCTGGAGAACCACACATGAAAAGATCTGAACTATCCCTTTAGGCCACTTGGATTACCTCCAGTCAAACTCATCTTGACTTACAGTTTGCAGAGCCCACCCCCAGCCTGAAGATCCCATCATGTAATGACATTTAAGCTTTCAGACTCCGGCTGGAAGTGGCTTTACCCCGATTCTCAGGGTGTTTATTCTCTCGGTAGGAGACGGGCCAAATCCCAGGCTGTGGCACGGTAAATTAACGTTGCATGAGTTGACTCTTCACTTTCACAGCCATGTGAGCAGTTATCAGAATGACACAAGAGAGTCTTATTATGCATGGTAGTAAATGACTAATGTTTAATGAGACCCACATTTAACCTTCTAATGGCTCTTTATTAGACTAACGAGCTATGCCCCAGTGTGATGTGCATGTGTGGAAGAAAAGGAGTGTGTGAGTGTGTGTGTGTGTGCAGACTGTGTGTAAGTGCAGCAGGGAAACACTAATTAAGCTGTCGGATGGTGCGGCAGATCAGGCGAGGCCCCCTGCAGCGTTTTCGGCCCCGGTAGGCAAACGGGCTCCATCCCTCAGCCAGACAACTCAAATACATCTGAGCCCGGCTTTTACCGGAGCTCAGGGGTAACGCCATCGCTCACTCCACCCAAATATATGAAACCCACATCAGATGGCCCACCAGAACTAACTAACAGACTGAACTCAGATGATTTCAGCTTGAGCTGCAGGGGAAATTACCTTTTTATCACCTGAAGGCGAAGTTGAAGTGATAATGTTTTCGCCTTTGACTGTCTGCCTGTTTTTTTGCCTGTACTGTTAGCAAAACAGCTCAAAGACCACTGGACAGATTTCAATGAAACTCTCAGAAAATAACCCAATTCGAGATGGCCGCCACAGTTAATTAACCTTATTTCTTGGAAATTGAGCTAAAATTTGGTGTGGTAGTAGCTGAGAGTCGTTCACAATGCCAGGCAATATCTATTTGTTTATGGTATGCTAGGCTTTTAACCTTTTTGTTTTGTTTTATAAGGTCCAAAGAAAAGACATCACAATAATGGAGCAACTCAAGATTACAGTTACTTAAAAAACAAAAGACTGGGTCAATGACTGCGTTGCCCCTTTTTACGTTTTTCAACTTGAATCACAAGCAGAATCAACGTGAAGGATGTTTGCCTGATGTGAGTTCAATAACCCGTCCCCAGACCTATAGGAGGGGTCATTTTTATCAGGTAAACAAAAACAAGCATTGACTGGTAGATTTGGGATTTCACTAAGTTGATAAAAGTTGACAGGTCTAAATTTGACATAGTATTTTGGATGTTTGATGGATAAAGTCAGTATCTAAATCAATGTTGATTTCCAGATGTTTATTTAGATATGCATACAACCGGTTACACACGCAGCTGGATAAATGCTTCATCATCCTGACCAAAACCATGCAGTAAGAGATAAAGCTCATTCAGCAGACAAGGTGAAGAACAAAATTCTTGCTTTATGGTTTGGAAAAAACCTCAAAATTTTACACTTCTTGTATGATGTGTGTTTATGCTTCAAGATGTAGCTTCTCCACCAAAAACAGAAGGAAACTATAGCTCAGCGAGCATCAAGTGTGGAGTAAAACCATCTGCTGGTGTTTGAGATGTGATGGGGTGAACGTTCAGATATTTGCTCTAAAGCTGATCTAACTTCTGCACTTTATTTTTAGCTGTTTTTCCCTCTCTGTGTCTCTTCTACTGTGGCTTGATCTCTTTGTCTCCAACATTCAGATGATCATTCAGCTAAAACTCAAATACATCTGCTCTCAGTTTACAGAAAATAGCTAAATAGGTTGGTTTTTATCTTTCTCTTTCATTCCAAGATGTGAATCTATGAGGGCTAAAACACAAAAATAAATCGCTGATTTTGCCAAACGTATGCAGGCCCTGGGCCCTCAGAGGTAAAAGAGTTTCCCTTCTTCTTGTCATAGTCATAACAAAAATCACAATAAAAGACAGCTGAACAGAATGAAATGCAAAAAGGACACTAGTGAAGAGATGCTAAATAAAAAAGGTACAAAAATGAAATACAGCTGCTAAACAACCAACATGTGACACTAAAATAAACCCAGAAGTAGTACAAAAACCCATGGGCTGTACAGTGACACAAAAATTGCCTAAATGATAACAAAACACACATGAAGAGGAGATAAAACAACCACAAATAGATTATTATCAACTTAAAACACAAACTGAGCACAAAAACTCAAATTTGGTCTGAAATTACTGTAAATATACATTCAAAATAAACATAATGGGATTAAACATGACCAAAAATGAAAGAAATGTCACACAACAGCAAAAAAATTACATAGAACGAGCAAATGCAAACTAACGATGACTGAATTGATGCATGAACGCCTTTAAGCTTTTCATAAGCTCAATCTATTTCTGCAGCGACTCAATAACAAATGTACTACATGCACGCAGCAGGAGGTTCTCCCCTGCAGATGAGCCCTCACAGAGGAAAAGCCTCCTGAGCAGCAGCAGCGAACACGGTGCAGAAAAGGAACAACACGACGCAGAATAACTCTGTTTTATTTATAGCTCTTTGAGAATGAGAGACGAGTCTCTCTCTGCCTGCATAATGAAGACAGCTTTTATTTTTGACATCTGTCATAGAAGTTAGATTTTTTTTTAGGATTTTGACGAGAAATCAGGAAGACGTATATACAGCTGAACAGAAAACTGGATGACTGATGAAGAAAATAGCCACCACCTTTCATGCCAGAGCTTTAAACTAAGATCATTTTCTGATGAGAAGGGACAGCGTTATGGGCATTTCAGTCCAATCTTGTAACTGATTTTATGCACGATCTCATGGGAGATGTGGTAAAGTTTAGAGTATGTGTTGAGAATGACTCTCAGCTACCACCACACCAAAATTAGCCCAATATATGTTAAAAAAATTTGTGTTGTCACCAGTTTTGTTTTGTCTGAAGTTGATTAGCTTGAATGGGGTTGACTCCAAAAGTTGACTGGCTGTAGATGCGCATCCCATGATTACTTTCAGAGAGTTTCATTAGTTGCTCATGAGATACTTTGCTAACGCTACAGACAAACAAACACACACACATGCATTTACATATAAACATAGACAAAACTATCATTGACACTTTGGCAGCAAACATCCATAAAGAGGTGCGCAATAATGCTAAAGTTGTGCAAAACGTACAACTAGACACACAAAACCTTTCTACTGTAGCTGCTGGTTTTGTGTCTTCTTCTTCCTGTCTGTCATTTAAAACTCACTTTTAGTCCATAGAAAAGAGCATTCTTACTTTTAAAGTGCTCACATTTTTACATTTGGTTAAGTCCTTTCTATGTAAAATCCCATCTGGGCTGCGTGTCTGCCTGCATGACAACACATGACATACTGGAGGAAGCAAAGCTGCTCTCCAAGGCTCCTAAAATGGCTGCTTGGAGGCACAGAGCTCCTTTTATTAATGCTACACATTTGATTAATCTCAGTGAATCTGTTCCCCATCCAATGGCTGACAGCTCTGGTTCTGAGGCAGGGACCCCAGTACACACACAGAAACACACACACTCTCACACACACCACACACACACACCACACACACACACATATACATAAACGCTGTCAACGAGTGTTGACACAGTCCAGATGTTGGCAGCTCAGTTCCAAATGAAAGCGGGGCAGCCAGCCAACAACCTGAACCACTCGCCTCATCAAATGATATGTTTACAATAATACTGCTCGGAGACTCAGGAGACACACGCACATGTACTTTCTGCATGCACAGGCTGAAGCCGTGCACGTGCATACATCCAGCACTCGAGCCCATTCTGGGAAAAGGGGGAAAATGAACTAATGGAAAGCCAGGGTACCACAGTGGATGAAGAAGTTATACTGGGACAGGAGGAACAGAGATGACAGAGAGGGAAAAGAGAAAAGTTAGAAACAAAGTGACATGATGAGACTAATATTCTTATTAGAAGAAGAAAGTAAGTTATTATCATTGCCCTGTGTATGTGCTTCTTGTGTCAGACAGGGAGATTTATAATCACGGATTAATGCATTTAAAGTATTTTTGTACTATTTCATGTACAGTATGTGTTCCTCTGCTCCAGGTCGAGCTGTTTCTCTGTTTTCCTCCTTCACACACACTTCTGTTCACGCTCTATAATCCGTGCGAGTGTTTTTATCTGACCGCTGCTCGAGGGCTTTGTCGTATATTAGTGCACAACCAAACATTGTCACAGGGTGTATCTAATGAGCAGCATCTCAGTTCCAGTCCGTCAGCTTTGAACACGTTTCTCTCCAGCCTGTAACTCCTGACAGATACCCAAATTCAGGTGGGTCTGACGCCTCAAAGCTTCACTTTTTATGTGCACCCAACTTTCAGATGTACAACTGTGGGCAAATGTATGTAGGTGTCTGGAAAACTGTCATTGAAAAGATTAAAATTACATATTTAAATTCTCATTCATATTAGGAAGTCTTGCAAACCTTCTTTTTCCTTTGGGGGCTGGATTATTACCTGGACATTTTGTATTTATCCTCACTGGTTCACTGAAGACAAACCACTAAAAAGATGAGATTGTACAAGTGTCTCATAAAGATATTTTAAGATGCGTGGTTCTGTGGAGAAGTTATGAACAGTTAGTATATTATCTGATGAAGATACTGTAGTTCTTTGAATGTTTGGAGAAACAGAGTTTAATTCTGACCAGACTGATGAGCTAACAGCTAGTCCTGTCATAAAACAGCTCTAATCTTAAAAAATTCTTTCTTTTTTTTGTCAGTTTTGCATTAGAAGGTTACTCCAGCGGAAATATTAGGATATTCCAGCAGAAGCTCTCCGGGCTGCACTGAAAGTACCACAGCTGGGTGCTGCTGCAGCTATGTGCAAAGAAATCCTAAAATTCAAACTATGTCATTTTAAACTGACAATGATCAAAGCTATATAAAATATCCTTCACATGGACTGCTATAAACCTTTTAAGACTGGAGTTGTTTTGAAACAGCATTGAGCCGCTTTGGCCTTGGCCCCGCTCGGACTAGCCATTAGCTCGTCAGTCTGATCAGAATCAAACTCTATTTCTCCAAAGTGAGGTTGTTCAAAGCGCTATCTACAGCAGGTAAGGTATTGATTGTTTCAGCAGAACCGCACTTCTGAACTGCTATTTCAGCCAGTTTGTTCAAACAAGGCTGTAGAACAACAGAAGAGCCTGAACTCATCTCCTAAAGCCTGTGCCGACAGGAGGGTTCTTCAAAGCAACCCTCCAAATATTCTCAGACCTTTTGACAGAGATGAGAATTATTAGAACATTGATTTGTTTATTGTATTAGAAAACTTCAACTTAATCTATGTAACACACTACCAGAAAGTGACAACATCTGTGCTTTTATGCACTCATTAAGAAAATAATACTACTTGAAGTATGAAAAGGAAGATTTGTTTGAAGAATTTCTCCTTCAGCCTCTAATAAGTACACAGAGAAACCCCTGAGCTGGCCAAAGTGTGTGTGTGTGTGTGTGTGTGTGTTCGGACCTACAGGGAACAAAGAAATAAAGCTGCTATGTTTCTTTCCTCTCTGATGTTGTCAAAAAACTTTTTTTTTTTGTCTTTAGAACTGTTATCTGCTCATTTGTGGGTCCAGCCTGAATTGTTGCAGGCTAATAGGCGGATTATGGTGTAATTTAACGATCCCCAGAGGACTAATCCTAATTACTTTGGTGATCCTCAGCCGTCTTCCTCTTGTGGCACCATGAGTTTTACATTTGTGGTTAAGAGTTAAATAGCTCAACAACAGCTTAAATAAAATCTGGCGCACACATTCACATCCCTCAGTCCCTTGCAGACAAACCTTTCATCACAAATCATCATCAAGCTTAATTTCTTTCTCTTTTATTTTAGCTTTGTGTGTTTTGGAGATAATGCTGAACCAGTTGAATAATGGATGGATTTTTCTGATTTGACTGCAGGTATTTGAACGCAGTGCTGAATTTGAAAGGAAATCTATCACTGAAGCAATGTAGCATTTGAGAAAGTTACTCTCAGGAGGAGCAAAACTTCCCCAAAGTTGCACGAAATGCCTGGCACTGCTGCAACATGTGGGATGAATTATCTGCACAGCACTGTGGAGGAGAAAGGCAGGGAGAGACGGAGTCATGAAGAACACTTCCATGAAATCTCATACTCTATAACTAAACATCTTTTTTATCGCCCACTGCTGAAGGTAGAGCAGTATTTTTGCCTGCGAGTTTGCCTGTTAGCAAAAATATCTCATGAACCACTGGTTAGAATTTAGTAAAACTCTCAGAAAGTATTTATTGGATGTAATAATGCAACTCATTGGCATTTGGGGTCAACCTAGATCAAGATGGCCGCCACAGCCAACTGACCTCAGCAAACACAAAAATATCTATAACATTGTCAGTTTTACTGATCTTGAGGTAAAATTCACCCTCAACACATTCTCTTAGCACTAACAGATCTTGAAAGATCTCAAAATTTTGCACGAGATAATGCATAACATCATTTATAAGGCTGGAACAAAACAACTATAGCTCCATTTTTTCTCTACATAATGCAATGTCAGTTTAAAACTCTGGCGTGAGGGCAATATGCAGTCCTTCAAGGAACGCTAGACCTTTAATATTTTTGCTGTTTTCTGCCTTTTAGAGACGCCCTGTTCCATACTATCACAGAGCTGATGGACGTGTAATGAAGTGTGGAGGAAACGATGCCAACTTCAGCAGAAAGGCCTGTCGTTCTGCCTTCCAGCTCCAACAACAAACCTCAGAGATAAAAAAAAAAAAAAAAATGCAAAAAAATAAACAAAAAACACACCGGCTGAGGAGCTGAAATCATTTTTAACACGGAGACAAGCTCCACGTGCATCACATAATCTCATCCATTAGGATGCGTGTGTGTGTTCACCATGGGGGGTCCATTAATAAAATATGACTGTATCATATAATAGACTTGTCTGCCAAATTACAGGAGACAGAGAGGTAGCTTATTGATAGAATTGAGGGGGAGGTGTGTGTGAGAAAGAGATGGGGCCCAAATAGAGAGATTAAGTGGCCCACTCTCATCAAAAAGGCACCATTACCTAAGTGTTAGCATCGGTAATGAGACACAGGCAGAGCCAATCTGCTAACAAAGACTCTAAATGTGACTGAGGAGACATACGAGGTGGACAATTACTCTATGTTTCTGTTTCACTTCTCTCCTGATGCCAGCACACACACACACATATAAAAAAAATACATGTAGGCTTATAAATGCTTTTACACACACACACACAAGAGGACACCACTCCAAACCCAAATCAAACTGCTCTGAGTCACACTGTCACCGTGGCAACAGTGGTCATGCAGAACACATTCTGTCATATCTCTGTTTAGTTTTTTTTTCTTGTGCGCCACACACAGTCATAACCATCATTCAGCTGCAGAAATAATTGATCTCTGAAGTGGATCAATGAATAAAGCACCTCAGCTGTCCATGTTTGACTACCACAGGTCACAGAGCAGATTTTTATCCCATCAAAATTGTCAAAAGGCATCTCATCTTGCCTTCCTCTTAAACTGAATGTGAATAGCTGCCATATTTCAAGCTTTCACTGCAGCAAATCAGTTGATGCTTTGTGTCCTGTAGATGTGACACGAAGGGTGTTTTTTTTTATTAAGGGGGATGAAGTCGCACTCTTACATTTCAACCACCAGATGGTGTCTCCCATCACCATGCAGAGACAAATGAGAGAGGAGGGAGGGAGGAGGTGCTTCAGATGGTGCCTGCTCTATCCATCTTCATAAACACAAGCAATACTCATCCTCTGAAAACACCAACAGAGATAAATTGAGGGGACGCTTGGTTACGCCAGGCTTCCCGCTTACTTGGCCAGGACTGCAGGAGTATCTGTTGGAAATTTATAGCTCTGTTTGTTGTTGGTGGTCTGCGTGGCTTTGGATGCGCATGAAACACTCTCTGGTATTCGCTGGCATTCAATCATGCATCTTTACTCAGAAAATCATCACCGACGGCTGGGGAGTTAGTTTAAGACGGTGCATATGTTATAAGGCTTGTGTTACGTCTTTTTAAAACTGATTTCAGTCTCACCTTTTGAGTCTCACGTCACCTTTAACTTTGCATTTGTTCACTGCAGCACTTGGGACATTTAGGTGTAATGCACACATCCAGATGCAGGCATTTAGATTAAAATAACTCTACTTCCAATTGTTTCGAGTTAATATGACAATAAGAAGACAGTGCGTTAACTTAAAAGGCTGGAAAAATGGTTGAACTGGAAATATTTTTGTGAAGTACTTTAAATAGCAGTTTGCAGGCATGAAACACATTTCAATTATTTGACGGCCATCATCAAATAGAGAAAGGTGGTATTGTGTAGTTTAGTGGTTGAAATGTTTCAAACAGACCAAGTATCTGACATAAACGAGCAAATCTACTTGTACATCTAATTCTAACTTTAAAACAAAACCAAGCGTTTTTATCCTAACCTTAACCTTTCAACAAATTCATCAGGCTGAGGGACACACACTGAGACCGGATCCTCCTCAGCTGGGCCTTTCTTGGGTCAGAGTGTCTCATGGTGATAAACCTGATAAACCCGAGGTCCACTACTGAGCATGTGTCCCAAAGTTCTAACGGTAAACCTAAAGATGATTGATCACTTAATAAGCTTACTAATTTTAACAGTCTTCACATGTTAACTACCGGGCTAAACAAAATAGTTGGGATCTTGATTGACATGTGTCAGTCTGTGCCTTCCTCTGACTCCCTCATTCAAACAGTTTCAGTCATCAGGCTGATTCAGAGGGAACCATCAAGGAAACACTAAACACAGTTCTAACTGAGAACAGCACCCCATACACTGCAGTCCTGGCTCTTCCTTTGCCCAACAACAACTAAATACAAATGTGAGATGACTTGAATTCAATGTTCTTGATGTTTTGCGTCCTTTGTTGCTACCAGGTCCTACAGAGACTTCACTGGTGCTGTTTATGTAGCTACAAGGTCATCGGTCAACATCATTAAGTCCAGTTTTTTACTGAGATTATCAAAATATTCTCTACTGCCCTTTTGTTTTGAGTAATTCACATTTGGATCCAAGATCATAGTTTAACTGAACCGCTTATTTTTTTGTCTAACTCTGCTTTTCAGCTTCATATCAGCTTATGGCAGGTAATTAGCTTGTTAGGCAACTTGTAAATGAATACCAGAATGTCTTCTGAGTACCACTGAGGGGATTCTGAGCACCACCAGAGGGACTTGTACAGTTTGAGAACCATGAATGCAGATAAAAATTGGACTCTGAAGTGGTGCTTCTCAGTTTGAATCAATGACAAGAACATTTCTTTGACAGTTGTGCATAGAGTGGAATCAATTATGATTTGGGCTTGTTTTGCAAACGTTGACAAAGGGGAGGCATGAATTCAGATAGATTATAACAAATCGTGAAAGCAGCTAATGCACTGTGTATAAAAAGAAGAGGACAGTGAGTCCAAATATAGCCTTCATATCTACAATAAATTACCCGAAGCTCCCAAATTTGCCAAAAAGACTTAAAAAAAGAACAGTGCAACATAGACTAACGAAGAATGTTAAAGACTAGACTTTTTGTGGGAGGAATAGACCAAATTGCTCCAAACTGAAACACAAAGACGCTTAGCTGGTCACAGACTTTAAAAACTCTGACTGAAATACTGAGATTTAAACCAGAGACCTGTATATTGGGAGGTAAAAAGCACCGACTACTATATTGCCACGCAGCTTGGAAAGCACCTCCTGATGTAGCTCCTGTAACTTCAGGTTGAGAACATGTTCAGAAAAAATGTGAAAGGATACCAGAATATATAAGAGTGGTTTTTATAACATATATAGGTCTAAGTCAGTCGCTAGAAGAAAACACAAGCTGTCATGTTTCTTTACAGCTGCTGGATTTCAGGTAAATATGCTGCAGATTTTGACATCAAAAGAGTTTAAGCCTGGATGTTTCCAACTTTTGCATTTTAAAAAAGTAAATTGGAGCACATGCTGAGGTGGGATTGGTGCAGATTTAAGTAAAAGTGCAGAATTTGAAAACAATAATTAACATTTTGGGAATATATTTCACATCTATACAAAGAAAAGTTTAAATCAAGTCTGGCAGCTCCTTTAGAAATATAGCTGGTCATTATTGGGTCCTTGCTGTGTCATAAAATGACTAAATCAAGGCTAGCGTGAAACTTTAATACACTTCATTGCAGAGTGCCCCCCAGGGACAATAATGATTTTTTGATTGTGATTGGAAAGTACGTGGGTTTACTCCGGGTACTCCGGTTTCCTCCCAGAGACCAAAAACATGCTTGTTAGGTTAATTGGTAACTCTTAAAATTGTCCCTAGGTGTGAGTGAGAGTGTGAATGGTTGTTTGTCTCGTTTGTC
>JAOXNZ010000001.1:16769856-16781550 GCA_028566095.1 Kryptolebias brasiliensis | reverse complement strand
TGTTGGTGTAGAGTGGGCTAGAGGGGGTGATTGGGAAAGCCGAGGGTGGATCTGCTAACACTAAGGGACTACCCAGGTTGTCCCTCTGAGGTGATGCGAGACTGGTATGAGTTTTAGCTTTCAGGTAGGACCATCTGTCGTTGGGCTTGATTGGTTTGGAATTGACTGCAGAACTACTGCTGTTGCTGGGGCTAGGACTCAGGTCAGCTCTGCGTCTAGGGCTTGGACTTGGGCTAAGGTTGGCCCTGGGTTTAGGGCTAGGAACAGGACTGATGCTACCCCTAGACCTGGGACTGGGGAGTTTGGGGTTTGTGTTAAGATTAGACTTGTTAATATGATTGTATGTAGGCTCTCTGAGTTTAAGGATATCTGTGACAGTCTTCGGACGACCCACAGTGTTCTTTTTCACTCTGGTTGCACTCTGATCTGACTCCTGGTCAGGCCCACTTGTAACTGCCTCTCCTCTTTCTGCTTTGTCTGCCCACTCTCCTTTGTCCCTCTTATCACCCTTATCTCCCCTCTCTGCTTTTTCTATTCGTTCTATGCTACCATCAGCCTGACTTTTAAGACGAGAATCATTTTTGTGAGTCTCTGTCTTATGCGCTACTTTGGGTTCTGGAGGTCCACCCTGGAGTTTCTCAGTAGCATCCAGAGTCTGAAGCTGCAATTGCTCCTCCAAAGGAAAGGACTCATCAAACGAAGGCCTCCTCCGCCTCTTTCTTCCTTTGCCGTCCTCTGCCAGCACGGGCATCCCTCTCTCCTCTTCATCGCCTCTTCTTCCAGCATTTGTTTGCTCTCGTTGTTCTTTTCTCCGTTCTTCTCTTTCTTCACGGAGCTGCTCAGCTGTGTCTTCTTGCCTGTATTTCTGCCTTTCTTCTGAATTACCTGGACTCTCTGATCTTCCTTCTGGCTGCTTCCCCCAGTGCGTATCAGCACCGTGGGGATTACAGAGCACCTTCTGAGAGTCCTTCCTGCCATACTTCCTCTTGATGTTCCCAAAGAGCTGTTCGCTGACTTCTTGCAAACCCTTACCCCTGGAGATATACATAAATAGAGAATATAGTTAGAATAAAAGGAGAATGAATGTTTTGTACCTATACAACTCAATCAGCAACAATACAGGCAACTCCTATTTTTTGTTTCATCCAACATAAAGCATAACTCTACCTGCTCAGAGAGGTAAGGTTGAGAATACTGGCATCTGTAACCACTGGCAACTGCAAGTCTGGGGTCATGGATCTCTGAGGTGAGGGACTTTGGGTTGCTGTTCGTGAATAGAGTTGCGCTGGATCAAGCATAGAACTTCTACCTGCTCCTGGCAAATCTCCGGCTGGCTCAGAGTCTGCCAAATGGACTGGGGATGAAAAAGGTGCCGTAGACGAAATCCACTCTGGACTGATTTGGTGTTGTTGTGTATTCATATGTTGGAATTTTTGCGTGAGGCTGTGCTGCATTGGCTGTGTGTTTGAGAGAGTATGTTCAGAAAGAAGGGAGCTGCGAAGCTGGTGTTTGGGCAGAGTGTGATCTCCCAGAAGTTGTAGAAGGCCTCCTTCTCTCTGCTCCGGCATTCTGAACTGACGCTCATACGTCTGGAGACAACAGAAAAAGGAAACAAACTGGTTATTACACACCAACTGCAATCACTTGACAGCTTTATATAGCTGCAGACAAATGAGATAATGATAGTGTGATCAGAAAACTATGACAACTCTGTTTCCTGTTTACACAAGCATCAAAAAGTCTTCACAGAAAGATTACATATGCAGCGCAACAACCAGTTTAGGGTAGATTTTCCTTTTGTAAGCACATTTTAAATTAACGAATTGTTGTGCTCTGAAATGGCATTCATCTCTTTTTGCTGCAGAACTAAAGATTTTCTTTTGTGCATGAGTGAACAATGTGCAACATAACAAAGGGCTTGTTTACAGAGCAATTAAATTCCTGTGGCAAGGATGTTGCATGCTGTGAGAGCAAGGGAGGGATGTCTGAATAGACACAGCGTTATTATGCACAGTAGCTTAACTCAGTCACATCTCTGCCCTAGATCTAGACATTTTGTCATGTATTGTAGTTATTTTGACTTTCTTTACAAAATAGATGCCTAAAACTAAAGAGAAAAAAATGTTTTTTTTAAAATGTCAAGTCAACTGCTGTCCATACATAACTACATGTGCAATATTTTAATATACTGTATTAGACAAGAAAATCCTGCTTAATGTATCACTGCTGCATAATCAGTGTGCTTCTGGAAGATGAGAAATAGAGCAGCGGATGGCCTTTGTGGTTTAGCCTGTTAATAACAGACTCAGTATGACGCAACAAGACACTGCTCTGCTGCACAGCAGGGAGATGTAACCTAACCACAGGCTCGCCTCTCATGGTCATGTACACACAGGAGAGCAAGTGCACTCACACACACACACACACACACACACACTTCAACACGTTTTAAAGGCTTTTCAAAATCCTAGTTTTATATGCATTGACACAAAGCACTACTGTATGAACAAATGCACAAACACAGACTCATGCAAAAAATAATTAAACTGACTTATAGGACAGTGTACTTATTTGTATACCCTTTATCTTTCTCTTTGCTAATATTTCAGGGATCCCAGTCCCTCTCCTCTTACAGTAGGCCCCTAGTTTCTGACTCTTTTGTCTTTTTTGTATTACTTTTTCTACTGTCTTTCTACAGTCAGACATCAAACAGTGAGAGCCGTTTCCACACTGTTTGTAGATGTGTTTATTGGCCAGATGCAAACTCACAAGTGCAGAAAACGCACGGCCATGGGGTACTATAGCTCTTGTGTCAATAAGACTCCAAAGCAAACACTAAGTAGTGTAAATGATTAACAAATCCAGAAAAAGCACATGCAACCTTATTTACTGTATGTCCTAAACACAAAGCTCAGTTATTGTAACGTGTGTTCATGTGCACACGGTGACACCAGAGAAGAGACTCGGTGAGTCCAAAGAGGAATAAGATGACAGACACTCGATACCCACTTGGTTTCTCATTTAACCTGTCCTAGAATACCTGCTGTTTCAGGTTAAAGAAGGGCACAGAAGACAGACAGGGTGATGGAGGGGAGTTTTAAAGTGAGACAGACACGCAGAAACACATAATAAATACATCCTCCCCATTGACCACAGAGCAACCTCAGAGAGATAATAAAGAGAGGAGGCACGGACACCATTCCCACTACAGATAAAAAAGCAAAGGAGAAAAGAAAGGAGAAAAAAAATTAGAAATAACCCTCACCTCTCCCCTCCTCCCTTTTTCCGGTTGCGGCTGGGTTATGTTGGCACCAGTTCAGGTTTTTGTTCTTAGTTTCCTGCCTGCTACCTCCCTCTCCTTCATCACCCCTCCTCTATGCCTTTCTCCACGAGGCATTTCCAGGGAAAATGCATGCACTGTCTCATATTCACACAAGCAAATGTAAATAGTGGTCATAAAAACTGAAGTTACTGGTACTTGTACCTGTGTTTTAGTCAACAAAGTGGGAAGAAAATCAGCACTGTCGTTACCTTTTCCAAACATGGTCATTCGTAATTGCTCACACAAACTGACAAGCGCACTTTGAATAATCTTGATATTTTAAAATAAATGTTTCTTGCGCAGAAAATGTTCTAAATTGCTCCTAATTAATCTTGACGGAGGTTTTTGTCGTTCCTAACCCTGCAATGCCACACCAGCTCTAAAGAAAAACATAGCTGTGCAGGAAAAAAAAGAAAAAAAAAAGAAAACAAAATAAATTTTGTTGTTCATACATTGCCCACTCCTGCCTTGTTCTGTGTGAAAAGGCCATCATCCTCTCTGTGTGTTACTGTACAGCTGCAGTAGGGGGCAGCGTTCAGGAAATTAGGAAATCAGCACAAGCATGGACTCTGACCTTTATGCAGCTCACAAGCACAGGACTTATGAGACTTCAACCTTTCCCACACTGTCCTTCATCTACGAGCAACAACCAGGTGAAAAAGATAAGGATAAAGATCCCTAACGCATGTTTAGTCCTCAACTCAACTCGTGCACTCTCCTTCCAATGAGTGCTCAGATTTGTCACTATAGTTTAACAACTATTTCTGAGATGCTTTAACACTGTTGGATTCAGACACACAAAGGCCCAACACCTGAATGCTGGTGAATCTGAAGCGCCACATTCCTTTCTGGTGGTGATATAACCATCAGATAAGGTCAGAGCGCGGCAGCAGAAGAGGTCATGGATAATATGTGACTAAGTGCTGCAAACACACAACTAAAAAGCACTTTTTTGCAAATGAGTCAGCATAAATTTACTGACAAACATGTGGGTGTGTGTCTGAACGTGTTGCACTCAGAAACTGAAGTCTGGATGTAAAGTACTGTTCTTTTTCCAGTTTGTTCAAAGGGAAGGGGGATGAGTTGAACTTCTTCCTTTTGCAAACACACAGTGACTGAACTATTATACAGGGAAAGAACACCCTAAACAGGCACACCCAAATCTCCCAAACCGCCACACACATGCACATGTAGAACCCAGAGCAAGCATGTACACAAAACTCCATGCCCAGACGCACACAAACACGCTGCCCTTCAAATAGTTTTTCACAGTCTTTTATTTGGCAGCACGCTGAGCGGTTTGAGTGTTTCATTTTTTCCCTGTGTATGGAACTGGGCAGCTGTCCAGACAGACACACAAAGGGAAGGAGAGAGGGGAGAGAAGGAGGAGGGGGGGTTCCTAAAAGAATGAGAACAGCAGAGAGGGAGGGGATGCAGAAAAACAAGACGAGAGGTGCCTAGACTCGTTTACCGCTGGTTCCCTCTGAAACGTTATGATTGATATGATCCTGTCTTTTTCCCTCGCTCTCACTTTGTTACACACACACACACACACCCTCTCTTGGTTTTGACACTGTGTCACCCCCACACCCCTGCCCTTCTGGCCTCATGCACCGCCCCCCTCCTCATCTTCTTGTCCTTTTCTTCCACTTTTTTCTCCTTTCTGGAACTGACCATTCTCCTTCTGTGGGAACTACCACCCTCAATCCCCCAGCCCCCCTCCTCAACGCCCGCTTCTCTCCAGCTCCATTCAGAGCACTGCTTCCCTGTGATCTGTGTTTCTGACAGCTCCACGCACACAGACACACACACACAGACACACAGAGCTCCTCTGCAAACAAACACCATGAATACTAACAGGGCTTTGTACCCACAGCACTTAAAACCGGGTAGGAAGAGGCGGGTGAGGCGAGGATGGGGGTAGAGAAAAGGAGGGAAAAGCGATGGAGGAGAAAAGAGGAGCTGTGGCAATGTGTTGATCTTGTGGCCACTCTCACGGACCCCCCTCCTACTCCTCCCCTCCCAACCCCATTCACCCCCTCGTATCCCTGTTCCTCGTTTGCTCGTTCTTCCCACCAGTTCTCCCGGGAATAAAGCCTTCCATTCATGCGCCCGAGGAGACCCACAGCGGGAGAGAGAAAGGGGGGAGGAGAAAAGGGGTGGAAAAAGAGGGAGGGGTTGTCAAGGTGGGACAGTCTGTGGATGGCTGGGATCAGGCAGGATGGCCAAAACTGCGCGTGTGCGTAACTGCACTGTATGTCTGTTTTTACTCAGCATGTTCTGCTTCAACTAGCACTTTTACTATCTCAGATCTGGTGGCATCTGTGCCAGACAAAGCAGCTTCTGGGAAGGTTGGGTGGGAAAGTTTGTAAACTGCGTTTCAGCCAAAACCTCCACTCCTGGGTTAATTTTACAGCCCAAAACTATGGCTGTGTACATTCTACAACCATCGGAGTAGAAAAAGATTGATTATTTGAGCCCTATTTTTTGTGCAACACATTTTTTCCTACATGTTGGACAAGATGAAGCATTTGAACTGCAGCGCATTCATCTGTCTGATAACTGGAAGCCAGATTCAAAGCACAGCAGTAGGTCTGGAGTAAAATCATCCCTCATACATCCACAGCAGTAATCCTTCAGATTGAAGTGCTTCAAAGATAGCAGCTAAAACACCAAAGAGTCTCCTTGTCACGCTCTCTTCCGACACGCTCAGAAGTTGATGACTCAATTTAAACAAGAGCCTCTGATTGGCTGAACCAAAGCGTGTTATTAGGTTGTAGTTAGAGGTTTTCACCCGCTCAGTAATGGCAGACACATTTACATGCTACACAAAGTGTACATCTAATCCCCTTGATTAGCATTAATGGTGTGCTCAGGCACATGTGCATCCTGCTGGTGAAAAGCACTAAGAGCCACATTAGAGTTGTTTCATAGTGATTATTACAGCGATTATGTACCAATTGTTCCTTTTGTGGATGCGACTGAGCTTCTTCTGACAGCTTTACACGTGTCAATCAGCATACACGCTCGACACAAAAATAATACACACACAGAGTGGCAACATGCACAAACACAGAAGTCAAACACATCTTTGCATCTTTAATGAAAAGTACTTTATCTGTCAACTGAGGTAAGTTAAGTGCACACCAGTACCAAAACAAGTGTAACACAAAGTGTAAAAACCAATGGAGGATGTTGTTTAAATACTCTGTGCACTGCATGATCCAATCGTACCACTTTGGTACAACAGGAAACAATTAACAGCCAATGAGCTGCTCTAAAGGATGACTTCCTGTGTGGAATGATGGGAAATTCAAGACAGAAGCTGTGTTAAGATTAAACACTTCCTCTCTGCGGTCTGTAACTGAAAAACCCCACTCACTGATTAGTTAGTCACAAATAATGAACTGTAATAAATTTTACACATCCATCCATCCATCCATCGTTAATCACTGTATATTCCGTAAATATTCCGTTTTTAAACACTTTTTAAATTCCAAATGACTATTTTAAAATCATAATGTCAAGAAAATAAGAAACGTCCAGTATAGTCATTTTTTAGAAGTACAACACTAAACTGTTTTCCAACAAGTGATGCTTGAAATAATCATCACCAAGTCCCTGAGATTGACTCCAGTTTCCAAACTCCAAGTTTAAAGATCGTGAAGTAACAGTTCTTTTTTTTATTTCTGGGGGTACTCTTCGTGTTTGAGTGAAAGTCTTCAGATGATCTCCGGCTTAGGAAGAGAGAAGAGAAACAGTGAGTGAGCCACTGTAATGACATCCTCAGTGACAGGAAGAATGGACAAAGTGAGACACAATAGTCTTAACCAATCAGACTGCCTGCTTCCCCTCAGGCCTCCTCTTACCAACAATGATGCCTTTGTGTGGGGCTGCACTCCACTCGTGTGTTCACAGACACGCACACAGACCAACGTGAGGCTTCCTACACTTTCTCAGATGGTCACAAAAAGAGCTGAGTGAAGGAGAGCAGCAAATCCACACCGCAAGCGTTAAAGTGTGAATTTTATCCAGCAACCTGGTTCTCTGTGTACGTCTCTGTGTCTGTATGCTTCCTTCAGGCCTGGGCACATGACTGCAGCTGCCCCCCTCGCTCCCTCTTCTAAACCAGCACCCCTCCTTGCTGTAGGTGAGAGGTCACACGAAGTGGCATTCCTCTCGGTCTGAGAAGGACGACTACTACAGCGAGCAGAGGGGGCCGAAAGAGAGGCTGAGCAGGAGGGGAAAATCTGAGGGGTCAAACACGCAACAGAGCAGGGCGGGTTAATAAAAAAGAAAAAAAGAGAGAGAGAAATCTGAGGCGAGCAGAACATGTGAGAGTGTATGTATGTTTGTGTGAGCACGTGTCTGTATGCGGTGAAATTAACCAGTAAACAGAAAACCCTGGCGGCTTCTTCCCTGGTTCAAATACGCCGCTGTTTGTTTAGTCTGAGCTGTGCCGAGGGACAGACAGAAGGACAGGCGGACACATTTCTTCATGTCAGCATCCGTACTTAAGAGACACAGAGCATAAATAAACAGCCAAACTGCTGTGAGATTATTCTGCAAAGCCTGGAGCAAAAATAAGAAGAGCAGCCAAATACTGGACACAGCGGCAAAGGATTTGATGTCTGTTAATAACTTGCTGGATTACACACCTCAGTGTGAAAACATTTTACATGTTTTTAAAAGCAGTCATGCTCAAAATAAAGAAATATTTCAGAATACATTAAAAAATAAATGCAAATGAACTTATATTAAAAAAATCTAAAATACAAATTACTGAACAGCAACAACCGCAGAGGCTCATAAAGTAAAATAAAGACATACAGACATTAAATATACAACGGACAAACAGTTCTGACACCTTTGAAATCAATTACTCATACAAAAAGTCACAGAAATGCATTAATGTTTGTTAAAACATGGACAAAAAAACCCTTAGTGGAGTTCAGGAGTGCTGGATCGAAAGCTCATGAGAAAAGAACACACTTCACACAGTAACACATGGTGGAGGTTGCATCATGCTGTGGGGCTGTTTTGGTGCCTCTAAATTCTGGAAGCACAGACTTTATCAAATGAATGATAAAATATTAAGACTATATCAATTTTTCACAAGTTTCAGGCAAAGCCTTGGTTATTTCAGCAGAATCACTTGAAGCAACCAGGGCACAAAACCAAGCGAACAACAGAAGGAATTTCAACAATGAGTCCAGCTGAAGCTGTTGTTTAGCCCTAAATATCTCTGGTTAAATTTAGACCACATTTAAACCAAACACTTTAGTCCTTCGAAACTAATTTAGACACCACACAAACAAATGGAAATATGTGGGACACGCAACCCGAGTCTAAAAATCATGCAATAAAGGCCAGAGAGCCCTAACTGGGATTCCAGATATGATTGATTCGCTCTCTGAATGTCTAAAACCTTCATTCACCCATTTGTCAGCTGCTGAAATTACAGTTTTAATATTGTTATCATAATGTCATCATAATAAAACACAATCACTTTATTCAGCTGAAATGCCATTTTGTTAAATGAGGCTTACAGGTCGTGGGCCGACAACAGGATGCTTCTGAAATAGTTTGCACTGCATTCAGATTGTAGGTCTTATATTGTGGTAGAGCTGTTACTGATATGGTCAGCTGGCTCGGTACAATTCTAGTAGCATTTGAACTACAGAAATCTCACCTTCAGCAACATCACGAGACCTCATTCTTACCAATTTTAGGGAGATGCAGATGCCTTTGTGACGTCTATAAAACTTTTACTTTTGTAACAAGAGTAGACAAATTTTAGCCCAAACATTTTTTTTTAAGACAGGAAAAGCTCATTTGGAAAAACGGTCGGTAAGCAAAAAAAGATTTTAAACTGGCCCAGTCAAAATCCCACTGAAAATCTCTGGAGCGAACTGGAACCAGCTGATGTTAAAAATGACTCCTGAAAGAATTTGATCACTCAGCACTCAAAATGTGGCTAAAACTAGCAGCATAAAGACGCTTTAAGATGGCTACAAAAATCATCCAGTGACTGACAGAAATAAAAATGGAGAAAGGTACCAGTAGCTTTGTCAGTGGTACATTTTTCAGTGCTATGTACACACACATACACACACACCCACAGGCGTGCTCCAGCAGCTGATGGGGCCATCAGATTTCACTGACAAATGCATTTAGTCAGACATAGTGAAAGTCAATACTGAGCACTTGCTTCTCTTTCTTTTTGACTTCCCAACCCATTTGCTGCTCTCCCTGCACCAAATGTTGCCCTCTGTTCCTGCAGACCGTCCTCTCAAAACTACAGAACACACTCATCCTCACACACTCACACTGACTAACCACAAAGATTTGATGGAGCTTATCAAGTGGCCACCGCAAGCTCAACATGCTGAAAGTCAGCATCGTCCAACATCATCTGTGGTCACACAGAGAACATTATACATGACTGCCCTCCAGATCACTCCACTGAGAAGTAAATCAAGTCAGTCGCTGTCCAAAAAACACAAACTCATTCAAAATAAATTCACTGCTGGACTGTTTTTAAAGTCTTGAAAAGTGGGTGGTAGTATAATTGCCTGTGTCTGTGTTTTTATTTGTTTGTCTGTTAGCAAAATATCTTGTGAACCAGTGGATGAATTTTATTGAAACTTTTAAGCAAGAAACTATTGGACAGACATCTGCAACTGATTAACTTTTGAAGTAAGCCCCATTCGAGATGGCCACCAAAGCTAATCAATCGTAGCAAACACTAAAATGGCTATAATTCAGTCAATTTTACAGATATTAAGCTAGAATTTAGTGTGGTAGTAGCTGAGAGTCATCACCAGCATAAAGTCCAAGCCCTAACAGATTGCCCAAGAGCTTCGTTTAAAACTGCCATTAACTGTTGGAGTCAACCCTATCTGTCTGTTAGCAAACTATTTCAATTCAGTGGACGGATTTTAATGAATCTTTTAGAAAGAAACCCTTGGACGTACATCTACACCTGATTAACTTTTGGGGTCAACCCAATTCAAGATGGCTGCTACAGCTGACTAACTTTGGCAAACACAAAAATGGCTGTAATTCAGTAAATATTGATGAAATTAAGCTAAAATTTGGTGTGTTAGTAGCTGAGAGTCATCTATAAGGCTTTGATATGCAAGGAGGCGATATGCATTCCTTTAAAGAATGGTACTTTCATTTTAATTTTTACGGTTACATTATTATTTTTTATTTAATTTTACCCACATTTCATAAATTACAACAATGCTGTAAGCCATGTTGAAAAACTCGACTGCGTTGTAGAATAACGAGAAAACAACAGGTCTGCATGCTCAGAACAAACTGGTTCCTCACAAATCTATTAGCATTTCTTCAAATACAAGTAACTGCCTTAGGTCTTTATTAAAATGTACCTTAAGCTAGACTGGCTATTATAGTCTGTCTGCATCTGCCTGAGGAGGAGCAGTGACCCACTGGGACTGGACACAATAGTGAAAGAATAGGGCTTGACCTCTGGGACGGATTGAGTAGATGGTATGTGTGTGTCTGATTGAGAAATTAGCTACAGTTCCAACCAAATGGTCAACACAAGCACGCTCACATGAGCAGCGTGCACGCAGGCACCAAATCCAGCCCCGAGGGGAAGAAAGCAAAGGCCAGACTCCAGTTGTCTCAACCCTGACCCGTCTGCTCAAACAACAATACAGCAGACTCACACACACACACACACACACACACACTGAGGCTTGCACAACTGGAGATCAACTATCACCTCAGCTTTTGAATGTCCAGCAGGGTCAAAGTTCATCTCTTCTTCGACTGCCCTCCGGCGCTTCTTTGTGTGAATGTGTGTGTTTGCTTGAGGGTGTGTGTGTGTGTGTGTGTGTGTACGTGCGCTCACAATTGTAAATGAGCGGCTGTTAGATCACTGCTGCACAGCTCGTTAGGTCAGCCTTATTAAATATGTGTGTTTGTAGTCAGTCAAGTTTTACAGACATAAATCAGTTTTAGCTTCACTTCCACTTCATAGGAACTCGTCTCACTTTCAGTCATCATATTCTAAATCTTTACAATCAGCGGGCAGATTGGGTTTAAAATTAGATTAGAATGTGGTAAATTAAGGATTCAGATTAGCTCTGACTAACGGTTAGGGTGCATGTCTAAGAACTGAATTAAAGTCAAAGTAAAGCCTTCTGGAGTGTTGCAAATGTGTGTGTGTGTGTGTGTGTGTGTGGGTGTGTGTGTTTGGTGGGTGGAAGACATATGAACAGATTGTGTTTTGACTGGACTTTCCTAAGATTTGAGAGATACTGAAGATCTGATCAGTGGTCTGATGGGAAGAGACACGTATGTGTGTGTGTGGCGGCGTGTGTGTTTTTAAGTGTGTG
>JAOXNZ010000001.1:16745936-16755948 GCA_028566095.1 Kryptolebias brasiliensis | reverse complement strand
GAGGGCCAACCTTGGTAAATATTTTCTTTGAAAAATAGAATAAATAAATTTGAAATGTTTTTTTCAAAGCATCTCGTTTCAGATTTGTCAGTTTGTGTCGTAGAAACTCTCAGGATTGACTAAAGCTGTGCTTCAAGAGTAGAAAAGCACCAGTAGATCACTGAGAATCAGGAGGTCTTGAAACCCTCCGTCTCTGTGAGATTTCACGGTCCAGTTAGTGGGTGAAACCACTAACACTGCGTGTGTGAACTGGTGAGTTAGGATAGAGATTGAAGCTCTGTGCAGATGTTACTGGTCGTTTGTACAAAATGTGCCAAATTATATTAACTAGTTTACAAATAGTGAGGCCATTGGGGTGGCAAGATATTGATTTACAGTGGCAGAAGTCACTATACTGCTTCTTTTTTTTTTTTTTTTTTTTGCTGAATCCACAAACGCAAGTCACAACTCTCCTGTGCAAAGAAACGATCACCAAAAAGCGAGATCCAGAGATGTTACCATCCTGTCTGGACCTGAGCCCGACCTAAGATGAGTCACTGAAATCATGAACGTTCTTTGGGCAGACAATATCAGGCACTCCTGGCTTTTTCATCAGAGTACTTCAGTAGGAAGCATGACTAGTGGTCAAAATAGTGTGCATGACATGTTACTTGCACATCTGCGAAGAGGATTTTAACAATGCATCGCAGGATTTTGAGCATCGTCTGCTGCCACCCAGGCAGCTCTTTTTTAGATAAAGCATCGCTTGTTTCAGAAGGACAATGCCCACCGCATTTTGCATGCACTGCAACAGTGTGACTCTGACGTAAAAGATGCTAAACTGATCCGCTCTCAGATAAGACCAGATCAGATATAGCAAAACTCAAAAAAGCAAAAACGGACTATGACTTTAAAATTTTCAAAAGAAATTTTAAAGTCTGCCAATGCAGCAACGGAAGACTCAGAAGACTGAGAGTCACACGTGAATCTTTATGTTTCTACAGGGTTTTATGGAGGAGCTTTAACACGTTGAAAAAGACCCCTCACTTCCAGTTTTGAGGAGAATATTTTGAGGTAAAGTGTAACTGAAGTCTAGAGAAATTTCAGAAGAACTTGGGTGTGGGTGCTCTGTATTTTGGGGAGATTGGAGAGTAAACTGTAAGTCCTAAAGTGACACACCGGATGAAAGAAGACAACAATACCTACATTTTGATGTATAATTTGTATAGGTACCAAAGAGTTGTTTGGAGTGGGAAGAGTTTGTTTGCTAAGGTTTCGAAATTTTTAGCTCAACTGTCAGGTAAACATTTTGTAGACAAATCTCTAAAACGTACAAAGCTTAAACCTATTCTGTGTAAAAACTGTAAAAGATATCAAAATGCTAGTTTAGAAGTAAAGCCCAACTTTCTGTGACCCATTTAAACTCTGGATCACGTTCCTTTTGTATAGCGTGACAGAGTTATCGAGCTCCAAAGATGGCTGGATTTTCTCATCTGTTTCACCTAAAATCCTATTGATCGCCATTGTTTTTTGTATTTTTTACTTTTTTTTTATCTACATTGTACGACATTCTGCTACCAAAAATCATAGCCTAATGTTAATAGGGTTGCCTCAAAGCTAATGCATTGGCACCAGGATGACATGTTAAACAAATCCCAAGCAGCTACACAGTTTAAGGACAATCTAATGTTAATATTAAAGAGAATGGATTTCCTAAAAAGAACGTGATTCAACTTTGCTCATCTCGGAGGGACTAATGCAGACCTTTGATGAATCACAAATCTCTCTGCTGTGCTTTCTTTTGTATCCTCATATGACACATTTTGCAAACTGGTGGGCTAAACTATAAATAAAAACACTATCACCTTTGTTTTAGTATGAAATGGCTTGCACAGAAACCCCTTCTCCTGGAATGAGTCGCAGTGACGTGATCTGACAGACACAGTTTAATCACATCCAACTCAACTCATGAGCCCAGTAAGACAGAAGTTGCTACATCACACGTCACCTACGCATTTTGTTCAGAGTAAAACAGGGTGGGTGTGTGTGCGTGGGGCTGAGCGGGTGAATGAAGGCACATTGAAGTGGCTCTGTTAATGTGTGTGCTTGTGTGTGAGAGAGCTGGTGCTTTCCCCTGTTAATATGTCAGATAAAAAAAGGAGGATGGAAAACTCACGTCAAACAAATTGTTCCATTACTTTACTGCCACCAGAAGTTAGGGTTATATCATGTCCCCATGCAAAACTTGACCTTCCGTGCATGGAAAGCATTCTTTAACACTTGCAAGCCATGCAAATGATGTCAGAGGACTTTTCCCTCATGGTGCCCCACAGCTAGTAGCTGTTACTCAACCCTGACTTGTGCATGTGCCGAGAGCACCCACTGGGAGATATTTCATTAGGGTGCACTCAGTAGTATGTAAACACTCTGCTCCAAACTTGTTAAAAAATCTGCAGTGCTTCAGCAGTCTGTACAGAATGCTGTTACTTTTCACTTCCCCTGCTGAGATACATCAGATTCACAAACATCTTTTGTGTGTGTGTGTGTGTGTGTGTGTGTGTGTGGGTGTGTTTGTGTGTGTGTGTCGGTGTGTGGTGAGAAGAGTGCAGCCTCTAATTTGAAGCAAGACTTTTTTTTCCCACTTTGTAACATTTATTATTTATAAACATGTGACCAGCTGCAAAATGACTTGTATTTATGAGCAATTTATTTCAACTTTTTATTTGTTTAAAGCAATAATTCAGATCCTTTGAAGTGGGGCTCTGTGGAAAGGTTTGGAACAATTAATATCTCACTTGTTGTAGATAGCTCTTTAAACAACTTTGGTTTGAAGGATTATACTTTAATTCTGACTAAACTGATGAGCTAATGGGTAGTTTGAGCATGGCCAAGACCAAAGTGGGTTACTGCAATCCTAAAACCCTTCAACAGGGTTAAAAAGTTCATAGTGGTTCATTTAACCTTATTTTATAAATCTTTACGTCCCCATCAACTTCATACAACATGGTTATTCTGTCATAAATATGATGATAATCCAGTACCCCAGTGCCCCAGGCTGCATGGGAAGTAGCTGTACCACAAATGACCATAGAATTCTATGTAAATAGTATCTCACATCCATGCATTTTCTTCTGCTTATCCGTGGTCAGGTCTCAGTGGAAACAGGTCCAGGAGGGAGACCCAGACATCCTTCTCCTCAGTGACACTTTCCAGCTCGTCCTGGGGGATCCCAAGGCATTCTCAAGCCAGAGAGGATATATAATCTCTCCAGCAAGTTCTGGGTCTGCCTCAGGGTCTCCTTCCAAAAAACCTCCAGAGGAAGACGCCCAAGAGGCATCTTAATCAGACGCTCGTACCTTAACTGACTCCTTTCAGTGCTGAGGCGCAGCAGCTCTACTTCGAGCTTCAGCTTATCTCTGAGCCTGAGCCCGGCCACCCTACAGAGGAAGCACATTTCAGTCACTTGTATCAAGATCTCATTCTTTTGGTCATGATCCATACCTCATGACTATAGGTGAGGGTTGGACTGTAGATGGACCAGTGAAGCGAGAGCTTTGCCTTTCGGCTCAGCCTCATCTTCACCACGTCAGACCAAAGCAGCGCCCTCATCACTGCACCAAAAGAACAGAAGAATAAAGTGTGTCTTGAGATCTTGTCTATGAACACCACAAACCATCCATCCATTTTCCTTTCCACTTTTCCCTTCGGGGTCAAGGGGGAGCTGGTGCCTATCTCCAGGGGTCATTGTTTGAGAGGCAGGGCGCATCTCACACCAACCTCCTATAAGTTCAAACTCTATGTAAATAACAAATTGAAAGTGACATAAAGGTTTTTTAAAACAGTGTCTGCATAATCTGCTGTGATTCTTTTGAGACTGGAGTTGTTTTAAGACAGCATCAATACACTTGGTCTTGGCCCCGCTCAGACTAGCTATTAGCTCATCAGTCCGGTCAGAATGAACCTCTGTTTCTCTAAACTCAGGTCATTTAAAGAGCTATGTAAAACAGGTAAGATATTAAATGTTCATAACTTTTTCACAGAACCCCACTTCAAAAGATCAGAAGTATCCCTTTTATGTGTTGACTGAAAGTGTAAGTTTAAAGTAATTATGCCAAAACAGCAATGTGAACACTGCTCCATAAAATCATCACTTCAGATCCTCAGGGCCTCTGAAATGATTGTAATTACGTTGAAACCTAATTATGCTGCTCTAATACACCCATCAAATTAGGCTCCAATTCAAATCATTGGCATTTTGGGTTTGAGTTGGTTTAAGGCCAATTTTATTATTTTGTAGTCTCTAAATTTAGTCTGGAGTAGAAAATTGTGTGTGTGTGTGTCTGTGTGTGTGTTCACATTCATTGATTTGAGATGTGTGCGAAAGCACAAAGAGACCCCAGAGATCAAGGGGTCAACAGCTGCTCCCTAACAACCAATCAATGGCAGTGTATCAGTAGAGATTACTCTCAGACACACACACACATATTCGTGGACACGTGAAGACAGCACTCTCTTCTCAAATCTGTTGCCATGGATACCAGATACAGGAGGCCAAGTGGGAGCAGTTTTCCAGCTTAAACTGTAAATATTGAATTATGATGGGGAGGAAAGGAACAGCAGCGCGGGGCAACCTTCCTGCTTCCTGAATGATCCGAATATCTGGATAATCTTTTCATCTCCATTCACTGCTACAGGAAATCTGGTGCGTCACTCATCAGGTTCAGCATAGAAACATCAATCCATCTCACCAATTCAGACAATTATCTAAGTCTAATACAGACTGAGAGCTGGCCCCCATTCCCTCATCATCGTCTCTCTCTCTGCCTTTTTTTTTGCATGTGAAGAATCTCTTTGAGTGGGATGCAAAGTCAGTGCTTGATGTGGGGCATATAAATTCAAACATTCAAAGCACTTCACTGAATGTGGCAACAGTTTATTCAACGGGGAGAGAAGAGATTGAAAGATCACCAAAAAAAAAAAAAAAAAGGAGACGTAAAGAAGAAATTAATAAATCCTTTGAGTGGGGCCACTGGAGAGAAATGCTGGGAAGGAAATCAAAGATGACTATATAAGTGAATGTCAATAATTGCTTTGCTGCCTCCATGAATAATATGAGCAGCGGAGTCAGCAGAGATGAAATAATTCTGAGATGCTGATATTAATAACAAAGCTGGAGCACTTGACTGCGCTGAGGGAAGAGAGAGCGAACGTGCCAACCTTGAGCTGACATTGTGAGCAGGAGAGACTCGCACTCAATCAATGGGGGGGGGGGGGTCTTTTCTCAGGGAGTCCACTAATCTCAGAGGGCAGCTGAGGGTTCATCAGAGCTGAGAGACCCCTGGGACTGACAGAAGTAATGGGGTTAGCTGAGACAGAGGGAGAGGAGTGTGTACATCTGTGTGAGGAAACACAGACGTGTGTTGCAGAGCTAAATGTGCATAAATAAATAAGGTGTGTGCAAGTGTGTGTGTGTGTCAGGAGAAGCGAGGGCCATGCTGATAGAAGCTAATGGGACGTGTGACGAGGCTGATTACTGAGGCCTCGCTGATCTGACAGGGTTAATGAAGTAAATGGCTTCTTGGATAACAAACCTCCGAGGCTGTGGACTCTTCTTCTCCTTCATTTACCTTCCAGAGATGACCGTCTCGAACACCTGCCTGCCCTCAGCTGCATACAACACGTTCAGTGTTCTCATGGCAACATCGTTTTAAATCACTCCTGAGGCACATCATTGCTTTTGCATCCCTCTGCTGTGAGCTAAATTATAAATAAGTTCATACGAGGTGCTGGGTAAATCTCAAGCTTCTTACAGCAGCTAATTAAAATAGAGCATCTCAGCACGTACTGGGCTTTCTGCAGTCAAACTTGGTGGATAAACCCACAAACAAGAGAGAAAGAGATGTTGCAAGACTTTGTTCTCCATTTGAGGCTAAGATAGAGATTTTTTTTTTTAATGAGAGCATATGTCTGAAAGGAGACACAAACTGGAACAAAACAACAATACAGACGGGAGCTGAGACAACAACAAAGCTGCCCTAAATGCAGCTGACTGTGGACTCCCTGCTGGCTACATCTATGTGAAGAGATGACATTGCTCCCATCCCCCTGCTATACTCATAAGGACATTATCATAATGTTGGCTCTGGATGGGAAGTGGGCTCATCTTGAAGTCCTCCACGAGGCCTGCATGGTGCATGCTGATGCTTCAAACGCTGAAGGAGGACAGTGATTAAGAAAAAAGAAAAAAAAAAAGCACTAATATTCATTCAGAATGTCAGTTCTGGCATCTAACAAAGCAACACAGGAGTGACAGCACCAATTTGATTAATCTTTGCGTTGGTTGTAAACACACAGCAGCAAGAAAGATAATGATCCCCCTCCTGTTGTCCCCCCTGTTTTCTGATTGACTTGTCATCAAAGACATCTGCAGAGAACGAAACAGGCGAAGTGAATTAAGCCTTGGACTGGTTGAGGTCTTGCAATAAGTCAGCAGTCAGGTTTCATAAATGTGGACTCAGATACTGGCTGATGATGTGCCATTCTGTTGGAGGAAACCAAACTAGCAACAGAGCGTCAGCATCTATTAGACCCTCAGATAACAAATAATTAGTTCTGAGAATCAGATAGTGTTTGTCACAGCTTGTGTGAACCTTCACACTTCAAACATCCACCCTGTGACATCCTGTTGTGTTAAAAGCGTGCATGTGGTCAGATACAGCTGCACATATGTGTGTGCGTGTGCGTGCGTGTGTTTGTGAAACAAGGAAAACTCCCCACATAAGAGAACAGTGCCATTTCCCCTGAGCCTCTGTGAGTAAGATGAAGACAGAAACAGACAGCAGGTGTATGAAACAGTACTGTTAGCGCTGAATCATTTCTAGATTAAAACAATCATTATTACACCAATAATCTTCCAATAAAGTTTTTATCCTGTTAAAGAACAAACAAATATATAGAAAAATAACAAAAAAACACAAACAGGAATGGATTCCTTGATTCCTGCCAGAGTTTTAGACTGAGATTATTGAACGATGGGACCTAACCATATAAATTATGTTACTCACAACCTCAATATTGCAAGATCTTGCGACATGTGCAAGCACTCAGAGCATGTGTGGAGGATGGCTCTCAGCTCCTACCACATCAAATTCTAGCTTAATATCTGTAAATTTGACTAAGTTGTAGCTATTTTTGTGTTGGCTAAGATCACTTAGCTGTTGCGTCCATCTTGAACCGGGTTGACTCCAAAAGTTAATCAGTTCCAGATGTGTATCCAATGATTACTGAGTATTTCAATACTGTAATATGTCCAGTGCTTCATAAAACATTTTCCTAACAGACAGTGTTGACTCTAACAGGTAATGCTAAAGTTTTAAGCAAAACATTTCCCACAATGTGTTGCACTCAGAATATGTGATGAGGATGATGCTCAGCTACTACCACACCAAATCTTAACTCAGCACCTGTAAAACTGGCTGAGTTATAGCTATCTCTGTGCTTTCTAAAGGCAGTTGGCCATGGTGGCCATCTTGAATTGGACTAACTCCAAACGTTAACCAGCTCTAGCTTCCTGTCCAATGATTACTGTCTGAGAGTTTAATTAAAACCTGTCCAGTGATTCGTGAGATATTTTGCTAACATGACAAACAAGCATACACATATGCGCACACAGAGGCAAAAACATTATCGCTCTTTTGCCTTTGGTGGCAGGCGATATAAAGTTAATTCTCCAGATAGTCAAATTTTGGGGTAAGCTTCGAGCTTTTTGAGAGGTTCTCTTAGATGTAAAATCTTAAGAGATTTTATAGTTATCGACATAGTTCCCCTCCTCACCACGTTTTGGTTTTCATTTTGCATTTTGAAGTGGCATGCATGGTCTGTGGGTGGTGATGTTTGTCTTTTGTTAGTGTTTGTTACAGCAACAGCAGCAGCAAACTTAGTAATAAATTAGCAAACTAAAAAGAAAAAGAAAAAACTTCTGCAGTCCCCTCCCCTCATATTAATAAAGCTGTACAGTCAGTGTATGGTGTGTGAAGCAGCCACATACTGCACACACACACTTACACACATGTAAGAAGAAAAAAAAGAGCCCTACACTTGTTTACTGTACATTGTGTGAACACTGTCCCATCTGAAGCTACCTCCCAGCAGCAGGATGTGGTGGTGCGACACGTCCTCGCTCAACAACACCCACTTCCTATGAGTTCGATAAACAGCCCTGTGGTTTCACTCTCCTCCTGCCTGTCAAGCAGGGGGGGGTGTACGCACAAACGCACATCGGCTCAACAGCGTCGCCATCTGCTAATGTGACCGGAGTGACTGACTGTGCTCAGTGCTGCTGGTGAGATTTACTTTGACAAAGGAGTTGCTCATACCTGCCATTATCCAGAGCTTCAGCAAGACACTGAGGAGGATGAATACAAGAATGGCCTCAAATCGTGTCAGAATGAGAGTCAATTATTTTGTCTCTGTTGTCTTAGAAGTGGTGATGTGCAGTAGTGAGTCATGCCTCCGTTCTTGTTTTACTTTCAAGGAGCCAGACCTTCTTGTAATCATTTAAAGTGGTTTTGATCAATAGTTCTCTGGGAAACTGAGTTCAAAGTTTTTTGGGGGGGAGGCTTTGGCTGCTTTTTCACTCATTTTCAGTCCAGTCATTTTAGTTAGGCCACTTAACTCTGACCCATGGATTCAGGCATAAAAAAAAACTCCAAAACTCAAGAGAGGAACCAGTTTTTGTGTTGACACAAGAACCAACAAATCAGCAAAGAACTCATTTTAAATTGGGGTTTTAGGCACTTTGTTACTAGAATCCTGTAACAAATACATTTTATTCCCATTTCTTTACTTGAATCTATGAAAATACCAAAAAAACACAGTTTGACAGAAATAAGGTTGTATTTGAGTGCCAACGAGATGATTTCAAAAGAGCTATGAGCTGAAAACTTGACATATGTAGATGATTGTCTGATCAACTATTAAATAAGATCAATATAAAGTACTAGAGAAAAGACATTTTCTGTGGAAATGCAGTGAGTGATGAAAGACTGTGTTGAAATTTATTTCAAAAGAAGCTAAAACTGAATCGTTAAATGTCAAACAGAACAGGGGCTGAGATGAGAAGAGCGCAAGCTAAAAGCTAAACCTAGCAGAACGGTAGCTTGAAGTTAAAGCAGCAAAACAGCAGCTAAACACGAAAGACAGCAGAACAGAAAGAACTGTAGCTAAAAGCTAAAAGGAGCAGAACAGTAGCTAAAATTAGCAAATAAGATGCTAATATTAGCAGAACTGTAGCTGTAAGCAGCAAAACACATGCTCAAGTTAAAATCAGCCTAACAGCAGCTAAAATCAGCAAAAACAGTAGCTAAAAGTTAAAAGAAGCAGAAAGGTAGCTAAAAGTAGCATAAGAAGACAAAAAACTGAGCACGTATACTGAAGTAGAGAAGGACGAGAACAGTTGTTTTTTGAAAGGGTTGAAGAGATCTCAGTGTATTTATATAGGGAATTTAAATATTTCAAAAGTTACAAAAATCTAAAGTCATAATACACTTTTCCTGGGCCAGCTGAACATTTTGATACATGAATGGTAAAAATAGCATAAAGTATGCAGAAGTAGGTAAATTGAAAGAAAAAAAAAAAAGTATAGAAGAAACTATAAACAGGAAACTAATAGTGTGAATTCTGCCTCAGCGTTCAAACAATTACTAGAAAGTCTGGCTGCTTGGGGAGAAAGAATAAAGAACTGAAGGGTTGTTTAAAATGTTTTGTGAAAGCATCTGACCACCACAGGAGAGTGTTGTTCCACGTTGACGTTAACCTTTGTGTCTCTAAAGGTTGAGGGTGTGATGGAAGCGAAGACTGAAGTGCTCGATTTTCTTTTCTTCTTGGCTGCATCGCCACATACTGTCAGTCACATCTGTGAGCTGTCAGACCATGGATGTGCGTACATCTGGGGGGTGGGGTGAGCGGTGCACCACAAACACTGTTTATGGTGGGGACGGTGTGCTGCTGACTTGACCTTGACTTGGGGCGTTGT
>JAOXNZ010000001.1:16710517-16725167 GCA_028566095.1 Kryptolebias brasiliensis | reverse complement strand
CTCTTTTTTTTTTTTTTTTTTTTTTTTTTTTGTTTAGTTTTGATGTATTTAATGTTGCTTTTTTTTCCCCTTCCGTCTTTTATGAATCGACAAAATACAAGCTCACATCTCGTGGTTGTTTCTGAGAATTTGAGTGGGTTTTGTCAAGGTTTATTAAGAGAAATTCCCATTAAACTGGAACGCCACAGTGGATTTCTTTAAACCTGTCATCTAGGTGAGTCAGGTTAAAGTTTGGCAAAAGGTCTCAGACACGATGTTGTGACTCACACCTTCTCATATATTTGCAAGTTTTCATAGTGATGTGGAAAAAGTGAGGTTAGCAAGTGAAGCATCACTTCCGGGTTATTTACTTCACAAAAACATACAACCAACCACAGAGTGAGCAGAAAATAATGACGGGAAAAAGCATTTTCTGCTATCTGTGTTACCATGGCAGTGGCTGAGTTTCCTCTACAAAAATAGCTTTTTGGTGACAATATTTGTTCACCCATCTCCATTTTTTATTTAGTTATCCCTTCTTTCAGTGCCTGGAGTACATTGTTGCAACAATTCCCTACTGAGATCCTTCTTGTGATATGAGAATCCTATAAGACCCATTCAGACACAAAATGGCCTCTGATAGCCTTGCTCAAAGCCTGCCAAGTTACACACACATTCATGCAGGCGTACACACACTGTCACTTACACACTGAGCGCAGTGGGAAGTCCCAGCTAAGAGAGCAGCCATTGTGCGTTTGAGAGTGCTGATCTTTTCTCAAGAGATTTACAGCAGTTGGAAACAAACGGACCCCTTTTCTCTCAATCACAACACCATGGACATGCTAATATGCTCCTTAAACGTGAGACAAAAGCTCCAGAATGGGCTTTTTGCTTTATGTTGCGATCTGGCTCTGAACTTCGCTACACACTAAAGAGATGACAACTCAATCCGGTAGGGACTCACTTATGTACAACGCTGACTGTAAAAGCGCTCTGCTGTTGATTTGTAAAGCCAAGTTAAACCTTTTATAATTATCTTATGCACTTTTCTCTGACTTTGACTCACATCCCTGCTCCAGATATTTAGGCTTCTGTTCTTTGCTTATCAAATTCAGCAGATGTTTCTTCTGTCGGCACGCTGCCACTGAAGCAGTATTCTGTTGAAGGCCACAGCAAGGTTCTTATTTACATTACCTCCTCTAGTTCTGCCTCTCTTGTAATGCACTTCACTGTTTGTTCAGAGAAGCTTTTTGGAGAAGGAAAACCCAGTCTTTTTCTGTTGTGTATTTGGTCTCGTTCCCCTCCTCCCTTTTCTCTGACTTGGTGACAAAAGCTGTTTAATTTATTCATCTGTGGCCTTTGTTTATGTACACTGACAGTCGGTTGTAAGGCCCCCCTTACAGGCTGGAGAGAACGAAGGATGAATGAGGGCTCCATGGAGAGAGGGTGCATTTGTTGTCGCTGCCTGTTCTGTCTTTCTGGTCCTTTTTAGAGGCGTGACAGAGAGAATAGACACTATCGGGCCCTTTCACTGAGGCTATGCACTGTACAAACACGAGCAAAGGTGGGTTTCCTTTCACTGCCATAATGATCTAATCCTGGTGTTTTGGTTCTGTGGTTTTGCCCAACAGATCCCCTTCTACAGCAAAATGTGTGAGAAGATGAATGCAGGGGAAAACTGCAAAACGCTCGTTGGATACTCTGCTGTCTACAAGATGTGCTTTGGAATGGCCTGCTTCTTCTTCTTCTTCTTTATCATCACCCTACGAATCAACAACAGCACCGGCTGCAGGGCGGCCATACATAATGGGTAAATGGAAGTTTGTTTGTTTTTTTTGGTTGTTTTGTTCAGTTCAGTTCACACAGTTATCTGTAACAGAAGTTCCAAACTTCAGGTACTTTTATGTTGAAAGAAAAGCCAAACTGGATACAAAAAAAGATTAAGGCCACATAATAAATCAACAGTTTAGATCTTTTAAAGTGGAGGTTCTGTGAAAAAGGTATGAACATTTAATATCTTACCTGTTGTACGAAGCTCTCTGAACATCCTCACTTTGGAGAAATGGTTTAATTCTGACTAGACTGACGAGCTAAAGACTAGTACCAGTGAGGCCAAGACCAAAGTGGATCGTTGTGGTCTTAAAACTCCAATCTCAAAAATTGAAAGCAGTTCCTGTGAATAAAATTATGTTGCCACCAGTTTATTATTATTATTATTATTATTATTATTATTATTATTATTATTCGGGGCCTTTCCGTGAGGGTTCAGCAGTTGTCTGCAGAACTGGCAGAGATTAAATCCTTTTTTCAGGGACGCCAGCTGGATACTTCAATGGCGGTGACTGGATTCTCTTCTCCACCCATGCCTGAGTTGGCTGCGGAGGAAGATGTCTTGTCTCTGGCTGCCTCTGCCTCTCACTTTAGGAGTGAAGAGGAGGCACAGTCATCTCGTGCTTCGGGGACTGGCTCACTCTTTTCATCTCAGAGTGCAACTAGTGGGTCAGGTGACAGCTCTATGCAAGACACCATGCGTATGGCCTTGAGGCAGCTGCAGTTGGACGTCCCACAGGGGTGGGTAGGAGTCAGCTCCTGGAAGTGTCTTTTTCAGGTGCAGACAGGCTCCTTCTCCCTTTTCTGTCCTTCCATCAGAGGGAGTACCCGAGGGAGTTACACGCTTGTTGGTGGGACCCTAGAACCTTTTCATGCCTCTCCACAGATGGTCGGGTGTTGGCGGCTATGCACAAGTTTGTCAAGGCAGGTTTGAATCAAAAGCCAGCAGTTGAACCTGCTGTTGTCTCACTCATTGTGTCACTAGATGAAGCTTTGGGATGTTGGGTGCCCACGCACTCGATGTAATGTTACAGATAACCTACTCTGTAAAGCTTACAATGCTGGGGCGCATGTTGGCCACCATGGCAATTCCTTGGCGCACCTAATGTTTACCCTCTCTGCGTCCCTTCAGGGCAGACACTGGTGGTGCAACTGCAGCGTTTGGCTTTAGTGACGCGGCCCTTCAGGCCTTTGTGCTGATGACCAGGGAGCTTGGGCATGTAATGTCCTTTCAAGGTCAGGCTCGTTGACAGGTCTGGCTGGCGCAGTCTTTGTTGACTTAAACATGTCGTAGGACCCTCCGCAGTGTTCCTGTGGTGCCAGGGGAGTTGTTTGGTTCGGCTGCCATGGAGGCGCTGGACAGACCGTTCAGGCACGACAAACCAGACTGCAGCTTTCAGGCCTCAGCAGGCGTATGCCCCCTCCTCAGCATCTGAGCTGCCCGTCAGCTGGCCCCAGCATCCCACCGCTGCCTCATGGTTGTGATCAATCTGGTGGTTTTTGTATCCTCGTGCTGTACAGCGGAGACCCAGCAGGGACTTTCGTGGGTCAGTCCTCCATGTCCACCACCCAGCTAGGCAGGCCTGGGCCTCAGATCCCCCCCCCCACACACACACACACCCCAGGGCCGCGGGGAAAGAAAGTGATGCTACCAAGCCGACCATCGGATATTTTTTCCATCAGCATCTCAGTTACTGGGCTGCTCATGCTGTGGATCCATGGGTGGTTGCCATTCTGACCCGTGGCTACAGGCTACAGTTCCAACGGCGGCCTCGCATCTCATGCCGGGTCAAGGTGACTGTAATCGTCAACCCGGTGAAAGCCCTAGCACTAGACCAGGAGCTTTCAGGGAACATTCAGTGCTTTCAGCACCACCCTCTGGCGGTCATCCAGGATTCATGGAACAGTAGTTACATATGTAACTTTCGTTTCTTCAAACTGAGCTCATTGAAAGAGCTTTTTACAACAAGTATGATATCAGTTGTTCTTAACTTTTCCACAGAACCCTCTTTAAATAATCTGAGGTATTCCTTTTAAGCAAATAGTTATTTCAAATGTTTGACTTAAATAAAATTACATCTAGTGATGGTTTGCTGAAAATATTTTATGCTCTAAAGGAGCAAAACAGCCAATTCTAAGATCTTCTGATAGATTGCTTCAGTATAGTTTACTGAGCAAAGGTTAAAAAATAAGAATTAAGTTTGGTTATTCTAACCACACCAGTAAAATATGTGGTATTTGTTACCCTAAGAAGTGTGTATTTGGATAATAATTTGAATCATGTTTCCAGCTACTATTAAAGTATTAAATCTGCAGCAATTCTACTAAAAAGCATATCTTTGTTCTTGTTTTGGTTCTTCTGTGTTTTATTTATTTTTTTCTTTCCCTCAAATGTTAGATTCTGGCTGCTGAAGTTTATTCTGCTGGTGGGTTGCTGCGCTGGAGCCTTCTTCCTTCCACAAGAGGAGACCTTTTTGGAAGGTAAATATAAATAAAGACGTTTATATTCAAACTTATATTAATATAACTTGGTTGTGAAGAGACTTTTTACATGTCTGCCTTTGGACTGACGCTGTAAAAATTAAACATCAAGTTTTAACAAATAAAAGTAATAGTTTAGGCAAATTTATTTCTACTTGTGCTTAAAGTATGTAAATTATTAGCTAACTTTTGAAAAGTAGGAAAAAAGTGCAGAATTACAAAGCAGCATCATGTCCTTAAAGTACAAGTTTTATTTTAGTGCCTCTAACTAATATATGGTTACATACACAATAACATCTGTTTATAGAAAATGTTATTGTTGTAGCTGCTGGAACAAGTCAGAGCTAATGTGTATAACAGGCTTTTGTTGTTTTGAGAGGACAGACGTAAACATTAAGCTTTTATAAACGAACGTGTCCTCAGTGTTTGGACTCTGATCTTTAGGATTTTGCTCTGTCTCGTCCTTTCTTCACAGTTTGGCGCTACATCGGCGCCATAGGCGGCTTCTTTTTCCTGCTGATCCAGCTCATGCTGTTGGTGGAGTTTGCGCACAGATGGAACACGAACTGGTGAGAGCCAAGCGTCTCGTCTTTTTGTTTTGTCCCGAGGACTTGTAGGCTCGCCTTCGGGGACATCTTTTAAATAAATCTGTGTCCTGCTTTTTGTTTTGATGTAGAGAAACTCAAAAGGGTGGTATATATTCTTCTGTGGGTGGTGGGGAAAAGAAAAAAAAAAAAACAAACGTTGAAAAAGTCAGAGGAAGTTAGGCAGCTTTGTACTTTTTTTGCGTGGGTGGCGTCAGACTTGGCGGCCGGACGCTGATCAGAAGATTCGCTGGATGGACCCAGTTCATGAGTTTCTCCCTCAGTTCACTCAGATATTAAATGGTTTGATAGCCGTCGTAGTGAATTTAAGCCTTTCTTTGACGCGTGTTTTGGTCCCAATGTATTAAATTTGAAAGTTCATCTTAAGTGAAAGTTTATCCTGTCCTCTTCTCAACATGAAGTTATAACTCATCAAGCTTTACTCGCTTTTATTTTCTCTACTCTTTTCTTTAGGCCAATTTTTCCTGGGTCACTTCTCTTTTTAAGTTTCCACCCTTGTTGACTTATTTATTTATCATTCAGTTTGGCGTTCCCTCGTTCACGTTGTTTTTCTTTTCCTTTTCCTTTGTGCTCCTTGTTTCTTCTCCTTCCTTCCCTCTTTCTGCCTGCAGGAGTTCAGGGGTGAAGTATAACCGTCTGTGGTATGCAGCTTTGGCCTTCGTCACTCTGGTTCTGTTCAGCGTTGCGGTGGGAGCTGTGGTCTTTATGGGCGTGTTCTACACACACCCCGAGGCCTGTTTATATAACAAGATTTTCCTGGGCATCAATGGCAGCCTCTGCTTTATTGTCTCGCTCCTCGCCATCTCCCCCTTCATACAAAAATGTAAGTAGCCATACCTGCAAGTGCTTTATCTCATTTTTAGTGAGTTACTGTATGAAATTGATTAACCAACTTCAGTATGTTTTAGGAGCGTAAACTTAACGTAATGTTAATGTGAAAAGCTTAGAAATTTTCCTAAATATAGACATTTTTATTAAAATTTTGTGTCGACTTTTGTGTCATTGCAGTGCAGCCCAAATCCGGCCTGCTGCAGCCAGGAGTCATCAGCGTATACGTCATGTACCTCACCTTCTCTGCCTTTTCCAGCAAACCAAATGATAGTGAGTACAAACAGATGTCTTCACAAAGCAGTCACAGCGTCAGTGAATATTAATTAGGATGAATAAGTCCTATTTAGGTTGAGTGACAAGCATTTGCAAACTTTTCTTAGTCCTGTGCTGGCATGCTTGCACGTTTAGAACTAGAATAAAAAGGCGGTCAAAAAATGTATTTAAATTTCAAATATTTTACGGTAGAATTATTGATTTTTTTCCCACACATTTTGTCATTCCTATATGTTTGCACATTCTTTCTTCTCAGTCATAGAGAGAGGCGGTAAGAACGAAACTGTGTGCGTGTTCCCCTTCAACTCGGGCCAGGAAAGCGACAAGAAGATCGTCACCGCAATCGGAACCGTTATCCTGTTTGCCTGCATCATTTACTCTTGGTAAGATGGACACATTAACATTTTACATGTTTGGCACATTTTATACTGTGGCTTGAACTATCACAACTTAAAAAAAAAAAAAATAATAGAAGAAGTTGCAGCCTTAACTGTGACCAGAGTTTTTGGGTTAAATCAATCCCTTTCAGTCGTAAGTACAAACAATATTAACGCCCTCACAAAAGCTGTTTTGAGCGAAGTTGTTGCACACATTTTTGTTAATTTATGACGTTCATGCTTTTCTCTAGCCTCACAATCCATCTTGAGCCATGACGAGTAAAAGTTTAAATGTTAGATATGCAAATATGCATGTTGATTTAAAGCAAAAACTAAAGTAAAAGTTAATCATTTGGAATTTTAGCAATAATGATGCAATAAAGTGCTGATAGTCCTAATCTGAAAATCAATCCACCTATAGCTATCCAATTCTCTAAAGTTAGAGAGGCCGACAAAACTGCAGACCACAGACTGACTGTGACTATATCAGCTGACACATTCACAGAAATACATTTAAATGTTTAATTTCCTTAGTTTGTTTGGCAACGATAATGCACAGTGTGACAGCTGTGGTTCGGCCACAGTAGCAAACTCGCACGAAAGATTTGGCAATTGCTTGACGCTGGATGCCCTTCGTGCTGCAACCTGGGCTCGAACCGGCAGCCTCAGGATCACAAGACTGACCACAAGCACTGACCACCGAGCTACCGCGTCCACCACCCCACCATACGTCGATGCATTTAAATCTCCTGGCCTGCATCGACCTCATTCTGTTTTCCCTGACGAGTACAAACTGCTTGAAGAGTTTCAGGTTTTGTTTTTGCTGTCATATTTTGGCTGAGTTTCTAATGCCCTTACCCAGTGTGTGTTTTTTTTTTATCCTGTATGACAGCAGTTACTCCAACCTAAACCAAATGCCAATATGAAAAGTAAAACCATATTTGACCCTCAACGGCTCTCTTTGAATGCGCTCAGTTGTTCCCACAATGGCTGAACTCTCAAAGACTTGCCCAAATGAACACGCGACTCTTGGTTCTCCTGCAGTATGGCTCTTTTTTGTGCTGTTTTGTTACATGTATAGTGGAGATATTATACAGAGACAACCTTTTGAGCAGCAGCAGCTTGTAGAGTCAGATAGCGACACAGAGAGCTTAGTCTGTATTGGCTGGGACTCTGAAAAGTGTGTGCCTGATTGGCTGTGGCTGAGCAGAAAGACTGTGAGAGACAAGAACTGTAGCCTTTTGCTTTTTGTTCACATGTGTTTCCCATCAACTGGAGGCATACTGTCTCTTGTGGTTGTTCCCTTTTTTTTTTTAAAAAGGAAGAAATTAGGCTCTGCAGCCGTCCAAAACTGCAAATTATTGGAGGGGGCGATGGTGTTGGAATTATAACCTTTTTCTCCCTTTACTTGCCTTCCCATTTCTGTTTCTCTGTGTTTCCTCGCTGTAGTTTGACCTCCACCACCAGGCGAAGCTCTGCCGCGCTCAGGGTGTACAGGGACAGCGAGCCAGAGATTGAGGTAAACGCACAAATATTCAGACCTCACAGGGTGTGTGGGAAAATGAAATACACAGACTTGTTACAAACGTTAACAGACGACCCTAATTTAGACATCACCGTCGACTTCAATACATGAATCCAGAGAGACATGAAGCATGTGTGTCGGTCTGTGTGTGATTTAAAATAAACGCATCCAATCAAAGGTAACCCGAATGTCTTCTTTGCGTTGTAGAGAGCTCGCTGCTGTTTCTGCTGTGGAGATGACACGGGTAAGAAAACGACTTAGGGGAATATTTTTTCCTGAAGTTTGCCCTCTCATCATTCAGTGTTTTTGTACACTTATTGCTATTCCATAACCGGAGTGAGTGTAGTGAAAAAGCATTGGTCAACAAACCCAGATGATGTCACTGTTACTAGGAGGTTAGTGTGAGACTAAAGTGGAATCAGAGTGAAGCAAAAATGTGTTCACACTGCCACCTGCTGGAGTTCAGACATGAGCTAATGGAACCAACAGAAAGTCATTGCTTTTTGTTTCCCCTTCGCTGATGTTTCTGTCTCCTTGAACTACTTATTGTGCGTGGTTTGGTTTGTTTTATTTGTTTGTTTTTTGTTTTTTTCAGAGGACAACGATGAGGAAAAAACTGGTACGGGTCAGAACGTGTTATACGATGAACAGGAAGCAACTATCTACAGCTATTCCTACTTCCACTTTGTCTTCTTCCTGGGCTCTCTTTACGTCATGATGACCGTCACCAACTGGTTTCAGTAAGTGATTCTCAAGAAGAGAAAAGCATGCTCATGCAATCTGAGCAAACCAAGTTAATATATGTAGAAATGCTAAAAGAATGGGCAAAATACATTGGAAAAAATAAAAATGCGCCTATATTTACTTTCGTTTTATCTGTTTTGAGCTTTCTTCAGTTTCGGACCTTATGTTTCTCTTTGGCTACCACTGATATAAGAAATAATTTAGTCTTAGTGATAGTAAGACCCCCTCTCCTGTAAACTGTAGTGAAAATGAAGGATCAGTGCTGCTCAGCTGATTAACTACGCGTCTGTGTTGCAGTTACGATAACCATAAGATCGAGAAGCTGTTGGAGGGGAGCTGGTCGGTGTTCTGGATCAAGATGGTCTCCTGCTGGGTCTGTCTCCTCCTCTACATCGTGACCCTCGTCGCTCCGATGATCTGCCCGAAGCGCTTCGAGGCCTAAATCAATCATCCGTACAGAAGCATCCATCTGAGCTGCTCTGTAGGATGTGGCCACGATGAGCCTTCATGCTGGGCCAAGGGACCACCGTACTCCCCCCTCCTTACCTTTAAACACAACTCCACGCTACCCTCAGAATTATAAAAAGGATTATCTGTTGCCTTTTGTTTTGTATGTTACAATCTTTGTTTTACAATGTTAAGCTGTAAATACCTTAATGGTAATTTTTTTATTCTTTTACTACCACTGACTGGAGTTTTGTATTACTTACAGGTTTGAAGTTACATAAAAAAAAAAAAAAAACTAGAAGTTGAATTACATCCCTGAAAACTTCTGACTTGAAAATGAACGTTTATAGATTTTCTGTATGCTTTTTTTTTTTATTGGATTCCCTTTTTCCCCCCTCTCTCTCTCAGCCAGGTATTTTCAGATCTGTGAAGTCAAACCAGAAAGTTGTAGCAAAGATTTGAGCCAAACTTTGAGTTTTGGGACAAATTTATTTCAAGAGATGTTACAGAAGAAGAGAAAAAAAAAAGTATTTATTTAAGTGTAAATGGAATTAGGTATGGCCCTAACCTTGTTCAAAAGCTCATTTCTCAGGCTCATGTTTAAACTCTATATGTTGACAGTTTTTTATATTGTGTTTTGTAGTTTTCTATGCAACAGACTGAGAGCTTCTTAGTAATAATCCCCTGCTGGTGAGAAGTTCCCACCTAGATAACAAACGTAAAGTTTTATTACTGTCTGCGCTCCCTTTGAGCCTATCGTTTTCTCAAGAAAGTTCACATCATTTCTGCGTTTCCAGTCGTCGTCGTGCGTCCTCTTTAACTCGGCCTGCCTTTTGTGAGTCTGACCTCTCTGGAAGAGCTCCACCAACGCGACGCTGCATTTGCCAAAGGTATACAACAGGAGTAAATGACATCTATTCAGATTATTTGGTCTGTTACAGAGAAATATCCAACCAAGGACTTTATGTATTTGCTTGCATTTACACTCGGCTAAACCAGCTTTATGTTCTGTACTTTAAGAAAATACTTTTTGGGTTGTTTGTTGTTTCCTGTGTCAGCACATCATGCTGGTTTGATTAACCCATCATGGCTGATTTTAGGTGATTTATTCAACACTGGATGTTGAGTTTACTGCCGTAATAAGACCACTTCCTGTAATAATTGTGTAGAAAATACAGCATATTGTACAAGCAGGTCAGTTTTGTTCCTCGTGTTTTCATTTGTCTTCCTAACACATTTCACAGTTAAAAAAATAACTTGTGTACATTTTGGCTACAGGCCTATAATCTGAACATTTCACTTTGAGTTTTGCTTCTGCGAAAATTGTTATTTTGTGAAACTATTTCTGCGTTTCTTTTTACAACTTTGAATGTAGAAATGTTATGGTGCTTTCAAACACACAAAATACTAGAAAACAGTGAAAATAAGATTGTAAAGGCTAAAGACCACAGTGAGACTATTTGACCAAACTTTGTTTGTAATACAAAGATAAAGGTTACATGCAGTTCACATGGCTCACATTCTTTTAATAAAACATTCATAAACGTGTTCTCTATCAGTCCCATGTTGTTTTATACAGATATTACACTAAAACATGTTTTCATTTTGCAAAATGTAAAGGTACTCATTGCAAAGTCATGAAGACCAGTCAAAAATAAAAGATCCATGAAGTAAGAAATATAATCCAGACAATGTTTTTTTTTCTCATTTTAATGGTTAATGTGTCGTTAAATTAAAATTTGAAAGCAGAATTTGTGAACGGCTGCTACAGAAACACCCGAAGTGACTGAAACTAGGTCAACAACGGCTGTTTCTTCAAGGAAGAGCTGATTGGGATGGAGAAGTTTGATCATTTTGATGTATTGGTACGTATTTATGTTCAGAATTGTTGAGTGAAGTATGCCAATAAGTTTCTAAAGCTAATAATGAATTACAGGGGCTGCAACTCACCTCAATGTCTAGAAAATATTACACATTTGTTCATCTACTGCACAGACTACGGCCAGTCTAATGTAGGTCAGTCACATGACTTCCATCCGGTTTTTGGTGGATTCAGATGAGTGCTTTGTTTACATTGAGTGCGTACCTGCATTTCAGAACTGCACATCAATATATCTGGGAAACCTAATGGATTTGCACCCTTTCATATATATATATTCATGTTTGATGTCATAGTTTGCAATGAATACCTTTACAGATTGAGCTTTGGGTCTTTAACTGTGTAAATAGTGGATATAATTTAAAGTTATATATTGCATAGATAAACTATTCATTTGTTAAAAAGTGTATTGTCTTCAGTTACACTAAAGTAACTATTGCCTAATGGTTTGTTTCCAGCACTAAATGTTTCCTCTTTCTTCTCACACTCTTCCTCTTGTCTCTACGATGCAGCTCCTTCGCCCCCCCCCGCCGGCCCCGCCCCGCCTCACTCTGTTCTTGTAAGATCCTTGTAGTCAGCAGGAATGGTGTCTGCATGAGTGAGACAGAAATAAACCTCATGAGGATGTTTACATCTTGCACTGCTGGACTGTTTGACTTTTGCAGGCACTCACCGTTGCAGCGGTACTTCAGGTTGGACCAGATGATGTTTTCCTGAGAGAAGCAGAACACGCCCAGCCGCCCACCTCTCATGCTGGTATCGATTATCACCCCCGTGTCCGCCACCAGCTTCGAACCCTCGTAAAAGCGAGCCCTGGTTCGCACATGATATGAAAACCACTGTAGTTATAAAGTATTTGTGTGTTTGATGTGTATCTGTGAGGGTGTGTGTGTGTGTGTGTTTATACCTGATGTATCCGACCTGGGGTCTGTGCTGGAGGAACCAGCGGTAGGACACCTTGTCCTTCCAGCCGACGTTCCGGGGGTCTTTCCACAGGAGATGCACCTGGTCGGTGGTGTTTCCTGTGTGCCAGAGGGAGTTCCTCATGTACTCACCAGGACCTGTCTTTGACTTCACCACCTGTTGATCAAGAGCCCCATAAGAGGAGGGGGGGAAATGCCAGCAAACACACTCTTCCCTCCACACACCTTAAGTTGTATCCCCGGCTCTGCAACGGCTCTGAAGGGCGCAGCCTGCCAGTAGGTTTGTTCTGTCTGTTTCCACATCACCACGTAGAAGGAGGACGAGTCCTGGTAGCCGAAAATGAAGCCAGTATAATCATCGTCTGTCACTGTGTTCACGTGGAAAGTTCCTTCAAAGTCAACCCCACTGAATGCTTTATAGCCTGCAGATGGACACGGGAAACACAGCAGCACTGATCAGAGGACTCGTGGATGAAGAGGGGGAATATATCCCGATCACACGTGATGATATATTTACTTACCTACAGCGAGGCCTGGATCAGAATTCATGGTCTGAACTATCTCCATACCCTGCCAGAAGAAGATGGAGTTCATTTATAAGAACTTGCTGCACAAGCAAACATGCCTGTTAACTCTTAACTAAAATACTACCATAATATAGAACACACAGACCTGTGCAAAAACATTGTTTGCTTTCAGCAGAGGGCGGTAAAAAGACTGAGATGTGAACTTAACCTTTACCTGGTTGAGTACCACCCAGTTGGGGTCTATCTGTGAGTCTCCCTCTGGGTCCAGCACCACGGTCTGATAGGCCCTGAAGTCAGTCAGTGTGACCTCAGCATTCTCCGGGCAGTGGTCGATCCTATCAATCACACTGTCTTTGTCAAAGTCCCCTTCGCACGCGTCTCCAACTTTGTTCACTGAAATCCATCAATAGAGGTTCGTAAACACAGATGAAACCTTTGCTTTTCAAACTAGACATTGAAGAGAAACAGGGGCCACAAACTGTCTGAGTCGTTTTGGTCTGGGTTGGCGACCAGTCTGCAGTTGTCGTCATCATCTGGTACGCCGTCATTATCGTCGTCGTCATCACATTCATCTCCCTGTCAAACAAATTGTGGGTTGTTTTAAATACAAAGTTCTCGGACAAATTAATCAATGAAACGTGTTAAATAAGTCAAGAAAAACCGATAAAAACCATTCCATCCTTGTCAGTGTCCAGCTGAGAGGAGTTGATGACAGTGGGACAGTTGTCCTTTGTGTTTTGGTGGCCGTCACCGTCACTGATATAAAGAACAAGAAGTGGGACGAGTAAAACTCGTGGCAACATTTGATACAAACACTCCTGGATCATAATGGATCTACCTGTCTATGTTATCATCACAGGTATCTCCTACGAGGTCGTTATCTGAGTCCGACTGCAGGCAGACAAAACAAGCAGTGCTGAACAAACTCAAGGCAGAAAAAAGGGTTTTTTCAGGCTGTAGTTTAGTTTGATTCTGGTTCTGATAAGGTTTTATTTTAGTTTAAATAATACAGCTAATAAAAAGAACAGTCAATACATGCTTAACATGTTCAAACAGTTTATTTATTCCCACTTAGTAACTAATAATTGTCTGTTATCTTTCTGTTTTATCCTATTATAAGTCCTTCTTACTATTACACACTGTACACATACACATAACTTATACATACTTATAGGACTGTCACAATAGCCGTACACATGCATATATTATGTGTAAACAGTGTATTAAAGCCATTCTTCCGCCTTGTACCTTAAAAAAAATGTTTGTACCACTTTTTAAAACTGGTCGTGCTCTGTCTGCTTCACAGCTTCACTCCACGTATAAAGATGCCAAAAAGTATTTAACCCCTTTGTCCCTGTTTTGGATTGATCTTGTTGGCAGAAGTGCTGCTGCCCCCGGTACAGGGGCCTCTAGTGATGTAGGCGTTAATCTTATATCCCCCATCTTGTTTCCAGTTGCCAGGAAGTTGGTTGTTTGTTGCTTTATTCATAAATCGTGCAGTATGAAAGTGAACTAGATCAGTGAATTTTAATATTTAGGATTTTAAGAACAGTGGATTTGTGTGCTCTCTGCAACCAGTATTCTGAATTATTCTTATTCCTTTTTTTGTGATATAGATAATACACATTTTATTTAAGTATGGCCCCAAACCTCTGCACAATAATTTAAATACAATGAAATCAGCGAACAGTAGAGAATGTGGAGTGATTTATGGTCCAGGATGTGCTTTACTTTATTTATTACTGAAATGCTTCTTGAGACTTTTTATGTAAATATTTTATTTGAGATTTCCAACTTATTTTACCATCTATTATCACACCAAGAAATCTGATTTCATGAATTCTTTCAATGTCAACACCATCTGTATGGATCTGTACTTCTGCATTCTTTTTTACAATTTCCAAATAACATTTAGTTTTATTGTTTTAAACATTTTTAAAACATTTTTGGAGTTTGTCATCTGCAAATAATACTAATGTTAATGTATTGGAGATCTTACAAATGTCATTTATATACAGTATTTTGTTTATTAAACAGTTTTGGACCCAGTACTGACCCCTAGGGGACCCCACAGGTAATGTCCAAGCATGACGATCTATAGCAGAGGTCCCCAATCCTGGTCCTCGAGGGCCACTGTCCTGCATGTTTTAGGTGTTTCTCTGCTTTGACACACCTGATTTGAATGACTGAGAGATTAACAGGCTGCTGCACAACTTGAAGACCTGCTGA
>JAOXNZ010000001.1:16664161-16688634 GCA_028566095.1 Kryptolebias brasiliensis | reverse complement strand
AACAGAGTGTGTTTGCAAATCTAATGTTGGTCTCTATTTCCTGAGATCACGCCAACCTTTTCCCCTGAAGATCATAACAAGTCAGCATGCTGGCTGCAGTCCACCTGAGAGCATGCAGCCTGCCGGGGTGGATGGAAAGGTCATAGCTGACAATACCAAGGCTACGTCAGTATTTTATGTACCAAGCTAACGTCAGGAAAATGTCTGTTGGATTGCATAACGCTGTCAGTCTGCTTCTATTTTGTTTCAGCAAAAAGCTGCTAAAAATCAAACACCTGGAGAAAAAAAAAGCTTACATTGTTTTTATGTTGAAGGTGTTATATACAATCCCTCCTGTTACATTTGACCTACACACCATGCCTCTCCACACCTCCTCACCTTGACCTCCTCATAGGCTTTTTCCACCAACTTCACCTGATGGCTGTGGTGCTCCCCCAACGTGTACTCATCCTCTGACAGCAGACATTCACAGGTGGAACAGAACCAGTCCAAACCCTGCAGCTCGGCAGCCAGTCGGGCCTGACTCTCCTCTTCCGCATCGATGATCTCATAATCCGCCTCGATGAGTATGTCTTCACCAAAAACCTCTTCCCTCTGCTCCTTCTCTGTCTCTGTTTCCGTCCTCTCCTCTGGCTGCAGACCAAACTCCTCTCCTTCTCGCCACGTCTTAGATTCGGGCATATCTTGTGCGTCCTGCTCAGATATCATTTCATATCCGAGTTGAGCAACAGTTTCATCTGGAGCATCTAAAATGGCCTTATCTTGCTCTTTATTGTGTCCTACATCTTCACTGCGCTCATCAACACATGGTACTGCATCCTCTCTAGGGATATTTGTATCTGGTACGTCCTCTGTCTCATGGATGTCTGCCTTTTGTTCTTCATCTACCCTTTCTGACTGTGTGTCATGAAGCCCAGATAAATCCTCCTGGGGAGTGAAACTCCTAAGTGGAGGAAAGACTACTTTGTCCTCTTCTAAATCCCTCTTAGTCTTCTGCTCCTCAGTGTTGTCCTCTTCTACAGTTGCCAGTAGTGAATCCTCTTTGTCTAAATCATTGCTGGGAAGTTCTTCATCCAAAGCTTTTGGTTTTTCTTCAGTTTGAGGCTCAGGTGCCTGAACTTCCTCAGTGTGATCAGGTTCAGGAGGAGCGACCGTGTCTTCTGTAATCCTCTCCGTCCACTTACCAACCTCTATGTCCATCTCTACAGCTTGTCCTTTTGGAACAAGAACGATGAACTCGTCTCCTACATTCACAACATCCTGATCACAAGTCCCAGTGTTGCCTGCGGGCATTTTAGAGCTGGTTTCTGGTGTTGGTTTTGCCTTATTTAATTGAGCATCTATCACTTTTTGCTGCTGTTCATTTTCACTGTGTTGTTGATGTTTCTCCTCCGATCCTGTTTTGACCACCTCAGGCGTCGCAGGTAGGATGACGTCACCTATAATCTCAGTTTTAACCTCTGACTCCTGATGAGCTGCTGCAGCTTCGGCTGCATATTTAGTCTGGATCTCAGCAGCATCTTTCTCTGTCAGAGACTCCTGTTGTTTTTCTCCTTCAGGAACGGCAGTTTTGGCATCTGTTACATCCTGAAGATGGATCTTAACTTGGGTTTGTATCTCTTCTTCGTTCACTGTCTTTTCCGTCACCCCCACCACTGTTTGGACCTCACAGTCGCAGTCAGTGACAACCTCCAGAACACCTCCAGGAGCTGCTTCGTTTTTCTCACTCAGGGATGTTTCAGTGGACATCTTTGTTTCTGCGAGGGGTTCACTTGGGCTAAATGTTTCCTTTTCTGGTGTTGTCACTTGAGCCGAGGCCTCCACTTCTGCCTGAGTTACCAGCTTCTGAACCACCATCTTTGAGTCAGCAGCTGCTTCTTTAGACAAACTCTTTTCAGTGTTTTCTGTTTGGTTTTTAGATTCAGTTCCTAATGGAGGTACCTCCTCTTTGCTAACAGGGGCTGTCATGTCTTTGGTCACCAGAAGCTCCTCAGACACTTTGTGTGCCTGAAATGACTGCTCTGTGTCAGCACTGCTTTGCTCACTGATAATTTCATCTTCTCGATGATGTTCCTCACTCTTTTCTACTTTAATTTCCATCTGGTGAGGTTTAAGTAGCTTTCCTGTTTTTGGCTCAAGCAGCTCAGTTAGATCTGTTTTAACCTCATGTTGCACTTGTTGATTCTCCATCTGTTCCTTCGTTGATTTAGGCTTCTGGCTCGAACCTCCTGAGGTTTGTCTTACAGTTTGCTCCTGAGGTTCTTCTGTTTTTGATACTAGTTCCCTTTTCTCATCCCTCCTTCCAGAGAGTAAACCACCTCCAGTACTGGCCTCCTGCATCTTCACCTCCTCTGTTTTTGTTCTTTCTTTCTCCTCTTCTTCTTGTACAACTCGTATTAAAGATCCAGTCATTTCAAACTTACCCTGTGGCCAAACCATCCTCCCTCCACTTATGTCATCCACTGGCTCCGGCTGAACATCCACTGCTGGTGTTTCATCTTTCAAAATGAACTTCTCCAGGTACCCATCTTCTTCTTCCGAGTCTGAGAACCGCCTCTTGCAGGACTTCTTCGACACCACACTCTCTGCCTCGGAGTATTCCTCATCGCTCCTCCTCCTCTCGCCTACAGCATCCTCATAAAGGTCTGAGTACATGAAGGACATGGCGGTGGGCTCCTCCAGCAGTATGGGGTCAATGATCTTAGGAGGTCCCGAGGAGATAAAAATCGGCGTAAGAGTGGTCTCCTCGCAAGAGAACAACATTGAGCCGCTCTCCTTCGTTGATCTCTGGCTCTCACGTCTTGTTCTCATCCGGGCTTTGCCCACCTCCTCCCCCCTCTGCCGCAGCACATCATTGGGGGGTCCTTCTCCATAGAAGACCTCATCTAGGTGTTCCCCAACAATCTCCACATCTGTAACCAACACAAAAGAGTCCTCAGATACAGAGGGGCTGTCTGTGGTGACCTCTTTCACAGGTCTTCGCTCCTCTATTGTTGGTGGCTGCTTTCTTTCCTCCTCCTGCAGGTCTGATGCTTGGTCTCCAGGAGGCACAACATCCAAAAGGGTGAATTTTTCAAAGTAGTCAATGTCAGTGGTGTTGTCTTTCTGAGTGGGCTTGTTTCCAGACTCTATGTCTGCTGATAGCTGAGAAGTATCTTGTTCTGAAGGCTGTGGAGAAATCAAAATTAACAACTCAGGTCAAGAAATAATTTGTAACACTCAAACCTATAACATTAATCAAAATAGATTTTTAAAAAAATCATACCTCAGTGGGCATTTCCTCTCCCTCTGGCTGATCATGATCCCTGTGTTCAATCCAGCCACTGTGATTTCGGCACCTGATCTTGGGAGTCTGGTCCAGATAGGACAATTTGTCCTGCAGCTCTGTGGCCTCCTCCTCGTCCACAGTGGGAAGTTTTGAGGGGACTCTGATGTTCAGAATCTCATAACCCTCAGAAATCAAACTGAACAACTGCTGATCCTTGGTTTTTATTTTCTCCAAGTCCACCTCTGTTTTAGTTTTCTCCTGGTGGACGTTGGGAAGAGAAACCTCTGCCATCTCTGGCCTCTCCGCTCCCAAAGCTGAAGCTGATCTTGAACTACCAGGTCGGCTCAGCCGGTCCCCCAGCCTGCTGCTTCTGCTTCCAGACCTCGTCCTCCTGCGGACCACCTTCTCCTCATCAAAGACGATTGTGATCTTTCCTGCTCCCCCAGAGCCCTCCATGCTGTAAGCTTCTGAAGTGGAGCTTGTCTCAGAGGCCCAGGGAGTTGAACAACGGCTGGAAGCTGTCTCCCAAACAATGCCACTGTCCTCACTTTGAACCGTAACCATCGAGAACGACGGGTCAACCATGAGGCACTGGAGTTTGGGCTTCACCGACTGGTCCTGGACAACTTCTCGCAAGCTGAAGGAAGGGATCAACGAGGAGAGTTAGAGGACGAAGAGCAAGCTGTTAGTGTCGCTCCAAAGAAGAGTAAAGGCATTACTAAACAGCCCGAATGCAAGAGGAGATCTTTTTGGCACAGCTCATTGAAATGCAAGTGGAGAACAAACCAGTGAATCAAATTAAAACATATTCGAACAGAACAACATCAACCTGCATTCATATGTTACAGCTGAACGAGTCAGAGATGAAAACAAGGTAACACATAACTGCTTCTCAAGAGGATTACTTGAGTAGGGAAGATCCTCGATATTAGACCAGGTGACAACTGCCTGGCTGCCGGTGTGAGCAATGATCTAAAGAAACAAATGATTAAATGCTCTATGAGCTGTTCTGCAGGCTATGAATACATCTCAGCCCTTGCTGGGTTACGGCAAGGTGACGTCCCAAAGCGTCATTCCTGTAATATTAGAGAGGAGATACCTGGCTCCTCTGATACAGCCAACGTATCAGTGTCTTCTACTATTTATGACATGGCAGGAATGGCACTCAATTCAAAGCATATTTAACATATGGGACAGAGAATAACATCAAATATTAATACAAAACTGTTTGCTGTGTGTTAAATGTGTTAAAAAGAGATTCACAAAATACTTCATTTGTGCTGTTTTCTATCTTTAAAACTTCCTTCATATGATAAGAAACCCAAACATTAGAGTTTCCTGACATTCATCAACATTCAAAATTGGTTATTTTCTCAGAATAAAAGCAGCCTTTCTACACAGACAGACTGATCCATTGTTAAGGTAAAATCCAAATAGGAAAGTACCTGTTATGTAGCTCTTCCACTTCATCCTCATCATCCTGGCTGATGGCGTCTGAGGCTAACTCCTGCAGCTCAGTCATCTCAGAGTCCAGACTTTCACTTTCCTCCATCTTGGTAATTTCCTCCAAACTTTCTGTAGCTGTCTCCAGAGGTGTTTTTTTTTTTGTGTGTGTTTTAGCATTCAGTCACTCTGGATCAGGAGTTGGTCTGCCTGTTTGTGTCATTCTAAAGTGGGAGCTGTGCATCTGACTCAGCGAGGGACAGAAATAGAGTCGTGGGGGAATGAGAACTGGAGTGTAGATCAGAGCGGGGCGAAGAAGAGAAAGGGAAAAAAAAGTTACAGTTCATTAGCTGTTAAGACAGTCACACCAAGAGGTAACCTGAGAAAGAATCATAGATTTTTAGGTATTAGAAGGAGACTTTTATCGTGGTGCGTTCATGTGTGAGCCACTAGTTACCGGACAACTGAGGTGGTGTGGCTTTAAGTTCAAAATCCCCTTTGCCAAGTTAAAAATAGTCCTTGTGCTGAAACAGTAACCCTCCTGGTTCCCCTGCATCTGGGGGGCAACACTAATCAAAGCCAGACACATGTCTTGTAAGGTATCCAGCCCCCACGCCCCCCCCCCCAGCAGGGCTGGCACTGAGCAGGAGTCATAAAACTGGGTGTAATAAGCTGTCAAACCACCAAACAAAAATCAGCAAGATGACTGAACAGCCAGAGCTGCGGAGCACAAGTGAGCAAAAGATAAGGTTCGTCACGAGTCACTCAAATCAGATTTTTAGAAGGATTTTTATTGGTCACAATAAAAGGTTTCCTGATGGAAGAAGAAAAACGGGAAACAAAAATGCTCAAGCAGAAAAGTGATCAACTTTAAAATGTGTTGCAGCCCAAAGCACTGCATGGCTACACAACTTTATTAATAAAAAGCCAGCTTTTGTGTGCGTGTGCATTTTATGCCAACAACACAGTGTATTAAATTTCAAACAGGGGCAACAAATGACCAGGACAAAGAAAGTTGCCGAAACAGCTTTAGTTCAAGTCAAACATCAGGTCTGTAAAAAGACCATCTTCCAGAGTTTTCAGTGTTTGTTCAGGAAAAATTAGGAGGGAATTCCCAACCTGTTAAGAACTATAATTTCCACAAAAACACAATAAAAATGCACAATGATGTCAAATTTGTCAAGCATTTTGGGGGAGTTTATTGTCTACAGAATACAATTTTACAATGTTCGGATAAAACACTGGGTTTCAGAGCCTCTGGTGGCATTTTATTAAAAACAGACACTTTCCTGTTTTGAAACGTAACACAGAAACTCAGCAAGAGTTTGTGAAAACAGAAAATAAAGCAAGTGCAAAATAAAACTCTACAACGCAGAGTCGAGTCAAACATCAGCGAGATCCTGAAACACTGCTTTTTTTTTTCCTTCTTGGGACAGAGCTCATTAAATAAATAATAAAGTGGTCTAACAAATCCTAGTTACTGTTTTTTTATTTTTATAAATCCTCGAGGAGATAACCTGGTTTGACACAGCTGCATGGGCCATCATCAGCGATGTAAATAAAGGTTACATACAAACAAATATAATTCTTTCTTCAAACCACTGCTAATTTTTTTTTAGACTTTTTGTAAACATATTTTAACAGCTGTGTGTCAGACATAAAGAGATCATATCAATCACGTTTTGGCACTTCCTGTAGCACGGCCAAGACTTCAGCTCAAGTCATACAAACCTAGGAAAGAAAAAATGAAATGCTCATACCATTTTCTTTTTTTTTTAAATAAACATTAAAACTCTTCAAAGCACCAAACGTACAAAAAGAGTCGGGGCAAAGAAAGATGAAAATAGATCTAGTCTGACAACAATCAAGAAGAGGTGATGCAGAACAAAAAGAGCAATAATTTGAAGCAATGGTACCCCAGAGTTAGTTCAATTATTACCTTAAACAGAACAACCTCGTATTTTAGAGTAACTTAGACATTCGAATACGGTGAAAAAGCAGAGAAGCTTTTATTTAAAGCAGCAGTAGAAAAAAAAAATCTATATTGTCAGTATTGACTTATAAAAATAGACAGAGGGCTATGGTCTCACAAACAAACTTTACAGATAAATAATTCAGACACAAACAGCTGCAGCATGTGGGTCCAACTAAAACCAAAATCAGAGATAAATAAAGCTGAGATTAAACATTTAAACCAGTTTAACCATGTAGCAGCAATAATAAAAGAACTATTATCCTGCTTCAGAGCAGCATCTGTCTGTCACCATCTTTAATGACAGGATATTGCTTTCAAAGCTCTCTGGTTTCTCTCCACCAATAATGTAGATTTTCTTCCCGTCTTGGGGACCGGATCGTCATAAATTGCACTTTATTAGATCTGCCACAAGCAACACAGACTGCGACCCGAACATCCAGAGCTTTTGGTCCCAGAGCCTGTTCAGCTGTGAGGTTTCTCTCTCTCTCAGCACAACCCAAAATATGTGCACCGTTCCTGGAGTCAGGCTCATCTCGAGGTAGCTGGTCTCAGCAGAGGAACCTCTCATCTCCTGGATAACTCCTTAGTAACGATGGTTCTGACTGGGACGATCGAGTTCAGGTCCTTCCTCGCATGCAGTATCCGGCACGACTGCGCAAACAAGAGACAGGATTACGAGTAACGTCAGGTCTGAGTGGTTTGAGGAAGGAGAGAGATCTGATCAGCGATGACCGGAACGCACCTCTGCAAACTGAGCTTTGATGATATCAAACTTGAGCTTCTCGTGAACGGCCCTGGCGACGTTATTTCTCTCAAACGGCTCTGAAACAAAGATTTACAGCATCACTGCGTGCGACAGCTTTCAAACCAAATGCTCGAGTGGTTACATGCTGGGTCTGTGTGATTTAAATGATTATCTAATTTTCCAACACAAACACGGCTACAAGACAAGATAAACAACATCAAACCTGGGGGGAAAAAAAATGAATCAACAGACGACACAATCCTGATTTAAATCCTGATTTACCGGTGATCCTGAAAAAGGATTTCAGTCTCTATTCGGATTCTCACTTTGTTTTGTTTTTTTGAGGTCCGGCTGACTCAAATGAGGGAAGTGAACCCACTCTCTCAGTATGTTAAATATTAGGAGAGATGATGTTCAAACTTCAAGCCTTTTATTCTATTTCACATGTTTAATGTTGCAAAAAAAGGAGAAACTATGAAATTAAACTCTAAACCTTTGTGTTGTTTTTTTTTTCTTCCAAAAGTTAACTTCTGACAATAAATAAATAAATTAAAGTAACTGATGAGGAATATACAGACCCTTAAAGCATGTTATGTCCACTGAAATGTTTACCTTCCACACATATGAATTTGTTTTTCCACTCGTGAGAATTGGTCCGGGGAAAAGTTGCAGCCTCTCGTACAGAGATCACTTGTTTATCCCAACTTTAAAGCAAAAATCAAACACAACAACAACATTATTATTTAGTGGCTTTTTTGTCTAGAAGTAAGCTCAATGTCCAGCCCCCTTAAAGACCGTTAACTTCATTACATTTTTCAACCCCTTACGAAAATACACAGAGTAAATAGGAAGAGCTGCAGACAGTCAACAGCCTCCAGGATCACTTTAGTTTCATTCAATTTATTGAAATCAGACACCTTTTGTGCACTTATTGTCAAAGTCACGTGAAACTGAGGCAAGCAGCAACAGCCTTGTTTACTGATTGTTAATAGACAATAAACGACTCAAATGTACAACATGCAAATTATACGTTGAGGATGAAAAAAAGTGTAATCTTTACTATGTGGCCTGTTTTGACTCCACATCAAATATTAGATAATGCATGGCCGTGTAGCAAGCCTTAGTTCAGCTTTTCAAAAGTGGCACTGCACATTTGAGTAACACACATTCTGCAAACACAGGGATTGCGGTACGTCACGTCGGTGCCGTGTAAGGTCAAAGGTCCCACCTGCTGCTGCCCCTCAGCCAGAAACATAAAACCAGAGAGGAGGATGCAGCACAGAGGAAGAGGAAGAGGAGGACAGAAGGAAGACTTGAGGGAGGAACAGGAGTGGGGAAATGAGCGTGGGAAAAAAAAGAAAATGTGAACACGTCTGCAACACCGGAAATAATGGCGAGATGTTTTTGGGGAGGTACCTGAACTGTGTGGCGTAGTATCTGAGGAAACCCAACAGCAGCTCTCCCAGAGAGGACTGGTTTCTTGAGATGTAGGGAGGGATGTGTTTGGGTCCCTCTGGAACCATGTCTATGTTCATGAAGGGATTAAAACAGTCCTATTAAAAAAAAGGAAAAATCAGAAAAAAAAGGATGAAGTCTTGCTGAGAAACTGAGAGACACAGTCATATGATATACAGTATTTAAATTAGGCTCCTGACATTTTAAGGTAAGTTTAAACTGCCTGTTTCAAACTTTAAAACATAATGTGTTCTAACAAGATGGTAAAAAAAAAACAAACTGCTGAGACTGAAGCCCAAAACTAAACCAAAACACTTACTGGATAATCCCTTTGTAGAGATGGAAGGACTGGTTCTTTAAGAGCTGATAAGAAAACACATCAGATACAAGTTGAGACTGACCAAATGTCAGGACAGAATGAAAATGAATTGTCCTGGATGTTTAACTGCACTGACTCTGGAGGTAGTGAAGGACCATCAGCACCAGCGTGTAGCTGCTCAGCGTCCCTTTGCTGGCGTCGTTGATTTGATGGTGTCGCGCCCATTTCTTTATGACAAGGATCAGGGGTCTTATCCTGACGTCAGCTGAGAGAAGCAACACAAACACAGCAGCTCAACATCAGCAACACCTAACAGGTGCAGCTTCCATTCACAGAATAAACAACCAAAACTTCACTTTGCTTAAAACAAAAAGGAATGATTGATCATTTCACTCACAATAAGCGTAACTCCTCAGGAGGAATGTGTTTCTGATGCCCACAGTGTTGTTGATATTCAGATCAAACTCCAGATCACTGAGGAGATTAGCAGAGACTCATATTCACTAAAACAATTATTTAAGATTTTAAAGTGTTTTTAAAACCAGCTTTAGTGCGTCTTTGTCTCCTACCTGCCTTTCTTTCTGAACCTGAGAATAGGTACTTTAGCTCTTATCAGGTGAATCCTCTCAATGTAGGCTGGAACAAAAATATCCATTATGAGATTTATTTTAGTTTATTTTACGGTAAACCTGAGATTATTTTCAACTGAGTAAACAGCGCTACCTAGTGGAGGCAGAGAGGAAAAAAAACAAAAAGTTAAAAAAAAAAATCCCAGCATTTTGACTTTTGAACAAACTGAGACTGAATGTCCTGTATGTGTTGTGGTTAGAATAAACTGATCTTCTGATTCTAATGCGGTGTTGTGCTGGTAACACATCAGGGAGATAGTTTTAATGTTGTGAGTGATCTTTAATGAGGTAAAAAGTACCAAATAGGACAATAAATCAGTGTTTTCAGACTGTGTTAAAAAATGATTGCATGTTATTAAATTATCTGATTTTGCAAAAACAGCTTTTTAATCACTTACAGAGGGATCCAAACGCTCTTTTGAGTCGACTAAGGACAGAAATAGGATCAGGCCTTTTCTGAAATAAAAACAAAAACAAAAACAGAATAGATGTTCAGGAAGATGCTCGAGTCTACAGCTGCACGTGTGGATGATGCGAACAGAACCGAGCGGTACATACTTACATTTGCCGTGATGACAAGACAAAGATCAGCGTCACTGCTCCGGCAGCCCAGTCCGTTCATAGAAGATCCGGTCAAGTAAAGCCGCGCCACTGTGGCAAACAGACTTGTTTACAGAATAAAGGAGAACATGGAACTAAGAAGAGCCGCTGCCTGTTTGACACACACCTGCGTAAAACTGCTGTATCTCTTGCTGCAGCTGGCTTCGCAACACCTCCTTCCGTTCCAGATCCGAAGACTGCTGCTGGCATGCCTCAAACAGCTCCACCATCTGACTGCTCAGCTGGGTGCACAAATATATTCAGCGCCGACTAAACCAAACGAATCTTAAAAACCTGTACAGGTCAGCTGCAGGTTAACGCAATCAGGGTGTACCTTGTCTTTTGCATAGAGCTGTAGACTGTTGGAGCTTTCCGGGACAGAAAGCGCCTGTGGGTGGGGATAGAAGGGCGGACTGGGAAAAAACTGATCGGGACCCGCGAGGGATGATCTCGAGGCCTCCGCTGGGTCAGGATAACGAGGCGTCTGAGTGGCCCAAATATAAGAAGACGCTGACGATGGGTGGGGAGACGAGTCAAGGCGCTGGCGCTTCACAGCATGAGTGCTGTAGTCGTTTTTTTGCCTCCTGAGAGAAACATAATAATGACACACATAAAACATGTTAAAGAGAAATGCTCACAAAACTGAAGTCAGCATAATGTATTAGAAACCCGAGACGAAGACGATTCAGCCATTAAAGAATGGTAAAACGTCATACTTGCGCCCATTGGTGATAACTGGTGTTTGTGGAGGGACGACTGTGGAGGTGGGTGGTTCGGGCTTCCATTCATAAGGAGGCAATCTCTCTTTGTCAAGAACATTGTAGCTAACAAAAACACAAATATTCAGAATACAAAAGAAATTCAAACAAGCAGTGTAAGTGAATGTTTTATCTGTTAATCTCCACTGTCTCGTGGTGTGTTTGTGTTGTTTTTATGGAGCCACAAAGCACAACTGCACAACAGACGGAAACCTTTAAAATCTGTCAGTTTGTTAATTTTATACAAAATAAAACCCTAATTCAGTCTCCTTATACACACTGCTACCTTCTCCTTCTGCCTAAGCGCCCTTTCATGGATCGACTGTTCTTCTGCGCTCTATGAAAAGAAAATATTAATCTTGGGCTTGTTTTGTATCTTTTAGACACAGAGCACCCATTAGGGACAAATGCCTTAGAAACTAGTCCAAATTTTGAGCATAAAATCCAAGAGGGTGATTAGATATTTCGATAGTCCAATTATGAAGCTTTTGTTCCCATCAAGACTACTGACCTAACCACAAGAAGTGACACAGATTTAATGTTGTAATTGCACCAAGAAAACTGACATTAAACATGTTTTATCCTTTCTGTAAGTATAGGTTCTATGTTGGCATACTTGTTGAACTTGTTTCTTAGGTACTCTCACCTGTTGGCTCCTTCCAGGCCTCGATGATTGTAGGTATAATAAGGGGGGACTCGTGCTGACGGGGGCGGGTTGTTATTGGCTGGCCGTCGCCTCGGAGTCGCGTCGCGCTGAAACATCCTGCGCCACTTTATGAAGCTCCAGCATCAAACTTCGCTGCTGCTCCGAAAGAAAACAAAACAGCTGAATGAACCACGCACGGAAGAGGAACAGAGCTGCCGAAAGGACTACTCCCTGAGCTCCAATTGAAAAAAGAAATAGACGAGGAAATCGAAACTTACCGGTGTGATAGTTCGTCAGTGCGAAACTCACCAGCTAGCTAGCAGCGCGAAGCTAACCATCAATAATCATTTTTGAGGGAAATAATAATAACAACAACTTTTGGGTTAATATATAAAATATTAATCTATGATAGCGTGTCACTAAATGTTGAAAACTTTTCATAAAATAAAAAGTAAATAAATCCCTACATCTCTTTACCTGTTTAGCTTTCACCATACATGTAAACAAAACGGAAGGTTCTCATCTTTTGCGTGCAAACTTCCGCATTGACGTAATGACGTAAGCAAGAGCGATTTAAAGCGGACGTGTCCACTTTTTTTCTGTTTAAAGGATAAATTCACCCAAATTTGGAAAAAGGTAACTGGTGATTAACAAAGTCGGGAGTGAAATCACTCTAATAAGTGCATGCCTACGTGACTGTCGATGCATACTCTTTAAAATTATTCCTAAAATAATAAACTCATGTTCTGTATGTCCAAATCTGTTTGATTTGCATTGTGGGCAGTAAATCAGATAAGTCCTGCAGAATCACCACGACTGCTTTCAGCAGCTTTTATCTGTTATCCACAGTCAAGAACACACCACACAAGTCAGTCAGTATTCATTCACACTATTGTTTTCCAGAGGTTATTTGCAGTCTGACTAGTTTTGTATACTTTGTGCCATTTTAGCCATTCATAAATCAAAAAGTTCAGCTCATGGATGATACAACTTGGATAACTTTATTTATACAAATTTTCATTATAAAATAACTTAAGATCTCTTCATTTCCTTCATAAACATGGTTCTCTTTGAAATCTGCTTCTTGCTCTATGTTTCTCTTCTTATGCTACTTTCAACTTTGAGTATCTGCTTTTAGCTAGAGTTTAACTTTTAGCTTTGAGGCAATGTTCTGTTTCTTTTACCTTTAACAGCACTTAGCATTAAAACTGCATTTTTGCAAAAAAAAAAAAAAAGAGAGCAATTTCTTAAATTTTTGAATATCTTTATTTTTCTGCCTACATTCTACAGTCTTTTAAGTTCTCACTGCAATTGACCAAATAATAAAAATCACTCATCTTTACAGAGTTGGTGTCAGCTACAATTAAATTATTTTAATTTGCTCACATGTGTTACCTTAAATATTTTTGTTATCAGTTTGTAGGGGAAGGCACCAACTTCAGCTGATTTTAGAGGTAAAAAAAGCCAATTTTCTCCCCCATATTTATAAAGTTCAACATAAGATCTTCTCATCACTATGATGTCGATCAAGAGAAAAATCAAAACAAAAAGTCTTTAACCAGACCAGGCACTCAATGAATGATTTTACTGACACTTTAAACCACATTAAGCCTAAAAGGCAGCTGATTGGTCGCGCTGTGCTTCAGTTTCCCTGGCAGCTCTGTGCCTCTTTTAGACAAACTTATTTTTCAACAATAAAAGCATCGAATGGCATCAGTCCCTGGAGCGCCGAGTGACGTCACTGCGGAGGACGGAGCCGTGACGTCGGCGGTTCGATACGGACGTGAAGTGAGTAGGAGGGATGCATCATCCAGATGTGGGACTTTATGGGAAGGAAGAGGGGGGGGGAGGTGTGTGCAAATATGGGTCTAGTTCGGCTCGGATCAATAATCTGATACATGACGTTACTGCTGAGGATCTGATGTGGAGAAGAAGCATCGAATGATGTCGCAGAAGCACATGAAACCACTTTAATATAGCTCGGCTAATAAAGGGAGTGTGGAGCAGGCTGGACGGGAGAGAGTGGGGGGTGTAGCCTGTGAGCCCGTGAGGAGGTGTGGAGGGGGGGGGGGGGAGAGAGAGAGACGTGGACAGTGATGCTGCGCGTTATCTGCTCTCTAAACGAGGGTTGTCTTTTTCCCAGTTCAGGCAGCGCGGCTTCTCCACCCTTTTCCAGTGAGGATCTGTCATTCCCACGACAACAGCAGGGCGTCTGTCGGACCTCCATCATCAGCATCAGCATCAGCATCTGCGCTGGATCTAACCCAGAGCCCCTGCTGCTCCATCATCACCAAACGGCCCGAGGGGCGCAGAAGATCCGATCACCGTGCCATGTGCGGAGCGACATGTATGCGTGAATTCATGCGGTGACAGGGGAAGGGGGGGGAATGGAGCAGCTGTCATCAGATTCCCGCAGACGCACCCTGGGTGAAACGCTGGAGGCTGTGGTGTAGAGAGAAAACCTTCATACGCAGCAGTCAGCTTGAGAAATTCGTTTTGATTGCCGGGAAGAAGAAGAAGAAGAAGAAAAATAAACAGGGATCAGTGGACTGGTGTCGCCTTTCATTTCAACCTCAACAATGGGGTAAGTGTGCTTATTTTCATCCACGGGCTGAGTTCTGGTTCCCTGTTTTCACATAAATACTGCGACTGGCTCTTAGGGTACGAACTTCCCTGTCGTGGAAACCAGACCAGGGATTATGACCTGGAATGTAGTTGAAAATTCTGCTCATCCCATTAAATCTGGATCAGTGCTCCTGAAGGCTGTCTGAATGCTGTCATCTCAAGGCCCTGATGCGCTGCACAGCAAAACAACAGTTCACTTGTTTTAAAAATAATATTATTAGAGGAGGAAAAAACAAGCTTTAAGCTAATTATACTTCCACTTGGGTTCTGCATACTTCCATAATACACACACACACACAAATGTTGATGGAGTTTTTCATTGAACTTTTTAGGATGAAAACACTTGTTTAATCTGCTTTGATTTTATCGGTTTTTGGGTATAAGTTTATGTTTGCTGTGGAGCACTATAAATAATCATGCTGGCTTTCCTAGGTGCTCCTTTATTGACAGTTACGTAACTCTGAACGAGTGCCTGCTCGTACGGCAGTGTTTGGTCTAAAATATTCCCAATCAGAGAACAGCTGTTTTGGACATTTTGTCTTTGATTCGGCTCTGAGACGAGCACCCAGCAGAGGAATGCCAGTATAAAGCTCCCGGAGCTGCAGGATCAGGTGGAGGACAGAAAGTGGATTTGCCGTCTCTATGGCAGCACGGCGCGTCGCTGTGTACCTTCACACGTCCCCAACCACAGGGACCCAGAAGTGAATCACCCGCGAGCTCATTTGCATGTCCCCTAACCCTGAGCTCAGCGGTCCGTCTCCTCCACCAAGGCCCCGGCGTTTATTACCAGCTGTCTCCTGCAGTTCATTGTGATTAATTACGCGGCAGGAGGTTAACAGTGTGGCACGGGGCGCGGTGTGATTTCTAGGTCTCAGCCAAAAAAACTCCTGCATTAACTATTTACGCGGCGTCGGAGGCCTCTCCGTCGCGCACTGTGTCCTCCTTCAGCGTGGGCAGCAGTGTCCCACTCAGCTTCAGCTCTGCCACACCGGTGACTAAGTTACTGTTATGCAACAGACTCAATGACTCAATTGAATCACAGCGGAATTGACTGTGAACTGGGATTCAAAGCTGCTGACGGCGCGCGGGCGCGCGCGTGTGTGTTTAAGTCTGAATATGTGCAGATAAGATTGAATCCCACGTCTCATGTTTGGCTGCCGGTGTCGTGGCACAGACAGATGGAGTCGTATTTCACTTCCGGTCTTGCGGCTCCACACCAAACCCTCTCCTCGTGACCCAGAGGAGAACAGAGGTGCTGGACCAGGGAGTGGAGATGCCTATCAGTGCTCTCGCTTCCGTTTGCAAATACAATCAAAGCTCCGTCTCTCTCTGCCTTTATGTCTTTGCTTTTGACCGTCTGAGAGCGTGTCTGTGTGCACAAGCTCACAAGTCATCCAGCCACCTCCAGCAGGTGAAGCAACAGGGAGCCGTCTCAGCAATGAGAAGAAGAGCAACTTAAAGATCCGCACTGCTGATTGAATCAAAATCTGGAAACAAAAAAACAAAAACGAGAGGCTCGGCAGGACAGAGAGGGAAAGTGTGATCTCAGTGTTTGACAGTTACAGTATACTCTTGTTTTTTTCTGTCAGCATTTGCAGCGCGAGGGCGAAGCTGCACATTTAAAGAAGACGCGCTTGAAGTAGAAAATATGCGGCGGCTTTCTGAGGGGGGAAATTGCGTTCACGTCTGTGGGTCAAATCAACTCCAACTGTTGTCATTCCTGGAGTTTTTGCCTCAGGGTTCAAACTTTGAGGTTCAGACCTTGTTCTTGTGCTGGGCTTCTCCCCACATGCTTTGGTTTTCCTGCACAGTCTGAATATTAGGACACTCACCAATCTAAACTGTATGTAAGTTTGAGCCTCTACTGCTTTGTTCAGTTTTTCACTCTCTCTCTCTCAGCCAATGTACACTCTGTAAATTACATCTCTGTACATAACATTTATTAAGGAGGCCAATGAGTCAGCGTTGAAGCAACCTTTATTACTATCCTGTTTAAGATTTATGTCCTGTGTTGTATCGCCCAGCTTTGAAATAAAATGTGCAAAATGTACGCCAAAGTTGGGATAAAAAAAACAAAAACGCACAAAAAACAACAGGGGCGATCAATGGGATTTTGACAAACCACATAAGAAAACTCAGCCCTCTTCGGAGCTCTGTAGCTCAGACATGCATCACAGAAGAAGTAAAGTTGGACTTTAGATGTCTGAACTGGCATTTTGAGAGATTTCAGCCATCTAAAATTTTTAAATCCTTCACAAACAAACTATTCTTACTCCCACTACTCTTTTGGACACATGTACAAATTATACATCAGAACGTAGGCATTTTTGTCTTCTTTCACCCAGTGTGTCTCTCACTGCTACAGGACTTACAGTTTCCTCTCAAATCCTCCCAGAATGCCGAGAGCGCAGAGCTGAGCTTCCATAGACTTTAGTTATATTTTAGCTTCAGAACTGGAAGTGACGGGTCTTTTTAACTTGTTATTCCTCCTGCATAAAACACTGCAGAAACATAAAAAAATCCCGTGTGACTATCAGAGTCTTCTGCAGCTCGCGGATTATAAACTTTTTTAATTTGACTTGTGAATTTGTGAATTTCGCACAGCAGCTGTTCATCTGAGGTTTACTTTTCAGTCTGTGGTTCTGTCTGCCTCACATTAACCTGGTAATCAGGGAGTGACAGAGACCGGTGTGTGGTTACTACGGTGACCAAGTAAAACATCACTCGTCCTCTTCTTCATCACAGTCTATGGGAGTCTCTGAACGTCTTTTTTACCCAGTAACTAATTGTCCTACAGTTCAGTTTGGAGAAACTGAAGGGGAAGCTTTGTTTTATTAACGTTCAAAGATTTCACATTTTTATGAATGAGGTCACGGTTTTATTTCATTGTTTCTAACTGGCTATCCACACAAGCTTGCGGTGTTTTTTCTGTCCCCTCAATTTGACAAACCAACATGGTACCTGGTAAATAACGAGCTGAGCCTGCTTCAGGAAAGGAGGGCCTGTTCCCTTCAGTCCACCTTCACATTTAAGCCCAGCTGTATTAAAAGTCTGCTTTGGGGAAACGGCTGTAATTTGATGTCTTGAAAGTCTGTGACTACAAGTTTTGAAGCGTTATTAGTGATAAAAAAAAAAACACGCTTGTATGAAAACAGCAATTTCAGCATCAATATTAGCGACAGTAATAATTCAGTTCTCCCCTCTGTGTACTGAAGTCAGCAAAGTGTTTCTCCTCACACTTGTGCGGCTTCATAAAGCCTCAGCTAACTTCCTCTTGAACTTTCTTATTGTATTCCTTAAAGTTCAGACTCGAGCAGCACACACAGCCTTACTTTGGCGTAATTGCTTTTACCGCACCAAGTTGCAGTCTGGAGCTTCCCGCCCCCCTTCGTCTTCTGCTCCCAGAAGATGGGTGGATTCATCATCGCTCCAGCTTCTCCCACATTCATCACCTCCTCCAGGTTTCCCTCATCCCTCCCTATTTCATTTCTCCTCCTCGGCCTCCTCTCTTTCTCTCTGTGTTTTAACATTCACGTTGTGCCCTCTTGTCACGCAGCGCACTCTGCATGCCAAACACCTCCTCCTCATCGTCTTCCTCTTCCTTCCTTATCCACCCTCTCTGTATTCCCGTGAAAATATGGTCTTGTTATTGCTTCTTATTGACATTCCCTTGTTTTTCTTTCATTTTCTATGATCAGGCACGCTCTCCTTCAGCCTGTACATCAACCTTCACTTCTTTTCCTTCAGCTTGTGCGCACATGAAGCTATTTTTAGTAACCTGAGTTCTCAACAAGAGTAGAAGAGGATCAACAAGAAGTAAACCCTGCGTACTGTGTACTGTAACTGAACTGTCTGAACACCTTGGTTCAGGCCAGAATCAGTCTGAAATTAAAAGCCTAGCGTTCCTTGAAGGAATGCCTATCACCCGCTGCCTTTCATGCCAGAGCAGTATGTTCATCCTATGTCGACAATTGGCAAAAGTTATGATCAAAATCTCAAAAACAACATTATGCAAGATCTCATGTGATCAGTTAGTGCTCAGAATATGTGTTGGGGACGACTCTTAGCTACTGCCACGCCAAATTATAGCTCAATATCGGCAAAACTGGCTGAGTTACAGACATCTTTGTTTTTTCCCAGGTCTTTTATCTGTGGCAACCATTTTGAATCAGATTGACTACAAAAGTTAGGTAGTTGTAGATGTACATCCAGTGATTATTTCTGAGAGTTGCGTTAAACCTGGATACTGATTCACGAGATGTTCTGCTGACATAACAGGCAAAATGAGCACAAATGAATGTTATTTTCATTTTTTAACGTGACATTTTTGAGGAAATGAAATAAAAGCTAGGAACAGAGAGCAGCGTTCAGCTGTATTCACAGTCCGTCATTCATCTGCTCTCTTTTCAAAGTTCAACTGTAGGAGTAATTGTTGCTTTTTTGACAACTGGTGGGTGTCATGTTGGAAACAGAACTCTTTGGCGGAGGCATTCATGCGAAGAAGAAGGAAAAAAAAAACAAAAAAGAAGCTCAAGAACACGGCTGTGTTTGGTGCGCGCACACACAATCAAGCACGAAGAACAGCAAAATTTGCCACAGCTCAGTCAACATTATGCAACTCGAAAAGAAGAAAAAAAAAAGAAAAGAAGAAAGCCACTGCCAGTTGCCATGAAGCTGCTACGGCACAGATCATCCAAACAGGCCGTGCCTGCGCAATGCGAGCTGGGAGAGAGTCGAAATGACTCACAGTACCGCCAGTTACACTGCTGTCGATGATTATGATAATTCGCTCACAGCAGCTTTGTGGAGCAGCATTAATCATCCTAGATTCACTCTCTCTGACTTTCTATACACTCCCTGTCATTCTCCTTCTCATCCTGTCTGACAGACCTCTCTGTCTCCCTGTCTTTGTCGTTATTTTATTTTATTTTTTTTTTTACTTTTTCCCCCAGTCTGGGCTAATCACACACTTGAGGGGGTTGCTGCTGTTGAATTTTAATATTCATTTATACAGCAAGCCTTTGATGTCCCCTCCCATCACCCTCTCAGTGCAGTGTAAGCACTTCTCTATCTCGTGTTCTGCCAGCTCTGCCAGCCCAGAATATCTCCCTCAGCACCCTGAGCTTTGTGTGTGTGTGGGTGTGTGTGTGTGTGTGTCGAAATTACCCAAGAAACCCCAACAATGCAGCAAAATATGAGGGCACTGAAAGAACAAACTAAGAAGGGAAGGATTGATGAAAGAAGGTGGAGTCAAAGTGTCAAGAATATAAATGCTCGATTGCGTCACGGGTCAACCAGACCCAGAACAAAGTTTTCATCATAAAACACACCGAAACTCACATCAGTGCAGCTGTTTTAATCCCAGTGCGTTCAGGTTACAGTTTGTGTAATGAACTGCGTCGGTTCATGTGGAAAGTGCAGCTCTGTGGGCTGTGTCTACAGTAGTTTACAGTGGACTACTGTCTATATTTAGCCTTCGATCCCCCCTGTGTTCCCCTGTGTGACCCTCACTCAGAGCTGCAGGCATTCCCATATCCGAGCAGAGAGACGGGGCTGTCTTACATGCAGGGAGAGTTTCTGCTGCGTTCACGCTGCTGGGTTTTACCTCAAGAGGGAATGCATGAGAAAAAGTGTTAAGTTCATTTGGCTCAGCTTTGACGCAAGTTACAGCATGTCGGTGTGCAGGATCATAAGGGTATTTGGTGACCTTTAGGAAGCACTTTCGTGGGGCAGCCATGGAGGAGATGGTGATCAGGTTGCCAGGGCGATCTGAGTCCCCTGTGGGCAGCAGGAGCTTCGGTGCCGGCGGTGGGTTTGGCGAGACGCTGGTGTTACGGCACAAAGAGGTTCACCACTTCTTTTTTGTCCCCTTCAGGGAGCAGCCCATCTACAGCACGCGGGCCCACGTCTTCCAGATCGACCCCAACACCAAGAAGAACTGGCTGCCCGCCAGCAAGCACGCCGTCACCGTCTCCTACTTCTACGACAGCACGCGCAACGTCTACCGTATCATCAGCCTGGACGGCACCAAGGTGAGCCCAGATCGTTATGTTTAACTCCTCAAACATGGTTTCATTAAGATAAGTTTCAGGGATTATTTCATCACCTCCTTCCTGCTGTGATCTTTATTAAACTCTGCACTGAAGTGTAACGCGCAGACACATCATAAAAGAGCTCAGATTTGCAGGACATCCAAAGACTTCTGCTCCTGTTTTATTGTCTTCATTCAACACGCTGCATCCGAACACTAATACTGTAGTAGATGTTTATTAAAGATCTCAGGGGGAAGTTCCTGCAGCGCTTGGTGTAATCGAGGCAGCTTTACATGATTGGGTGGGATATTGGAGACTGGATTAAGTAAAGTTAAAAACAAAAAAGATGAGAAACTTACTGGTCCAGTAAGCAATGAGAGAGAGGAACTAGTGTTACAGATGTCCTTGCATTCAGTGTGTGTGTGTGGACCCCCAAAACACGAGGACATTTCAGTGAACTTTATAAACAACATGGTAGTTTTGAAATCACAAATAATAAAAAAAAAACAATCTTCAAAAGCACAATAATTTTCTAAAACTGTGGCAACATTTAAGAAAACACAGCAGTGAAAAAGAAAAATCGCATCAATATTTCAGAAAAGACAACATTTGGAAAATGCTTTTTTAATTCTGTGGTTTGGTTTTCTTCAACTTTCATGCAAAACATTTTTGGTTTTTGTTTGTTTTCTTTTATTTATCATCTGTGTGTGTTCTCTAAAATTATTTGATTTTGTGGTTTTTGCTGTTTTCTGAAATGTCATTGTTTTGTAAAGTCACTTTCTGTTGATGGTTGTTTTTGCAAATCGTCTCATTTTCTCTCACGTCATACTTTATGTTGTGCTGTTTTATTTTCTAAATTTTGTGGAGCGATTTGTTGGGTTTGATTAAATGTTGTTAGTTGTCTCTGTTTTGTTCTTTTTTTCTGTGTTGCTGCTTTTTTTTATCTGATCGTCTCTGGTTTTGTTGTTGGGTTTCGATGCTCAACTATCGTCTCGTAATGAAGAGAAGAAAGTTGTTCACCAAGTTGTGGAATAAACAAACTAGCTTGCAGCCATCCTTTAATAACGCTCACGCACTGATAACAGCAAGAAGTGTAATCCTCTACACAACATTTTAATTAATCAGTCAGTAATATGCTCTTTAGTAGAGTTGTTTCATTTTAGTGTTCAATTCTGTTTTTTCAAAATTAAAGCATAACTTAAAGATGTCATTAAAATGTATGTTTTGTTTCAACAACAACAAAATAACCGTCTTCAGCTCGTTCTGATCACCACAACCCCCGTTTTTCTTTTACTAAGGATGTAAACTGTTACAGATATTTACTAAATAATCTGTTGGTGTTCATTTTTTCCATTAATTTTCTGTTAGATATTTGATAAGCTTTGTCCAAACAGCATCTGATAATGGACTGAGATAAAGTGGGGTTTTTATCAGACTTGTCACTGCCGTAAATGTTAACTGAAATTAGCTGCTCCGTAATGAGAAAAAGACCCTGAAAGGAAATAGTTTATTCATCGCTGAAACATAGCTCACTGATGAGCTTTTGATCAGGGATGCATGATAGTAGATTTTTTGCAGATAATAAACCAGCATTTCCTGAAATATTCTGATTGATTACTGGAATAACAGTGTTTACCTGTTTGCTTTCTGCGTGGAATCACAGTATTATTATGTTTATTCAGACAGAAGCAGGTTATGTAACACATTTAAATAAATTCACTAGAATTGGTTATAGCTAATGAAACTTAACACATTTATTTTTATGTCACTTTTTCAAGCAACTGAGTAGCTTCTGTTTAAGTATTGCAAAAGATAATAAAAAACATGTTTATTACTTGATCATCTAGCGCTTTATTTTATTTTGCCTTTTTGAGAAAAGAAGGCTTTCTTGAAAAGAGCCTGAAATCATCATTAAAACTCTGCTGACAGATCAGTCAATCAAACTTCAAAATCTATTTTTATACAAGTTTTTAACCACTGCAGAAATACATGTTGACTCGTTTGATGTTTCATTCATATTTTCACCTGCAGCTCTGATTTAAGATCTGCATCAGTGAGTCATAACACCAGTTTTAATTTTAATATCTTTTTTCACTGCTCCTCTTCTTGTACACGCAGAAATGTGTGTACAAATGTTTACATAAATGTGAACAAAGGTAACTTCACACACTTTAAATCAGTTGATTTTATTTTTTCTTGCAGGCAATAATCAACAGCACCATCAGTCCCAACATGACGTTCACAAAGACGTCGCAGAAGTTTGGCCAGTGGGCCGACAGCCGAGCGAACACCGTCTACGGGCTGGGATTCTCCACCGAGCATCACCTGGCCAAGGTAAACACACACACACACACCCCTACACACACACACCCACACACACACACGCAGGCACTCAGTGGCTTGTCTTCTCCTCCATCTCCCAGAGACGTTTCAGCTCTCTTACCACTGTCTTTGCCAAAACTGCTCGTCAGTTTCTGTAAGCATCTGTGTGCATAAAATTATGTATATTTGTGTGTTTAAATGAGCTGATGATTTCTTACTTCACCAATAGGACTGGGTTGATTAAAGTCATTTTCTGTTGATTATATTACATCTGAATTCACAACATGTGTTAGATGCTCTGTACTTCTCAAACACTCGCTGTAAACTCACTGAAATGATTTGCTCACTTTTTCACGAATATAAAATGCAGAAGTATTCGTTCTCGTGAAATGCTGGACAGAGTGCTTCTTTTCTTTTTTGTTCTCAGCTAAAACTCTCGCTTGGCAAGAAGCACTAACCTGTGGAGACAGTTGTATAAGCGCCTCTGCAGCTCGAAAGTGTGAAAAAACAGCGTGGGGGATAACACAATTGTCTTTGTTTTAGCTTGCTTTTGGTGCGTGGTTAATAATGAGGAACGAACTTCAAAATTATCCAGTTTCTGTACTTTTATGTTGAAGAGTGTCTCAGCAAAGTTAAGATCATTTAAACAGTTTGTCAGTAAACGGTCCATCTTCAGTCATGTGGTACACATTTATCTAATGAAGGGCTCTCGGGTCACTATTTTTTTTTTTAAAGACTAATATTTGCTACATATCAGTAAGTCTTTAGATACTTTGTGCAGACGTATCTCATTCTTCCTTAGTCCATATTAGACCTAAATGAAAAAGTTTCCAGCAGCAAATGAAACTAAATGTCTTTAAAGTCTGCTTCAGCGTTAGGCTGACCTCAGCAGAACAAACTAGAGGTCTGGGAAAAAGTTGCTTAAAATACATTTTTAAACTTTAATACTTTTAATAAGGATCAGCGGTTTATGTTGGTAATGACAGGGTTAACAAGAAATATATCTGCAGTTTAACAAACACTAATTAAAAAATGATTTTTTAAAAATTTTTTCCTCTTTGGCTGAAAGTTTAAACAACCTGACTTACCTCTCAGATAAGCAAACACTCTTCCGAAGCACTTACACCGAGTCCGGCTGCATTTAGCAGAACTATTATATTGCAGTGAAGTGAAATGATATTGAGTTACTTTTTGCACGCATCTCCTGTAATGGCAGACACAAGACCGGCTCCAGAGGAGTCGTCAATTAGATTTCCCCACCACTCAGCCCTCTGCAGCACTGTATATACTAAATTACTCTGTAGGATTGTGGGAGCAGCATGAGCGATGAGCCTCACCCGTCAGGGAACGTCAGGGGTGCGTGTGTCTGCGTGTGTGGGGGGTTGTGTGTGTGTGTTTATATTTGCTCAGAGCTGCTCAGCTGAGGTTACCACTTCAGGCTGACTGGATGTGCTTTGACTAAAATAACTCTGCAGATCAACTTTAGTCCCAGAAACTTCTGATTACAGGAAAGCAGAATGGTACAGCCAGATTTACTGTGTGAGGAAACGGTTATCAGTGGAAATTATTTAGATATCCTGGTCCCCCCCCCCACACTGCCCTTCTACGCTTTCCTATTAGACACTGATCTCTGGCCCACCTTTAAAAAACAAAAAA
>JAOXNZ010000001.1:16628310-16656836 GCA_028566095.1 Kryptolebias brasiliensis | reverse complement strand
TCCAGCAATGAGAAATGCAAAAGACTTTATTTTACATTCTGTCACGTCATACGGGCCAGCAGGAGATGTGTCTTGTTTCTCAGGACTGATACAGGTCATTAGTTTTGTTTAACCTGAGCATGCTCTGTGAGGAACCTCACACATATTTCTAGTTGTGTGTAAGCCAACTGCAATGCAATAATATAAAATGCAAACCCCAAATTTCTTGACTGAGTTGGTGTTGGTGTCACACCTGTGCATGAACCATTACTGCTGTATACATTCCTCTTTGTGTCTTAGCAGACTGAAATATTGAAATGTCCCTGTGATTGTTCATTTGCAGACCTCTGTGCAGGTTGAATAACCACATGAATACTTTGCTGTGTGTGATGGATCTCTGAAAGGTGCAGTTGTGAGGTTCATCATCAAAAATGTGTTGATGAAGCGTTTATGTAAGACTTATGTAACAGAATGTGGGTAGTGGGAGGCATGGACCGACACACAGATTGTGTCTGTCGGTCAAAGAGGGACGTGTATTGTATAAAGTCTGTGCATGAGTCACTGAAACCTAAACATCCATCCACTGTTAGGGCTCAGTCTCACTGCAGTAAATTACACGAGAAGGGAATCAGTCTGAGCTGCTAAAGCGAGTCTTCTGTTTTAGTCAATTGTACACACAGGTGCTCCTGATTTGTAAAATATCTGTAACCTGTGTCACTTTTATCTCTTTTCTGTGGCTACGGTTCATTTCAATTAAAGATGTCAATCTACGACCTAACGTATTATCCTTCTTTTCTGTGTGGAAAAGCTTATTTTTGCTGTTGTTTATCATCGTGTTTAAAAATCAATGGCGATCGCTCTTTAGAAACATTTAGTGGTGTTGTAGTAAAGGGAGCTTATGCACTGAAATCCCTGTGATTACATGATGCTGCACAGAGAGCGAAATGTAGGGAGGACACCCACTGCCTGCTGCAGCCCTGCTGGTGTTTCTATTAATGCTGCATGCGTGGGAGATGGGGTCGACTCTCTGCATTCACAATGGCAAGTGCGGACGTATCAAGAAAACCTTACTCTCACTTTTCTCAGAGCCATATGTGTGATGAGGGCAGGTTTAAGGCCCATCAGGATATGTCACTGGGTAACATTTGATTTTTCCTTTATATGTTATCTCAACTTTTGCAGAAACGTTAATCCTGCGTCTTTACAGTGAAACTGTACTTTTGAGTTGTCTGACTGACAGTGATCCGAAAGGAAAGAATAAAAGTATTTGTAGTGAAATTTGATTGTCTAAGCCTTTTAATGCGAACTGAATCCCACATATAGATAAACAGCTATATTTTGCTGTCTTTTCTGGACCAGATCTCCACACTGGTTGTGGCGTGCCTTGATTTAGATGAATGCTTGTCTCCATAGGATGCGTACCACTCTCCTGCTCAGCGGGGTTGTGTGGGCAGGTATGTGTGGGTGCAGAGAACAGATGAGGAGCGAGCTGGATGAAAGACAGCATGCCTCTGAGTGAGCTACTTAAATCAGGATGTGGGCGTGTTTGGCAAGTCTTTGCTGGACTCATTTTGAATGGTTCTCTGAATATTGTAAGACCTTTTGTCAGAACTTCCTGGGTTGTAAGTGAATGGTCTTCTGGTGTTGGAGGACGTAGGCGTCCGTCTGTGGGTTTGTGGTGGGCTTGCGTGAAGGGAGACTGTTGAAATGTCTCCTCCGCTCCTCCTCCGTGCTGCCATGGCAACTGCTGTGCCTCTCTTTTCCTTGAACGCTGGCGCGAGGAGGAGGAACCTACCTGACAACGAACAGCAGCCGAGGGAACTGAGAAAAAACCTGAGCGTCGAACAAGCTTACACTTTGTGTTTCATTGGCTTTATTGAACAATGGAGAGACAGTTATACTTTTGACATTTTGAAGTAGTAATACACAAAACACAAAGTGTTAATAATTTATTAGAGACTCAGGATGGACTGGCAGTGTGTACAGGTTATATTACATAAAAAAAAAAACATCCAGAAAATATTAAAAAGTTTACATTAACAAAATGTAACATTCCCACAAAACTGCTCCTGAAATGATCTAACACGGCAATTACATACGAAAACATAAAAGTTCATTCTTTTTCTCCAAATGTATAAAAACCTTCAGATTTTAAATAAAAAATTAGCTCTTCAGCGCCACAAAAATGATTCCTCCTAAGAGGTGAAGTTTCTCTGAATGTCACTCACTGAAAAAGAGCTCGTTTTAAAAACTCCTCACAACAGCACATGTATTTCTCTGATCACATCATCTTCACTGCGAGTCGCTGAGTAACACAACAGCATCGAACTTACCCATCCTGTGTCTTTATCTTTGCCCTGCTGTCCTCAGCCGGCACTGTGCCCCCTGAAGCCCTTCAGTCTCAAACACAGACGAGCCGCAGAGTCAAAACACCTTGAACTCCTCTCCTTCATCCGTTCCTCCCTCTGCTGATCTCTGTTGCTCTCTCCGTCTGTCTCCGTCTCCACATCTTGACGTCTCGCCTGCACTCTGCCTCTCCGAGCTGTTCTGTGAGGTTTATACACTGGCGGGGCTGCATGCCTCGGTGACAGCACTCCTCTGTTCCTGTGAGCGCTCGAGTGTGTGCGTGTATCAGTTAATATGTGAATGTGTAGGATGAAGTGTCGTCTCCCTCCTATGCGTCACTCATGCAGACACACTTGCTCTCACAGAGGGGGTGGCTGTTGCGTAAGAGCTGAAGGAGTCTGAAGTGATTTGCTGAATATTGGGGCTTTTTCTCTTTTACGCTGGTGGGTGTCGTGGCACAGTGGAGCGCTGCTGCAGTGTGTGAGGATGTACAGCAAATGGAGTGTGCGTGAACATGTGAGCATGCACTTCGTGGATGTGTGTGTTTGCTCTGCTGTGAAAAGTTCCTGTGAAATATGTGGGTGAAGATATTTGATTTAGTGATACTCTAAAGCATTTAGATTTATCTGCTATCAAAATCAGACGTTATATAAGACAGAAAGTGTTAATCGTGCAGTTTATTTATTCATGTTCTCACAATATATGTGCTTGAGTATATGTTATGTAGTATACCTAGTTTTACATACAGGATTTACTAACAAAAGCAGATTTCACCAAGAGGGCAATAAATTATATACAATTATAATGTATCATGTAGCACATCGTATTATAATATAATCTATTGTATTGTATCATATCATATCTTTTATTTTGCTGTATTTTCTCATATTGTGTTGTATATTCTCATCTCATATCATATTGTGTCACATATATGGGGTTGCAAAGGGATAGAAATTTTCGGTCAATTTCTACAAGGAGTTAAGTTGGTAAATTTTGAAAATATTCCTAAATGGAAACTTTCTAGGAATTATGGGAATTTATGGAAATTAACTGCAAATTGGGGGTAATTTAAACAAACTGTGTCTCATCCAAACACAATATTTGTCCTTGGCAAATGAGTTTGAACCAAAGTTTATAAAATTAACTAATTTAATGACCTAATTTGCATATAAAGGGATCACTGTGTCAAAATCAACCTTTAGAGAACAATAAACCTTGAATATTTTTGCATTTCTTCCTGTGGTGTTTCTGTTGTAATCCTTTTAAAATAAAAACAAAACAGAAATATCTAAATTGCATAACACAAATAACAATAATAATAAAATTATAATAATAATTACTGAAAGGGACAAAATTCCAGGTTTATTCTTGTTCATTCCCATAGAAAGTTCCCATCTTTGAAAATTCCTGGCATTTTCTAACCCTAATCATTTCATGTTGTATCATATTTTATTGTATTGTATTATACCATGTATCATATCGTATCATCATATTGGGTTGTATAATATCTTATTCTATTATATGATGCTGTATCGCATCATATTATACTGTGTCATATAATAAAACCCCAAGACACCACTTCTACTATTTAAAGTGACATATTAGTCATTTCACATGATGACTGGGTAAGAATAGGCTCTGAAAGGTGCTTAGGACCCTTCATGATGTTAAATACTGTACTTGGGACATCCTAGTTAACTAAAGCCGAATAACTTTTTTTTAAATAATTAGGGAAACATAATCAAGAGTCAAAACAGACATTTTTCTGAATCCTATTTAAGATCATAGGAGTGTCAGAATGACTGACAGATATGATGGTACAGTAGTCTGTGCAGCAGCTTCAGATTGGGGTTCATCTGGGCCTGTATTTTCATTATTATACTCTTTGTAATTTTCTATTTTGATTGTTCACAAGAGAAATTACTGCACTCTTAAATTAGAAGAGATCATACCGTACACTTTTGAACCATTTGCAGTTGAGCTGATACTGGACAGAGGTTTACTTCTGTTGTATCTGTGGTTATTGTACTGTAAATAATATAGTATTTAACCCTTGATTGCAGTTCATCAGACTGACAGCTGCTGGCAAAAAAACATCCTGATCTCCAGCACCAGTGTCCACTGTAGTTTCTGTGGTCTGTTGGGTTCTAGTTATTCTCTGACCAATTTTCTACTAGTAGTTGGTCTGATTAATCCAAATAATTATTTAGTGAAGAGTAAAGGAGTCAAAATAATACTGACATGCACTGTTGTTGTTTTGTATTGATTATGACCATCAGAGGGGTTTTGATCTTGTACTAATCTATAGCCTCAGTCCAGACTATTGAGTGGACAAACTGATCCATAAGTCATTGGTTATTTGAGCAGCACATTAAAAACTGGAGCATAAAAAGGCCGGAGTAACATGTCCTCAACCAAGGTTTAACTTCTACGTGTTTTTGTGGGTTCTTTAAGTGTAATGAGGATAAAAAAAACCACAAGATGGACAATTTAAGAAAAACAGATGACTTATGTATATGCATAAGGTGAACCATGCCTTCATTTTGCACATGCATACCAGCACCGACAGCTGCAGATATTCTGCTGTTTATTGCTTTACGGGTTCTTACTGTCGTCGGGCTGACACATGTACTTTATACTTCTGTGCTCTGCAGCCCGGCAATGACAAAACACTGGGAGGCTGAGCTGGAGGCGCTAAAGGGGAACAATGCCAAGCTAACAGCAGCTCTGCTGGAATCCACAGCCAACGTCAAACAGTGGAAACAGCAACTGGCTGCCTACCAAGAGGAGGCAGAGAGACTACACAAACGGGTGAGCAAAGGAGAGCTTGTTTTTTTATGCGTGATTAAACTATTCTGATGAAACAGGAGCACTAGTTTAGAAGGGATGCTGTGAAGTCAGGATAAAAAAGAAGAAAAGCAAAAAAAAAAAAAGAAAAGGGACTGAGAGCAGGTTCATGATGCCAATCTTGTTCCTACAGGTGACAGAGCTTGAGTGCCAGAGTAACCAAACCCCAGTGATCAAGTCCCAGAAGACTGAACTGAACCAAACCATAGAGGAGCTTGAGAATGTGCTACGGGATAAAGAAGAGGTTTGTTGTGTGTGAGAATAAGAAATGTAATGGCTCATACATCTTACTCTACATAACCTTTACTCCTGTTTCATGTCCTCTAGGAAATGGAGAAGTTAAAAGAAGAGCTGGAAAACATGAATGACCTGATGGAGCAGAAAGACACTCTCACTCAGAAGCTTGAGGTGATCCACTCTTTCTTCTCTCATATATCTGTTGTCCACATTATACCATCGACACAATGACAACTTTGTCTCGCTGTCCACAGGAGACGGAGCTGCGCAGCCGGGTGCTCGAGGAGCAGCTGGCAGGAGCCGAGCAGCGGCTGGAGGAGAACCAGGAAGAGCAGGAGAACTTCAGGAAGAGCCTGCGGACGCTGCTGGAGCTGCTCGACGGCAAGATCTTTGAGCTGACGGAGCTCAGAGACACCTTGGCTCGACTCATAGAAGAGGCCAGCTAGAGACAGAGGTTCTCGAAATCACAGAGCCATATGATAATTTACTTACACCAACCCGGCCCCCAGTTCCTCCCCTTCCTCATGTACTCCCTGTCAACACACACACACACACACACATAAAAACTGAGACACTGCACTGCCCACATTCATACTTTGCTCACAAAGGGCAGCTGATTCCACTTTTTACCTTACAGGCATCAAGTTACCAACCGCGAGCCCTCCTGTAGTAAGGATTATGCAGGGACTACCTCAGACTGCCTCCTGATTGGCTGTTTGTTGGCATAACCTTGGTCGAACTCAGTTGTGGAGATGCCCGTGGAGGCACAACTGCCACAGCTGCTCCACCCCCCCCAACCCATCACACTAAAGAACTGTGCCTCGGTGCCATCTACTGTTTGACTGGGAGAGCTGCACCACAGCTCAGTGCATCACAACCTTATACACCCGATCACACACACTTACACACATTCTTTCTCTCTAAATTGCTCCCTCCAGGGAGGGGGGGGGGGATGTTGAAAGTCATGTGGAAATAATTGCTGTTAAGACTTAAAGAACTGCGCCAAAGCTGCCAAATCCCTCGAAGATTATTGTCCTCTAACTAGCAGATGCTTTGATCCAAAGTGACTTACTGTACAGAGAAGTTTTGAGCAGAAGAACCCATGTTTGAGCTCGGGCTGCCAGAGGATTGTGACTGGGATCAGAGAAATTGGTCTTGGCTGCTGGGAAATGGAGTCTGATGTACTTTCTAAGCAAAAATAAAGAACTTACGTTTAACCACACCTTATTAAAAAGAAGGAAAAAAACCAACTCCACAATAGATGAATCTTCCAGAGGCGTTTTCTCATGCAACACAAAAATTTTAGTGCTATATCTGAAGTGAGAATACTTGTATCCAGACCGCTTCCACCATCGCAAACAACCGACCTGTCTTCCTGCCAAACTCAGTGTGTGTGTGTGTGTGTGTGTGAGCGTGCGTGTGGGTGTGTGTGAACAAGGCCTGTCGCAGTGTGTGTCTTCACAGCACACGTACATGTGGCTGCACATGTGTTTGCGTCATGTGAGAGTAGAAGCTGTGTTAGGAGAGCAAGGTCCACCCAACACATACACACACCCACCACCACACACACACACATACACACACACACTGAGCAATATCAGACAGGCTCTAGACAACACTCTTATCAGGGACTCTATTCTCAGTGGACCCATCCAGATAGGTCAAACACAATTAATTATGCTGATACCCCGTTTCCAACAGAAAGTGTACTACTGTTGACCGCAAAACTGTGTGGCAGCCCCCCGTGTGGTCGAAGTAGTGCATCTCGAAGGGCTTACAGAGTGTCATCTCCATGTCTGTAAATCCACACCCTCAGTGAAACTGGCCACTGATTGTCACTCCTCACAGGTGAACACTGATCTGTACTCAGTTTCTACTCTTTCTTTTGGCTTTTCAATTTTCTTTTGGAGGAAAAATGTAATAATGATGGTTATAAATATGGAACTCTACGAGACGACTTTCTACTCACGCCGGCATTGTAAATGAATGGACGGATGATTCAAGTGCAGTAACGACCCCGCAGTGGCTTATTGCTGTGTATTAACCCGCGAGGATCTGCGTGTTTGAAAGTATAACAACACAGTTAGAAATTTAGTACCAAAAAGTACTCTTACTGTAAAAAAAACAAACAAATAAAATACTTTGAATACAGATATAATCATCAATTATCTTCCTGTAATAAGAGGTGCTGCAGATCCTGTGGTTTAACCAAACAACTTGTTTGCACTGTTCAAACTTCGTTGTATCTCAACAGATTTGCTTTTAGCATCAGCAGAGAATAATATGTTCTTAAATTACTTTCTGGTAGTTGGTTGCATAGGTTAATACACTTGAATAAGACTCATGCAAAGGGGACTGTTAGCTGTTTTCTGTTTGATGTAACTTTGTTGAGTTGAGTGGCAGCGACTGAATACCTTAATATTAATGCTATTGTTCATGAATGCCTTTGTACAGTAGTGGATAAGAAGCTTTTCATTCTCCTGTTTTGTAACTTATGGTATTTCAATGTAGGTATTATTATTATTATTATTAATATTAATATTATTATTGTAATTAGAGGTATGAGCAGACTGGCAATATTTTTGACTATTTAAAGTAATTTTGAACTCATGACATTAAAGAAGTACCTCAGGCGAACTTTGTGTGGGAGCTGGTGAGATTTGTGTGTTTGCAGGTAAAATGATTTGTTCCCTTATGATTAAAAAAAAAAAGAAACAAAACAAACCTGTCAGTGCTTCAGTCAGACGAAAGCATTTCCTAAACTCAGACAAATCTACTCCCAATATGGACTCAAAACAGAACTGAGACATGCTCCTTTAACGTCAGGTTAGAGTCTGGGCTGAGCCGATCAAATATCGGCGTCATCCTCCGGTTCCCAGCGTCACTGTTGGATCAGAAATCGAACTGAGGTCACCGATCTGTCCATCCATCCACACTTTATGGTCCCGTGTTGCTGCGGCTTGTATTTTTGGCTCATTTTACGACAGAAGTTTAATCTTACAGTCAAAAAGTAGCTACATAAAAAGATATAGTATTATAATATAGCTTGTAGTTTTACACATATAAATAAATGTAACTGTTTACCATATATACTGTAAAATATGAGCAGAAATTACAGCCGCAACGGTACCTGTGTGGTTTATAACCTTACACATCATAAAAAAAGAACTAAATAAATCAGATATTTGAATTTAGATATCAGGATCAGAACCAAAAACAGTGGGATTGGTGCATTTCTAGCGACCCCACAGCTCAGGGCGTACAAACTGCTTTTGCTTTCTTTTTCCTTAAAACTCACATTAACAAAAATATTCAGCAAACAATGTCTGCTGCTTTACAAGATTTTATTCCAATGCAGGGGTGAGGGTGTAAATAAATAAAAAAAAAAAGATCTTAATAAATTAAAAACAGGACAAAAGGCTAAAATGGACTTTTGGAACAGTCTTTGAACACATTATGGTGTAAAAACATTTGCAATGATTACTAAGTTTACTGTTTTAGGCAACCAGTCTAATCAACTATGACTGTTGTTTTTTCATCCCTTTTTTTTTGTATTTCCTTGTTGTCATATTGCACATTTTCTCAAAGGTATGCAAATAAGCTGTCTTAGTCAGTTTGCGTGGTTAACAGGTTATATAGAAAAGGTTCGGAGGCAAAAGTCTTCACTAAACAATTTGGCTGGAAACGTTTTTAAACAACAACAACAAAAAAAAGGATATTAACAAAAAAAATCCAACACAACTTTACAGTCTTCTAACAAACAAGCCGTGTTACAGTAAAGGGGGACGTGAAACACATGACAGCACGTTAGTATAGTCAGGGTTAGTGGCATCTTCTGAGAGGACTCGCTTTGAGGAGTTTCGAGCAACAGAAACACTGAAACTGACATCTTCTGGGAAATGTTCGTCTGGTCCTTTATAAGTCAGCTAAGGTAGGAGCTAAGCTGAGACTCGTGTCAGGGTTTGATCTGTCTCATGCTACATGATAAGGGTCGTGCCATAAAAGAACATCATAATGAGAGTTAAATGTAAGCGCTTTAGATTTGCTCTGGCAGGAACAAAGTAAACTCTCTGAAGCACTGAGCTTTTTCACGCTGCGTCTTTGTACAGGTAGGTGACTGATGAAAGGTAAGCTCGGTTAAAGTGAGGTGCCAGAACGTCCTCAAAGTGCCTGCAAGGAGCTGAGGATTGGGCTCGACCCTTCCAGAAAATGTTCCTTTTTTAGTATTTTAATGATGAAGACCACACAGCAGGGCTGCTGGATCCTCTCACTGTAAAAGTCAGGGATTCAGGTTCCTCTTGTGTTAGTGTCTGCTTCGAGGTTTGTCCACAAATGGTATTGAAGACAAGAGACGAAGCGCAAACTGTTCAACATAGTGCACAATGCAGTTCTTACAGACTTACAGCTTAATTCATATCTTCCTGCTTTAAAGTCATGTCTGTGAATTCCCATGCTGCTCAACATCGCAGTAAACATTTCGCACATATTTAGATCCAATACCACATGCTGCTTAGTGCTCTGAAACCTTAAACTACAACAAAACTTACTAGAAATAAACAGAAACTGTTACTATACAGATAAAGCAACTCTGAAACTTTGTGGTAAAAGTGCTGAAAACTATCAGAACAAATATTACTTGAGGTGAGAGGACTCACGTTCGCACTGGTTGTGAGTTAGGTGTGTGTGTATCACTGTGAGTAACAAACCTCCTCCTGTGTGCTACTGCCCATTGAGTGCAGAGAGTGCAAAGAGAAAGACGAAAGGCTGCACTGAAGGGGTGGAGAAAATGAATAAGAAGGCATTACTCATGACCGCCTGGCCTGCAGCCCACACTGAGAGATTCTAACCTCCTACTACACATCCAGCATTCGAAGAAGCGTGACAACTTTTAAAAGCTTTGTTGCGAAAATCCCACGTTCAAAGTTTGGGAATCACCAACCAAACAGCCCACACTCTACAGAGACTGCTAATGCTAACAATCAGTACCTCCACCTTACTTACTTTGAGCCCCCGTTTGACAACCTTTTGCCATTTCCTGCTCAAAATGACCAGCTTCTGTTTTGAGGTTCAGCAGAAAATAATAAACCTTCTGTGTGCTTTATATTCCCTATAAGCCTCGCCGTATGTTTGCAACTGAACAGATGGGTCGTTACATCTTCCTTCACCCGGGCAAAGGCTGTGAGCCGGGGATGGATGGGGTGGGGGAGGGGCGGAAACCTGGTGTGACTGACTGAAAGATTTCAAGTTATCTGTCTGTTTAGACGAGCAGAGTACCTTGATGTTAGCACAGGAGAGAGAAGAAAGCGAGACGGGAATCAGAATGAGGCCCAGTCAAAGCAGGGGTTGAATCAAAAGGAAAGGAGGCGAAATTTGATGGTTTACAATCTGGACAGTAAATCCAGTAATCCCAGTCTGATTCTCTGTGTAATCTTCTATTCATTTTTAAATCTCCCATAAAACCCCCGATTACCAATCATACCAGTAACATATTCTCGCTGCAGTCTCAGTATCTCATGAAAAATCCTCTCTGTTGAATGAAAACATTCACACACCTCTCAGCTCCAATAGCTTCCCGTGTACAGACGTCAGATCCACTTAGTGTCAGTGCGGTGTTTTGGTGAAGTGCAGACGTTTTACAGTACAAATGATAGAAAACAAAAAATAAACATGGCATCGGTACATTCTGATTACAGAAATAAAACCACATTGAAAATAAAACCGAACACCATGTCCTTCGGGATGATGAAAAACATTTAAACAAGCTGATCGTAGGCGGCTGGTCACAACTGGTCTTGGATTAATAACCAGTTACATGTGCGACTGGGCTGTGTGTGCTTCGATGAGTGATTATTGTGTGTTTGCAGTACACTGCAGAACAGTCCACGTAGTGTCAGGATGTGCTGTCATTTGTTATCTGATGTTCCTCTAGCTTTCCCAGTCTGGGGCTCCCAGCCCATCGTCGTCTGAGTCCGAGTCTGGCGAGGCCTCCTTGATGCGACGCAGCGCCTCATGGATGCTCCTCGTCAGGGGGTCGGTGGATGCAGGGAGCTCTTTCTGGTGTCTTTTGTCCTTACAAGGGACCCGTCTAAGTTTGACCCCCTTGCGGATTTGAGCCAAGATGCTGTTGGGGTCGTCGTCGTCCTTAGTGGGAGGCAGGGAATGCTGGTCAACCTTCCGCAGATGGAAGCTTCCTCTCTTCAGGGAGGCGAGCACCTCATCCATGGGTGAGCTCACTGCGTGCAGGGAGCAAAGACAGAACATGATTGGTTACTGCATTCAGGTGAAGGTTATTAACATGCCAATTAGGAAATTAATACCTCTTCTGCTGTGGGAGTCATACTCTGGAGTCTTCCTCAGCTTTTTCCGTGCGCTCACCAGTTGGCTGCTGTCAAAGAAACGAGGGATGAACGGGCCGAGCGGGGGGAACAGGAAATCTTCTTCTGCACTCTTCCCCTCAGCCTTTTGCCCGTACTGGCCTGCACACCCAGAAGGTGACAACTCCTCCTTAGTTGGTGGTGGAGGTGGCGGGGGTGGCGGTGGAGGAGGGGAGATGGGGGCCCCCAGAAGTGAGGAGAAGGAGCAGGGGGAGCAGGAGGAGTCAGCTGGAGTGGGCACAGGCAGAGGAGGAACTGATGCCGTGAGTGTTGCGACGGGCTGAGTGGTGAGCGTGGCGCTGGGGTCCGTCTGCACGCTCGTACTGAGACACAGCGGCTGGTTCTGCGTCTGAACGCTGACAGAGTCCACACACTCCTCCCTCTCACTCACGCTGCTCATGTCCGAACACCTGCCGCGCTCTCTTCTTCTGGTGTGAGACGAACGGAGCCGCGTGGACTTCAGAATCACCTGACCCGGGTATCGCTGGATAGAGGCACAAAGAGGAAACAACCATTAAGAAACCTACAAAATATGTATAACAGTTGTTTTTATTAACTGAGGTTACAAACCTGTTTGAAAGTGCGTAGCCTGTCGAGAGTTCTCTGCCTCTCCTGGCTTACTCTGCTGTTCTTCAGTTCCTCATCCTCCCCACCATCATTCTTCAGCTGAAAGTTTAGAGAGTCTAAAAGTTACTGGTAATGTTTCACATGTATACATTACATTAGGTGTTTAACAGTCTGAAATACAGGAGTTGACCGCAGCACAAGTGTCCACCATCACAAAGAAAAAAAACCTGTAAACACGAGTAAATGTGTACCGATCACTTCTTTATCTGCTTTGGTAATGTGAGAAAAAGCAGCTTCCTCCAAGCTTCTCACCAGCCCTGAGATTTATTTGATCTAAAAGCATCTTATGAGTATAAAATAAAAGAACTACCTGTAAGACAAGGTGGGACAAATCCTTATGAATGCTTTGACGTCTCTGCTGTTTCTGAGTGTGATTGGACACACAGATTTCCTGCAGAAAAAAAGGGGGGGAAAAAAATTCCCAAGTCTTACCAAGTGACAAAGGAAATGTAATAAAATCTGGTCATTTTGGTCTTAATGCACACATTTAATGTCTTATGTCATTATAGTTCAGTTCTAAACAGCCTGTAAAAAGTACAGAGTTTATTCAATAATTTCAGCAGCATAAACTAAGTACTGTGGGATGAAAGTGAGTGTGTGTATTGAACCCCCACCTTTTTGTTCCGCAGATAGGAGCGCTTGGCATTGATGCGACCCCTTCTAGCTTCAAGCTGTCGAGCGCTGGCCTGAAGTCTGCGCAGCTCCTCTCTCTCTGCGGTATCATCCTCCGTCATTTCATCTGCACTTTCAAAGGTGTCATAGTACACCACCTCATCCTGATGCTCTGAAGGCACAAATATGTTAACAAGGAGCCCCTTTTTGGGCATAAATGACTTGTTAGAGTATCCTTTTTAACTTTCAGATTCCTCTTTGAATAGATGAATATCTTATTCTCATCAGTCATCACGTATGGGAAAGCAGAAACAGGATATTGGATTGTTTTGTGAATGTTTTCAACAATAAAATCCTGAAATGTATCCCTGTCCATAATTGTTCAAACTACACACTTGTTACTAAGTTAAAGGACCTGTAACTCATATTGCCTTCCATCATATAATCAGATACAATAATTAGATAGTGGTGCACATAAACACAAACACTGATTAAAGTAGGATGAACCTGAGTTCAACTACAAGTATCAAAACAAAAGCTGTTTAGTCTTTCAGCACTTGTCTCTTTTTTTCATCGTGAAAAACTCTGTAGGCTAAGAAGGAAATATGAATTGACTCCTGTGTATTTTTTTTATCTAAAGCACTTCATCTTGTCAGCAAACTTTGAACATATAGTTAGTAAATGTGTTTAAAATACCTGTCATCTGCCTGCGAATGCTGTCTAATTGTGCAGTGAGGAGCAACTCCTCACACTGAAGTATCTCAGCTTGTATGTCGTACAGCTGGAGCTGCAGCTCATAGTACTGTGTCTCCATGTGGTCCAAGAGGGCCATCGCATCCTCGCTGCTGCACAGACTCTGCATCTGAGGGTAGGGATTAATAGATCAGCAGCTGGAAAACAGCAGAATGAAAGGTAAAGCACCTTTGGTTCACGTTGGTGCTGAGTGGGCCACACCTCCTCTCGAAGTGTGTGTTTCCTCTGCTCCAGACAGATCTCCCTGGCTCTCTGAAGCTGCAGGGTTTCCTTGGCGACGGAGTAGCGCAGCCTCTCCATGCGCTCCACCGCTGCTGTCCATGAAGATTTCCCAAACTTTCGCTGGTCCACTTTCATTCGCTCGTACACCCCTACGCACAGAAGCACAACACGGCTTACCAAGATGTGTGCTCAGTGAGTGGTCAGGTCACTCTGCATTGCCTTTCATTTGACCAGTAACAAGAGAGAGACATCTGCTGGCCATATTTGATCATTACAACTAGTCCTTACAGTTTGTTTTTTTTTAAACCCCTTAATCCCTAGGCCAATTTTTGAGAACTCTGCTGCCCCCGGTCCAGGGACCGCTAGTGATGTAGGGGTTAAATTAGTGCCAAATTATTAATGAACCACTGAGTTATGGAGACAATGTGTGATAAACAGGGTCACATTCAGGAATAACCTCAAAGACAGAATCTGCAGGAAAGAACTGTGCGATCAATAGGTTGTCCTTGATTCTTTCTGTCACTGTTCATTCAGAGCATGGCTGTCTCATTAGTACATTAGCCCTGGGACTCAAAACCACACACAGGTCAATAGTGAGCCAGTGTTACAACATGTGTGTGTGTGTGTGTGTGTGTGTGTGTGTGTGATTCATCCAAATCAGCCCTATGCAGTTTTATTGACTCGACACAGGCAGCAATAATGAAGGCACATCCTACCTTTCTGGGCTCTGGCAGTGGTCTCGAAGTATTTTACAGTAAACTCCTGGATGTTTAGGACTGCCTCTTGAGCTTTCTTCTGCCAGTCAGAGTCCTCCTTTTTTAGAGCTTCAATTCGCCTCGGGCCCAAGTAGTCGTTCTCCAAAGAAATCTGGCGAGAGAGAGTGTCAGCATGACAGACAAATGTGACCTCGATTAAAGATTCAAACAATGGATTCAGTGAAAAATAAAGACCAAAGATTGAGCTTGAAGATATCTACATTTCTTATGTTTAGTTAGATAGTCATGGAAGTACAGACACCCTAGGATAAAGTACACAGCACACTAATATTAAAAAAATGAGTCTGCATTGGAAAAGAAATGATTTTAAAGAAGATGTTACACTACCCAAATGCCAAAGTTATTAGTACTTAGACAAGACTATACGTTTTCTAATTTTGCCTTGATACACCATAAAAACTGATTAAAAAAATAACAAATGAAGATGTGACTGAAACATTCAGATTTATTTCAAGTTTGTCAAAAATATTAAATGTGGACATTTTGAAATATTTGGAAATATTAAAGCCATTTATTCCCCGGCTCTCCATTCTCCCAGCTGGACAGTAAATATATATTTAAACTCCTTATAGTTGGCAGCTCTCTGAAGTCTGAAGTCTATGGAAACAATAACATTTATTCTTTGAGACAATGTGCCAGACATTTATACATATATGAAAAGGTTGTTTTGTGAGTTTTTCTGCTTTTAGTTTGGTCTTCAGGAAGTGAAACTGATTATGAGTTAGGTGGAGGTAACAGCCAGGTGACAGGCTCAGCTTTAATTTATGCACTGAGTCATTTTTCACATGTTCTTTAATATGACATACACCTTTGTGACGTTTCATCATGTGGGGGGAGCTGGTGCCTATCTCAGGGCTACTTTGCAACATTTGATTGCAGAAAATAAGGCTCTACAATTCATTCTGCTACTACCATCACTAAACAACGGCGGCTCAGTTCCACTGACAGCCATACGCACCCATGTCATGACTCTACCTCCCCCATGTTTGACAAATCATGTTGTAGACTTTGAGTTGTGCACGCCTTCATTTCCTCTCCAAATTCCGAGTATGTCTGATGGTGTTTTAATATCTGAGTACGTAGCTTTGAGCTCCACCTGCTAGGATACTGGAGTCTGAATCCAGGGCTCCAAAAGATGATTGTTGGGTTTTAAAGTTATGTTGAAAAAAACACAAAGAACAATCCAAAATCCAAAATCCTCACCTGAGAACAAGCTATATTTTGGTAAAAAAATAAAGAGTTTGTTCGTAGCTATGAACTGCTCAGTCAAATCTGTAAGTTGTACAATGAGATCTTTTTGATAACTTGTTAACAAAAGATTACTGTAACAACCCTGACAAAAAAAATCTATATTTTTGAATGATTAATAGTCAAACCAGCAAGAGGAAAGAATTCAAAGAAGAGCTACAGGAGTCACACGCTCTGTAGGCTGCAAATACACACAGAAATACAACCCAGAAGAACAACTCCCCTTACACCTCCCCTCAGCAGTAGGAGGTTCCATGGTGTAATGGTTAGCACTCTGGACTCTGAATCCAGCGATCCGAGTTCAAATCTCGGTGGGACCTGCAATGTCTTTTCTTTTTTTTTCCCCCCAGCCTTCTTTACACTTCCTCTGACCTACTCTGTCGCAGCTGATGTGTGTGTGAACACGCTTAATGCGCTGCAGTGAAAACCACAGAGCGTAACAGCAGAGAGGCTGAAAGGAAGAGTCTGCTCAGCAGTAAGGAAGTGATTTTTGAGTGAGAGCAAACGTGCAGCTGACTAACTGTGACCTCCTGCAGACACGTTGACTCAAACCTACTAACAGCCTCTTCAGCTCTCTGGACCTTCACTGGCTTGATGTTTACATAAAATCAGTATGTGCAAAACCTTTTAAAGATAAATAGGACAATAATTATGAGCAAACACATCTAACATTACTGAACTTTGATGAGGAAAATCTATTCAGCATAATCTAAACTGGACAGTTTAACTTAGCGCTGCTTTTTTTCCGTAGCATGACTGCAGACCTCAGTGTGTCAGCATCAACCTGCCCCTGCAGTAAACCTACAGGATCACACTCAATATGATTTATTCATGTCCTTAGAGACTATGGGAAACTGGAGAGCCACTCTAGCAGACAAGATGTCGCTCAAGTCCAACGTGCCACGTCACGTTTCAGAAACTGAGGAAAAGGGACAAAACTAAAGAGGGGGTTTGGAACAGATGGAGTGAAATAATGTGAGATTTTAGGTGGTAATATAACACTGTTCTACTATTAAAGATTGTATGTGAGTCTGGGAGCTAAAGCTAAACGTGCAAAGCTTTTCCACCATTTATCCTTCCAGCATCCACCCTCTTCCTGTTTCATCAATATACCACACGCAGAAAAGACTATTTTAGGACACACGAGAATTTCCTGTGACCGTCAATTGTGTTTTATGACCCTTCCTCATCAGTGCCCACAGAGACAAATGGAAAGAACACAATAAATACAAGCCCAAATGCAGATTAGCGAGTTTCAAATGTAGCTTTTCTACCATCTGAATAATCTGTGGAGCTTTTAGGCACATTTCTTCAGTTCTCCAAGGACACGGGTCTTAGTAAGTCACAGAATCTTACAGGATTTTAGTCCAAACTTTGCGTAAGTCACAGCAGCTCAACAAACATTAAAGTATATAGTGTGAAAGATGCTTATGTTGAACTTGTACCTTTATCTGCTGTCTGCGCAGCATGGCTAACTCCCTCATGTCTCTGAAGGGCTGCAGCAGGTACTGGTACAGCTGGGTGGAGGTCTCCAGCAGGCCTCCATAGGCCCGGTCCTCTTCTCCATACAGCTCCAACAGCTCCACCATACTGTCCATGGATCTGTGCTTCTCCAGCAGCTGCACAGTATATTCATTGTTTATACATATTTTTTTAAGAAATCCTAACACATCAGTACAAATTATTAATGTCACATTTATATAACATAAATCAAGCATAGTTTACAGAGCATCCAGATGTATCTTCACTGAACAACATGAAGTAAAAACAATTAAAAAGTCACAATAAACAGAAGGGGACTACTCTCTGAAACGTTCTGCAGATGTAACATACAGTATGTTTTCTATTCTTGTTGTCAGTGCCCGAAGTTAAAAAAACAGTTCATCTTTAAAGTGAGTCAGTCCTCAGTAAATACATCCACCTTACAGTTAAGTTATGAGGATATTTTGTGAAACTGTAAATAATAGCCGTACTAAATGCAATCTTTTAATGCATCGTCCAGAATCAGTGTGCTACGTTTTATCTGCTGCTGGGAATAAGATCAATACGCGCACGTTTCTGTCGGGCTGAACAGTCCTGTCAGCTACCAGCAAACACTAAAATAGCCATTAACTAAGCCCTCAAATGGAGTGAGAGGATCAATAGTTCAGTACTTTTGTGTGAAATCCAGCCCCACGACAACCAGCCACCATCCCTGAGTAACGGAGCGCCGCCATATGAGACAGAAGAGCTCAGGCTGGGATAAAGAGCTAAAGGATAGCAGTGGCTCGTCCTCCATCACAAGGAGAAATAAACCTGAAATCTCAATCTGAGAAACGTTTCAAGCAAATGACTTCTGGCTGGTGGGTGCGCATTTGTGCTCAAGAGGGGAAGCAAAGAAAACCTTCCTGCGTCTGGTTTTCTTCCCTTCTTTCCATTCTTCCAAATGTGACCGCTGCTGAACTGAGCGGACGGGAGACGCTGGGCGGAGCGGCGTGTTTATGTTATTTGTTCCTGCAACTCGCTGCCTTTTCTTTCTGCGGCTAAAAGCACGGCAGAGAGGAAGCGCCTCGGCCAGAGAACTCACCTGATCACATTAATGTATGCGAATGGAGCCTAGATGCTGCCTCTACACTGAATATGAGCTCAATATCAATCCTATTTTCTTTAAAATACTCTTTAACCAGCCACCATAAAAGCAGATGGTGATGCCGATACCTGTAAAATAAACACCTCTTTTACTCTATCTCTCAGAGGACTTCTTGTACCGTTCTGGCTCCACGAGTCAAGGCTGCATAAATCTCTCTCCGTTGATTAGTGAGCGAGTGTGCATAAATATAATGTCTGTTTATATTAAGAGCAGCTAATCAATCACTCGGTGCTGCTGCAGTGTAACATGAGCCGGCCTGCAGCGTGGAGTTTGTCTGCTCTCTGTTAGTCAGAGTCAGACATCTCAGTTTGGCGCAACGTTTTATTTATGTTGTACACATGTAGAAGTATTTGATGAAAATGATCGCTGAATTATATCTTCAAATCCAACTAATACAGGAATTAAATGGGGCAAATTAGAACTTCTATTAAGTTCTAAGCGACCTTCATTCATTTCAACACAATATTTCAAATCAATGAGCACTTCTACAGTCAGGTTTTGCCTTGTTTGGGAAAAATATTACAGATTTATATATTTATGTGTCCGTCGCATGAAATAATCTAGTTTCTGAATCACAATAAAATCATAAAATCAATATTTTTAAATATCTGAATGGTAATTTTTCGTATAAATTTGCTGTTTCTACTCCAATAATTTTGTCTAAAAGTATATGTTAGGCGTGTTCATATATCCAAGACATATTTTACTCGTGCATCTGACAGAGGCCTTCAAAAGAATGCTGAGTAGATTTCCAAAAGGATGATATCTAATATGACAAATGTATTATGATGCTTTTGGCTTGACTACTTTTTCATTTTCTTTACAGATTCAATACAAGAACAAAACTTCTATATGTACAGAACATAAACGTTACACTTTGGAGAGTATCACAGCTTTTAGACTCTTTCTGAAGCTGTTCATGAACTTTACTTCTTCTTTGGTTTTACTTCTGTGAGATTCTGTGGCCATCTAGCATCCACGGATGATCTATAGTTACAGTCTGCTGGCTGTTAGAAAAACCTTCAGCTTGCACCCGCTTTTCATTTACTGAAGATTATAGCACTCAAACGATAATTGAATGCGTTTGTTTTTTTTCTGCTCGTAAAATGTCCTCTGTGGACACAAACCCAACTCATGGCTGATTCAAGCTCTTGTTGATCAGTTTAAGACTTGTTCCTCTTCTGATATCTTTCTTTTCCTGACAATAGCTTTCCTCTCTGAGGCTAAAAAAAAATAACCTGTATTAAGCTTCCGGGAACAACAGCAGTTGTTTCCAAAATGGTGCAGGCTTGTTTGTGCAAACATCAGCTGATATCTACAGTCCGTTTCTCTGTCTTACACACCAATGTTCACATGGAAGGGACGTCAGGATTCAGCGTCTTATCCAGTATCCGTCCACCTTATGGTTGGCATGAAACTGTTTCTCCTAACCCAGACTGCTGCACACCTGCTTGAAAAAGCCTAAAACTGTGTGAGCAAAAATAAAATGAAGTACAATGCAAAGCAGAAATTTGGCAACAGCACTCATTTTGAATGAGTAGGCGTGTCTAAACCTTTAAGCGGCATTGGAATAAAAACAAACAGAATTATGACTGATCTAGTTTTATATGTGTAGACCTATTTGCAGCAACATTACAACCACCTGCCTCACACTGCACTGGGTCCCTTTGCCGTGAAGCATTAAAACATTTGCAGCGCACCTTTAGGTCAGCTTCAGTAAGCTAAGTTACTGTTAACCAAGCGTTTTTCCAGCCCAGCCTGCAGATTCTTGACTAGAATCGGACGCAGGGAGGCTGGAGTAACAGGAGTCAGCACCTCGGGCCTCTCCTCGAGTTGGTTCGGGGCAGGGTTTTTTAAGAGCGCGCAGGAAATGGCATTAAAATGAGACGATCGGTTTTAGCCGTCTTGTGTCCGACTGGTTACTGTGGTGACTCTAACCTGAATAAAGACGCTGCAGCTAAATGCTGCCGGCGGGTAAAGTCGAGGCGTTTCAGAAGGGTTATAACAAAAGCTGACGCAGGACTTCAACGAGCTCGCTGAAAAGGGTGAGAGGTACTTGGGTTGCATTTGTGCCTGTGTTGGTGTGTTCGCAGGTGTGTAGGCCGCAGACAAAAACACAAAACACCGCAGAGGACATGTTTGCAGGTGCAGCCGTTTTCACTAAAACTTCTCCCACTGACAAGATGAATTAGTGGAGCGTTGGTTTGTATTTAAGATGTTAAGATCTTGTTTATATGAGCAGTGACACATCGCAAACTAACAGGGTAGCACTCCTTGAAGCAGTGCATGTCACCCGCCACCTTTCATGACAAGTTTTAAACTAACTTATGCTGAAAAATGACAGATTTTAGCTGTTTCGGTCAAACCTTGAAAACAACCTTATGCATGATATCGCTATGTGTTGTGGATGACTCTCAGCTACTACCACGTCAGATTTGAACTCGATAGCTGTTAAACTGACTGGGTTAAAGCCGTTTTAGAGTTACCTAAGGTTGATTAGCTGTGGCGACCATCTTGAATTGGGATGCTTCAAACGTTAATCAGATGTTGATGCACATCCAGTTATTATTTCCTGAAAGTTTCATTAAAATCCGTCCAGTGGTTCATTTGATATTTTGCTAACAGACAGAGAGAGTTGACTCCAGCAGCTAATGGCACATCTTTAAGCAAAGCTCTCGCGCTCAGGACAGTGTTGGGGATCAGTCTCAGCTACGACCACGCCCAGTTTTAGTTCAGTATGTGTAAACCGGACTCACCTCCTGCAGGTGTTTGGTCGCCCGCTTCAGCGCCTCTTCGTACCCGGACTGCCTCAGCTCACTCAGGCTCTCGTAGTACTCATCCGGGTCGTCGTTCTCCGTGAACAGAACCTGCGACAGGATCTTCCACCCGCAGGTGTCCAGCGCGTGACCGAGGTACACCTGCAGGCCGCGGCACAGCTCGTCCATCTCCGCCTCGGACACTTCCGCCGGGCCGAACAGAACCGTCCACATGCCGGCCGGCTCCTCCGGAAACACCGGGAGGAAGGGCTCCAGGGTCGAGTTGACCGAGCACAGCTGCTGGTGGACGGCCCGGAGGTCCTGAAAGGAGAAGAGCCCGGCCCAGCTGCAGTCCTCTCTGCTCAGGCTGTCCAACTCCTGCAGGTCCAGGCTGTCCAGAGAGGGGGACAGCTGGTCCTGTCCGAGGAACACCTCGGTCTCAGCGGGGGACACGGGTTTAAAGGCTGTCTGGATTTTGACAGGACTTGGTTTTGATGCGGGCTTGGTTTGGGGGCTGCATCCTCCTTTGTTTGGGCTCCGGGATACTTTGTCCCTGACGGGACTTTTGGGCCATTTTGTTTTGTCCCCATCCTCTCCCGGGCTCGTCGTCAGCTCGGCCGGAGGGTCCCTGCCGAAGCTTCTCCTCTGAATCGTCCTGTCGTGACACGTAATGGCAAATTTACCCTCAACTTCATTCCAGGCGACGATAAACACAAACTTATGCCTCTCCTTTTCCTCAAACGCATTGGGCCGAACCGCTACCCATCCCGACTCCAGATGATCCTCCATCGTGAAGGACATTTCCGCAGTGTGGTAAAAACAAACAACAACAAAATAAGCTCCAGCCGATAGAAACTACAGGACTCTGGCGCGGTCACACGGAGCGCATTACAGCGTTACAGCAACTATTAACGGTGTCAGTTTCCATCTCTGGCCCACCTGCGTCCAACTGTGTCCCCGCGTCCGTCCCGGCCGTCTCCTCCGGCCGTTAACTTTGTTTGTAGCTTCGGCCGAGTGTTTACCGCCGGTCCAACGGCTAACGGCTCCGTCACTCCCGAGCCCTCGGCTTCAGTCCTCCCTTCTCCTTCTCGCGAAAAACTGCCCGCGGGACGGCAGAACCGCAGCGCACATCGTCGAAACGCGACACGCCGACGGCACGCATAAGAGAGACAAACCGCCGCGTCCAACCGCGACGTGTCGGAGAGGTTAGCATCGTTTAAACTCGCGACATATCCGCGTTATTCCTCATCATTTTCTCCGCAGATGCAAAAAAAAAATATATATATATATGCTGCCGCCTTAAGATGCTTCCAAAAATGTCGGAATTTCACCAAACTAGGTGTCCATTAATATTAACCAACTATATCTACTCGTGATTCGGCGTGGTTATTTATTCAAGCGTAAACTTGAGTTATGCTATTAATAAAATAAAAAAGTACTTAAACTGATGGTAGGGCTAAGACATAATCAGGTGTTATTATTGATTAGAAGGCAAAAACAGTTTGAGGGTGCGCTGTTCTGAACGTATTTGAACGCAACGTCAGGATCCCATCAGAGCACGTAAAGACGCGATGACGTATTCCAGTAAATCCAGGATTTTAGAGCCGAGATGCTCCCAGTGATTTAAGTATTTATTATAATCTCAGAAGGCATTGAAATCACCAGATGTACAGTCTTAACCACCACTTGTGCTTATCCTTTAATAAAGATGTGGCTGCATGCCCAAATTGCTTTAGCTGAATAACTAAATAAGACGATCAGACCAAATTTAAATTACTTTTACACCTATTTAGGATAATTTAGTGTGACATCTGAATCTAACGTGAAAGTTTTTGTTCTGCAGGAAGACTTAGCAGCCACTGGAAGTGACTCAATTATTGATGAAATTTTGTCCAGGGACTACTGTTGCTGAACCTTTTAAATAGTCCTAAATGAATATGCTGTACACATGTGATTCAAGCATCTATGAAAATGAAGCTTTCAGCAAGATCGTTGAGCAAAGAGCTGTTTTGTTTAAACAAATTGGCTGAAGTGATTTAAAAAAAATGGGAAAATGACATTCCTTTTCAGTGAATGCAACCTTAATAGTGATAAATGTGAACCCTTCATAATGCCAAGAGATATGTGTAATAGTTGACCAAAAAAATACAAGAGTTGGGTTTTCATTATTAGATAGATTCCAGGTATTTCTCCTAAACCATTTAGTTTTTCACATCGTTAGTTTTTAACCATTCTGAAATTAAGTTCAGGATGTGGTTAGTTTAGCAGGACCTCAACTGAAAACAGCATGGCTTGACAGACACAGAGGGAGTAATCCTGACTGGCCTGCCTCCCCTCTGCTCTCCTCTCCCCTTTTTAGTTTTTTCCTCTTCTCCTCTCTTTCTCCTCTTGAACATGGTGCGGCACAAAGCTAATAATAAGAAAAACAACACTCACTGAGTTCACTGAGCCCTTGAGACGCTTACGCCATTTATTCAGCGAGAAGAAATGAAGCATCCTCTTGTAAAAGTGCAGCTACTGATTTACAAGCTGATTTTGAGCCAAATACTGATCTCTGGACAAATTAAACCTTGTCTTTTTTTAGACCAGTTATTTAATAAAACCACCAATAAACCTTTCAAAGACATTTAGCTGTGTTTTTTCATTACGGACGGTGGGATTTTATTAGTAACTATACTGCTAAAAATATATATAGTTTTAATATCAGGTTATGTTGAGATGGACTGAGGTCATTTTAGAGTTTTGACCTGTGGTCTGTAGATTAAAGCCCACTCTTGAAAGATAGTCTGCAGAAAAGACACCATCAGTGCAGTCAGGATACTAACATGGTGTGCAAACAAAATAATGACCCTGATTTACCTAACATTTACACAGTGTGCTGTCAGTCAATCTTTTTCTGCTGACATTATCAGTTTGTATACACAGGTACTAAAATCTCAACAGTAAAAATAAAAACTATGCTTTTTCTTTACAGTTCAGTACTTTTCCAGCCATAAATTCCATGTTGCTGCAACATTTCAGCTTTTACACATCCATGACTTTGGTTTGTAATTTTATTTGTTACTTCAATTTTCATATGAAGTCTGTAGTTAAGACTAGTCACTTTACATGTATAAAAAAATTGTGTAAAAACTTCAAGTCATGAATAGTTCAAGCAATTCTGCCTTTGTGAGCTTCATTTAATTATTTTCAGTGCATGAAGAATGTATCTGGTAACTTTACTTACATAAAAAAGCACCTGCTGCCACTCTGTAAATTTATTTAATATTCAAATTTATTTTGATTCTTTACTGAAGCTCAGAAATCAGTGACAGGGAATGTGTCTATACAGCAAAAACTTTAGCAAAGCTCAGCAAACCATGTCAGTATCTGGGCTCTATGGGGGCTAAACTAGTTGTGTGGTTCCATGGTGTAATGGTGAGCACTCTGGACTTTGAATCCAGTGATCCGAGTTCAAGTATCGGTGGAACCTCTGTAATTAAAGAGTTCATAGAAAATGCTCGTCTTCATGAAAAACTTGTATTATAAACATCACTATTAATGTGCTAATCAAATCAAATGCAGAATGCTTCTTAAGTTTAGCAATTTTAGCTGGTAACAGGCATGTTTTAAAATCAATAATTATTAGTAAATAAATAAGTCTTTTCATTAGTCTTTCTTTTTCTCTCTTTCCAAACGTGTACTTCCTCATGTTGGCCTGTAGAGGGCGCCGCCACATCTTAGATGACATTTGGAGGCCGTCACAGCACACAAAAAACATTGCGTCACTTCCTGGCGGGAACCTGAAAGCCAATGCTACGTTCAATGAACATCGGGAATTCGGGTTTCTCGTGACCCGAAATGGGTATAAAATGAGGAAAAGTCCACAAGAAATATTTACTTTTTCGCGTTAACGACACGAATCTAATTTTATAACAGCAATGAGTTAGAACTAAGGTCAGAGAAGGTTTAAAGACGCAGAATAAAGTATTTAGGAGATCTGTCTTGTTATGCCCGACGCACAACAAAGAGACGTTATGTAAACAAGCTCAGCGACCTATTTACTGTAGCAAGGAAATGGAGAATCGCGGCGAAAATAACTTGTAAACAATGCAGAGTTTATTACAACAGGAAGCTCTCGCACAAATGTTTTTAACGCGTTTTAATGAACAGTTGTACAAAGTGACTATCGTAACAATATTATAAAGTCAGGAGGATTGGCGTTAGCTTGACAGAACATCGGTCAAACAGACCTCTGTTGCGCTTTATTACATTTGGACTTGTTTTTTTTTTTTTAAGGTAAGACATTTTAACACATCATCATCAGTAGTTTATGCCAGTTTCACTAAGTGTCATAGATAATAACGAACTTACTAAAATAGATAAATTTTAACCTAGCTAAATAAATGTTTAGGCTGTCAGCTGTGCAGGAAGAACCCGCGTTAACTCAACGTCCTCCAGGTATGACAGGTCCTGAGATTATTACATTCAAACACTTTCTGTAGGACTAATCTGCATTTATTTTATTTATTGAACATATGTCTTAATACTAAAGTACAGTACTGCATTTTAATTTATCCAAAAATGTGTAAAACAGCACTTAAAAGGTTATTTGACATTACACCCTGAGGTGTTTTACACGGAATATGACTTTCTACCACTTTATTTATAGTTTTTGCCTCTAATATTTATGTAGTTTTATTCATGTTTTTATTGCTGGCTTCTTTTCATTTATGACACTGCATATTTTTTATTTGTTCTTTGCGAGTCGTGTGATTTTTATTACAGTATTCCCTCTTAATTTTATATTTTTAAAAGTATTACTCTGCAGTAACATGACTTTTAGTTATTGATGCTTCAAGATCATTTCCTTGTGTGAGTGTAATTTGAATTCTGTAGTTCCGTGGTTGTAGGTCAGTTTTTACTTCAAGGTGTTTTTTAAACTCCATCTGTAAACCTTTATTGTGTCATAAATGTTGTGTTAAAACCTTAAAATGTTTGTTTTTCCTCCCTACACCAGCGGTCTGCAACCTTTTCTCTCCAAGGAGCAAAACCTGCTCCTTTTCCCTCTAAATAAAACCTGTCCAGAGCCACAAAATGAAGTTGAAGCTTGAAATAAAGACAACACAACTCATTAGGTTCTACATACGCAGTACATTTGATAAATGTGTTTTGCGACATAATGAAAGTACAGCTCCCTAATGAATTGTTGGCAGAATGTTTACGTGTTAGAACAAAGAAAAAGACTAAACTCGTATTAAGAAAGACCAAAGACGGAAACATTTTTTGTAAACCCCCTTTGACCAAATCTAAACACCAAACTATGCAGGCCTGAACATCCTTTCTATATTTGTGGGAAATTGATATACGTATCCCACTTTGAAATAATAAAGTATATAGTTAGGGGAAGGTAAACATCCAGCCATTTTGTTGGACATTTAGTTGTGATGGTGATAAATATTTTCTCACAAAAGGCAAAACTCTAAACTTAACTTATATTTTATTGATTTTTTTAAATTTTTTTATGAAAAGCAAGGTGTTACTACTTATTTTTGGTGTTATCCGATTAACATGCCATATATTTTATCATTTTGGTTATAAATTGTTCATTTTTCATGTTTGTTTCAAAGCTCCATAGAGCCTCTGCAGAGACTTTTTTATCTAAACTTATTCATGAGTTTTAAACATTTTTGCTTCCAATTTACTTTAAATTAACAATCAGGGATTTATTTTTCCCTGCATGTGTTTGCATGAACATAATGCACGAGTTGTAACTGTGTCGTCTGTTTTAAATGCAGGTCCTTTCACATAAACCGTTGGTCTCTTCTTCCACACATGGACGCACAGGACAACATGGGGAGTCTGAATCACCTGGTGGAGACCGTGGCGCTGAGTGACGGTCCTGCTCCTGAGAGCTCCACCCCACAGAAAGATACTTCACCTACAGACATGCTGAGGTTCACGTTGTCATCTTCAACATGCCGTATTAGTTATAAACCACATTTCAAAACCAGTCCTAAAGAATAAGCGGAACTACTTTTTGTTTCAGAATAAAACAGCAGATGTCTAACCAGTGTTTTGAGATGGCGGTCCATGTCAGCGCAGGTATACGGCATGATCGTCTGCAGTGTTTTCATTAATATTTACTTTCCTTAAGTCTACAAAGAACTGACTTAAAGTTTGTAATTACAGAAAAAAGTAAAAAGTCCTGCAGCACATCGGAGGCAGAGAGAGACTTGTGAGCTTTTAACTTTTATATTTATTTGCACCTAGTTGTTGACAAAGGTAATAAATGTAAAAAAAAAAAAAAAAGAAAATCTCACTGTTAACACTTTAAATGCTGCAGGCCAGACTACATCAGCGAGCTCGAACGGGCAAAAACGGCTCATTTTAACAACACGTTGGCACTGCACAGGTAAACGACGCTGCTCAGATCTGTAGGAGATTAAGTTTAAAGTCGAGTACGACTGGAAAAGCATCCACTAACCCCTTGTGTCTTTCAGAATGCAGATGTGGCACTCTTTAGGAGAAAAGATGAAGCAGAGCGATCCAGAGGCGGAGTAAGTCAGCTCACAACCTGCTGAAACAGCTGCTGTCAACTTATTTTCACTGATTCTGATTTGATGACCGAATGAATCTTCTGCTTTTCTCAGTGCCCTGAAAGCCGTGAGTGACCGCTGCATGGCTCTGTGCTCACGGATAAAACAACTTCAAGATGTAAGACCTTTCTTCCTCCATTTTTTTTTATTATTCAGATCTCAGATTAAACATAAGATGAAGTAGTACAGGATGTGTACGTAGATGTTTTTAGACTGTAATAATTAGAGCACTAACATGCCTTGAACTAATTCCTATCACCCACTGCCTTTAATGCTGGAGTTTTAGACTAAGATCATGTTCTGATGAGAGATGATGACGTTGTAGCCATTTTGATCAAATCTTGTAAATGACATCATGTACAATCTATTTGTTAGTGCTCTCAGCTACCACCACACAACATTTTGGCTCAATATTGTAAGATTATTTTGTGTTTGCCAGTCATACTTTTCTTGGTGAATGCGTTTGTACGTACAACCAACAGACTAACGCTCTTAGCTTACATGTCCGTCACCAAATCTTTATGGACATCCTGCTAAAGAAA
>JAOXNZ010000001.1:16607909-16623101 GCA_028566095.1 Kryptolebias brasiliensis | reverse complement strand
CATTTTCTTTTTCAGTGGAGCAATTTTATCAAGTGATGTTTGCGTTGCAGTTGTAATATTATCAACAAGATCATCTACAAAAGTCTTAGACCACCATCATAAAGGACTCACAGTTGGCGACAGTAATAAACATAAATACCATAATACATAATTAGGGCTTTTTATTGGTATATTTTGGTTCAAAAGGTAAAGGCAAACAGGTCAGTTTAAAAAAGCACATTACAGCTCGGCAAACACAAAGAAACAACATAGTTCAAAAACCAAACAGAAGCACACAAATACAAATATGGAAAATAATGATCCACTGTAGAAAATAATATGTAGGCCTGCTTATTACTTTGCCAAAACTTAACAAATATCCTACAAATAGTCATTTATATCATTAGAAATTTAAAGGCACGTTGATGAATCTTTTGGAAAACTATTTGGAAAAACAGGAAATAAAACCGTAATCAGAATGTCCTCTGGTGCTCCAGCACTTTAGGAGGGGCTCGAGAAGGGCTTGATGAGGCCGAGATCCAGGGCTTTAACGAGGCACATGCGGGCCACATCAATGGCCTCCTGCCTCTTGGGATTGTCGTCTGCTTTGCCGATCACTGTGAGGATTTCCAGCATCTCGCTCTCGATCAGCTTCTTGGCCAGCTCGCTGTCATCAGAGTTGAGCATGTTGTAGACAGTCACAAGACCCCGGTGCTGGATCATAGGGTTGGTATGAAGACATAACCTCTGCAGGACCTCAAGCCACTGGACCGTCTGTTGGAAGAAAACAGTCATTCAGTCTGTGAAAGTCTTTGTGGGGGTTGTAGCAGTAGGACTGACCCTCTGATCTGGCACCACTGATCACAGCTGTACGTACCACCAGCGTCACTTTGGTGCAGAGCTTCTTCTCAGCAGCAGTGATCATGGCCAGAGCTCCAGCTGCAGCTATCTGAAGTTTGTCGTCATCTTCTCCACACAGCAACACCAGCAGCTTCAGCCTATCATTCCCATCTTGAAGGTAACGAGCATGGACCTAAAACGCACGTTATTTATTTATTTATTTATCTATTTTTACGTTTGTTCAGCCAAAGTGTCCATGTGTCCCTTGTGGTTGATCGTAACCTGTTGTGTAATCTCACCTCTTTAGATGTTACAAGGTTGCATATGCACTCAGTGGCAGCCAATCTAATTCTGTCATTCTCCTCAAACATGTGGTTCTCGATCTCTGGCAAAGCCTTCTCTTTGACTATTTTTACCCTGCAACATAAGTACAGAAACCACAACAGTTGCTGTGACGTCATTTGTTGCAAAATGATCTGTATTAATCTTTACAAGCGACCACATCCTGTCAGGTTCGGTTACCTCAGTTTCTCACTGTAGCCGGCCAAGTTGGTGAGTCCTCTGAGAGCTTCGTAGTTCTGTGCTCCTTCTTTGTCTGTATGCAGGAGGTTGACTAAAGGCCGCACCACTTCATAAACCTGTCCACCAAAAGAAAGTTGAGCTGAGAACGGATTCTTTTTTAAATGGGCTTTGTTCAACCACTGTAAAATTCAATTCAGTTCAAATGGGGCATGAAAAAGAACATAAATAGCAAATAGCACAATGCAATTTATCAACATGCAAAAAATTCCTTCTTTAGAAAAAGAAAAGAATCTCAAAAGGTGTATAAAGAGGAGGTAAGCGGATACAGTATGCTTTGTTTCAGTAAATTTCCACTTCAGCTACAGTTAAAAGTCTTACCCTCTCGCCAGGGAAAGCAATTTCTGGGTTGGAAACAGCCGCTATCTTGGCAAGAGCAAAACTTGCTTTCACCTTTCCTGCTTCTGTACCTTCGAGAGCGAGTGGTATCAAAGCCTGGGAACACAGGACCGAAAAATTTAAAAAATGTCAAAATTAACAGCAGGAGAAGGTGGGCCATAAAACATCTAAAAAGAAAAACAAAATGGTTTGGCTTTTTTTGTTTTGGTGATTATGCAATGCGTGACAACATTAAAATAAAAACAGGACGCACCTTTCCTCCACCTTGGGCAACGATTGTACCACGATCTTTGGCATCTTCTGATAATGCCAAGAAAACCCTACAAATAAACACATTTCAGAAGGATGTGATGTATTCATTTGCTTTCCAGTTTTCTGTTTCATGTTGCGGTAACTCAAAGACAAAAAAAAAAAGCAAAAACAGGAAGCAAGATGGTTGATGAGTGCGTGGGGGTGCGTCATACGGTGTGTTTCGAAGGAATTTAAAACGCTGACACACTGCTGCCTTACCTTGCCAGCAGCTCCTTGGTTTGATCCGTCAGGACAGAGTTGTCTGCTTTGACCATGACAGCGAGAGCTGATGTGACTCCACCCTGCAGCAGCCTTTTCACTCTTTTCTCTATAAAGTCCTTCTTGTCCTGGGAAAGGAAAAGCATACACAGTTTGCAAACACGTGACGTTTCCTGGGAACTCAAGCATGAGCCGTAGACATTTCTTCTGCAGCTTTTACCTTGGGGTGTTGCTGCGGGACGTGCTGTTTGGAGAACTGGGCCAGCTGGACGAGCTCGGGGATGATTTCCTTTTTATCATAGCTGTTGGTGCAGTTCACCAGGGTGCAAGCAACTGCATATAAGACGGTTTTATCCCTAGACTAAAAAAAACAAACAAAGAAAACAACACTTGTTATTGTCTGACTGATCGAATTTTGTATGCAACTACCTTGCACAGCTGAGGCTCACAGTAGTTCATGTCTTCTTCAATTTTAATATATATATTACTAATATCAAAAGGCAGCTTATTTACATCTTTGACTGAAGTGCACTTGGATGATAAGAAGCACATATTTGTGTCAAATTTAGTGAAGCTTAAATTTACTGGGAAAAAATAGTCTATACTATTAAGCTATATAGCCTGTAATAGTAATGTGTAATACTCTGTAATTTTAATTGTATATTTGTGCATGAAAGGGAAAAATAATAATTTCTAAGAAGAACAGTATGACTAACAGGGGTTTCTGAATGACATGTGTCAAAACATGTAATTTCATGTTGCACCTTAGCCAGTTCAAACATTGCTTTCATTGCAAGCTCATCTTCCACAAAGTCGTCTTTGACGTCAGCATCATTTGTCAGATATGCGAGACCTTCAATGGCCCACTTCCTTGTTTTGGAATCAATCTGGGGATTACAAAGCCACCTAGAAAGGAAGAAAATGAAGCAATTAAAAGGGTATGTAGGTATGTAGGTACAGTGTATCTATTTTGATGGCTCATAGGAAAATATATTGTTGCTTATTATTGTGTGAATGCTGACTTAGCCTTTACATAATTGTTTTTTTGCAGTCTAACGTCTCTTTCTTTTAGCTTTCACAATTCAGTTTCAGCTTCTTCAGCAAATTTCAGCAGTCATTCAGCTTTCTTGCAGAAAATAGGATTTCTACTGGACTGTAGTACAATACTCACTTCCTGCACTGCTTGGCCAGCTTCTCTGTGGAGCCTTCAGCAAACTGCCGTAAAGCATAATCATCACCTCCAGCTGAACCCAGTTTACAGAGACCCTGCAGAGGCCATGGTCAAATTAGAGCTCTCTCACTGATTTAACGTGTTTGACAATTCCCGTTTCGATCTGCGTTAAATACAGGAGTTCTGTCTTTGCCACACTCACCACCAGAGCACGGATCTTAATCTTCTCGTTCTTTGTCTTCTTGTAGATGTCCTTCAGCAGCGACACACCGTTGGTGATGAAGAAGCTGGCACGGCTCATCTTTGTGGAGGCATGGATCAGCGCCTCCACGGCAACCATCTGGTCCACCTCGCGTTCGGAGCCGCACAGCACTACCATCATCTCCATGATGCCTTGCTGTCCCACCAGAGAGTTCCCGACGTCAAAGGGGCCCTGCAGGAGTCCAGAGATGGTGTTGATAGCGTGGAGGGACTTATCCATGTTGTTGGGGTCAATTTTGGATCTGTGGCAAAGAAGCGGAAAATAGGGGCAACAGAAAAATCCAGTTTAATTCATTTTTATGAAAACTCTTCTAAATTAATGCTTTTTGTTTGTAATGACATACGTGATGTATTCACTACAGATGTCCCTGAAGTTGGTTCTCTCTGGGTCACATTTCAGGTCGTCGTAGAGCTTGTTGAGAAGAACACTAGCGATCAGCTGCGTGTTCTCCGTCAGGGGCAGCTGGTCTGGCAGTTCAGGAATCTGACCACAAATCTTCAGGATCTTCTTCAGACCTGAAAAACAAACACATACATCATGCCCGACTTGCGTCAAGAGACCGAAATAGGCGACTCGATGGAACCGCCCGGCTCACCGTGATCTATAGTGAAGAGGGTCCTGGAGTGGTCTTTCTCTTTCATGTCTTTGCGAGGTACGTTCTTGGTCAGCAGGTTCAGCGCCTGGTCTCTGCCGTGGCCAGACACCTTTTTATTGGCAATCATCTCCAGAAGAGCAAGAAGAATTGTTTTTAAATCTTTCGCTGCATCTGCAGGAAAATATCACAGTATTTCAATTTGTGGTACCAAACCAAGAACCAACAGCAAAATGGCCTTAAATATTTGTGTTCTGCGGGATTAAATCGTTGTTTCAGAAGGGAAGGCTTAATAAAAATGTCAGTGATACTATTAATATTATTCTATATGAATGTTGTTTTTTTTCTTACCCAAAACTAAAGAGGCTTCTTTCCCATAGTCTCTTGTATCTGCGCCAGTCAGGGAGTCATTGATGCTTTGAAAGAGGCTGCAGGTTGCCAGTGCAATTTCTTCATTGTCAAGAGCCATGATGCTGCACATTTTATCAACACCAACCATGTTCACAATGGCCATAGCCTATTTAAAAAAGGGATTATGTGAGGAAAAGATTGTACAAATAATACATGTGTACAGTTTCATTCACTTTCAAGGCTGTGCTCGGAAAACGCTTCTTGAAATTTTGCCTGCGTTTGAACTCACCCGAGCTTTGTGTCCCGTGCACATTCCTGACAGAGTGCGGACAGCAGCCAGGATTAATTCTGCGTTGCTCGTCTCGATCATGTTGAGCAGCAGAGTCACTCCGTTATTCTGGAAGATCCTCTCAGCTCCTGAGTCTTCCCTCGACAACACAATCAAGTTGTTGGCAGCCTGTGGAAATGACCCAGGAGGAGACCCTGTATCAAAACTGCTAATGAACTTTTCATCCACAAGCTGACGAAAACTACAAACACAAGAGGATGGTTATGAGTCACTTGGACACTTCACCTCCACTTCCATCACTTACACACACCTTCATATACATTTCATTTACTTATACCGTACTGTACTGTTATCTGTATATATAGTGTTCGTTGGTGTATGTGTGTATATGTATATTTGGTTAATGTATATGTGTGTGTATGTATATTTGGTTAATGTATATGTGTGTATATGTATGTATGTATGTATATACATATGTTTATATGTGTATATGTGCATTGTTATATATTATATGTGTATATGTGCATTGTTATATATTATATGTGTATAGTGTTTGTTTTTTTCCTCCTTCCTTTTATTTATCTTCTTATTTTATCTCACCCTCTCCTGTATTGAGCTTCAGTAACGTGCAAATTTCCCCATTGTGGGATCAATAAAGTTGATCTTATCTTATCTTATCTTATCTTATCTTATATCTGCTGTAAACCACTCAAAATACCCACTTTTTCCTTCTTTTCCTTGTCCATTTCCTCATCGAGGAGAATGTCGAACATGTTCTGCACCCTTGAATCTGTGGAGAATGTGGTCTTGAGCTGTGGAGACAATATCAAACGTACTGTTTATATCTGCTTTGTTTTGTTTCCAGTCAAAAGGTCGTACCAATTCCATGCAAAGAGATCCAGTCATGTTAAATGTGCAGTCTTTATGTATATGCTCTCAGTGCTGACCTTGGCCTGGATTTCTGCTCCCAGCCTGCGGAGAGTCTCCAGGAAGGTCTTGTTCTTTGGCTCGAGGGTGGCACATCTCTGCACATCTTTGAAAGCCATGTCCAGTTTTCCAAGCTTCTCCAGAGCCTGACAGCGACGGTACAAGGCTTTAATGTCTGACGCATCTTCATCGATTGCTGTGGAACAGTGAGGGGGGAAAGTCATAATGAACTCAAGGGGGAATTGTTTCCAGCAAATGTTTCTTAGTCTGGATAGAATTGCTTTACTGAATGTCAGACATTTACTTTAATTTGTTAAATCAGCGCTGTACCTTTAGATGCATCAGATACTGCGTTGGCAAAGCTTTCCTGTAAAATAAAAGAAAGTTATTAGAAACTGTCTGAATTGGAATTTAAGTTTCAAATATGTTCAATGTAAGCATGTGTTTTTTCAGATTGCGCACCTTTTTTAAGTAGCATGCAGCTCTGTTCCTGTAAATGACAGCCAGCACCTTCTTGTCCTGACACACCTTGATGGCGTTGGTGTAGCACTCAATGGCCTTGTCAGTGTCTCCCACCTGAAAGTGCTTATTTCCTTCATCTTTTAACTGGATTGGGTCTCCCATCTGACGAAAAACTGGATTGTTAGTTATGACATGTAAAATGAACAGATCATCTTTGGGGGTTTTTTTTTATGAAAAGTTCAACCTCATTACCTCATTAAAGGCCTTTTGTTTGGTCTGTTTTTGTGTCTGATGGTGTCAGTTTTCTGCTCAAACCTGATTTTTTTTTTTTTTCAATTTATTGTAACAATCAAATGTACATGCAGTATTTAAGCTGCTGTAAAGAAACCAAAGCAAAGCTACACCCTTGAATCATAAAACTTAACATTTCTAAACAAGAACAAACGGTTTAATTGAGCTAAACACATCTGGTGAACATAATTTCCACAATTTTGTCATTTTAAAATACAGAATTGGAAGTGGTTCATAACCAATAGTCTTTGGCAGTACTTGTTTTACTTTGTATTTACTAAAAGCATAGTAACCATAATCTGTCACTGTTACAAAATCAGTTAAAACTAAATTATTATTCTTTTGATTCTCACCTGAAGCAAATGGCCATGCACGTGCTATCTGTAACTTTAAATGGCCTCCATTCAAGCCTTATTTGGACATCACCTCATACCCCAGTCTGACCCTTACAACAAATGCTGATATCTACTCCAGACTTGCTTCTGCTTCTCTAACCCGATCGTCTTTTTTCACTCTGAATACCTGACAATCACCCAGAGGAAAGCAAAAGTCTTGAAGCTGTACTGTACCTTCAGGTTGTGTGTCTTGGTTTCTCCCCGTCTTCGTCTTTTAAGAGTCAAGTAGATGATCTGGCTCTCCAGTCACAAGTGTTTCGTCAGACTTTTTCTATCTTCTGGAACCATCTCCCCCCCCATGCCTTAGTTTATATTTATACTGAATGTCAATGAAGAGGGGCAGAGCTAATGTGCCCCAACCATGACACAACGGGGGTCCAACCAAAACACACTTGGTTCCTGAAGAAAAACTTTGCACTGAGTTCTTAGAGAGCACGACAATGACCGCTACGTCGAATCTTCTTTCAGATTTGGTGATACATTTGAAGTCTCTATGAAGAAAACTTTTTTTGAAATGCAAAAACTGAAGTTTGAGGGAACCCCTTACAGGTGGTCTACTCCTGATAAGGTCTATTTAGGGAACAGACAGCTGAGAACCCACCAGCAAATGCTCAACGTGCTGGGGGGGGTTACAGAGTGGGTGTGTGGAGACACTGGTGGGTGGGACTGACAACTGCATGTCCACGAGAAACTGGTAGTTTCTGGAAAGAGCACGATGTCACACTGCACGAGCTGGAGATGAACATGTAATGGTTAGGAGAACTGTTAGGGACTATAATGTTTATTTGACCTGGGAAGTTCCCACATGTAATTTATATTAAAGAGGAATTTAAACAAGTGAAAGCTTCAGCTTTTGAGATCAGATCAACCGCTCGGTCGTCACATGCATCAGTAAAATGTTGCCCTCTTGAATGTTTTCACAAACACTTCCATACCTTTGTGAACACTTTTGGATTTTGATGGCTCTGCGAGCTCTCATTAAAGCCCTAGCATTCCTTGGAGGTATGCATATCACTTGCTGTTTTTCATGCTAGAGTTTAAAACTCAGACCATCTTATGACGAGAAGGGACAGAGTTATGGCTGTTTTGGTCAAACCTTGTAAACAACACAATCTGATGTGATATTGCGAAATCTAACAAGATGTATTAGCGCTCAGAATATGCTTTATTTATTGCTCTCAGCTACTACCACGTCAAACTGTAGCTCAATATCTGTAAAAATGAACATTTCTGAGAGTTTCATTCAAATCTGTCCACTGGTTTATGAGATTGTGCTAACACAATGGACAAATGAACACATGCATGTAGACATGGGCAAAAACCTTATTGCCCTTTTTGCCTTTGGCAACACGGGATAATAAAGGTAAAAAGACTTGCTGTATTTTTTCTTTAGGATCACAAAATGGATTGACTTATACTGTATGACTGAAGAAACCAGAAAGAATAAAGCTCTGATATTAAACCACCACTTTAATATTTGATTTATTCTTACACAGTTATGATCTGCATATCTGTAAACCTTCGCATGTAGTTATTGTTTCTTTTATTTCCATTCTTCTAAAAAGAAACTTGAAACTGAGAATAACCTTTTCATAATTTACGTGAACCATTTTATTTTCTACACTGTATTTTGAACAGTAGCTCTTTTTTCTTTTCGTAAGGTCTGTACCCCAAAAGAGGGAAGGTTTTGAAATCTTTTCAGCTTCCAATTCCAGTGATTGGAAAGGTAGAATAGCTTTAACTTGAAGCTTGTTGTGAGGTGGTCATTTTTACGCAGTTTGTGCGTGTGTATGTGTGAGTGTATTTTATTATAACTTATTTACACTTCAGCTCAACTTAGTCCATTAGTTTTGTGTCAGATTTGTGCTTTTGAATGTGATTTTAACAGAAACACTTCCTGAACTTTTGGAATGATACAGATTTGGAGTATTATAGCGTTATCACCACCAGGTGGTATCATCCATCCATGTGCTTTATTTATCCTGTTGGGTTGTTAAGTGCTGGAGTTTATGAATCAATGAAAATAAAATGAGGAGGGATGTTTGTTTCTGGGACTGATGGAAGGGAGTAAAGATTCAGATTCTCCATTAATAAGTAAAAGCATCAGGTGTTTCACATGTAATGTGTGCAAAGTTTGACACATTTGCGTGAAAGTATTATGTAACACTGCGCAAGTTGGTACTGATTTTAAGCCTGTCGATATGAGGGGGTTATTATTGAATATTTTATACACATACATAGCATAGGAAGCTTTTCTGTGTGATCTTTTCTTCAGATTTACCTTCTTGGAAATATTGGAAGTTATCATTTTTGGACTCACCTAAATTTTCCAGAGCACCAAACTGGAAAGCATGTTGTCTAAACATTCTGCTTCCTCTGCAGAGAATCAACTCCGAAAACCTAATTTCATGCAGCTTCATTCAAACATCTGAGGCCACTTGTATGGAAACACTTCTTCAAATTGACTTCTACCCCTGTTTTAGGCTTGACAACAACATAATATGATGCTTTACTGCACTTTAACTTTTGATGTTAGGCATTTCAGTGTTATTGTAATTTATTTTTGCTACACATACATTTTTGTGACACGCTTATGAGCAATCTGACAAACACCAAAATGAAATTAGTCACTGGATATGCAAGTTGTCACTTTTGTGCAAACAGAACAACCAAACGCTTATTGTGACATCCAACCGCCACAGCAGATAGTGGGGGTTTACGAACTTTATTTTGAAAATACCGGACCGGAAATAGTTCGTTTATCCTAGCTACGTAATGCTACCTCATTCTGCTGCCCGCATCTTCCTCCCAAATCAAAAAACAGCAAAGGAGCCCGCATTTACCCGGCTCGAATCAACTCACTAGTCCTTTATATTTGTTATTTTAAAGTGATGTAGAATGGCATCGGGTTTTGGGAAGATAGTAGTCGGTACTTACGTGGAAATAAAGCGGAGTGATGGTGAGTTTCATCCCGTCGTCTTGTTTTTTTTTCCCCTTGTCGCACTGTGTAAATTGTTTTAGAGCTTTTCGTTGCTGCGGTTCTGTTGAATGTAGCAACCGTTGTTCGTGGCCGCATAGCGTAACGTTCGTGTTAGCATTAGCCGCAACATGACGGTAACGTAAGCTGCAGGGCGGAGAGTTTCATCACGGCCTTAGCTTTTGAATGAGGGAGAATTATCTTTGTTAGCAAACGTCTATGTGGGCTTAAGATAATTTTGCCGCAGCTGTAATTTCTTAGTTTCATAACGGCATGCGCGGCCAATTTAAAAAAACAAACAAACCACAATAGCATAATGATTGTAGCGTGTTTTAAATTACGTGGTCGTTTCTTTCCTCAATATTGTGGTTTTAGATTAGCTTTAGTAGCTAGCTAAGCAAGCTAGCCTTCTAACGTTAAACGGCATCAAGGTTAGCTAAGCGGCTAAAGCTAACGTTTCCCGGCATCTTAACCTCAGTTACTGTGGAGTGAAACTTAAACCACTGTCAATTAGGGAACGAGTAGTTTGTGTTTTCGAGTGCGACTTTTCACCCTTGCAGTCAGTCACGAATACGTTTCGAGTCTGTAAATTGTACGAGAAGCATTTGAAGTCAAATGTGTGGAATATGTGAAAAGACAACGGTCGGACAGACAGGCGTGGACCAGGAAGACACCTGCTTTTCACACGTAGATTAAGAGTGACGATGGTGCTTTAAAGCCTGTTTTTGTATAGGACCACGTTTCAAAGGGTGTCATGTTATATATAACATTATGCTAGCATGATAGTAACATAAAGGTAGATTATTAAATGAAGCTTCAAAGTACCGCATGATGTAGTTCTAATGGCCCAGGAAGAAAATGGACTTATAATATTTTCACTTGAGCCTCGGGTTTCCTTTAGAAGGTTAACAGATGACAGACAGACAGGGAGAGGACTCTTCCCTTTGTGAATCAGTCTTATTCCACCTTCCCAGTGTGTTTGTTCAGCTTTTATTTTGGAGGAAAGCAGACAAAGATGAGTTAAATATTTTGATCTTTTTTTTTCTGCTTCTTCTTCCAGATCAAGGATAATGTAGTGAATCAGGGTGTGGATGGATTATTTTAATCCCTTAAACAACAAAGTAATCTTTTGGACAAACCCCCTATAAGCAAACTGTTAAATGCTGCTATCGAACGTGTTTTCTCACTTACTGTCTTAGTTGTTGGTGTCTGGACATTTCCTCTGTTCAAGACATTCGTCACAAGCGGAGATGAGGAGTAAAACGTGGAATAAATGTGCCCACAGACCTAGACAGGGGAGGTTTTTTGTCTGTCTGTTTCCTGCTGGTTACTGTCCTGTCCAGGGGAGGGATTGCCCTCTCTTGGGGAGTTCGAGGCAGTGCTGGTCCAGATTCAAGCCAGATTCAGGCTATTAGCCAACACCCCATCTGTTGAAGCCAGCTTCCTTGTTTCTGCCAGGACTCTCTCTCAGCTTCCCCTGTTTGTTTGTTTTTTTCTTTCTTCCCCATTTCATATTAACTCCTGTTGAAAGCAAGACTGTGTAAGAAATCAGTCGTGGCGAAATAATGAACGAACCGTTCAGTTTATCAGCACTAGAGCTTTGGCTTGTTCGGGTTTTTAAATGCGTTGGTAAATATGTGATTGAATCAGTCGTTAGTTTTGGCAAAAACACAGTTCACTCTTTCGGGCTCTTCCTGGGAGAGTGTTACAGAGATGTAGCTCATCTAAAAGCCTCGGGTTTGTCGGCCGCATCTCTCGGTCAGGGATATGCTTTCATTCATATATTAATACGTCTTTGATTCTGTGGAGTAACCGATGCTTTGAAGGCTTTGTTTGTCCCACGGGCTTAGCAGAGCTTGGAGAACCAAGATTAAGCCGGTCCAAGAGGTGTGGACATGCCCGTTCACCTGGGTTTTAGTACAAAAGTAGGACAGTGTGGATGGTGAATTTAGTTAACTTATAGAAAATCAGCTATCATCTGCTGTAGGACAAGTTTGTGACTTAGCATGTCAGGCTGCGTAACTGCAAGGATAAAATGCGTGTTTATGTGAACAAGGCTGGCAGTTTATAAAACCCGTAATGCACTGCTCTCCAGCAGTGCATCTGGAACATGTAGGTATACAGTGTCACCCACTGAACATATGGTGTGCCTTTGAAACCTGTCTGGAGCTCTGCACTTGGAGCAAAAGGAATATTGATGAACTGGTAAAGCAGCGTGCCCCTGAACCCCACTAATGGTGCACACCCCGTCTTCAAATTTGCCCACCCAGTTTCCCAGTTTGTGGCTAACACACTTTATCGAAGTATCCTTTGTGTCCTGACCTCTCTGGGCTTCTGGTTTTCATGTTAGACAGGCCTTTGTGTGCCTCTGTTCTCACCTGATTACCGCCCACCGCCACAGCAAAGCAATCTCAGCAAACACACAAAAATGGCACCAACTCCGAGCTAAAATTTGGTGTGGTAGTAACTGAGACTGATCGCCAACATATAATTTGAGCGCTAACTAATTACACGAGATCTGTGTTTAAAACTTTGCCATTATCTATTGGAATCAGCTGTTTTTTTTAGTGAAATATCTCCTGAACCACATTAGGGATTTTAATGAACCTTTCAGAAACTAATCATCTGATGGATGTCTACAACTGATTAATAGTTGGAGTTAACCCAGTTCAAGATGGCTGCCACAGCCAACTGGCCTCAGCCTACACAAAAATGGCTATAACTCAGTGAATTTTACAGATATTGAACTGAAACTTGATGTGGTAGTAGCTGACAGTCATTCACAACACATACTTAAAGTGCTAACGAATCATGTTAGATATCACATAAGATTGCCCATATTGTTATTTTCAAAGTTTGATCAAAAGAGTTTTAACTTTCTCAGCATAAGATGATCTTAGTCAAACTCAAACTAGCATGTAAGTCAGGGGTGTGAAACTCAGTAACACAAGGGGGACAAAATTAAAGACTTATTCCTAGCTAAGGGCTAATCTCGATCAAGTTTTCATTGAAAAAAAATACATAAATTACCCCTGGTTTTAGGTGTAATATGTCAAATCATTCATATAGAAATATCAATTACCTCTTCCCTGTGACAAATAATATAGAATTTTGAACAAACATACTTTAATGAACAAAGAAAAACAAATCAAAATTAAAAAGACATCATCAGTATTAATTTCTTATGATTTCTTGTGAATATTTCTCCATTATAGCAGTTAAAAAGCCCTCAACAAAACTCAGATTGTAAAGCTACTAACATTTAACTTTGAAACAAGAAGAAAATACAGAAAAAGACAACATACGTTAAAGCAGACTCGCTGTTTCTCTGATGCACATCAACTCAAGTCAGATATCAGATGTCTTTTCTTGGCTGCAAGTTTATCAACAAGAGTTTGATCGGATCCATTTGATCTCTTTTGTCTTTTCCACGTCAAAATCAAAGATTACTGAAAAATTAAATCTCAATTTTCTTGGCTTCAAAGTAACTAGAAGACTATACTAAATAGATTTGTTTATTTAAGCAAAATGAGAAGCAATAGAGACTCAAATAGATCTAATAAAATTTAAATGATATCTTTGGAGGCCAAATAAAATATTATGAAGAGCCAAATCTGGCCCGCTGGCCTTGAGTTTGACACATGTGGTGTAAGTAATCGTGAACCAAAAAAAAGTCAATTATTATTTTCGATGACAATCATCAGCCAGTTTCTGGATTTTTTTTTATAACAATTGATATTTTGCAAAACTGGGCCTTGAGCCGGTCGCCCCAGACTGTTTACTGGTTCTGTCACAATCTGATATTCTTCTCTTTATGTTAAGTTTTAATCCTCTTTGTATTACTTGAAAGAAAGATTTCTGTCACCCACTAAACCTGTTTTAGAATGATACGTGAAAACCTTTTTTTTTTATGTTAAGGTGTTCATTGAAATATAAACCTTGATTTTTCTCTGTGCCGTTCTCTTTTGGTCGTTTTCTTTTTTGACATTTTGTGTGGTGAAAGTCGTTTCCTTACGCTCACATCAGTTTGGTCCCGAAGACTGAGCTCTACAGTCGAAGCCTTCAGAATCTGCCCTTTCTGACAGCATAATGACCCAGAGCAAAAACAATTAAAAGCATATCAAACAATCTAAAAGCTTTTATTTTAAAACACAAAAGCAGCTGTACAAATAGTCCTGCGTAAGTTACATTTCTTCTAATGTATCTATAACATGTGCAGTACAGCAGCAGCGCACTGATGCCATAAAACTGAGTTTCAGCCTCTGGTTCGCAGGAGTAGATCCACTTTTCCTGCGTTTGCAAAACATTTTCATAAATCAGTAAAAGGTGCAGCAGTTCAGAGCACTGAAGCCTCTTTGCTCTCTGAATAATGGATACTGGAACATGATGTTTTATTGGGCTGTGATGAGAACTTCCAGCAAGCAGTAAAATCCACGCAGGCAAATATGGGAGGATTGAGGAGGCTTTTTACAGCTGTTATCAGGCCGCAGACTGCAGCTGTGGCCGGCACCGTTATCTGTGGCTCTAATGGTCATCAATCAGTCCTCACTGAGATTGGACCCAGAACATGACGGGGATTTGATTGTCCGCAAATGCACTAAATTAACTTCAGAATTAACATGTAAACATGTATATGTTGTCGTCTGCTATCTCTTTAAGTTGTAAAGTAGTGGGGAGCGCTTGCAGGGCAATTATCTAATGCATCGATTTGTGTAAAACGTGTCACCAGTACTGTACAAAACTTGTTTTGGCTCTGGAAGTTGTCCTGTTTCTTGAGTGTCGTTCTGCAGATCTGACATTTGAGCTCCCTTTGTGTGGTTCTTTTACAGGACGTATTCACCAGGCAATGGTGACGTCTTTAAACGAGGACAACGAGAGCGTCACGGTGGAGTGGATAGAAAATGGTGACACAAAAGGCAAAGAGGTAAACCAGCATTTAGCACCAGTCATTGCCTCTCAGAAAACCCTCAGCAGCAGCAGCAGCAGCAGCATGTGCTTTTATTTCCCACTCCAATAAATAATGCATCCTGAGACATTCCTGCGCTGCTGTAATTATATAACTTGCGTGCATTTCTTATGTTCAGATGTATGTATTCAACAGTAAAATTAACATTATAAGGGCTAAAATCAAAGAAATGGATATATTAAGGATCGGGTCTTTGTTGAACCTTGCAGCACAGAAGCACAAAAGGCTAAATTTGGCTCCCTGTGGGAAAAAAACATACAGG
>JAOXNZ010000001.1:16594442-16607750 GCA_028566095.1 Kryptolebias brasiliensis | reverse complement strand
AACACACACCAACTAAAATAATTTTGCACTTCTCTCGTTAAATACTGGTTGTTCAGATTGTTCATCAAAAAACAATAAAATTATAAAATTTTCCTGTAGAAATATATAAATTTCAAACTGAAAATTTGCCATTAGTTTTAATTTTGTGCCCTGAAGAGTTTTCATCTCAGTCATTTATTGAAGATCTGTGTGTTTTTTCATACTTGTGCATTTATTGTGAAACTAGCAGGTGGTGTCTTGGGGTTGTATTTGTTGTCAGCAGCTCTTTTTAGTTTTTTTCATGATAGACAAACATGTTCAAGCACGTGTTTAAAGTACAGAAATCAGCACCTCTGCTGTGTGTTCATATTCTCAGTATCTTAGATGTTTTTATAAAATGGCTAAACTCAGTATTTTTTATTACATAGCTGAAAGCTGCTATTGAAGTAATAATTTTCACCTCGCGTTCAAATTAAATCACTCAAGTTCACGTCTCAGTTTTTAAAAAAATGTCACTTTTTGCAGTTAGATTTTCCTGGTTATGTTTTGTGTTTGATTGTGTTAAGAATAAACTGTCTTGTTTCATTCTCAAATGTCAAATACTAGGTTATTGACTCTGTATATGTAATTAGTTGAAATAACACTGCTCTGTTTTTTGTATAGATTGACTTGGAGAGTATATTTACACTAAATCCAGATGTGGCTCCAGAGGAAGAGCTTGCCCCTAGTCCAGAGACTCCTCCCCCTCCTATTACCACAGGTGTGAAGATCAACAAAATTGCAAAGGTGAGGAGTTTTGTTCCGTCTAATCAAACTTTAACAAATTAGGTAGGAATGAAGTGGATTTTTCTTGTTCCATGTAGCGTGTGGTGCGTTGCAGATTAGGCCTGTAGTCATGTGATAATTGATAGATTACACATTGTTTTCACACTGAATCATGTTACCAACAGAGGGGAGGTAAAGTAAAAACAGATTAGTGTATTCCTTTACCTGTTAAAAAAGCAAAAAATCACACCATTTAAGAAGACTTAATAATGCCCCTTTTCCACTAGTGTCTCTACAGCACGGTTCGGCACAGTTCAGGTGGTTTTCCATTCCACTTCCGTACAGTTCTAGTGGGTGGGTTCTGGGCGGTCCCCAAGTCCGGAAATTGTTGCCACGTGCCTTTGCCAGCTGGTGGCGGTAATGCTCCAGAGGTTTTTGTCAGCCACCATTAAACGTAGTAGAAGAAGTAGACCGCGAACACAACAATGGAGGACATGGTCGTATTATTATTTAGGAATTTTGTCCTCTGCCACCGAGCACAAAAACACCTGAACCTCAGCATTGGACCACGGTGTGGTTTGTTCTGCCATTCTCAAGTTCAAGAATGTCGCTCCAACGATTGCAAACAAAAAAAGGCTCCTTGAGTTGTTGTTGTGAGGTTAGCTCGGACGCAACCAGTGGCTCCACCCCCTAACCAATCAGTGACCGACAGTGTTCTGACGTTGGATTTTCAGGCCAGCACGGTACGCTTGGTAGCTCGATGGAGTTGGTACTGAAAAGGGGGACGGTTCCATGAATCCTGGCTAATGGAAAAGGCGTGGAACCATACTGTACCGTACCGTGCTGTAGAGGCACTAGTGGAAAAGGGGCATAACAGAGTTTGTCCTGCTCCGAGTTCATTTGAGTAATCCGTAGCTCCCCGCTGTGCTTATCAGGCTGCTTGTCAGTCGGCCACATTGTTTTCTGTCACTGTGCCAAACCATTCAGTCTGCCTGGTGGTCAGACGGATGGGCCAGGAATTATTTAGGCTTTCTGTGCAATTTCCTCAGTTTTCAAACATAAAATGACTGAAATGTAAACTGTTAGATAATATAAAATAATGTGTCATTGGTTTAGATTTGTTTTAAAAAGTCCTCTAATTCCACTCACAGGTTATTCAGCTCTGTTGTAGAATGTGGGGCTAATACTGTTTTTTTTTTTTTTTGTTTATTTTACCACCTTGTAATGATTTAGGGATACCTTGAATGTGTGAACAGGCTTCATGTATCTACATGTCTGTTAACTGGGTTTAGTGGCGCCATCTCTGGTGTTTTCATCAGAAGAGACCTCTAATCTTTTCTAATCAGACTCATTAAAGTTGTCCATTTCTGTCTCTCCATATAAAGATTGGCTAAAGAAGCAACATCAAATGCTACCAGAAAATACAACCATTATTTCCATGAGTGTAGTAGATAAATCTGAAGTCCATCTGAAATAGTCAACCTCTTCTGTTGTGTTTTTATTTCCTTTGACAGAACCGACGGACGATAGCTCCTAGTAAAAATGAAACGCCATCCAAAGACAATAGAGGTTTGTTTCAGACTGTTTTACACTTCCTTTACAATAATCATTCTATATTAAACACATCACTGGCTGATGTAACCAACATTTTCAGTCTGTTGAGTCTAAAGTTTTTTTAAAAAATGTATTAAGAAACGTTTTTAAAAGGACAGAGTGAATAAAAACATATTTTGGGATCCAAACATGTTAATATATTCTTTAATATAAAGCTCTTTCATTGTTTCTCAGTGACCTCCAGGTTTTCATGTAAGACTTTGTGTTTCAGCTATTCCGACCCGGGCCAGACCTCCCCAGCCTCAGCAGCAGCAGCAGCAGCAGCCGGAGCCGGCTCCACCTCCTCCAGCCCTGCAGCCAGCACCACCCACGCAAATCCAGTTACAACAGCAACTACAAAACGGTAACATGATCAAAGCAGTTTTGTTTTTCTTTTATCGTGGCTAAAAACCGCGTGAGGGGAGAAAAGTATTTTTAGGCAATTTATTTAAAACCTCTGACCAAACGTTTGTAGGCTAAAGGCGGTTTGCAAATGAAATACCCTCAGTTGTTTTAAATGTTGAAAGTGAAAAGTGTCGAACCTTGTCTTGGTTATAGTCTTATCTTTAGGCAAAAAGAAGCAAATAATACAACATCTCTAAATAATCATGTTTTGTTGATCACACTTATCACAGAATCCCCACATCAGCTGCTATCCAGAAAGGAGATGGGACAGCTTTGTATGTATCACCTCCATGTTACCCCCACATCTCCGCTCTTTATGGTTATTCTCATAGAGTTCCCAGTAGAACGTGAGCGTCGTAGTCTAACATGAAGATTGTACGGCCAAATACCTACCCTCTGCTCCTCTGAGCCGCGGTGTTCAGATGAGGCAGCACAAACGCAATCCATCCATCAGACGGGCTCTCTGGGTCTAATCGAGGGGGAGAGGACATTTGTACTGCTGTCTGACTGCGCTGCCTTTTACCAGTCTGATTTCTGCTGAGTCACATGTGGAAAACCGTACTGCGTGTTATTCAGACCCATCAGTAACTTCCCTCAAAGTGCTTTCTATCATTTGATTGACTTCTTTAAACCTACCAGTCCCCCACTTAGTCTCTATGGCTCTGAATAACCCACAGTTCGGGATGGTGCCGTGCTCCTGTTTTTACTTTCTTGTCCTGGTGCTGACCCGACTCTTCTCCCAGATTAGAGCAGATTATTAATCCTTCTGCTCTCATAGTCTGGGTTCCCAGGGACTGGAGCCAGCTCGTGACTGGGGCTGTATTACAGGGTTTTGGTCAGGGTTTACAGTCGGACGCTGGAGCTGCTGCTGCAGCTGCAGCAAGCCAGTCAGATGATCAGATAGCTGTGGCTTTTATATCAGGAGTGGTTTGTACTCACATTCTGCTAACCTGCTTTTTTTTTTGTTTTGTGGTTACTAATCATTTGTGATTGATATGAAACACTAACCAGTAGGTGGGCTTTGTCTGGGATAAGGTGCTTTTAATATAATAATAAATATAAGGCACTAACATATTGTAGCTGTCAGTCCTGTTGTGTCTAACGCTGATCAGAATGATAGATATGATGAGCAGGCTTTGGACACACTGTAAAAGTCTTTTGCATTCACCAGAAACAGGTTCTGCATTAAGAGCATCTAGCGTTGTTTCTAATATCCCAAAGATTTCCTTTTTCATTTGGAGGAAGAGACACGAGACTGACGAAGTAGAAGAAACAAATTACTTAAATAAATTTAGAGAAAAGGAAAACAGGTAACGGGTATAGCTTTAAAAAAAACAAACAAACATAGGAATTACTGTTTTCTCCCCCTTTTTTTAATGATAGCGAGGAGGAAGTCTAACTGTGTGAAGGAGGTGGAGAAACTGCAGGAGAAAAGAGAAAGACGACGGCTTCAGCAGCAGGAGCTCAGAGAGAAGAGAGCTCAGGTACAGCAATGTTACCATTTTCTATTTAATCAATAGTTTGTGTTGCAGTTGTCACATTATTTCTTTGTTTCTCTTCAGGAGGTGGATACTACAGTTCCTAATTATGAGATCTTGCAGATGATCCGAGATTTTCGAGCCAGTCTAGACTACCGGCCACTGACCACAGCAGACGTGGTGAGTAGAGACCAACTCCTGGGTTTCTTTGTTTGGTAATCTGTGACTTTCATTAATATTAAGGAAATTTCCTTCTGTGTTCCACTGTCAAGATTGAGGAGCACAGAATATGTGTTTGTGTGAGAAAACGTCCCCTCAACAAGAAAGGTAAGAACATCTACACAGTGACACGTCCTTCCTGTGTCAGAGTCTAATTCTCTGCAGACGGAGTTAAAAGTTTTTACTCTGTTGTGTTCCAGAGGTGACGATGAAGGATCTGGATGTGATCACCATTCCCAGTAAAGATGTAGTGATGGTTCATGAACCAAAACAAAAAGTGGACCTCACCCGCTTCCTGGAGAACCAGACCTTCCGCTTTGACTACGCCTTTGATGAAAGCACGACCAATGAGATGGTTTACAGGTTTGTAACAGCAGCTCAACAGAAGATTAACCCATAAAACCCATTAGTTTGTTGTGTTAAAGTTCACAGACGTTTAATGCAGCATTCTTCACTAAATCACAGGCTGCTATCCAAGATACTGTAACTAGTACAGTTACAACATTACGGTATTTTTGAAACGTGCTATACTTTCTGGTACATGATGAATTGATCTCTCTATTAGATGAAGTTTGAATTGATTGTGTGTCGCTTCTCATCCTGCAGGTTCACTGCCAGACCTCTGGTTGAGACCATCTTTGAGCGAGGCATGGCCACCTGCTTTGCCTACGGGCAAACAGGCAGCGGTAAAACACACGTGAGTTTAAGCAGTCAGTGACTCTTTTAAAAGATGAAACAGATGCTTAGGAAAAACTCGAACCTTACTGTTCCCAGTGAGAGTGTTGCTTTATTTTAAAACAGTTGTCTAAAATTCTCTTGTACTGTACTGTGTATTTTAGACTATGGGTGGAGATTTCTCTGGGAAGAACCAAGACTGCTCCAAAGGGATTTATGCATTAGCAGGTGAGCGAACTCTGTTTTGTAATGTAGTTCAGGGCTTGTTTTGATATGATGGAGTCAGTAGACGTGGCATCTGTTCTTGTACAGCTCGGGATGTATTTCTCATGCTGAAGAAACCCAACAACAAGAAGTTAGAGCTACAAGTGTATGCAACCTTTTTTGAAATCTACAGTGGCAAGGCAAGTGATCTGTACTGGTTCGTTTACTGACTGTTCCCTCAAATTCAGTGCTCCGTGACAACGACGGTGGGGTTTGTGTTGATAGGTGTTTGACCTGCTGAATCGTAAGGCTAAGCTGAGGGTGCTGGAGGACGGGAAACAGCAGGTACAGGTTGTGGGCCTTCAGGAGAAAGAAGTCAAGTGCACAGAGGACGTCCTGAAACTAATCGAAGTGGGAAACAGCTGCAGGTACGGCAGCAGGAACATCTTCATTACATTATACAAGTGTTTTGTGAAAGGCTAAAGCACCATCCTTTTTATCTGTTACCTACTCATAGTTGATACAAGAAATATTTTCTTTTTCTCACTCATGTTTGCTTGTTTTGTACCTCCTTTTGTTCTCTTTTTCCTAGAACATCAGGGCAGACGTCAGCCAACGCCCACTCATCACGCAGCCACGCTGTATTCCAGATCATTCTTCGAAGGAAGGGGAAGATGCACGGAAAATTCTCTCTCATCGACCTCGCGGGGAACGAGAGGGGGGCTGATACATCTAGTGCTGACCGGCAGACTCGTCTAGAAGGAGCGGAAATAAACAAAAGCCTGCTGGCCCTCAAGGTTTGGGACTTCTGGGCGTGGCTCTGTTGTAGTCTGCAGGCTGCTTCAGTGTTTTTGATTTGTTAAACAATAAATAGTGTTTTTATGTTGCTGTTCTTGTTTTTCCAGGAATGTATCAGAGCTCTTGGTCGTAACAAACCCCACACTCCGTTCAGGGCCAGTAAGCTCACCCAGGTCCTGAGAGACTCCTTCATCGGGGAAAATTCACGCACATGCATGGTCCGTTTCCCATCTGTGTACAAAATGTGCGACCTGGTTGTCATTTTTCTGTCGTACATATTGACCACTGTGTTCTTTACTTCAGATTGCAACAATTTCTCCTGGCATGACCTCCTGTGAGAACACACTCAACACACTACGCTATGCCAACAGGTGGGAATATCTTGACCTGCTTTCTATGGAGACAAAACTATAGGAACTTCTTTACTTCAGCTACAGTCCTAAGTGGCTTTAGTTTACATTCAATGATGCTAATATCAGTTTCTCTTCCGATCGCTTTAGCTCTCTCTGACTCTCTTTGTACGCTCTCTCACTCCTCTTCTTCCCTGCTTTGTTTCCTTCTTGTCTCCCTTGCTCTGCTCCTTTGTGCTGGTGTGGCTCCTGCTGCCATGCAGGGTGAAGGAGTTTGGGATTAGTCCGTCAGACATCCCCTTCTCCCAGGGCGGTCAGGGAAGTCGCCCTGAGCACTCGCCCACCAATACCTTTGAGTACGATGACTTTGCTGCGACCTCTCCCAGCAGGTCAAGCACTGCTCAGAGCCGAACACTGCATACACAAACTAACACACAAAAACACTGCATGCGCCTTCTGCTTTTCATTAAAATCACGTCCATGAGCTCATTGTCATTCACTTTAACAGCTGGTCGTGGCAGATAGTTTTTTTTCTTCCTTGTTTTGTGTTCTGTGACCTCTTTTTTTCCATCCCTGTTGTAACTTGTGCTTTCATTTTCACCTTCTGCTAAACTGTTACAACACTTTCCTTTCACCGACTCGTGCAGAACGACACATCCATCTGTCCTTATGAGTATGTCCTCAGCTGTGACATCTGCATGTGGCTGTGAAAGCTGGAAGTGTGAAGTCAGAATAAATACGTGCTGATTTCAGTTTGACTTTAGCTGTTAGTCAACGCGTACAGGTTGAGCCAACTCTCAGCAGGTAATCCTTCCAACAGGTCGAGCCTTAATTAATTAGTGCTGTACTTAGAGGTCGGGGTCATGGCAGTAATTCCTCATTAGCTTCATTACACCTCATTAAACACATGACTTTACTGCTGCAATGATGCTGTTCCAATATGCAAACTGTGAACACCTTTAACTCCTACACCGCAAGGTTCCTGACCATTTTATTTTGTTTTTTCAAATCTACAGGGTGAAGGAGCTCACAGTGGACCCCAACCTGGTGATAGAGGGAGGTCGACCCAACATCCACGCTGTCAACCAGCTGGATATTTTGGATGAGGAGTGGCTGAGTATCTCACCGCAGAGAGACGACCTCAAACTGCTCTGTGAGCAAAACGTGAGTACAGAAAGCTCTTTCCTATAGAAGTATATTTAAATTATAATAAACCTACAGATTGTATTTGGATGTTCAGTGAATTATTTGTTTTCAACAGTATCAGAAGCTGCAGAAACATTATATTATAACTGATCGTTCAATTTCATAAAACACTGACCAGTAGGTTTTATAGCAACCAAATATTTTAGGAGTTTAATGACCTTAAAAGTATCCTTAAACATCCTGAATGATTTTATTTATTGTGGGACATAAGCAGCTGTAATGAATCACTATACTTTCCATTTTAACTGTTCTTTTAACCAGATCAACAGAAATCTCAATAAAGAAGTCTAATATATTGTTTTTCTTCATTTCTGTGTTCCTCGCTAATCCTAAAATGTTTCGTAGGAAGAGGAGGTGTCTCCCCAGCTCTTCACCTTCCATGAAGTGGTTTCTCAGTTAGTGGAGATGGAGGAGCAGGTCCTGGAGGACCACAGAGCTGTTTTCCAGGTTAATCTAACAGAGAAAATGGATGTTCACATCCACACACACTGAATCTTTCCTGGTTGCCTCATTACTTAAGGTGGATCAAGACTTGTCAGTGAATTAAAATCAGTTTGCAGGCTGTTTAAAACACAGGAGTTATTTAGCAGCTCATAGTTTTATCTTGAGATAATAAAACTACATTAACCCTCAGCTTTGTGTCGCTTTTCTGAACAGGAATCCATCCGGTGGCTGGAAGATGAAAAGGTGCTGCTGGAGATGACAGAGGAGGTGGACTACGACGTGGAGTCTTACGCCACACAGCTCGAGCAGATCCTAGACCAGAAAATAGAAATCCTCTCCGAGCTCCGAGGTAGAACTGCTGCACAGACAAACGTTTTGATACAGCCTGTCCTGCTGCTTATCACTGGTGAACTCACATTGACTGGTGTCTTCTCTGTCCTCTGAAACAGATAAAGTCAAGTCTTTCCGCTCTGCGCTTCAGGAGGAGGAGCAAGCCAGTAAGCAGATCAATCCCAAGAGGCCACGTGCGCTTTAAAGACCGAAGGCAGAAGAGGTTTAAGTGGCAGATACAAAAACTTTACCACTAGATGTTTGGAACAACTTCAGCTGTCGCTGGCAGCTATGAAAACACAAATAAAAGGACTTTAAGACACCAACAGGCTCGATGAAGTGCATTAGTTACCATGTCTCCTAACAGAACTGACTCCAAACTCTGATCTTGCTAGACGTTTTGGGAAAGGAATTAATTTTTCTCTTTTTCTTTTCTTTATCTCATTGAGATTTAGTTTCCTTCAGTGTTCTTAAATTATTTTTTTCTTTTATACTTCTTTATACTCGGCAGAATTCTTTTGCTCTGCTTTAAAATGAGACCTTAATCGAACACATTGCAAAGTTTCCTCCACTGAACCAGCGCTCTGGTTTCTGACCTGTCTGCATGTGCACTCTGTGATAGCTTACATACCACCGCTTACGAGTCCTCAGTTGGCTTTGTGACGTCACATTTCATTGTAAGTCATCTCTTCTCAGAGTTTTTTTTAACCAGTTCAGAAGAAATCTCAACTTGCATTACTCCTCGTTTCCTCCCTTGTGTTTCTGAGAGCTCCTGTAGTTTCGCTTCGGTCTGTGCCACGGCATCTTATGTGGCAACGGACAAAAACTTCATTTTCCACCCATTTAACTTTGTTATAATACAGAAACTAGAAAGAACTGTTAATAAATGTATAGTGAAAACTGTTGAAATACCACTGGTTATGTTTCCTCTAAGTGTTTGCACCAGATGTAATGCTGGATGAAGTAATTAAATGTTTTTGTTTGTTTTTTTTGGACTGACTTCTGTGACATTTTGTCCAAATAAACAGAGCTGCTTTCATCAGATTAAAATCAACTTTGAGATCACCTCTGATTGTTGTCCATACAGCATGACATCAACTTCTGACATTTTCATAAATAAAATAAATTTAAAAAAAATGACATCTGTACCTATTTGGGTATTCATATTCCTTCTTTGAATAAAAACATCTTAATTAGCACCACGCTCAAGGACTGTGGTTACATAATAAAATATGGTGAATAAATGACTGCATCGTTTGATCTTTAATGCTGAACTGTAAGTATTTTATGTTACTTCTGTCAGGAGTTGGTCCAGAGTCAAAAAAGTTAATTTATCTCCCTCTCCTGGCTGCTCTGAGTATCTACATTAAAACTAACACACAAATCTCAGGATTGCTTTAAAAATTATTCATAATTGAGCTAAAGTGACTGAATTCACAAGACAAAATAAACAAAATGGGTTCAGTTCAAATAAGTGGATCAAATTCAGTCGGATCCATAAAAACTTCAATCATTACAGTTCAGTCCTTTTATAAACCAGTTCAAAGTCTGATTAAATCGTAAAAATAGTAAATTTTAAACTACTTGGCCAGTAAAAAAACAGCCAAACTGAAAAGGACAGAAAAACCTCAAAGAATAAAAACATTTAATGCTCTGACAGAAAAACTTGAACTGGACTGCTGCTACTGACAACTGAGTATTACCATTAAAATAAATGATTAGACTTGCATTTTAAATAGTTTAAGATTAAATTTGACAAAACTGTCATGACTAAACTAGTTAAAAGAAATCCAGATCATATGTGGACAAGAAGGTTTACTAAAAACATAATAGTTGTGTTTTAGATCAAGCAAAAAGCAGTTTTTTTAAGCACAGAGAAAGACTGATGTGATAAAAACAAAGATTATAGAACTTATTTCCAGAAAGTGATTCTGCACTTAGAGAGAGTTATATGGTTTGTTAACACTTCTGCAAATTACAATAATTACAGAAAGCATTTCTTTACACACACCCACACACACACACACACACACACTGTATTACCTGTCAAAAGTTGTCCATGCATGCTTATTGAAAACAAGCTTAAAATATTGCTCAATATGAGCCGTTTTATTGCATCTTATTTTCATCCAAACGTTTCAATATTAGAAATTCCTCTGAGCGTAACTCCAAAGAAAACCTTCTTTTTTTTTAATTGACCCAGGAGTCGTGATCGTTGTGGGTTCCACCTGTCACTTATGAAAAGTGAATTCCTGCAGAGTTGAATGCATGCAGCAGTCTGAGGATGAAGGAAAAGCACACATTGAAACACCTTACATTACTTCATAATGAAGCATTTCCAAGTGGAGTCATGAATCTGTAGCTTACACCATGAAGTCGTCGATGTCCATGGACCGCGCCCTCTTCTCACTGAAACTCGCCTCCTGCAGAACACTCTCGATCTTCTTGCTGATGCTGAAGTCAGCTGGAACGTCCTGTCGAGACGGAGGGAAAGGTTTTGGATTCAAGCGAAATGAATAAAAAGCAGGATTTATTTTTCTCACTTTCCTCACCAGGCTGTGGACAGAGCAGTGAATCCTGTAGTTCTTCTCCAGCAGCTGCTCCACTGCAGTGGACCTGAGGGTTTAAACTCAACATTAGATCGTCTGATTCGACGCAGCGCTCCCGGTTTCCTGTTTGAAGCAGACTCACTTAAAAGCTGCGCTGAGGGTTTTGTTCTTCCGTACAAAGGCGATTCTGACCAGACCGTCCCACTCCTGTTAAAAAGAAAACGTCAATTGAGGACAAGGTATTCTTAAAAAAAAAAAGTCACAATCAGAAATGAAAAGTGACCTGGAAGTTAACAGGAGGAGGAGGGTTCTTCGGTTCTATCCTGACCACACTGGACTCAACTTTAGGAGGAGGACGGAAATTATTCTTCCCTACCTGAAACAGAGGGAAGCTCAGCATCAAAAACAGATCCTGGGACACGAGAACAATGTTTTCTACGCGTCCACGACCGCCTCCGAGCTCACGCCGACCTTCATGAGGTGGTCGACACGAGCCAGCAGCTGCGTGTTGATGGACAGCCTGCAGTACAGCTTGTCTCCAGGTTTGGCAACCAGCCGCATGGCAAACTCCCTCTGGAACATCAGCACAGCACATCTGGATAAACCCAAAACACAAAGAGGCTCAAGCGAGTCACTAAAACGCGACGACGTCTCGTCAGTAAGGCTCCAGTCGAGGCTGACCTGAAGAAAGGTCGGTGCAGCAGGAGTTTGAAGACAAACGGTGATGAGATCTGCGCAAGTGAGAAAAATATTTTACATTAAAAGTAACAAATGACGTCTAACCAGCAACATGCAGTGTGTAGATCAGGTTCACCTGGTAAGGCAGATTAGCTACGCAGACATCAAAGAAAGGCAGATCTGTTTTTAACACGTCACCAACTAATATCTGAAGTTTGGTCTGCAGAGGTCTGTTCAGAGCAACAATGTTTACGTTATTTGCCCACTTATTTCTGTTAAATAAACAGATTATTTGGTCACACGTGTTGCCGGCCTCACTCACGTGCACTGTACTCTTTTCTGAAGTTCAGCCACTAGTCTGCAGTCCAACTCACAGGCCACCACCTGCAGAAACAGAAAATACCGTTTCAATTTAATGATTTAAAAACTGAGAGCCTGAGTAAACAACAGAAACTAGACGGAGTAATACAGAAACATTTTGAATATTTATTCATTCCTTTTCTTGATTGACGGGTGAGAAGCGGCAGAAAAGTGGGACGTTTCTTTTAAAAAATAAAAAATCCTGACTCTTATTAAAACACACAGCTGTTTTATGAAGGCTTAGAATGAGTTCACGATCACATGAGGAACACTGAGAGCACGTTGTCACGTTTTTTAGAGAGAGAAACAACTATAATGATGTTAAATAAAACACCAAAAACTCCAAAGGTTGATCTGTGGAGTAAACTGTTGCTTATAAGAAAACTCACAGTGTTTGATAATAATAACAGTCTTACCATAACCCGTCTGAAACAAAACTAGTCTTTTTAGGCTCACCTTCTTGGCTTTTTCCAGCAGTTTTACTGTCATGTTGCCGGTACCAGGTCCGACCTCCAGAACCACATCTGTCGGCCTCAGAGCGGCCTGACAAAATAGAGAACAGATCAGCTGTGTGTCGCTGTAACCAGAGGGTTGATATAATTACACAAAGTCCTACATTAAAACTGTTCACCTGACTGTAAGAACTCTCACCGTCTAACATGAGTATTTGAACCATTTCTTTAAAATACTTTTCCGTGGATGCCATTTACTTTTGCATCTTGATTCATGCAATTGTTCTATACACTTTCTGTCGATTAACTTTAATATTTTGATGCACTGACGTTTGTAAAGTGATATTTTATGACCCAAGTGTTGCTAGACGACAACACTGATTGTTTCATGCTCAGAATGTGGAGAGGGCAGCATCTACTGTGGTGGTTTGAGCCTTTTTCTTTTAATCTTAGGTATGTGTAAATGTTCATTCTTTATGTTATTCATGTTAAATGCCTCTGCATTTTAGTTTGGATCTTAGAACGTGTAAGAGAAACTGATTGGATAACAGCAGGTCTTCAAGGTCTGCAGAAGCCTGATGATCACTCAGTCATTCAAATGAGGTGCGTTGAAGCAGAGCAACAACTAAAACATGCAGGATGGTGTTCCTCCAGGACCAGGACTGGACACCTCTGCCTTAAAGCTGCAGTAGGTAACGTTGACCGTGACAGTAGAATATCTTCTTCTTTCAGCTTCCATCTAGCTCTGTCTTGTGTCCTCTGTCCTCACTCCAACTACCTCCATGTCCTCTCTAAATGCATCCATATATCTCCTCTTTGTCCT
>JAOXNZ010000001.1:16550090-16577882 GCA_028566095.1 Kryptolebias brasiliensis | reverse complement strand
CTGTCTTCAGCTCCTCTGTCTTCAGCTCCTCTGTCTTCAGCTCCTCTGTCTTCAGCTCCTCTGTCATCAGCTCCTCTGTCTTCAGCTCCTCTGTCTTCAGCTCCTCTGTCTTCAGCTCCTCTGTCTTCAGCTCCTCTGTCTTCAGCTCCACTGCAGGGAAACCTTCATTAGACGTTCGGCTCCCCGTCAGCCTTTGTCTCACACGTTCTGTTTACCTTCACCAACCTTTTGCATAAAAGTTCACTTCGAGCTGTCGGTCTTCAAGCCCTGTCCACTCTGGCTCAGACTTTTAATCACATTCTCACATGCAGCCTCCACACACACAAACACACACACACTTCACTCCAGGCTCTGCAGTGCTGCATCGTGCCTGGTGTTAGCAGGCAGACTCTACTCTGAAGCTGCGTCACAGCCTGCCTGTCAGACGGCTGATAAAGGCAAACACTCCTCCAGATGATTTAGGAAATTATGGAGTAATACAATCTGATATATACGCACTGTTTCACAGTTTCATCTCCTGGACGAGAGGATGTGTGTGTGTGTAAGATTACTATCTGTCTGTTTGAGCAGAAAACTAATATGTTTGTGGTTGAAATCATGTAGTTTATTACACAAGGTGCTATTTTTCTTCTTTTCATCTGCCTGTCTCGGCTCAAACTGAATCAGTCTTATTGTTATATTCAGGCGATCGGTCAGTGGGATTTTTAGACAATCGCTTATCTTTGTTTTTAACATTTATAGGATAGTTTATTCCATGATTAGTGGAGTGAGAAAACCACACATTTATTTATCCAAACTTATGATCCATTATAAGTCATAAAACATTTGACAGAAGCCATTTGGAGCCAAAGTGATCCAAATATGCAATGAGACCTGCCCCATAACAAGTTTTCTATGGAAAAATTAATTGCTTGAAGAAATGCATATAGCCTGCCCCGTATTATGCCAGAGTTTTAAACTAAGGTCATCTTATGACAGAGTAAAGGTCGTTTTGGTCAAACCTTGTAAATAACCTAATTACTGTCTGAAGGTTTCATTAAAATCCATCCACTGGTTATGAGAGATTTTGCCAACACAACACAACACACAAACGAACACGCACACACAGACATGGGCCAAAATGGCCGCGGATGATAAATATTGAGTCCTGCCTTTCATGTGCTTTATTTCAGTGCATTTTGATAAAACCCTGCTCAGGGTTTGGGGATATTAACAATCTTTGCCCACTAAAAAGAGATTAGATAAAACCTTAACTCAAACATAAGTTTTAAATTGTTCTCTAAGAACACTAAAGTAGATGAAGCCGGTCCCTGTCAGGAGCTAAGCTGACTGCTCTCCTCTTCCCTGACTCTAAATCCAGATCTCTGCGCTCATCTAACATCCCGGTCGGAGGATTGCGGGGGTCATAACAGCCCAGCGGTCCGGTCCTCGGTGCTCTGTGCTGCTGCTCCGCTATCGATTCTTCATTTTGTCTACAGTCTGCTGGAAGTAATCCAATAGTTCTGTATCTGGGGGCTGAAAAAAGCAGAACAAAAATGGGAACCTGTAAATTAAATCTTTGGCAGAAACTGTGAGAGCCTTCTTTGGCTGAACATGATCTCATTATCAGAAGGTTTCAAGAGTTCTGCTCCTCTTTGTCACTGAATGATCCCTTTTTTTTTATTCATTTGAAACCATGTAGAAGTCCAGCTGTATTCAGTCCCCTCCTCACCAGCAGTGTGCTCGTCTTTATAGCGGCTGTTTGACTTTCATTGGGACTGACTGGCATCCTTGGTAATAACCTTGAAACCACGGAGGAGATGGGTCACGAGAGGCCGTGTTTGATCTGCGCTCAAGTCTGTTTGTTTGTAGGGTGAGAGACGTTTGGATAAGGGCGTGGGACAAGTTGGAACAGAGTTGTTTATGAACAGAGAGCGGCACAGGGGAGACGTAAGCGCAGTGTGTTTGTTTACGTTATTTACGTTGCGAAGAGCCGCGGCCACAAAATATTTCACAAGTGGCAAAGACAAGTGCACCAAAGGCTGGTATAAAGCTGAGCCGAAGAGCGTTTACCACGATTCTTCCCAGCCGCGAGAGTTTTACTGAACTGTTTCTTCAATTAATGCTAGAGAACCAGTAGGATTTGCTAAGTGTTTACCTAATCTGAGCAGTAATAGAGATTGTAAAGTACTGCGTGTGTGACTGGTATCATGGGGTTCAAACTGACAGAAGTGAAAGAAAAACGTCTGATTACTTTTCATACACAAGGCAGCCATGTTGGAGTTTGAGGTTGGTCAGGGAACTCCATCTTTCTATGTCAGAGTCACATTACTATCATTACTATCAGCATACATCCTGGAAATACTGAGTGAAACTGTTTGATATGTAAAATATTACTGCAGCGTTTGTCCACCGCCCACCTTGGAAAAGTGGTCTTTCAGTGTGCTTTTGTCCTGATACGTTTCCCATCCCAGAAACACATCCAAACATCCCTCGTTTCCTTTATATTTAGAAGTTCAAACACAGAGTTTCCTTTTTATTGATCACTTGGATCATTTGACCCATTTGGTTCGTCCTCCGAGTGGCACCATCTGCCAGAGGCATTGATTTGAGACAAATGGACGTGGATGGTATTGTGTTACCTAACTCGAACAGCATTCTGGTGTTCCCATGTTTTCCTTGTTAGTTTCCAATGTGCCATGTGGTGTTTGCTAAGGGAGTGCCTGACAATGGCGAGACACGTCCGATTAGGATCACCCATCCATCAGTTCATTTCATATCAGCGTGTCTGTCTGTCCGCTCACCTTTTGTTGCGAAGTGAACAGGAGGGCTGCTGTTCGCCGCAGCTGCTGGCCTCTCACGGACTGTTCTGGAAACTGGGCTCTGTGGGGTCAGGTGAGAGGAGGAGGAGGAGGAGGAGGAGGAGGGGGTGGCAGACATATCCACACAATTTATTTTGACACCAACACTCAGGCCGGGGCTGAGCTGAGAGCCAGGCAGGCCTGCCTGCAGACTCATTAACATTCTTCTGCTCCAGATCACCCAGGCGCTCATAAGGAGTGACGGCTCAGGTGGATCAGCACCTCATTACCCAGATTTGCCCCTACTGACACAGCTCATGATTGATTACAGCATGGTATAATGCCTTTATTTTTGGTTTTGATTAAACTCATAACAGTGTCAAAGTTTGTGTGAGTGTATGCGCGCTTATGTTCCTTCAGGTAAGAAAGGATATTGTATTTTTTAAGGAAAAAACAAAAACAAAAAACACATAAATGATGCACAATCTCAGAGATGCACTGCTTTGTGCCTCTGGCCAAAATATGTGTTGTTGTGTTAGCAACGGAAAAGTTGGCTTGGCGATAAGGTCTTTATCTGGAGATGAGACCTCACAGGGCGTGCTGCATTCTTTTATTATCAGTGCACGTGAGCACAATTTCATCTTGAAGCATATGTCTCCTTTGTTAGAGGACTATTTTTAAGCCTTTAGCCTTAACATACAGTACTTGTGCAGAAGTTTTAAACTACCTATATATATTTTTTACTCTTCGCTTCCAAGAAAGCCAGACTTTTTTTTGTAATCTTTTAAAAAGGTCTTGATCAGTAGTTCCTCAGGCGTTTTGAAGGCATTTCAAAGTTTTTCTTTAGACCTTGGCTGCTTTTTTCACTCATCTGCTGTCGGGTCCTTGAACCTGACCGTGACAACGCATTGTGTGTGTTTAAGAAAATGAGGAATGTGGACAAGCGGATGATAAAAAGAAGGAGTGCCAGGCCTAAACTGTCTATACAGTATCTGAAAGCCATGCTTTTTAAGAAACAGCAAAACAAACCTGGCACAGAACCTGAGAGAGTAAAAAGCACTCTGACTCACAGGGACATCGTTAGTAGTTGATGTGGCCGCTGGTCACAGAACAGTTGGCCGGAGGACACGGCACCAGAAGTGCTGATGAAGCAGAAAGACATTCAAGGGTCTGGAACCTGCAGGTGCATTTATATGCAGGTGGTGTGATGGCTGCAGACGTACCAGGGCTTGTCAGAGATAGAGTGTCGCTACTGTTTTCTTTAAGCTTTTCACCCCTCCGACCTGTTTGGACTCTGAGGCACAGCGACTCGGACCTACGTCACTCGGCCTTATTTTCTCTGGAGAGCAAAGCAGTCAAATTGGGAGGAGGGATGAAAAAAAAACCCTACATAAATAGGAGTTTAGTGGCTTAGTAGGAACTTTGTTGTACTGTAAGTGGGGCGAAGGCCTTGAGCTCCAGATCTTTGGCTCGTTCACAGAAACTCACTCTTCTGTGATTCATGACGTGTTGAAGTTACGAGCAGGAGAGCAAGACTCTAATAACATATTTGGTTATTGGTTATTACTCACAAACATTTCATGAGTCACTGTCTAAAGAATATTGCCTCTCTTGTCAGGCAGTGATTAACAGAATGGTGTCTTCGACTGGAAGGCATACCCATCTGTCAGTCTCTGGGTACCCAGCTCATCATGTCTTTACCTTGAAGCAGGCTTGCTTGCTGTAATGCAGGGTCTATTAGTGCTTCTTTGCCCAGTCCTTTTCCTTTTTTATTGCACAATAGTGACTCTGAGCACTCTTTCTCTTGCAGAGACTCCCCTGATGATTGCTCAACCTAATAACTCAGAGGTGTTGCCCTGATTGCTGTTCGTCCAGCACAGCTTATCGCTACAAGGCGAGGTAAGTTTATGCTCTTGACCTCACGGCAAATGTAATTCTGTTTGAGGTTATGCAACACATACCATTAACCTTTAGTAAGCTTTGTGGAGAGTTTGTTCCCTATATGCTCTCGGTTTGTGTCTCTTCTTTTAGATGTCAACCACCACTGAGAATGGGATGGGAGGGACTTTGAATACAAGCAGAGAGAAAACATACAAGAAGGTAAAACAGACAAGAGTCTCTCTGTGTTTGATTTAAATGATTTGTTCTGGTCAACTTGAGCTTGGTTGTATTACGCTTTCTTTTTTTTTTTTTTTAAATGTCTCTGTTTGGAGCCAGCATGTCCTAAACCACTTTTAGGTGCTTAAAATGTCCTTGAGCTGCAGACTAAAATGTCCTGACCTTTTTTAGAGTGAGCTGCCAGAGATCAGTCAAGTGCTGGTCACACTTATTTTCTTTACTTGGAGGGGGGGAATAAAATAAATTAAGCATTACCGATGATGGCAGCAAGTCTTAAAAATGTAACTACAAACCTTTTTATGGCACAGTAGGTATGTTTGTTCAGGTTAAAACGGTGCTTTCATGGTGACCAGCTACGTACCGGAAAAAGCACAATGTTTGTTCAGCAGCTTATAAAAGCTATTTTTAATTGTTTTTATGGGAATAACTCTGATTACTATAGTTGTCCTGCAGAACACAAATAAAAGGTTGTTTTTGATTTGATTGTTAATTATTCGCTCACACAATAATAAAAAAAAGGGTAAATCAACTTTAACAGAATAGTTCAGATCTTTGGATTTTGTGTTCTGTGAAAAAAAGTTATGAACAGTTAATATCTTACCTGTTGCAGATAGCTCTTTGAATGACCTAAAATTGGAGAAACATAGTTTACTTTGGACCAGATTGACAAGCTAATGGCTAGTTCGAGCAGAGCCTGGGCCAGGCTGCAATGGAAGTGCTCCAGCTAGCTTCTGTCGCTGCTGTCAGCGCCTGCAAATAACCATAAAGTTTGTATGTGAATAACAGTGTGGTGCAGAACTGACAGCAATGTATAAGTTTGCTCCTTTTCTCTAAACTGAGGTCCTTCAAAGAGCTATCTGTGATAGCTGAGGTTCTAATTGTTCTTAACCTTTCTATAAAACCCCACTTCAACATATTTGAACTATTCCTTTAAGTTTGCAACGCCCTTCGTGGACTAGAATAGAAAACAAATTGCAGAGGAGCTGAATCAAATAGGGCTGTGGCAAAATATTTTTCAGCTCTTCGTATTTTTCTCCGTTTTTCGCGTGCGGTTGGGACAGCAGTGACAGCGCGCTACAGCCAAGCTGATGTGATGTTTTTGCCTCCATTTTCCCGTCTAGACCACATCATCGGCCTTAAAGGGAGCCATTCAGCTCGGGATTGGCTACACAGTGGGTAACCTCACCTCAAAGCCGGACAGAGATGTGCTTATGCAGGACTTCTATGTGGTGGAGAGCGTCTTCCTGCCCAGGTTAGTGGTGTGCAGGACGCAGCCGCTCAGATGCATGAACCTGCAGCTCCTACACGCAGCCAGGCCGTCTCCTGTACTGTAGGCGTTTCAGAAGCAGCCTCGAAACGAACGAGTTCTTTGTTGAGCGCTTGTCATCAGAACCCCCAGCTAGAGCTTTACGTAATCTCAAGGTTATTTATCAGCAGGAGCTCATGATTCAGAGAACTGCACCATTAAGAAAAAGAAAAAAAACAGACTACATGTAGGAGGTAACAGGCTGGGACTGTTTGCTAATATCAACAAGTTTGAAGACTTGGCACTAAAGGGCAAGATGGACAGTTTTGTCCACTCAGAATAATAGTGTGAATGCTTGTTCAGTGTTCACACTAATGTTTTCCTGTTTTTGTTGTTTTTTATTAATATTGTTTTTACATGCAGTCAAACTACTTCTGCATACTTTGTGCTATTTTAGCCATTCATATATAAAAATGTAACTCCTCCAGTGGATTATCCTGCCAGCAGCAGGGAAAGCAGCTCACTGTGAACCTCCTGCTGCTGCAGCGCACAGCGTACGTCAGTCTGCTCCGTCTTCACAATGACATCATCAGCTTAAAGAAACAGTTTTTATAATCTAAAGCTGACTAGGACTCTTTAGAAAGCAACTCTCACAAGCACGCAGTCAGTGTCTGTATTCATAATTCATTATGAGCCATGATTTCCAACCTTTGGATCAGTGGTCTCTTATGGTGTGGAGGTTAGTTTGGCTATAAATTACTTTAATTATGGATCATTTTTAACACATGCACTGTTTGGGTTTCGGACAGGTGTTTCAGACACGTATCCCTTACATGTAAATAAATGTTACTTTGACTTGTTTTCCCCTTTAATTTCAGATATTTCATCACTTAATTTTGTGCTACGTTTTGCTTTGAAAACGGTTTTTATTGTTGTGCTTTCAGCCAACGTGATTGAAATATAAAAAAAAAAGCTGAAGGAAGTTGGTCCCCTCTTTAGTATAGATGAATAGATGGCCATTTATCCTCTATTTTGCAAAATATTGTAACAGCTTATACACAAGTAACACATTTTAGTTTACCGCTTATTTATGTTTTTATTTGCCCCTCAAAAGAGAAATTTCTTGCAGACGATTGCAGCTATATTGTCTATATCTGATGTTGGACATCGTATTATTCAATCTTTATTTATTTATGAATGTGCAACTTTTAAAAAAATGGGACTCATAATCATCATGTTGGTGTTATAAAGCAGAAGAGGTTCATTGTTTGCTCAAATACATCCACCACCAAATGGTTTTTTTTTAACTCTTAAGTTTCAGGAAGAGAATTTGAGTTCAGTCTAGAAATAGTTTGTGGTTTACCTTTGAGATGCAGCACCAGGATATGCAAACTCTGTATGGTTTATGCAAACCTGTTCTTGGCACGCACACTGACCTTTCGTTGTCCTGTTTCTCAGCAACAGCCGAACATTTCTCTCTCTCTCTCTTTTTTTTTTCTTTGCAGCTGCTTCACTGTGATCACTGAAATATAAAATCTAAAACGAATTTGCTGCATCACCCTCAGTGACAGCAAACATCATGTTCAAGTTCATTAAAAGCCTTGATTGTCTCTCCGAGGACAGCTTTTAAGAAGAACAAAAAGAAAAGACTCAAACAGGCGATACATATACAGCAGGGAGGGAAATTAAATGTTTCACAACTAATGTCTGACATAATCACTCCTATTTAAACTCTGAGTGTTTCTGGTCTTGTGAAAACACACAAAAAAACCTTTTTTTTTTCTTGAAATATCTTTGTGAGAGAGGCTAAGTGATGCTTTCAGAAGCTCCGTTTTTCTTCCCTCTCTGCCAACTCTTCCTTATCTTGTTATTCTCTGGAGTTTGTCATTTGCTGCTTTTTGTCCTGTCAAGCTAGTTTTTCACAAACACACTTTGCAATTCCCCGTTGCATTTATCCACACTGAACTGCGCGACTCGCTCCGCGCTCAGATGGCTCTCTGATTAGGCTGAATCCAACATTTCCATGTTTTCCTGACAGGTAAATGTTGTTGCCCTCGAACAAAGCAGCCAGATTTCATTGTGGAGCCATCACACGCATTGTGTTACACGCTGCTGCCGCCGTCTAATTCTTGCAACTACAACAGTGCAGTCGCCCCGTTACCCAAAACATCTAATCAGATTTAGATTTGCACCTGAAAAACCAAATCTATTAACCTACTTCCACACATTGGATCAGCTGAACGCACTGCACACATTTTTGTGTGAATGCTGATTTAGCAACTAACTACTCCTGCAAGCTTTGGGCTGTTTTAGCCATTCATATATCAAAACATTCAGCTCATTCATGAGTTGGGTGCTTAAGACTTTGGTTTTATTGCTTTTTATACTTTCCTAATGATTTTTTCTTAAAAACATATGTTGAGATTTCTTCAAAAACATTGTTCTTTTTGAAACCTGCTTCAGCCTCTGTTTGTGTCTTCTTGTGCTACTTTTAGTTTTTAGCTACCATTCTGCAACTTTTTAGCTAGTTTTTTGAAGCTTTTAGCTTGCCTTTGCCTTCTTTACTTTTTAAGTAATGTTTTGAGATTTTTAGCTAGCCTCTTGGTACCTTTTAGGATTTACCTAGCCTTTTGCTACTTTTAGCTTCTAGCTAACCTTTTGATGCCTCTGTGAAATATTTCTAAAAACGAAGGAAGTGGCGTGTGCAAATATATTCACCCTTTTGCTTTAAATCTCCAACCACGAGGTTCAGAAGTCATATAATTAGTTAAGTAAGAGCCACCTGCGGGCTCTACGTGTTGATAGACTCAGAAAATAGACCCACCATGTTGGAGAAAATGTCCTGTTGTTTGTCTCTCCTCTGCCTTTAGTTTTCTGTGTTCTGTCCGTTCTGTCTGCTCCAAGCTGCTGACTGATCATTTATCTTCTAGGTTTAGTCTCACAAATGGATATTTAAACAGAAAATCGCCCCATTTGACACCGCAGGCTTTTTCATGTGAGGTCTAGCCTTAGCAGCGGCTGTGTCAATGAGCTAAAAGCAGCAGGATATGTCCACAAGGCAAAGTTGTTTTCACCCCAATGAGACTCTATTGGAGCTGCCTGCAGGTCTGTTCACTGCTGACAGGCGATATGATGAATCCACTGACGAAAGCGGTGACCTGTCCTGCCCCATAACTGCAAATAAAGAAAAAAAACGAGAATGAATCACCAAAAAAACCCTTTTAAATTCCACTTAAAGTTGTTCCGATAGTTGAAAACACAGAACAAAACAAAACACAGTAAGCTAAGTAATTAAATAATTACATTATTTATTAGGAGGAACGATTTTGTGGGGCAAATTATTAGTATTATTTTTTTAGATGGGGACCGGCCGTACCTGCTTCCTCCAGTGTTTTTGTTTACCCCTGGAATGAAAGTCAGCTTAGTTACAAAAGCAGGGTCAGCTTTTGTCAAAGCTTCTTTGAGTACGCCTCATAATTCAATAAAGATTACAAAATAAGGGTTATTGTGTTTTTTAAAGCATGTTATTAGTCTCCCCACTCCCATAGTAAAGGCTCATGTGTTGTTGATAATTGTGTAGATCCAGTAATCTGAGCCATCGTCTGTCTCCAGGTGAAGAACTCTACACTGGCCTTTTTGTCATCACCTTTCTGGTGAATCTGGGTTCCCACAGATAACTTCACTGAAGCCTTTTCATGCGTTCAGGGAGCAAATTACATGAGCATCAAAAGCTGAGAAAGTCAGATGCGAAAACAAGGCGTTAGGGTTCACGTTCCATCGGTGCTGCCTGGGTTCTACTGGAACAGTTGATCTCTTACTGACATTATTTGGTTCCACTAATATGGTGTTTTTGTTTCCTCTGGGCTTCGTTGTGTCATCACACACACCAGTGAAGGAAGCAACTTGACCCCGGCTCATCACTACCCCGACTTCCGCTTCAAGACTTACGCCCCACTGGCCTTCCGTTACTTCAGAGATCTGTTTGGCATCAAACCCGACGACTACCTGGTGAGACCCAAAGCTCCCGATGACCTGACAGGCCATCGTTATTTTTATTCAGCATAATGTTTGTGCCTATGTGTGTGTGTGTGTGTGTGTGTGTGTGTGTTTGTTATGTTAGCAGAACATCTCATGAACCACTGGATGGATTTTAATAGAGGTTTCAGATCTGGAGCTTACTAACTTACCTCTAATGAACTAACTTTTGAAGTTGGCCCAATTCAAGATGGCTGCCACAGCCAGCTGACGCACATAAATGACTATAACTCTATCAGTTGTCCAGATATTGAGCTAACAGTTGATATGACTGTAGCTGACAGTCATTAACAGCACATACTCTGAGGGCTAACAGATTGCAGTAAATCGTGCAACAACTATGATTCCATCAACATAAGATAATCTTTAAACATTATCATAAAAGATGGCAGGCGATATACAAATAACTTATATGAAGAAATGTTTATTTCTAGTTTAGTAAATGTACATTTGGTTCCCTGTTCAGGACAGAACTTATACAGACCGGCACCAGAAGCTAAACGTTAGGTGTTTTTTTTAGCGCATCAGACACACCAGCTATGATGTGCTGAGCTTTCTGAATCTGGATGGTTTTGTCATTTTTCAGGCTCCATGTTTAACTCTGCCAACATCCTTTCAGCTGATGCAACTTGAAATTCACTGCAGCTGTGATATTATGTTTCTGCCAACAAACTGTCAATTATTTCTCTGCAGGAAAACAAACTAGTGTGCCTCTCAAAATGTCACTCACACAGCTCAGACCATGAGTCTGATTTGAAATGTTTCTCAAGTGAGCAAACTTTAGCTCTGCTGCCTTTTCACCGAGTGTGATTTTATTTTTTTTATTGCTATCATCTGTCAAAGATAGATGATGGCAGATAGATAGAAAAGCAGCCACTGGTCTCCAAAAGAAGATGTAAAGGCAGGTTGGTTCTTTTTTATTTTGAATATCTTTCAGGATGTTGCTCTTCTCTCTGCGGGTATAACTGCATCACAGATATGCTTTTTATTGAGTTTTAGGCTGGTACTCACTGTGAAAGGATGAAGTTATAATCAGCACAAAGCTAAATGAAATCAGCAGATAATTCTGTAATTTGACAACAAAATCAACATTTTGTTCTCCACCATATTGATCGCAAGCACTTGCATGGTATAACATTTTACTTTAGTTTTTTTTTTTTTTTTTGACATAAATCAGAATTGATCAGTGATCTAAAGGGGTTATTAATCCAGATATTACATAATAGGTCCCAAACCATGATACCACCACCACCAATGTGTTTTCAGTTTGAAGGTTTTTGTGATGTAAAACAGCATGATTCTGGTTGTAAACTATATCTTCATGGTGGACTCATGAACATAAATATCAGCCAAAGCAGATGAGGCCTCTTGTACCCTGGGTTTCTTTGTGAACTTGTGGACTATTACATATATTTTTTTCTTGGCATAATATTTGCTGATCATTCTTTAGTTCACTAACCGACTCTAGACATTTTTTCCTGTTCTAACTCTGGATTGATGCGGTCAGAACGTTTTAGAGATGGCTTACAGTTTTCTAACTTGTCTTTTGAATGAACTCACTCACATCCAGCTGTTATCTGAAATGTTTTTCGATAAATCAGAACACTTTTCTTCTGTCTGTTCAGTTCAGTTTTTATTCACTTAATGTAAAAAACATATTGTTGGGCAAAAATGAAGAAAAAGACTTGTGTTTTGATCTCCCCCGAATGCTTTGTTCTCGAAACAGAATTAGATTTTGTGTTGATTCTGTTCTGACTTTATCCTGTTATGACGCCCGTTTTCCTATTTCCCATCTGCCCCTCCAAGCCTTTCATAAACCCAAGCCAGCTGTACTCTTGTTTCTGGATGCCAAATTTTTTTCTGCACAGGTGGGGGAAAGATGAAAAAAAAAGGACAAAAGAAAGTGCAACTTCAAGGCAGAGGAGCGAGGGTTTTGTGAGGCGCAGCAGCGGAGAGAGTTTGATGCGCCTGAGGCGAAGCCACACGTCAGAATGCATTTATGTACAAATGAAATAAAGTGTTTGGGCCAAAAAAACTCAGCGACTGCAGATCATCATCAGTTGGAAAGTCTCAGGAGGGACGGAGCAGATGCCTTCAGTGCTTCCCCTCTCCTCCGAATGTTCATAACACAACAGTTAACATCTGAAGCTACTCAGCGGGCTGCTGCTCCCACAGACTCATCCTCACTCTGATGCCACTTTTGGATGAAGGCTTTCCATCTGTTTTGTGTAGATTTTGTGTGTAAGTGCTCTCATTGTCACCAGTTGAGCTGCTAATGTTCATGTTAGCTGCCTGTCTGTTGGGTGCGGTCCCCTGGCAGCAAGGTTCAAAGGTCAAATGAGGTTACACTGCATTAATGTGAAGCAAATTAAAGACCTCGAAGGAATGCCTATCGCCCGCCACTTTTCATGCCAGAGTTTTACACTAAGATCATCTTATGTTGAGAAATGACAGAGCTGTAGCTGTTTTGGTCAAACCTTGAAGGGTTTTACTGTCTATAATAAGCATCAGTGACAAAAAATCCTGCTGTGGATAAAAACTAACACACACACGCACACACACACATAATTTTGTATTTCAGCTCTAAGGGTAAAAATCCATAGCTCGGTAAAGATTTAGTACAGTTAAACAATCAAAAGATGTGCTTGGCTTAGTGTCATTTCTTTCCATATAAACATTTATAGTGTTTTCCTTTCTGTGTGTTTTAGTCACTGTGTTTGAAAGGAGCTTTAGTTTGATTACACAGCGGACGAAGCTGCTCTCCAGAAGTCCGATGCGTGTTGCGTGTGGAACATTAAATTGTTTTTGTTTTTGTACCTCCTTCCTCAGTACTCCCTCGTAAACGAGCCTCTGATCGAGCTGACCAACCCAGGGGCCAGCGGCTCCCTCTTCTACCTGACCAGCGACGACGAGTTCATCATTAAAACCGTGCAGCACAAAGAGGCCAAGTTCCTGCAGAGGCTGCTACCTGGATACTACATGGTGAGAACCTTGATGCTTTGTTTTCTTTTTGTACCTCGTATAAATGTGTGTATACAGCTGGCTTTTAGTCCAGATGTAGCAGAATTTTCAGATAATTGAAATAACAAAATATTTCCCTCCATTAATGCCGTCTTCTCCCAGGAATACATTTGCATAAATAGAGGTCTGTGTTTTTAGGCCATTTAAATGCCTAAATAATGGATTTTATGTCAGGTGGGAAACAAATACTTAATATATAACCCGAGTAAACATAAATATATGGTAAAGGAATAGAAAATTAAAACTGCAAAATGTCAAATGTGTCTGGTTTTCCCTACATTTTTAAGAAAACCTATCCAGATCTAAAAAAAAAAGGCTCTTAATAAAACTGAATCTGACCTTGTGTGTGTGTGTGTTTTTATCTGCAGAACTTGAACCAGAATCCGCGCACACTGCTGCCAAAGTTTTACGGCTTGTACTGCATCCAGTCGGGCGGCATCAACATCCGACTGGTGGTGATGAACAACGTGCTGCCGCGCTCCCTGAAAATGCACTACAAATATGACCTGAAGGGCTCCACCTACAAGAGACGAGCATCCAGGAAAGAGAGGGAGAAGGCCTGTCCGACATTCAAGGACCTGGACTTCCAGGACATGCATGAGGAGGGGCTTTACTTTGACACAGAGACGTACAACAACCTAATGAAGACCCTGCAGAGAGACTGTCGGGTAGGTGGATTTGCGGCAGATAATACAGTGTAGCCGTGTTTTCTTTAGGTACTTGTTTGTTTTACTGCTGTTTGTTGGAGAATTGAGAGCTCCCGGTGAAGTCTGACCCAAAGAATGCCAGGAGTTTGTGAAACATGTACAAACGTGTCACAAATTTGGTGAGACAAACTGAAAATTGGTGTATTTTTGCTCTCCAGCTTTCATAGCCAAGTGAGATACTGGATTTTCATTAATTTAGGATATATATGAGAGTGGACGAGAAGAAGAGTTCTTGGAGGGCTGGACCAACTTGACAACCCTGCACGGAGATAGTCATCTAACATTTAAATGACAGCTTTTAGTGTGGAGGAGTGAAATACCAGTTTGATGCCTCGGGGACTAGAATTAGAGGTATTGAGCAGCAGATTTGTTTATTTTAGCCTGTTGGGTAACACTAATCTCTAATCGTATCTTGAAACTGCACACAAAGTGGCGAGCTTTGTCGTTGTGTTTAATTATTCAGTTGTAGTTTCCGTTAATCGGAAACACCCTGGCAGGAAATACCTGTAAACCTGTTGTTTTCCCACCATTTAAGTCCAACAGTTTCTCCTTCGCAAGCTATTAGGAACTTGAGATGTTGGGTTGGCATGAGATTATCATCTCTTCAGGTTTATGCCCCTTCTCGTCATCATTAACTGAACCGCTGACTTGCTGAATGTGTCGTTCTCTTTTTAATATTTTCTTAAGCAGACTGAGGCCGCAGTGACCTCCTCCACATTTGCTAAGTCATTCTGGCCTTAATGTTTAACTTGGATTTTAAAACGCAAGCTTTAGTCTCAGTCGTGCACTGTCTACCTCCCGTGTCAGACTGTGTGCCACCTTTTGCATGTATAAAGTATGTGGAGCTGTTTCTGTTTAGCAGCAGCTGTTAAAGCGTCAGCACTGTGTAGTTTGTTATTGTCACGGCTTCCTGCGCTCGCCTCCTAAGCGGGAAGCAAAGTGCCCTCTAAGCAAAAATCTCTGTCCATTTCCATGAGTAAGCAGCTAACCCTGTCACCCTAGGAGGGGTCCTAAACACAGGGGAAGGGTCACCAGAAGCCAAGCAAACGGGGAAGAAAGGGGTGGCAGTGAGGAGGGGGTGGAGAGGCTTTTTTTTTGTGGTAAAAGTACAAAATCTGGATCGATTCCAGAGACTTTTTTTTCCAAAGCTTAGAGTGCTCTGATCTTTGTCTTAGAGAATTTATGGGGCTTCGAGTTAAGCTGGACAGAGAGTAATGACAATAAGAGGGAGAAAATAATAACATTACTACTACATGATGGGATGCTTATAGGAAAATGCAGGCTGTGCCCTCTCCCTTTTAAGTCTCCTCTCTCCATCACTCTGCGACTCCCCTGATACGCCACAAATGCCAAAACAGCATAAAAGCATTAATAATTAATGTTGCACTAGTAGAGAGAGCAAACAGAGAAGCTTTATTGTAAGGCAGAGTGTGTGTGTGTGTGTGTGTTTGTACCGATTACATTACAGTGAGACAAACATTACAGAGGCGGTGATGATATCAAAATGTTCAGAAGTGATTTTACACACAGCGCACATTTAAAACAGACAAGAAAACTGAAATTTCAGAGGCCTTTCTAAGATTATCAAGATTCTTCAAAGGGCTTTATAATGTGTTTGTCATTCTCTACAGACAGTGCTTACAGTCCTTTTTGGTATATATTTACAGTCTGCAAATATGAAGGATTTTTTTACTCTTACTCGTCATCCGGCACGTTAAGAGTAATTAATGGGGTGGGGGGAGATGCAGGGACCAGGAGTCTTGATATAAGTTCTTTCTGGAGCAAGGTCTGGTTTTGCACTAGCTGAAAAAAATCATGTAAAACTTGTTAACAAATATATGTTTTTTAATTATTTTGCACTTAAGGAGGAGCATTTCAGTGACGAGAAGTTGACAAACATGCTGTCAGTGTCTTCTCAGAGTCAGAGCATCTGCTCTGCCACAAATGTACGCGGAGCTGTCAGTGTATTGTGTTTTTGGAGCAGACAAGACTCAGACTTGGGAAAGCTTGCGGTGCAAAAATGTCACTCAGAGGTGAGGCAGCGCTGTGGCAGAATCTTTCCTTATTTTACAGAGATAGATTGGGAGCGCTTCAGGGAAGGATATCCTGAGACACACCAGAGGTTTAAAGCACAGAGATCTGTGACAAACTGAAGTTAGGGGTGATTTAGTCTGTCCTGCTCACTGTAAGAAAACTGAGCTGTGTTTGAAATGAAAGCAGGGGACATACCCGTCCAAAAGTAGACACCCACATTTCTGCAGTGATCAGTAATTTTACTTTTTGATCAAATCAGATCAACTTTATTTATAAAGCACACTTAAACTGACCGGAGTTGACCAAAGGGCTGTACAGTAAATCCCAAAATAATAACCATAAAATAAAACCTTTATAATCAGCTTAAAACAAAAGATAAGTAAGAATCTCAAATATAAAACTAAGTAAAAAAGACTAAATGGCATAAATAACATAACAGATTATTTTAAAAAGCCCAAAGCATTAAATGCAAAAAAGGTCTGAGAAAATAAATGTGTCCTGAGCTGCTTTTTAAAAACCTCAATAGATGGGACACTTTTGATTGACTTTGGCAGATTGTCCCACAGTTTTGGGGTGGCTACAGCAAAGGGACATTCTTCTTTACTAACTAATCCAGAACGTGGAACATCCTAAAGAACCTGTTCATAGGATCTAAGTACAGATGTGTGTTTTTGTCCCAACCCATGCAAAATTTTAATAACCACCCAAAGAATTTTAAAATCAACTCTGTATTTAACAGGAAGTCAGTGAAGAGATGTGAACAGAGCAGAGATACTGTGTCTTTTCTGGTACCAGTCAAAAGTCCTGAACCAGCTGCTGATGGGACAACAGAGACTGACTGATGCCAAAATAAAAAAAGAGTTACCATACAGTAACATTGAGCTGATTAATGCTGTGATAACCGTCTTCATGTCATCGAAGAGAATGGGTTTGAGCTTGAGTTGTAGAAAACAGCTCTTTACCACAGAGCTAATTTGTTTATCAGATTTTAAACGGCAATCAAAAATGACACCTAGATTCCTGGCGTAGGACTGAAGATTAAAGGATAAATGCTCTAAATCACATGCAAGTGTTAGGAGGACCCAAAACCACCATTCAGATTTATTTTCATTATCATTTAACTGAAAACACTTACTCTCCATTTCACTTCTTTAATACAGTTTATAATGAAGATAACAGTGAAATGAAATATGATTTCTGAATTCTTGGCCCAAGGGAAGCATGCACAGTGTAAATAGAGCTGGTCCCAAGATGGATCCTCGAGGAACTCCACAGCTAACAGGAGCTAACCCTTTTCAACAGAGAAAGATCCATCAGATAAATACCAAACAAACCATTGATGAACAGTACCCTGAATCCCAACCTGATCCTGGAGGAGATATAGAAGGATAGAGTGATCAGCTGTGTGAAAAGCTGCTCTGAGATCTAACAAACTCAAACCAGAAACAAGCTAACGTCAGAGTCAAGCAGTTTATATCTGCTGGGGAGGTGTAATTGTTCGCCGGGGAAAGCCCGGGCCCCGGGCACACAGTAATGACTTTCTGTGGGCAGCGTGGTGTGTGAGGCTCTGTTTAAAATGGCTGCCGTTTGAATAGCCTGGGGGAGTTCTGGTGAGGGGATGCAAATTGTTGATATGGAAAAGGGAAAGCTCAGACAAAGGGCTCAGTGTTTGATTTGAGTCAGTCCATCAGTCATTCAGCTGGTCATTATGTCTGTTTTGTGTTTGGGTGTTCATCTGAGCCGAACAACCTATTATCATCTTGTCATCTGTCAAAACAGTGAAGTTTTATTAAGCTTCTTTCTTCATAAGCTGCAGTTGATTTTACCCTGCAGTTTGGTGCCAAGGAGCAAGCAAATGTTTGTTTCCTGTGGCATCCTTCACGCTGTCCGAGCTCAGTCTGAAAGAGGTGTTTAGCTGTTTTTAGCACAGATATCTCAATGTGGGGACTTGACTTCACTTTATGCCATGTTTATGTACTTAGGGTGATCATAAACAGCAAGTGTTCTTGTTCAATGGGACTTTTATGGCAGTGAATTTGACTTTGAGGCCTGTAGGTTTTGATATGATTGTCCTAAAGTATTTTAGTTTTGTTCTGGAGTTAGAAAGTTTTGAACCATTTGGCTCGAAAGTGACATTAAGCAGGATTATGCTCACTGTTGTGCTCAATGTCGTAAAGTGTATTTATTCAAGAGGTGTTACCCAGTACAAACGTTTTATTCTTCCAAGTCTGGGTCGCAAAATAGTCCTGGCTTCGTGGGTTTATCGATTCTGATCCAACTGGACTGCCTTAGTTGAGAACTAGAAGAGACGTGAAGTCACAAGAGTCTCTGGGCAAGAAAAGCTCCTCAGACAGGTCAACGCGTAACACTCGGCTCCGTGTGAAGAAACACCTTGTTTGTTCAGCTCAGAACTGGCTTAAACAGATTTCCTTCTGCCGACCACTTTCTTGACGCTGAAATGTGAGGGGTGATGAAAGCATTTCGAGGGGAGGGGTGATATTTAATATGTTTTGCGTATTTACTGTAGGGAGCTGAAGGTAAAGGGCGCTGTGCGAGGAGGATAATGAAAGTGCAAGCATGTTTTTTTCATACGTGTATAGTCGAGGTACGTCTCAACATGAAACATTTTCCATATGCTGCAATAGGTGCTGGAAAGTTTTAAGATCATGGACTACAGTTTGCTGCTGGGCGTGCATGTCCTGGACCAGAGCCACAGGGAGGGGGGCGAGTCGGGCCAGGCCGGGGGCGACGGCCGGAGACCTGTGGGTCAGAGGGTGCTTTACTCCACCGCCATGGAGTCCATCCAAGGAGACGGCAAGGCTGCTGAAGCCGTCACCACTGACGACACGTGAGTTTGTTCAGCTGTGGGAAGGGGGCGCACACACACTGCATTATACGCACATATTTGGGTCTCTGTCTGTGTCTTCATCTCCCCTTTTTCCTCTCTCAGACTCTTATACAACCGTGCTCATACCTCGCCCAGGCCACTGCAGCACAGCCGGCCTCTCACATAACCATAGCTACACAAATAACAAACACACTCACTGTTCTTCATATTTACAGCCACTCACATGAATGTAAATAGTGCAAGTCCCCTATAAAAACACTTGTAAAAGGGAGGCAGCGCACCGGCTTCGTTTAGAGCGTTGCAGAGAAACCGTAGCTGTTGTCTGACTGCCGCTGTGCTCGTTTTCAGGATGGGTGGCATCCCTGCCAGGACGCACAAGGACGAGAAGCTGCTCATCTTCCTGGGAATCATAGATATCCTGCAGTCGTACAGGTACTCATCCTAATGAGATGAAATAAACTTGATGCGTGCGTGATGGGCAGTGTTTCTCAAAAGGACCAGGTCGTAAATACAATACAGTAATGACTCAGTGTGACAGAGTAACTGCTTTGAAAGATGCTCACCCTTCAGTGAGGCCTCTTAAGCTGAATTATCATCATGCGCTGAGGGAAAGAGCTACAAGCAAGTTTACCACAATCCTCCCCCCAACATGATTTAAATGAGCTCAGTGGCTCATCAGTCTTTTCTGTTTACTTATTGATTTTTTATTTTTTTTTGTCCAGAGAGCAAAAAGTCTGCTAACAGAAGATGAAACCCTGTAGATGAAATATTAAAGAAATTTTAAAGCACGACATAAACGTTTGCCAGGCAGGTTGATACTTCGGATGCTCACAGCGTTGTCGAGGAAGGATGAATTGTTGTGTACCCATCCAAATTTATTTCTGGTAACGTGTCTCACTTGGAGTAACACCTGATGTGATACAGCTCCAATTATGAAAAAAATTGGAGAAAATAAGAAACAGCTGGAGGAACTAATTATGCAAACTGGCAACAGGTCAGTAAGGGAATTAGGCATAAAAAGAGCATTTTAGAGAGGTTGAATCTCTCAGAAGTGAAGTAAACTAGTGGAACAATTGGGGAAGACTTTGAATCTCCCATCATCTGCAGTTCATATTATCTTCAAAATATGTAATATATATAAATGGGACAAAGCTAATTTAAAATGGACTGAGGCAAAGTGGAAAACTGTTCCGTGGGCAGACGAATGAAAGTTTTAAATACTTTTTGAAACCACAGACACCACCCACTCTGTACTAAAGAGGAAAGGGACCATCCAGTCTGTTATCAGCACACAGTTCAAAAACCTGCCTCTCTGATGGTATGGGGGTGCTTTAGTGCCTATAGCATTTGAAAAGGCACCATCATTGCAAAAAGGTACATACAGGGATTAGAAGAACATATGCTCCCATCCAGACTGCATCTTTTTCAAGGAAGGCCTTGCATTTTTCAACAAGACAATGCTGAACCACAAACTGCATCCAGCATGGCTTCGTAGAACTGACCCGCCTGCAGTCCAGACCTCTCGCCATTAGAAAACATTTGGTGCATCAGGAAAAACAAAACCTCCAAAACCTCCAGAAGCTGCTCTCCTCAGCTCCTAGACGTTTACAGACTGTTGTTAAAAGAAGAGGGGATGTTTCACAGAGGGAAACATGGACCTGTCCTAACTTATTAAGACGTGTTGCTGCCATAAAATTCAACATGGCCTTATTTTGTTCCTTAAAGTGGTCCAATTTTTTAGTTTAAACATTTGAAATGTTCACTATGTTCCATTGTGAATAAAATATGGGTTTATAAGGTTTGCAAATCATTATTTACATTTTACACAACGTCCTAACCCTTTTCAGAATTGGGGTTGTAGGTCTGAGTAGCTAAAGGGTGATGTTGTTTACTGAATGGATGAGTATGTGACCGATTTCCTGTTTTGTCTCTCGTCAGGTTCATTAAAAAGTTGGAGCACTCTTGGAAAGCTCTGGTCTACGATGGTGTAAGTCGATATAGCCTGCCCAAAATCTGACGCTGCTGCTTTTATGAATGAGCCTTTTCTTTAAAGCCTGACATTTTGTCCCCGCTTGTCCTCAGGACTCCATCTCAGTCCACCGGCCCGGGTTTTACGCCAGCCGCTTCCTCAAGTTCATGAGCACCCGGGTCTTCAGGAAAACTCAGCGTAAGTCAAGGTTGATGCGAAGGGGGAGCACAGGGAGAGGCTGGGAAGCAGGACAGGAAATCCTGGCCTGATAAGGACAGTGATGGGTGTCAGGGTGTAGATATTTCAGCTGCAGACCTAATGAAATTATCGCAAGCTGATTTATCTTCGGTTTACACTAAACACATGAAACTGTGGTTTCAGTCTGCTCATAATGTGATGCATGTGGCTGTAGTTAAAAAGAACTGATGAGCTGGATCCGAACTTTTGTACTTGGAGTCAGTGTTACCTCACCCAGACCACTGATGAAGTTCTGCGTTGTGTAAACGAGGGCACAGACGTTCCAGTTCAGCTTACCTGGAGGTGTGTATTCTGCACAGAATGGAATAAAACAGTTCAGCAGCAAGAAAAATCACCCAGCTGACCTCAGCTCACCTTCCTCCATTATACATAATAATAATACATAATACACAGTATTCTGCATTACATGCTCATACAAACAATCCTCTTTTCAGTGCAATACGTTTTACATAATGACATAACAAGCAAATAAAACACACACACACACGACCAGCTGATCTCTGTGAATAATAACTGAGATGCGTACAGTTTGCATATTATGAAAGTAAGATATACAAATCTTCTAAAATGAACAGGAAAGTTTAATAAAAAAACAAATAGGCAACAACTTACCTGCACAGAATGGAATCAAACAGTTCAGCAGCAAGAAAGATCACCCAGCAGACCTCAGCTCACCTGCCCATGACGAAGAAACCACAAAAAAAAAAAAAAAAAGAAACGCCGTACAGCACAGGAGAAGCAGAGTCGGCTCGTTATTATCCTTTATTTAACCAGGCAAGTCCCGTTGAAGTCACAGATCTCTTTTTCAAGGGAGGCCTGGGCCTGAAGGCAGCCTAACATGCATGTTCACACACGTGCTGCGATAGTGAGGACTGACGCTCCGCTCGCCGTCAAACTGTAGAACAACCGAATCGAACGTCTTGCCAAAATGTTAGCTCAGAGCTCGTACAACATTTCGTCCTCCGCTGCCACTTTCAGGCAGAAAATCATATTTCTGAGACAGAAAATCAGCACCACCGGAGCTCTGTGAAAAACTCTCCTTCGTTTTTTTAAATAATAATTTCACAATCAAAATGAAAGACAATACAATTAAGAAAATAATAATAATTTCTTCAATGCTACACTTATACCCCCCCCAAGGACCCCCGCTCTGTGGAAATTACCACAGCTGACGCACTGATTTGAGGATTCTGCCACGCTCGTAACCACGGCCAAGTCCCGCCAGAGGGAGATGACAGAAACGGATTTCATTTTATGCTCTGCCTGGGGGCCGGAGCACAGGGCTTTGAGGACTCTTTTGCATTTTATCAGTTTAATACCGTCTAATTTTGGAGTCTTAGAGCTTCATTCTGTGTAAACCCTCCCATCCATCCAGCCTTTTATCTCCCCCCTCTCCTGCTTCCGGCTTAAACGCCTCAATTTTTCCCCCCCTTTTTTTTTTTTTTCCTGACTTTTATGTCTGTTTTGATTACATTTTATTTTTGCTCCGCAGCGATTCGATTCTCCCCTTCAAAGAGGACCCGCACGTCCATCCCGGCTCTGAAGTCGTCCTCACAGGAGATCCTTTCATCACAGGCAGATGAGAGGCACGAGGAGGACAGGAGGGACCGTCTGGGGGGGGCACGGAGCCTGGCCAGCCTGGATGGACAAGGTAAACAAAGCAACGCACATTTAGGTAAAACTGGCCGTAGCACAGTTCACCTTGAAGCGCTTCCTTCCATACAAGATGAGCATCAATCTGATTGTTGACTTAGAGTCAACTCTGTCTGTCTGTTAGCAAAATATCTCATGAACCACTGGGCGGATTTTAATGAAATTTTGAGAAAGTAATCACTGGGTGTACATCTACAGCTGATTACCTTTCAGAGTCAGTCCAATTCAAGATGGCTGCCACAGACAACTGACTTTAAAAAACACAAAAGTGTCTAAAACTCAGTCAGTTTTACAGATGCAGGATTCAAACTTGGCATGGTAGTAGCTGAGAGTCACTCCTAACGTATACTGTACTCCAGGCGCTACACGTCAGCAAGATCTTGCAATATCACACGAGATCACACATAACCTCAATCACACATAACCTCAATCACACATAACCTCAATCACAAGGTTTCATCAAAACAGCTGTAAGTCATTTCTCGACACAAGATGAGCTTAGTTTAACTCTGACACGAAGGGAGTTTGTTGAAACCCAAAACCCGACTAAAAGAAGTCTTATAAGCCTTTATCTATCACCTGCCAGTATAACCACGATTGTATCCTAGGTTTTGTGGCTCATTAGAACAACTTGAGGGCAATAAACAGCCTCATTTATTCAGCTGTGAAAATGTCCTGTCAGCACGACCCCGGGAACAAGCTGTCACCGACTCATACAGGGTTTGGCCTTAATGGAAAGAAAACAGAGCCCAGCTTGTTAATGAAATCCCCTCAGATACAGTATTTGTGCCTGCCATGCATGCAGCTCTCCTTATCTCTCATAATTAATCTCCCCTGTGACCACGATCTGACCTCAGCCCAGGGAGGAGTCGGATGAATGAAAGCTCGCTCTGTGAGCAGGAGCTGCAGCTGACCTCTGCGCGAGGTCACCAAGGAGTCCTCCACACCGGAAGAAACATGGGTGTTGATGGGGGCAGGAAGAGAAATCATGGGGTCATGTGTCTGACTTCCTTTTTTTTTTTTTTTTTTTTACAACCGAGGAGGACCAGAAGCTCCCGCTGTGATGCAAAGCACTACGAAGCACTTCCTGATTTACTAAATGAGCCTCAACAGCCTCAACAGAACTTAATGAGGCCGGTTTGTTTCTTCAGCTACCCGTTGAGCATTTCTCCCTTTCAGACCATAATCTGACCTTTTACTCTGATGCGAATGGGCATTTTTATTGCATGACAAACCGAGTTAACCTCTGTTTAAAGACTGGGTTTCCCACCTTAACGCGTCCTCTCGCTTTGTGACTCCTTAACCTTTCGGCGTGCCAGGCAGCTGCTCAGCGAAGCCATTAGCGCTGATTGTCTGCACCACCCGACCTTTCCTCACACTGAGAGTGAAGAAGCAAACCAGGACTCTGCTAGAAATGATCTGAGAGCTCAGGTTTCATGTGAAACTCAGACTCCTTACGTCTTTAAGCCTCTGTACCAATCACCTAAATAATCAGAGTATGTTTTCTTTTTGTAAGAATGCCTGAAAAACAAGGACTACCCAGCTTTTCCAGGCGAAGATTTCAGATGAAGAAATCTTCATCTGACTTTTCTAAACAAAATGAACATTTTCTGTGAAAATGTTGAGTGCTGAACGCCTTCGCTGAAAATTTGTTGAAGCGCCTGAAGTTTAACAGTAAGCTGAACAGTGGAAAGTTAAATCAAGAACAGTGGCTAAAACTGGAAAAACGGTAGCAAAAAGCTAAAATTTTAAAAAAAGTTAAAATGAGCAAAACAGTAACTAAAAGTTAAAATTAGCTAAAACCTAAAGGGAGCATAAGAAGACAAAATGGAGTCAGTACGCAGAAGTAGATTTCAGAGAATAATGTTTTTGAATATATATATATATTATATATACTTTATCCAAGAGTACATATTTTTGTAAATAAAATTTAAATAATTGAAATGATATAAAAGTCACAGCAGACTGCTCCTGATCAAGCTGAATGTTTTGATATATGAATGGGTTAAAAAAAGCACCAAATATGTGGAAGTAGTATGATTGGAAAAACAGGAACAACAATATGCTGACTCAGCATTTACATAGTTTTAAAAAGTGAGCTTGGCTCACATGTATGTTTGTTTTTTTTGTTTTCCAGTCATGTTCGGTTCGTATCTTCAACCAGATCTGGTTCCTGCCAACCGGTCCTTCTACGAAGGCTCCTCCATGGGAACCATCTCCTCCTCCTCCATCTTTGTCAACGTGGACAACCAGACAGACGAAAGGTACCTTGTTTCCCTTCTCGTCTCCTCCTTCCTGCTGCTAGTTTACCGGAACGGGGTGTCACCGCAAAACTGTGATGCAAGGTCGCTAAGAGCCGTGAGGAGGCCCCGCCCAACACTGCCACTCCCACGGTGGAGTCACTGGTGTTCTGATACGACGCAGTCTTATCAGCGACGGGCTTCATGGAACAGATGTGTTTGGTTTGAGTTCTTATCTCTGAGTATAAATCCAAAACACACACTCACACACACATGGACAGAATATTGTCTTTAATCTACACAGAACTGGGGGATCTCCCTAAATAAGTCTCATTCCTCAGAAAAAAAAAACTGCTGTTTTTTTAAAATACGACTCATAAAACAGATCAAATCGGAAAATATTTTACAAGATATTGATGGTGTCGGCTCATGTTGTGAAATCGGGAAAAGAATTACAGATGGAAGTTTTACATTGACCGTTTTTATGGCACCTTCAGCAGCTTCGTTCCAAACTTCACCCTCTTTTTCATTTCCTTCTCCGTAGCAGCCTCGTTGTCTTCTTCCCTCTGTGTGTGTGTGTGTGTGTGTGTGTGTGCGCGCGCTTCATTTGATTCTCCGAGGTTTCTCTGTGTGACCTGCCCGCTCTCGTCCCTCTGCTGCCGCCCCGACATTGTTCCCCGGACTGGTTTCATCAATATTTAAACTGCAGATTTGACACAGTTTTCCTCGGTGCTGCCTCGCCACACAAAGGCTGTGCCAAAAGCAAGACAAGTGGTGCTTCAGAGACAGTTTCGACTGACGGCTGATCAGCCTGTTGCTCCAGCAGCTCTCTGACTCGTGGACGTTGTTGTCTTTCTACCCTTTATATTTCTCTCTACAATCGAACACTTTACAACTTTCTACCTGGAAAGTCTTTTTGACTTTGGAAGGACACAGCCCCGGTTAGTCATATGTCATAAAAAGGTCACAAAACATTCCTGAATTTATCAGGGAGTCACCTGACGCGCAGACAAGGAGGGCAGTTCTCTCGTTGCCACCTAGTGGTTGAAACGGAGGTAACACTACATGGAGAGCCTGAGGTTAGCTGTAGTTGGTGCTAGTTTACTGTTTAGCTTTATTATCGCCGAAGGCAGAGGTGGAGCGATAATGTTTTTGTCTGTGTGTTGGTTTGTCTGTACCGTTAGCAAAATATCTCATGGACCCATTGGACAGATTTTAATCAACCTGTCAGAGAGTAATCACTGGGTTGACGTCTACAACTGATAAGCTTTGGGAGTCAGATTTTTCAAGATGGCCGCCACAGCCAACTGTTCTTAGGAAGCACAAAATTGGCTATAATGCAGTCAATGTTGTAAATATTGGGCTAAAATTTGGTGTGGTAGTAGCTGTGTATTGTCCTCAACACATACTTTAAGGGCAACCTACTGTGCCAAATCTTTCCTTAAAGTCTTGACATTAATTTTTGGAGTCAACCCTGTGATTCTGTTAGCAAAATATCTCACAAACCACTGAACAGATTTCAGTGAAACTCTCAGAAAGTAATTATTGGCTGTACGTCTACAACTGATTAACTTTTGGAGTCGACCCAATTCAAGATGGCTGCCACAGCTAATAGACCTGAGCCAACAGAAAAGTGGCTATAACTCAGTGACTTTTACAGATAATGAGCCCAAATTTGGTTCAGTCGTAGCTGAGACCTGTGAGATATGAAAAGTTTTACATGAGAATGTGCACGGCTCTAACTCCATCCCATCTCAACACAAGATAATCTTAGTCTAAAATTCTGGCATGAAAGGTGATGGGAGATATGCATTCCTTCAAGGAATACTAGGGCTTTTGTTACTGATTTAAAAACAAACATTTTTTGTTTTACATTCATGCTCAGTTTAACTCAGAAAAAAATAAAAAAAAGATTTAGTGTTCAGGAGGCCTTATTTGGTCTGATTACACTATAGGCTACTTTTAAACTAGACTTTATGATTATGTGATGAGGATGATTCATCTACTACCACACCAAATTTTAGCTCAATGTTTGTAAAAATCATAGACAATTGTTCGTGTCGGCTAAGGTCAATTAGCTGTGTCGGCCATCTTGAATCAGTTGATCAGCTGTAAATGTACATCACTTCCTGAGAGCTTATTTCCCTAGACAGAAAGTGAAATTCCTTATTTTGTGTGATTTTTTCAAGAATTATTCTGCTCCTGGTGTACCCGAAGCTACAGAGAACATTTGCGGGACATTCTCCAATCACGTACCTTGTTTTGTCACAGTCTTTGCGGGGAGTTCTTGCAGGTCTAAAGGAAATTTTCTTCACTTCCTCCTCAGACTATGCGCTTCTTGCTCCAGGCTTCAGACAGGTTTCCCATCCCACCCTCATTTCCTTTTCACCTTTTCTCAGACACAGTTTATCCAGCTGTGTTGGTGTACCTGCTGCCGACCCAGACGCCGCTAAAAGCTGCCATGTAAACGTTTCATCCTGTTTCAGGGCTGACGCTGCATCCAGCTCCACGTTCACGCTGGAGGACAGCGCTATCTGCCTCACCTCAGAGCAGAGCACCGTGGATGTGGACATGGATCGTGATGACGGATCTGTTCTTGATGTCTACTTGGTAATTTAACCTTGTTTTTGGTTTTTTTTTGCAACAAATGATGATTGCAACGCTTTGCAGATCTGATAAACCCATATTTTATTGGCAATGGAACATAATGAACAGATCAAATGTTTGAATGAAGAAATTGTACAGTTTTTAGGAATAAGGTAATTTGTTGGCAGCAACACATCTTAATAAGTTAGGACAGGTCCACGTTTCCCTCTGTGAAACATCCCCTCTTCTTTTAACAACAGTCTGTAAACGTCTAGGAGCTGAGGAGAGCAGCTGCTG
>JAOXNZ010000001.1:16508429-16547498 GCA_028566095.1 Kryptolebias brasiliensis | reverse complement strand
CAAATCAGGTGTGTCAAAGCAGAGAAACATCTAAAACATGCAGGACAGTGGCCCTCGAGGACCAGGATTGGGGACCTGTGTCTTAGCCTTTCGGCGCGGGGGGAGATAAACTTGCTCAGCTTTGTTGTGTAATCATTTTAATTTACAGAACATTGTCAAATTGCATTACAATTAGTGCAAATGATAACACTTCAGATGTACAACTTAGAAATATACAAAGTGTGAAGATTATTGACAAAATGTACTTAAAAACACTAACTGCACTCTTCAGCTGACACGCGGAACCTTTTAAACCTCTCAGATTGAAAATCAGGATTGTCCCCCCCCACCCCAAACTGTGCAGGCGTACTTATCGCAGAACATTTTGGTACCTTCGAACACAATCTGAAGAAAGCTGTGAGGTAATGAGACGTGAAATGTTGACCCCACCGCTCCCCCAGCTTCATGTTGGTGTTGAGAAATGCACACTCGGTGGATGTAAAACGGAGATTCGAGACTTTTAAGGTTCACCCTGGTGGCTAAGGCATTCTGGGGGCGGTTCGTTCATCAGTCAAAGGGCAGGGAGCTGCTGCACCATGGTGTGGGCTGTGAAATGTTGAACTAAAAGTCAAGTGTTCAAATGATAACTCTTCTCAACCTTGAATAACTCGACCTCGTCCCGAACCAAAGGCAGATCCTATTTCCAAACCTGACACTCACGACTGGGTAGACGACTTTATTTTTAATTTTTTTTCCTGCTTCACAAAAGAGCTGAAAACAGTGATGTACGAAGTTCACTCAGCTCTCAAACAAAGAGAAGAATCTTCACATCAGACGCTACGACTGGTCGCTTCAACGTGTCTGGAACTTGCGGGCTAAACACAGACGCATGCCGACCACATTATAGCATCAACAGACCACAAATATATTTAATCTGTCAACAATATGGTCTAAAAAAGAAGCTCAATAGCAAATTCGCTTAATCTCCACTTCCCCTCAGCCCAGTGCTGTGATCATATTCAAGCATTTAACAGTCGATTCACATTTCTCACATTCGTAAACTAAAAACATTTTCTGTTATTTTTTTTTTTCTTTTCTGTACAATACTTTGTGTCTATGGTGCTCTTTGAAACTTATACCAAACTAGAAATACACAAACTCCAAAGCTTTAGACTCTGATCCCCCACCTCCCCCCATCAAACTAAAGTTTTCACAAGAGGGAGAGGGGAAGGCAAGAAAGGGGAGACGGTTTTACCCATCAGCCCTCTTCCTCCAAGTGTCTACGTTCGTTTAGCAGCAAAACAAGTAGCTGTAATACTAGTGATTAAAGCACCCACTCACCCCCGACCACTCCAAAAATAAAGTCCAGAAGTATGTAATCATAAGAAATATACAAAACAATTTACAAAAACAAGCAAACAATCGGTAACATTTCAAAAACTTCTTGGAAAACTCTTGAATTGACTTAAGATGTGCTTTTCTGAGCGATGTGGCGGGACATGAAGCTGCAGCTGAGTCTCATCCGGTCCTGAACATGTGTAGTCCTGCTGGCAGATGTTTGAAAGCAAACGCTAAATGAAAGCTGAATGGGCCGTGTGATTTATTGAAGAGTTATTTTAATGCTGAATAGCGTCCTCCCTTCAACAGAAAAGCCTAAGAAGAAAAGGAGGATAAAAAGTTCAATTTATACAAGATAAACTAAAATATGAAATTTCCCAGAGAGAAGAATCTTTCATTCGGTTTTTCTGGGCCTTTGTTACCCGTGAGTGTTCAGAACAGGATGGGCTTCCCGACCGTTTTCTCCTGAACGTAGGAGGTGAAGCGTTTGAGGAACTTGGGATATTCCCTCTTGGCCACGGCTCTGAGGACCGAAGCTGGAGCCCAACCTCCAGGGTTTACTGCAACCACACACAGAACTGTTAGCAAGAAACTGTTCTTTCTGATTTATGACCAACTTAAAAATTAACCGCAGCGCAGCACGGTGCAGGGAGCCCTCTAGTGGGAGGAAATGTTTTTTTTAGTTTCCCTGTCAAACTCCCGATGATCAAAACTAGTTTCCCCTGACAATAAACTGGCTGTTCAGCAGCGCTGCTTTATGTCACACTCTCCTTGTCTACAAGAAGAGAAGGGAACTGCACACGCCTGGACTTAAAGAAACTCTCTGATAATAAACAACTCTTTCATAAATAGATTTAACATCCAGCTACCTCAGTCAGCAGCTCAAACCTTTTTTACTTTCTCTTCAGAAGTCTAAAACAGTTTAGTCTGCAAACAAAGGTTTACATCAGGCTGGATGTTAAAGAGATACTTTTAGGGAAATTAGGATCAATTTGATCATGACAATAATTTCTTTCTTCCACCAGCCACAGAGGCGGAAACCCTGTGATGAAAACCAGATGGACTGGAGAGGCACTTACCGTTGGCAACATATGTGATCTTACAAAGGATGTTGTCTCTGCTTATCTCTTTGTCGCCCTCCGGTGGACTGACCAGCGTTTGGCAGATCATCGCAACATTGATTTTGGCACGAACACACCGGTTTGTGGGCTGAAAGAAAAACAAAACCATGTAAGCGCAAACATTCCCTGAGGTACAAAGGAATCTCTCAGGAGCTGAACCTACAAAATACTTGAGGTTAGGAGACCTGGATCCATTATTGCTGCCTTGATATATCAAGATCTACAGAGAACAATAAAAAAAACCTCCCTGAAACAAAGGTTTCTACACTCCTTTGATACTTCATGCATCACTTCCCTAAAAGTACAGCTTGCACTTTTATAAAGCAGACTAAAATATGTCTATTTGTACCCGATTTGCAGTCCAGTACAAAAACAAAAAATGCAAATCAGGAATTTCCATATCTGAAGGCCATTGAAGCCGAAACAGACAGTCTTTTAGAGTTTTTAAAAGTTGTTTTACTTCAATCCTTCTTGCCAACTGTAGCTACAGAAACTGAAAGCCAATATATGTTTTTAAGATTGTGCATTTATGACAAGTTAAAAAAAACAAAACGAATGGTGAAATTCAGCAGGAGAGGCGCTGAGGCGGAAGAGGCAACAATGCACGTATAAAATTTCGTCATCACGCCAAATGCGTTTTGGGATGTCATTTGTTGCATGACTCAATATGGCTCCTCGTCATCATTTTTCAAGTTCTCGCTTCACTAGTTCAAAGTTCAGTTTACACAGAATAAAAACAAAGCTTCTGCATGTATTAATTAGCGAAACAACTGCATCATTATGCCATATTTGCATTCAGCTCTGTCAGCTATATTTTCGCGTGTCATGAAGGGTTACAGAGGAAGTTGGACGCGGCAGAATGTCTCAATGTTCTTCTTTCTGCTGACGCTGCATGCTGAGGTCTGTGCACACGCCGTTTTGCTTACCAACTTGTCAAGAAGCCAAACGGATATAATCTTTACAACAAAATTGCAGGTTGTTTTATGACTGTCAAACAGCTGAGCTGTAAAGTCCAAATGAAACCCTGCAGACGACCCCGATCTGCTGATGGAGTCTGAATATCTGCAGCAGAGACTCAGACAGCACAGGAAAGGAAAGGGAGGAGACAAGGATTTAAACTCAGTGCTACATTTTTATAGCCTTCACAGCCACCTGATGGCATGAGTCTGTATTTAAACAACTTCTGCTGCAGCTCAAAAACCTTCCTAAGACAGCAAGGTAAGAAACACAGGAAGTACAGAAGAAAGTCTCTGCTGCTAGTGTTTCAACAGATACGACACACAGACGGCACTATACTGTGAATCTACTGTCTGTTTGTAAATAATATTTCCTTTTTACACCTTTAAAAACACACAAACCCTGATTTATAAAAATCTGTTCACTTATTAAAGCCATTACAGAACTGTAATGAAATAGTTCACCACAGAAGTTGGGACTAAAACTGCAAACAAAAACAGAAGTAGGGATTTGTATTGAATCATTTAAACATTTTAACTGTAAACACAAACAAGACAAAGGCCTTTGCTTTCTCTCTGAAACACACATACAGGAGCACAAAAAAGATTTAAAAAAAAAAAAAAAAAAGGAGAGAATTACGTTGAAGCTAAACTTCATTGAGAACCTTTACAGAGCTAAAATCTGTCACTTCTCCAACCAAACATGTTCTGATACTTGTGTGGAAACAGCTTGTTGTATTTTACACATTTTTATGAATCATGGTCTTATAAAAAATAAATCAAGACAAAGCTGGTCAATGTGAGGCAGTTCTGGGTTACTCAGCTGTGTATTTGATGCAACTCTTACAGAAGCCTTGTCGTGCTCGACAGAGAAGTTGCAGACCAGCCACGTGTCGGGATCATTTTCATTTGTTGCCACAATCTTCCTGATGGCTGACAGGTAAAGGACGTCCCTCTGAGAGGCTGGCCACACTCTCTGAAACACAACCAGATACTGTCGTTCACCAGACTGCACAATATCACCGATCGAACGTGCAACATGGCTCTGCAAACGCTGTAAAGACCTAAACCTACCTTGTGCGTCTGGTAAACAATGATGGCATTTTCAGAAAGCTTTTCCACAACGTTGAAGTTTTCGATGGTGGCTGAGGGAGGGAGAGCTCAGTTCAGTCAGGTCACGACATTGAAACAAGAGAAGGCAAACACTGTTGACATGATGGCGTCTTCGTGTTGTAAGCTTACTTTCCCAGTCCATTCTAAAATCGGTGTCCCAGAAGTAGTGGCAGACTTCATGTCCCGTTACTCCTTTCACAGAGTGAGTAGCTTTAAGAGGATCCAAAACGATCCCGTTTTCTTCCACCTCTCTCCTGTAAACCTGTTCCACAAAGGGCAGAACAAACGAGCGGGCTGGTAACCAACTCACAACCTCACTGCGAAAACTGAATGAAAAAATATGAAGTTTCTGAGCTGATAGGCAGAATTATTTTAGTTGTATTTGTGCACAGATATTTCCCGTTGTTGAGTATCTCCCATTCATTTTTCCAAATTTCTGATCATCACCTGATGCTGAAGGCAAAGTGGTGATAATGTTTTTGCTTGTGTCTGTAGCGTTAGCGAAATATCTCACGACCCACTGGACGGATTTTAATGAAACTTTCAGAAATTATTATTGGGTGTACACCTACAGTTCGTCAACTGAATTCAAGATGGCTGTCAAAGCTAATTGGCATTAGCCACCAAAAAAATGGTTATAACTCAGTTAATATTACAGATATTGAGCTAAAACACATACTCAGAGCTAACATCTTTCATGAGATTGCACATAATAATTACAAGGTTTGACCAAAACGTCTACAACCCTGTAATTTCTCATTGTAACATGATCTTAGTCAAACGCTGCCATTTAAGGCGGCGGGTGATATGCATTGCTTCAAAGAATGCTAGGCCTTTAACTGATGCAGTTGCTGTTTGTCTTCTGGCTTCTCTCTTCTGCAGGGGTCCCCACATGAAAGATTTGGCAATTGTTTTACCTGATGTCCTTTTTGACGCAAGCTGGGCTCGAACCCACAGCCTCAGAATTATGAAACCGCAGCACTGAGCTACAGCAACTCCCCCATTACCAATACAGAACACTGTGATATTAATAAAAAAATCTGAGCTAGAAATCAAGGGAAATGATTCACAGCAAGACACCTCCTCTGGACTCACCTTCATCTCTCCTTCTTCTATTACCAGCTGCCAGTTGGCATCACCACCCACATCCTGAAGAGAATAAGTCATATGATTCTGCACCATCTCCTCCACCTGAGAGACAGAGAGAGAGACACTGATTCAGCTCCAGTTAGACAGTCTTTTACTTCACCTGCCTATGTGAGGACATGCTTTGAATCAGGGGACGATTCAGTGGGGAAAAAAAATAACTCTTTTTAGGAATCAGACAAACAGTCTTGAGCAATCATGCACCTGTGTTTGGACTTCATTGCAGAGATCTGACGACCCAAGAAAGCAAACAGTAAAACAGTTTTTCCTCTCAGAATGTTAGAAATGTATTAAGCAAACAGCACAGTAGCTATTGAGCAGTAGCCAGTAAGAGAGCAGTAAAATATTAACTGTTTGATCATGCATTACTCAATGTCCAAACAGGCTTTAAAATATAAGCTTTCAGTTTGGAGAGATGCCAGCCGTGCTGTGAACACAGGAGAGACGTGAGGAAAGGAAAAAACTTCATACTCAGAGGTTTTGAGATTTTACTCATGCAGCATTAGCAAAACCTGCTCACTCCAGGAACTTCAGTGTTATTCAGGTGCTTACATCAATGTGCATCACTGTAAAATAATACTTTATGTAAATAAAGCTACTCAAAGCGCAGAAAGTGTTTGAAATCCTGAAATGAGTGGTTAGTAAACGTTCTCATGCTTTGTGCTCCATCTGCGGTAAAAAGCAGTGGGCGCTTGCGTCCCCCTGAAGGTGCTCTCAGTTTACCTGAGCGCTGAATCTGTGAATGTCATCTGAAGCGCTGAATAGCTCAGCCGAGGACAGGGAAGAAGAATGGCTACGGGACTGCACGACAGAGACATGTTCGGAAAAAAAAGAGAAAAGAATGGAGAACAAAACAGAAGGAAGCCCCTAAATCACAACCTGGCAAGGCAGCACCTCGTGTGAAGATGTTATGAGCGCTCTCAAAGACTGCAGAACTTACAGGCTGATTTACTGTCAGAAAATATTTAGGTGAGGTTATTCAAGAAGATGAAGGTGGTGTAGACAGATCACACTAGTGAGTCAGTTGGCTAAAGATAGAATGATAATACAAACAAAAAAAAGGCAATTTGGAGGATTTCTTTTAGGATGAAAGCAAAGTTTACCATAAAGAGAATATAAGAAATTTGTTGCTTACCTTGCTGGCAAATCGGTGCGAACCGATGGTGGAAAAGATATCACTAGAAGCAACCTGAGCTAGGTGATGTGTCCTGACCTTCTCAGACTGGCACTGAGGGAGGAAGAGTAGTTTAGCAGATTGTAGATTGGCCAGATAAACACTGGGGTACAACAAAAAACAGATATCATCATTATTAATATTTTTTAAATAGGTTAACAGAAGAGGCAGATAATGGACTATGAGAGACTCAACGTGGTTTCTTGGTCATATTTAACCGCTTTATACATTACGACTGTAGGGTTTTATTGTAAAAACAGTTCTCATATCTTCATCCCACCTGTTCTTCTATCTTATCTTGTCGGTCCAGCGCTGCTTCCACCGCATCGAAGAACTCGTCCTCATTAATCAGACTGTTGGGTCCCTCCTGTGAAAAGCCAACAGAAGGGGTCAGAAGTGTATCTATCTGCTTTTAATTCATCAAGCCGTTTCATTTCATCGTGCCTCGTAATCTGGGCCTCCGTAGTGGGACTTTTTCTTTAGTTCATTCATTGCAGACTTGTAGGCATCTTCAACCCTCCTCCTCTTCTCCAGTTCCTGTATACACAGACAGAGGAGTGTAGATTGGTTAGAGTAAGTATGTAATCCTGAAGACTAAAATCATTTCTCAGCACCCCTCAAAAAACAGCTTTGGTTCCTCAGATTACAGAAAAGGCTGACGAAAGCTGACAAAATTAAGGGTCAAATTCAGCTGCGCTGTTTTATAGCACAGTTCACAACAAATTACTACTATGGAATTAGAAAGAAATGGATTTTCATAAAGGCACCATACCTCATCTAATAATTAAAAAAAGGACAGTGTTTCACTTTCTTCTGAAAGATAATGAATCCAAACCTCACATTGCAATTAGGAGTCAAGCAAAGAAAGAAATAGTGGTTAAAAGTACATAGTCACAGAAATTATTTAAATATGAAACACCAGACAAGAACTAGACAATGAAACCAAACCAAGGCCAAAAGAAGGTGTAGACATGAAACACCTGCAACAAAACAAACAGGAGGTGATCCTGGTTTCAGCTGAGAGTATAAACTGACCGACAGACAGAGACCTACTGTGATGTGGAACGAAGAGTGCGTCTGTAAAGGAATCCATCTCTGTGTCTGATGTCTGAGCAGCTCAGTGCCCCGGTGTCTCGAAGGCTTCCACCATAAAAGCCGTGACGTCCGAGCAGACATTTTCTGAAGCTTCCTATCTGTACAAAACTGAGGTATGTTTTGATTTCAAATGTTTTGTTCCTATTCCCTTTTCTCCTCTCTAGAACGACAGCTAAACGACCCGGTTACAACCAAATACACATCTGAGCTAGTTTCACTCAACTGCAGTTCCAGTGAAAATACTTCCCGGCTTTTGTGTGCATTAGGGTTGGGTGACACGCCTTTTTCACACACACAGCTGAAACAAAAAAAAAAAAGAGAAAAACTGGTTTGACAACATCAGCTAGACAAGAACTGCCTTGGAAAGCCTTTAAAGACACAGAGCCACGCGGGGATCGAACTAATTAGATCAGATCATAACAAAAGTTAAAGATGAAAACAATTAGTAAACAACACTTATCTACTCATGCTCTCTGAATGTCAGGTAATAAAATCTTGTAATGCTTTCTCAGCACAGTCTCTTTTTACAACTGATTATTTAAATTTACAGCAGGACTTCATTTTTTAATAACCCAACTTTCTTGCCAAAGTTAAGTTATTTAGGTTCAACATCATAATTTTAAAATCCAGCACAAAAAAGGGAACACATTGTAAAATATAATTTTCAAGCCAATCCAGCTTTACTTTTAAAGCACTTTAAAACATCTACAATGGATCAAAGTTCTGTGCAGAAAATTAGATAAAACATTTAAAAACAAACCAAGATAAAATCTCCAACTTCAATGCAAGTGCATCTGTACTACACCCAACTAAACAGTGCTTCATCCTTTTGTTAATCCAAAGATGTTTTTTATACTCAGTGTTTTTGACAAAAATGATTAAATAGCCAATTCAATTAAATCTAACAGACTTTCACAAAACGTTAGAGACCTGAAACTCAAACCCATTCTCATCGTCAACGACGACAACGCACCAAAGTCCTCCGTCAGTCAGTGACGCTTCCACACAGCAGTGGTGTTTCAACTCTTAGAACACTTAAACGTTTATTTCATACCTTGTCAAGTCTCTTCTGCCAGCTGTCCTCTCGTTTGACCATCAGCTCAATGCAATGAGACAGAGTGGAGAGGATGCCTGCAGTGGTGGCCTTGAAGGTGATTGCTTCACCCTTAAAGTCGATCCCGTTGATGACTTTGGGACTGGCAGGAGGAAACACTGAGACAGACGGGAGGGATAATTGTTTCTATTTAACTTAAAAGCTGCATCTTTATTTTTAAAAAAAAGAATATTTACTTTTGAAAAATGAAAACATTCTCTCCAGACCAAGTATCTGCACTGCATTTACTGTATTTAACCATTCAGAAATTATCTTAAATGAAACCATAAATGAACAGAAAGTAGAAGCGGGCAGACTCACATTTCTCTTTGCTGCCATTGTTGTTGTGATTGTGTTCCCCATCTGATCTTGTAGTGGTAAGAAATTCATCTTCATCCTCCTCTACTACAGACGAGAGAACCAAAGTAGTCTTAGTTTTAGCATTCTACTTTCATTTATTTAGTTTTAACATCTTAGTTCTCAGCAGGTTTAGAAAGGAGGTTTGTATCTTCCAAGCGGTATATTTTAGATTATACTATCTAAGATCAATAAGAAAGACATTTTGAGGTACACGAAACAGTTCTGCCTGAGAGATTAAACAACCCACAAAATGTCCTGTAAGCAAGTATTAATTTGTGTTTTATTTCTCCATGAGCCTCATCGGGGCCTCTCCTTCAGCTCTAACGCTGCGTAAAAAGAGCAAAGAAGCCAACATCTAGAAATACTTCCATTTGCTGCCAAAACTGAAGTATGAGCACTTCACAAAGCTATACTTAGTACAGAAATATGAAAAAAAAGGGGAAGAATTTACACGTTTTAACAAAGTATCCTATAATACAGCTGTGTTAAAGTGTACTGAAACCACAGATTACCTCTGTCTCTCTGAAATTCATCTTTGCAAACAGCATCAGCGCAGGAGTCAAAATATTTCTGAAGGGTGTCCACTTGTCGGCACAGTATGTCCCGGAAGGTTTCCATTTCTGCCAACTTCTCACGCAACCTGTGCCCCTTCTGAGCAGAGAGAAAGTCACGATCAAAGGCAGTCAAGTAACAGAAAGAAACATATAAAAAAATGTTAGAGGATCATATTTATTGTTTGAGCTGAACTCATTGATCTGATGGCTGTTACACAACAATTGATACCTGCTTTGTAAAGCTCGAACCATACAGTAAAAAAGGATGCAAAATAGTCTTGAGCACAGTTATGCATTTTCAGACCATAATAACCTTGTCAGGAAATTATTTTCACTCAGTCCCTGGTGATGTTTTTTCTCTTTACCTTGAAGGAGGATGTGGACGTGGAAGACAAGGCACTAGCAGCTGAGGTGAGAGACAACATGGAACCATGACGCCTCAAACTTGTTTCTGAACCGTATCCAGACTCGGCCTGTGATCCAAGCGAAGAGGTGGGAGGAGAGCAAGAGAGGTCACAAAACAGAAGAAGCAGCAGAGAGGATAAGAATAAAGATAAGCAATTGTGCACAAAACTTTACAAACTCTGCAAAATGAAAGGAAAGTCTGACTGCCATTGAAACAGGAAAAAAAAAACCTAAAACAATAAAATCTTGCGTCATTGAATGATAATGATCTTGGAACAGAGTGGGACCTGAACACCTACTCAACAACTATTTAGCCTCAAGCCCTTTTTTAAATTTTTTTTTTTTTTTACTGCAACCTTATGAAATGAAACCAAACAGTGCACCTTGCATGTGTACAGTGTCCAGTTTTATTTTCAGCATCATTTGAAACATGAAACGGGCTCATTGTGGCTCAGCCTTTGTGAACATAAAATACTAGGTTTTTAGCTGGACATCAAACCATAAAAATAAAACCCCTATAGTGCAACAACAACAAAGAATAATGTGTTCAAGTCAATTTGACTTAACGCAACAGGAAAACATGATGACACTTCCCTATAAGTTTTAGAAATTTGCTGTAAAGATGACTGATGTAAGGACAAAATATATTTCAACATATATCATGCAATTAATCTAAAATTAAGATGCATCCTATTTTTATTTTTTTACATATTTTTCTAAAATAAACTGAATTAGTTACCAATGCTTTAATAGAAAACTTACAGAAGCAACACAATCCTAGTTCAGCTTACATAAGCTGCATAGAAACAATATTTACATAAATATAGATATTTTAAAGCCCTATTTTACTAAAGCACAGCACATTATTTCTGAGCTCCATAATCTAAGTCCTACCTGTCTATTCTCAACCAAGACCATTATCTGAACTGGCACCGCTGGATTTTAGACGTTTCTAAAATTTCTAAGGAATAAAGCACTACAACTGGAAGGTTTTGTCTAGATTCTGTAGCCCAGAAGTGTAGAGTCAAGCATTATGTTGTAAAACAGATCTGTGATCAGGCATTTGGGAGTGGCAGTGGGGTCATTTGTTCCATTAAACAGACAACTTCTGACAGGTCCATGCCTTCGGCTGCAAGCTCAGCAGAGGGGCTGAATTTTAATCACGCAGAGTGTAAGAGCATGCACACCCTGTCCGACACACCAAAGCAAAATATTCCCAGTTATCCCACATGCAGCTGTTAACACTTAGTTAAGAGCGAAGACAAACAGAAACGTCGGGACCCAACACTAGTGTCTCAAAATGCAAACCTGACCTCAACTCACAGCAGCAGCTATCTTCAAAATCACTTACATTTGAACATTGTGGTGATAGGTTTTCTGTTGCAAGGTATTCATTGGGGTTTGTTTGACGCTTTCTGCGTACGTACGCAAGTTATCTCGATTGACAAAGTATAACTCAGAGGAATTTCCTAGGATCTGTGAGCAAACCAAAGAGGGAGTCGGGTGATACTCGAGACAAATCACAAACATTCCTCTGCCACGGGCCCTCCTATCACAATAGAGTGACTAACTAGGAGGACTGACACAAAATAAACAGATAAATGCAGCGAGAAAGCAGGGTCTCTGTGTTACTGAGACTTCATGAACATTAGGAGAAATTTAGGCTTTAGTTTAAACTGTTGCATTTCCTTCCAACTCTGCACCTTTTAGGCGCAATGATTTAGTTGACAGCTTTCCACAAAAACCTACAGATATTAAAATATATATTATTTCCACTATCTGATACTTTTAAATTTCAGTGTGATTTAATAGTTCACAAAATGTGGCCACTTGATCAGCTGGTTTTGGACCAAAATAAAACATTTAAACAGTCTGATAACAATATAATCTGTTCTGTTTAACCTGTTGTTTTTAAACTGTAGCTGTTTCCACTTTTAAGAGCAATCTTTAAAGTTTTTTCTTTTCTTTTTAACTCCTGCTTCAGAAACTTATCTCAACTAACTTGAGCATGTAGACTTTAAGGTATTTAGGCTACAGTAATACACCCAGATGGCTCCACAAACATTAATAAGTAAACAGCAAAATGGGATCCTTTGTGTTCTACAGAAAACAAGAGACAGGTAGAAACTTTGAAAAGCATTTTTTTGACCATGTCTCTATTTTGTCTGCTTTCATCATGCACTTACAGTTCTCTGAATTAAATATCTTCCTTATCTACAGCATGTTAGCTACATCAACATGTCAAATAATTTAATAAATGCACAAACACACAACTGTTTTAGACTTCTTCATATATTTAACATTTAGCTAAATGGATGTTTGCCAACGAGCGATGTGGACTTGTTGCCAGCAGTTAAATCATTTAAAGCAAAGTTTTTGGAATAAATTGAAATTGCAGATGAAAAGCTAACATGCACCTCTAATAGTTGGCATCATCATTTTAACCTAATTTTATAAATTTAGGTTAAAAAAAGGCTCAGAACCAAACCAAGCTTCTACTATTCATCTTATTCATTCCCAGTATGTTGACCTCTCTCTAAAAACTAGTACTTTAGCAAAAACAAATATCTTTTTAATTCAATTTATATTCTTCTTCATGTTTTTACTTTGTAAATACTAGTTATTGTAAAAGTGACTTCCAGGCAAAACAAACGAACAATTATGGGTTATTGCTTTTGACCCTAAAATTCGAGGTTGTGTTTTCAAATCATGCTGCTCTGAAGCGATGAGGACTAATGAGAGACGAAGGCGAACAGCACCATCTTTGTGCACCTGCTCATCCACATGAAATCCATGCAAACTGAACACCCACTCATTCACACACGCCCACACACAAAAAGGTAATTTGTGGCATTCTAATTGAAATGACTAATGTGTGCAGTCACTGACACCAGCGACCTCTGAGAACTCATTCGTGCAGACTGCTGCTTGTGAAATAACTTTAGCATACGAACGTGCGGTATGAATTAAACAGCAGCAACTTTAAGCACATGCAGGGATTCCGTAGCGATGCAGTTTCACTGTTGCCATTAATGTAAAAAAAACTGCATGCACATAAAACGCCAATTCAATTTACAGGCAAGGTAAAATAAGTTTTTACACAATCCATTTATATCGAAACTCTAGCATATTATTTAAAGACCTGAGAGACAGTGAGCAGGCAGCATGCCAACACACTATAAGCCCACCATTCTGCCAATCCCACAGCCAAAGCAGAGCAGGACACTGCTGCAGTCCTGATGGTTTGCTGCCCCCAACATGGCCAGGCACTCCCCCACCACTCTGATCTGACAATGCAGAAGCTTTAATCCAGTTTCCCCGGGCACACCTCACTATGGAACAAGAAGGAAGAGGAGGTGAAGAAAAGGAACAAGACAGGCTTATCAAGTGAGACACACAAAGCAAAGACAGATGAGGAAAGAGTAATCTTTTGCCTCAAAGCAGTTAGATGAAAAGCAGAAACTAGATGATCTTTGAAGCAGAAGAAACAGTCAGAAAAGGAGTCCTGTAATTTCTCGGCTGAGCGATGCAGTGTCTGCTTACAATTAACTTGTCTGCTTTCACACAAGGACTAAAACGCAGCCACTCTCAAAAGCACTCCACTCTTTCTACACCCATGCATCAAAAGACCACATACCCTGATATGTGAAACCATTTCATTGCGTCTGTGTTTCTGTCCAGCATCCATCACTGAGCAAGCATCCATGACTGTGTGCATTTGCGCCGAGAAGAGTGAGAGTGGAGTAAAAACGATGTGTGCATGCATGGATGGATGCATTAGAGAGAAGACGAGCGCTGTCTGGAGCAGTTTGTGTAATAAACCAATGAAGTACTGAAAAGGTGGGCGAGTGAAGCAGCCTACTGTATATTGTGACACAGCAAAAGAGAGAGACAGAGTACAAGTGGGAGGCAGGGAGCAACATTTGTCTGGATTCTATACTTTATCATTCTTTCTGCAGGACTCCTCATTTCCCCCTTCTAACTTTAACTTGCCAACATCGCTCTGATCTGGGATAACACTGCTCACTCTTTTCTTATTCAGTCTGATTGTGTGAAAAGAAAAAAAAAAAACCCATTAACTGTTCAAGTAGTTTTCCTCATCCTCTCAAATATCACTTCTCTAATCTTTCTAAACAAATGGTTCATCAGTATGATGCAAGAGTCTTTGTCCTTTGTTGAGCTCTGATGCTTTGGAAAAAATAAATTTAAAAAAATCATGCAATATTGATCAAGAGCAGTCCTCAACATCAACACATTTAGCACCACTTTTCTCACCACCAACACAAACACGTCCACATATAAAAACACAAATGAACTTGCACAAAAACTGTTTTTCCCCAAAGCAACTTAATGGTGTACATTTATGTATGGAAATGGTAGTTCACTGCATTTGAAAAAGCTGCAACTAATGTATTTATAAAAGCTGTACTAATGTTGTTCAACCACATTAAAGCCCATATGCAGCCATTACTGACAGTAAGCCAAACTGGACCTAGTATTGTATGAGTAAAGAAGAAGCATGAAATCCAAGACAGCAAAAGTGACCAATAAGGATTACTTCTACAATTATATTTGATTGTATGACTTGATGTTGAAAGACTGCTTAATGTATACATTTCTAACATTAAGAATTGAACAAAACTAATAAATGTGCATATTCACAGAAGTAGTTAAGAGTGTGCTTCAACAGAGTAGAAAAAATTTTTAGACAACTCAACTTGGTCCTGCTGCTTCGATTTAAACAAAAATGCAGTTGGTGAACTTGCACAATGCAAATCCTTGTTTGTCCATTTGGGAGCAGCACAGACACACTACCTACAGGAACTGTACGCTAACAATTCAGGCATAACCCTACATTATTTTCACACTATTGCTAATGGACCAAAGACATACAGGTACTCACACACACACACACACACACACACTGAAAACATTAAGCAGCAGTAAAAACAACAACAAAAAACAAACAATCTACAGCTTCATTTAAGTGGAGATTCTGGACAAGTGACTATTTTTCAATTTGGTGCATTATCAGTGGTCTCAACACTGCTCTTTGTGTGGTGAACAAAACATTGAGGAACAAATAAAACTTTTAAACAGATGGTCAGTTTGTCAAAGGTTTTGTATATAATATAGCATAGCTGTGTGTGTGTGTGTGTGTGTGTGTGTCATGGATCCCAGATGCACAATCGCAGTTTTTCAGTGACTTACTATTAACCTTATAAGAGTCTTAATAAAGCGTTATACGCAAAAAACTAAACAAAACTGTGCTTAAAAAAAAAAGATCTTTCAACATTTGACTTAATGCTGACACGTGATGTTTAGCATTTCTCCAAGCTTCACCTGGCTGCAGCCGTGCAGTCTGAATCTTTACCACAGTCACTGGATTTACATATTTTATTGTCCTTAGTTTCAGACAAATAATCCCATTTGCTGGGAAGTTTAAAATACAGCTTACAGAGTAGGAGGGAAACTAGCGTAACTGAGAATGTCTGAAAATGCAGTGCAGAGTATCAAACTGAGCTGAAATGAAATATGTGGATTTATTTAAGAAAATACCATCAATAAAACATTATACTTTTTTTAGATATACAACAGTTGCAGAGGCTCTGAAGTCTTATTTGACATCATTTTTGGCATTGACATTTTATCTTTTGTTTCCCCCACATAAAATGGGATTGTGATGGACAAATGTAGGTGAAAGACTACAATAGAAACTCTACATATATTGGCTGTAAATTACCCGCCTGTAACCACATCTGGTAAACAAACAAAGGGCAACAAATTTATGTCACAAGATTTTCATGTGGGATACTGTAAGAAGCAAACATGGTGCATAAAGACATGTAATCCCAGAAAAATTCACTCCTGACACAGAAGCTTGTCAAAGCCAGATTAATGAAACACCCAGGTCTCACAGGAAAAGATGAAACTAAAAACTGACTGCGTGAAACATATTCAATCTGCTTTACACACTCATCCTGGAAGCCATATATCAGAGGTCCTTCCACAGAGAGCAGCAGCTTTATTTAGTGAGTGGGGATACCCCCACCCAACACCTCACTCAGATTCTTCACATTCTCAGAGTACCAAACTCTGTATGCGTGTTGGAGTGACTGTACTGTCACACCCTGTTTTCAGAACAAAACGTACAAAACTCCATATCTGTTGCGAGGGATAAAACTGACCACTAGTTCAACACTGTTGAACACTAGAAGTATGTGAATAATGCAGTCAAACTCACAGAAGTGATGGTTAGGTGAGGATTTCCACGACGTGCAAAACGGAATCTGACTTTATAATGGAAATGACTCTATAACACCAAATGAATCTGTTAATCTGTGGATCTTAATCTGTGTCCGTCACATTTGACTTTTGCTATTAATAAGACAATTTTGGCCGCTACGGGCTCCTGTAGCCTCCTGTCTGTAGCTGCCTGTGATGGGAGAATGAGGCGGCATGTAACAGAACCGAGGCAAAGAAATTTGAGGCAGGTGTCAAGAAATTACAGCACTTAACATTATACAATAATGTTAAATGTTAAAATATCTAAACAATATCCATGAACAACATTTTAGAAGTTCTGTTGGCACAAGATTGACTAACAGCAAGAAAATGTGTGACAACTGAACAGTTTTATCAAAACAAAGAGGACTGAGCTAACGTTAGTTTAAGCGATACGCCAAGTCAAGATCCTTAAACATCACACAAAGAAGCAAATCATTAAGAACTGGATTCAGGCAATGAGTGCCTTTGTAGCCTGTAATCTCTAACTCCCTGTAGTAATACAGCACAACAAAGTTTCAATGTAAAATGAACAAATATATCTAAAAAGGCAGAAAAAACTACTCACCTTATGTAGTTCTATTGACTCGATCCACTGGAGCCTGTGCTCAGGATCCTCTGCTCTGAGGTACCAGACACTGTCATTCACGCTGATGTCAAAACGACACTCATCAAACTCATGAGGCTGCACAGAGAGAGGAGACAGGGCTCATGAATAGTTATCAAGCAGAGTGTCAGGAAAAAAAACTACATGTATCTGAATATCAAAACACAGAAACTCAACCTAAACTTTTCCTCCACCTCAATGAAATGACTGAAACACAGGAGCAAAACACTGCTCCAAGAGCTCTTTGTCTTTAACACTGACTGAATAGCAATGACACATTCTAGAAACACATGGACTCAATCAGTCACAGAAAACCATATGTCACACAATAAACAGAAGTTTTAATTGAAAACTGATGTCTTGTGTCTGCTGCCCCACCCCTAAATGACTGGAGCAGAGCGGAAAAACAAAAAACAAAACATGGAGCCTGTTGCAAGGTCTTTGTGACCTTTCCTTACACTCTTGGGAGGAATCATTCAACTATTAAACTCCCCCACTCTACAACGCACCCCACCCAGCTCCGCTCGCTGACCGCCTCAGGCATTCGAACACGTGCAGGAAAGAATTCACTCGTTTCTTCTCAGACTGGAATTTGCTCACAGCTCTTAGCTGACAGGAGAGCTGCTCTGCAAAGGTTCACAAAACAAAATGCTGCACAGCTATCCAGAGTTGTCCAGGTTTTCAGCCAGATTTCCTCTTCGGGATCATTCGGCATACCTCAGCCTCGTCAGCTGACCTAACCTTACGTTGTCTGAGTTTAATTTCATTTGCTGAATTACGCTCACGCGCTGCCTTATTTGCACCCTGGGACAACAGCGACGTACACCCAGATTGTGGCTTCCAGTTCTGAGACGGCAAAACTTTGTGCAACACGTTTGTTCCACTTGCACATTGACAGTACATTTCACAAGTTGAATTTGGTAAACCAAAAACCGGGTGAATGGTTTTCCTTGATTTGAAAAGCTTATCTTTTAGAGGCTGGCACGACAAAAATGCCTTCCGATTTCAATATATAAAAAAAAAACTTTAACAAAAGCAATGGTAAGATCAAGTGCATCCAGCAACCACAGTTACTGGTTGGAGAATTGTATTATCCATCTTACTGTGCTGTATCAGACACGGATCATAAACCTCTGCTTTGCAATCAAGTTTATGGCTTGTTCATTCAGACTGGAACATTCCCCCCACCCCATTGCTGCACCGGCTTCTTTTTTTCTGTGTCGGACTGAGATCTTCAGTGCAAGCACAGAAGAGGTTTAAACTAGTGTCGGAAAAACTGCAGCCGTTTTTTTCTCCTGCACTTTTAAGTCTTTTTAAACTGAAGTGTCTTTAATATTAAGTTACACCAAGACAGTAAGAAGTGGCTGTGTAGCTCATACTACAATAGCATGTAATAAAACCAGGCGTGCTTACTTGGGTTACTAAAATGCAATTAGAAAACTTATGTTGCAGGGAGCTTTACTGTGGTCAGGACATGGCCCGATATTTGACAATTTACTTACATAAATAAGCACTAATTTAGCAGCTTCAATCAGGCTGGAGAGTAAAACAATCCTATTGCAAAAAACACCCACGACTCACAGTACAACCATTTGTTTGGCCTGTGTATTTGGTGACTCAGAGGAGTCAATGTTTAACCAAAGTGAGGAATTTCAGCACATGCACAGAATGAATTCAGGTGCCACAGCATGCGATCAAAGTTTACACCTGACAGCGGAAAACACCAATTTCAAGTTTCAAATTAAGTGTCACCGAAGAAGGCCTGAAGATGCTTTCAAACAATCACAAAACAAACTCCTCTAAGGTATAAATTAGTTGCTAATTTTTGAGTGTGATTTTAGATGGAGGAGGATGACTCGAAGTGGCGAGCCCTGAAAAGGGAAGAGCCGAAAGAAGATAAGATTTAAGCCACAGCTTATATGCAATGGTTTCATTGCTTTTTGCATCAGGGGGATGTAGATTAAAAAACAAAAAAAAAAGGGTGAACAAAGTGCTAAAACAAGATTAAAACTGAGCACTTTTGAAAGAAATGACACGTCGCAGAGGTGTCAAACATCAGTCTACTTTGCACTTTAGATAACAGAAGGGTAAAGTTTTCTTCCCCGTTGCAGGGTCAATTACTTACTGTGATGACAGCCTTGCTAAGGCACAGAGAACCCCTGCAGCCATATTCCCGTTCATCCTCAGACTTGTAGTAACTCAGAGTGTTGTTTTTCAACACGACCCACCGGTCCTGCCACCCGTGGATGTAGTTCGTCCACTGAAAACACACAGTATGTGGAGTGTACAATACAGTCAATCAACATGCAATTAAATCCATCCAGCTGATGCAGCTGCTTAGTAATCTTCACACAGACACAAAACCTCAGCAGTGTAGAAACCCTGAAGCATTCACACTAATTCACCAAAACTTACTTTGCTCAAAACGCCTCCAAACTCCACGGGCTGTCCGGATTCCGGGTCCGCATCCTCGTCCGAACCGGACGACGAACTCTTCTCGGACATTGATTCTCAGGTTTCAGGAAAGCCTAAAAAAAAAAAAAAAAAATCACTCAGCTAAAGGTTAAAGAAGCTCGATTCGCACAACAGCGTCACAGCAGAACCTGCTGACAGCTCCTTCAAACCAATCTTAATCTGTCGGAGAGATAATGTTAACCAGGAATTAACACCAAACAGATGCTGGGTATCGCATTTTATTCCCTCGGTAATCTGAAAAAGCCCGCTTGTCTTTTAACAAGTTACTCGGGTGGTGACAGCGGGCTTCTTGTAAAAAAAAAAAAAACGTCGAATATCAATAAGCCTAGCTAACTTAGTTAGCTGCCAAACGACGCAACTAGCTAACAGTAACTTTACCTAGCGAGTTGTATCTATTTGCCTTAGCAACCTAAGCTGCAGCGGATAAGTCCTAAAAAATAAAGGCTTCGTGTCAAATCTCAAAACTGCTCAACTTAACCTACTAATAAAGAGCCACGGACATAGCCTCTGCTGTGGCTCGGCTGCTGAGTTAGCTGTGGCGAAGAGCAGCAGAGTAGCTTGACGAGGGGGAGGAGCCGCAGCCACGCTTTACTGTGTACCTGCTGCGTAAAGATGCGTCAAGTTATACAGTTAAACCGGAAACTATGCAACAGTTTGCAAAAATAAAAGCCCATGTGTTTAGCATGTGCATTGCTGTGCAACAGAAACGGCATTAAAATCAATTATGATTTTTTACAATACGTAAAATCAATTTAAAATAGGTTCTCAAAATAATAGGAAAATTTGTCACTTGTAGAGTGTGTGTGTTTAAGCGTTTTTTTACTTTGTAGGGACAAACCGGAAGTTAAAGTTTTAGTTTCTTTTTTATCAATCGTTGATTGTTGTCCTGTGCACATGAAAGTTACATTTTTGCAATTTGTTTTTGACTAATGTGAAATGCACGTTTCTGATATAGTTTTATTTTATGTTTTTAGATTTCTGTTCCTGATTGCCTTTGGTTGTGTTTTCATAAAAAAAAGGGTTTTTGATTTTGTCATCTTATTTTTCAATGTTGTTTGTGAAACTTGTTTTTCTTTTTTTTTTTTTTACAGTCAATGAATGACTTGGGGTTTGGTTTATATTGTTTTCTTTTGCCCCTTGGGAGCCAACATATGCTTATGTTGGTGTCTGATAATCTACACCAGCATAGTGCTTGTTTTTTATTATTATTGTGTGCCAGATTATTCTGCATGCTCCAATCCCACTGATAACCCACAAGTCTAAAGTTCATAAAGTCCACACATGGTATCAAGCTAAACAAATCAGTATTCTAGGCCATAAGAATTTTCTTGAATAGATAAAAATTGCTTTGATTTTCTTTAGAGTTGTGTAAAAACATAATACCTAAATACTATGCACATGTAGTACTAGCTTTCCAGTTAATCAGTGAATATATTAAATATTGTGGCTCACATGACAGTGGATGTAATCTCAATTTAGTAATCTCAGTTATTATAAACATGTGGCTCCTTACAGTCAATGAGAAGGCTCATCAAATGACTGTAAAAATGGTATTACTTATTAATACATAAATAATTAAGTGTGATGTGTTTTGAGATCAGATTCATTAAAACAAACTTTATCTGAGTTTAGTCTGTTTAAGAATTTATAATTAGCCTTAAAATAATACCAGTTTTCCAAAACTTAGAAAGTCTGTAGGAGGGTAATTAAAGTCGTATTTTAATATTACACGTTTAATATTAAAAGAAATGTATTTCTTCGCTTTCTGCTATTTTATTTTTTTCGGTTGTTTCCGCCCTCCTCGATGATGACGTATACGGAAGTGCCGCCAAAATCGACTTTCAAAACACGGAGGAACATGAACGATAGACAGCTGGGAGTTTTCCATTCAGATATATATCGCTAAGGTTTTATAAGGTAAGGGAGTTTTTTTAAGGTATTCCGTGAGGTTTTCTGATCCAAAAGAAAACGTCACAACAAAATGGAGTACAGACTTACGATATCTTAGAGCGAGATGTTTTAAACGGGGTCAGGCTGCCACAAAACAACAGGATGGAGGCTGCAGCCACCAAAGAGAAGAGCTTTCTCTCCCGAATGGCGCTCAATGACAACAAGGCAGGCATGGAGGGTCTTGACAGAGACAAGATCAATAAAATCATCATGGAAGCGTCCAAGGTAGAGACTTAATCAATTCTGAAAACACTAAAATACACTCTAAACCAGCATTTTACTGCTAACTACTACCTGAGATCATGTGAATGACTCTTAGTTATTACTGAAGGCTGTATAGAAAAAAAAAAGAATATAAACAATAAGAGTTGTGGCATTTACTTTGAGGTTACTATCTCTTGTACGATAAAAAGCATTTATCTTTAATTACCTTGCAGGGATCCAGGTTTTACGAGAATGAGCTGAAAAGGGAGCAGCAGGTGAACCAGCGCATTGAGAAAATGATGCTCCAAAAGGCTCAGATCACAGAACAACAGTTAAAGAAAGCTCAAGCTCAGGTTAGACATATTACAGACATGTCAGATTAAAGCTGACGTGGCTTCCTAATCAGAGGTTACATAAACGTGATCACCCGACAAATAAGAACTAATATCAAATAAGAAAAGAAATCTCTGTGTAGGTGGAAAAGTTGGTCTCGGAGCTGGAGAGGAGTCGGGATCTGAGCAGAGTGATTGTGCATGTGGACATGGATGCTTTCTATGCAGCCGTGGAGATGAGAGACTGTCCTGAATTGAGGGACAAGCCGATGGCTGTAGGATCCACAAGTATGCTGGTGGGTTAAATATTAAAGAAACAGATGCAACAGACAAAGATTACTACATACTGCTTTTATATTTATTTAGTTATATGTCAGAGTAATTAACCTTTTAGGTTTCTGCATGCCACATTGTATAGACTTGTCATAAATAATAATACTTTTAATACCAAATACTAACATTTGAATTTAAATCTAACTAACCTACAAGTATTTTTCTCTAAATGAAACTGAACACTGAAACTGTGTTTACTTTATGTGACACAATGTGCACAATTAAATATCAATTTTTACATTTATTACTGTATTTATACCATCCATGGCCTTTTAAAACCATACTTGTATGATCTTAAAGCAAATGTTCCTCCTTTTTTTTTTTCATTTTTAGTCTACATCTAATTATCATGCCAGGAAATACGGGGTTCGAGCCGCCATGCCTGGCTTCATTGCAAAGAAACTCTGCCCCAACTTGGTGATTGTGCCTCCCAATTTTGATAAATACAGAGCTGTGAGTGATGAGGTAAGAGCAAATACTCATTCAGTGGCAAACAAATGCCACACTATTCTTTTTGTGTCGCAGTAAGACGTGCTCATAAAGTGCATCTCTCAGATCCGGGAGATTTTTGCAGACTACGATCCTCACTTTCAGCCGATGAGCCTGGATGAGGCCTATTTAGATTTTACAGACCACCTGAAGCAGAGGCGGAGTTGGCCAGAGTCCTCCCGTACCCATCGCTTCTCCTCCCAGAGCGTTGCTACAGGTACGGCCTAATGACGTAAAAATATTGAACAAAAGTATGATTCTTTTGTATAGCAGGAATCTATCTGATCATGTGGGAAATTTTTTCTGTGCAGATGAAAAAGAGGCTCAACCTCATCAGGAGGCGGAGCTCTCTCCAGTCCTTTTTGAGGCCAGTCCTACCTCCTCTCCCCACCTGCCTGGCTCTGAGGGAGGAGCTGGTGGTAGATTTGAGGTGTTTGGGATGTCTGTGGAGGAGGCTGTGAGAGAGATGCGCTTCCGCATTGAGCAGAAGACCATGCTGACTGCCAGCGCAGGTGAGGAAAAACTTTGGGACGTACTTAATGGGACATTATGTCTTTAAAGCCACATAAAAATGATCCCATATATTATAAAGTCCCTTATATTCAGAATACAGTTAATGCTAAACGATATAGATTTCAAAGAAACAAACCCGGTAAGCAATTATATTATTAGAAATCAGTTGCTCAGTATCATGAACTTAAAACATCAAGTTTACTTATTGATTCTGACTTCTCAACCCTCTAGGAATTGCTCCAAACATGATGCTTGCCAAGGTGTGCAGTGATAAGAACAAGCCCAACGGACAGTACAGACTCCTCCCCACCAGGGAGGCGGTCATGGACTTCATCCAGGAGCTTCCTGTTCGCAAAGTACAGTAAAAATCACCTAAATGAAAACATAACAAACAAACTGCTCGTTTCAGTGCAGATTATTCACTTGCATATATCTAAAGTTTCACGTGTGAGTGCATGGATGCAGGCGCGGGTCATTCAGGACACACCATCAGGAGCGTGTTAGCGTTCGCTAACTAATGTTATATCCATGACCTGGTGACAAAAAGTCACTTAGCTGTTGCCACACTGAGGTCTTGTTTTTTCATAAATGAAAATTGATGTAATAAGGGATGCTCACCGTGTAACACGCTGTGCACTCAGTGTGCAGCTGCAAGACTTGCAACACAGCTGGATGTTGTGTTTGGCGACACCGTCGGCTGATTGCATCATGCCAGTTTCAGCTGACAGCATCTCTCTCTCTTTTTGACATCAGATACTAAATATTTATTTATATTAAACCTTTAAATATAAAACCGATCCTAATGCTAAGTTCATATATATTTTGACACAAACACACATTTCTTTTAGAACATGCTGAAGTTAAACAACCTTGTCTTAAACTGCAGTCTTTTAGTCTTTTCTCTTAAGAAAAGCAGGTTGGTTGCCTTCAATTTAACTTGATTGCTGTCTTTTAGTTGTAATTTGAAAGTTTTCACATCTACATTGGAGGAAGAGTATATTATTTGCAGCTCTTTCGCTTGTTTTTTAGCTCTTGACATAAGAGTTAAGTGGTTAGAGAAAGTGGTTGTTGAAAAGTAAAGGTTATAAAAAGCAGAAGCTCATTGTTTGCTGTGACTGTGTTGTTTTCTTTAACAGATGTGGCACACAGGTATTGTCATGTGTTGGAGATGTTCGAATGAGATCTGGGTTAAAATATATATCAGTGAATATGTACAGTAAAACTGTATTTTATGTATTTCTTCAGGTTTGTGGCATCGGGAAGGTGACTGAAAAAATGCTGAACTCTCTGGGCATCACCAGCTGCGCACATCTTGGCCAGCAGATGGCACTGTTGTTGTTGTTGTTCTCAGAGACAGCTTGGCATCACTTCATGCAGATTGCTCTGGGTCTCAGCCCCACGTTTCTACCAAGGTATTTTGTTCATTTAATTATATTTAGAGCAGCTAATTGGAAATTAGATTAAAAAAAAATCATTTCCAAAAAGAGGAAATCATTTTCCGTGTTTTTTTTTTAACTTTTATTCAGACACGAAGAAAGAAAGAGTATGAGCACAGAGAGGTATGTTTCATGAAGAAAGCCATCAACATGGTTCATTTTTGTCACGTTTATTCTGTTGATTTTTACTCAGATTTTTGATTCATATTGACAGAACATTTAAAGAACTAAGTAAACCTGATGAGCAGTTGTTATTATGCAGAGAGCTCTGTGAAGATCTGGCAGAGGACATGAAGAACGAAGGGCTAAAGGTACTGAATCAAAGCTGCTTTATTTGTTTTCAACATAAAGATATCTCGGAAGGTTAAGAAAGAATCCTTTGGCTTTCTGTTTTCATCACAGCAACTTTGCATTTTGTAAAATCATAGCTGTTGTAAAAAAAAATGAAATAAAAATATCACTATAAAAAACCTTTTTTTCTGGTAATAAGAAACAATGACATCCTATTTTTGGCCTTTCAAGCATCACCTTAACTCCAGATTGAATCTCGTACAGTTACACCAAGCTGTCCATTTCTTTCTGAATCGATGGAGGATGGCCCAGATAGCTTGCCCCCCCTGCCTTAGTCCCTTAATAGCAACAGAAAATGGAGGGCCATTAAAGAGACAGCAGGGGCCACTGTTCGCCTCAGAAGTATTCCCCCTGGGAGATGATCACATTACTATAACACTCATGAAACACACTCCAACAGATCAGATGTGAGATGAGAGGTTACACAGATTTCCATCTTTCTCTTTTTAGTCCCGTTGAACAGCTGTATTGATTATTTTGGCAATTATTAGTTGGCTTCAAGTGTTTTGTGTGTGGTTTTTTTTTTTCTAAAGGGTAAAACTGTTACTCTAAAGCTCAAGAACGTCAACTTTGAGGTGAAAACCAGGGCGCAGACGCTCCCGTACGCTGTTGCTACGGCGGAGGACATCTTTGCTGTCGCTAAGGACTTACTGAAAATGGAAATGGAAAATGAAAGCTCCCAACCACTGAGACTGAGGCTTATGGGTAATCACATTTAACAATATAAATGACATATTAATTATTATAGCTAGATTAAAGCTAGAGAAATTGTATTTTCTGCATCAATGCAGAGTGAATACTGAGTGACTGAGTGGTTAAAGCTAAAAGAAGCAGAACACTAGCTAAAAGCCAAAAAAAAATGCTAGCTAAAAAGCTAAATGTAGCAAAATGTTAGCTAAAAGTCGTCAAAGGCTAGCTAGAAGCTAAAAGTTGCAGAACATCAGCTAAAAGGAGCAAAAGAAGACAAAACTAAAGTCACTATGCTGAAGCAGATTTCAAGAGGAATTGAAGAGATCTCAGTGGTTTTCTAAGGTGAAAATATTTGAAAATAAAGTTAAATATTTATAATATTTCATAAAAGTATAAAAGTTATAGAAACCAAAGTTCATAGCACCCATCTCCCGAATGAGCTGAACCTTTTGATATATGATTGGCTAAAATAGCACAAAGTAGTTGGGTTGCAAAAAGTAACAATAAATAAGTGAATTGTAATATGCTGCGCGTCATTAGAACTTTTCTTTCTCTTTTTGTGTTTTTAGGTGTTCGAATATCTGCCTTTGTCTGTGTGGATGACAAGACGCCCATGCAGAGAAGCATCATTGGCTTTCTTCAGCCAGGCAAGACAGACTGCAGTCGCTCTGCCCAAATAATGCATCAAAACCTCGAAAAAGAGCAACCCTCTGATCACCCGATCCAGACCTCACAGCCTTTGGCTCATCTAGCAGTGCAGAACAACCACAGACAAGACCAAGCTGGCTGTCAAATTGAGCAGATACATTCAGAAAAAAGGCTAACTGATGAGAAACCCCAGCAGTCCTTCTTTCAAAGAGCTCATGCCAAAAGACTCCAACTCCTGGCGGCTAATTCAAGCACACAAGCTGAAGGATGCGGGGAAGACGTTTCTAAGATGACTTCTTTAAGAAGTGACTCTAAAGAGGGTGTAGAGTCATCGGCTCAATCAAACCAGAACAACAGAGTTGCTTCAGACCTTTCTGAAAACGAGTCTGTTCTCTCTGTTCAGGCTCATCCGTCAACATCAGGCTGTGGGACACAAACAGAATCCCTCACGTGTCCAGTGTGCTTCAGACAAGTCGAGACGACTGACTTGAACGTCTTCAACAGACATATAGACCACTGTCTTAATGACGATGCTAGAGAGTTAACCAATGTCTCAGCAGCAGAGTTAGACCCAGAGAATCAGAAATATGAAGTGGTGCACAAACAAAACGGAGCGCACAAAGTTAAGAAGGAGCAGTCAGTAAACGGTGAAGAGCTGGAGTCGAGCAAATGTTGTCTTCTGGAAGGCCAACATGGCCTAAAGGACAATTCTGTTCAAAAGGTTCTGCTGATCGAAGGTGACAACAAACCCGGGACCTTGCAGAAACATCGGTCGTGTCAGGGTAAAAGTCCCGTCCTCGTTTGCCCAGTATGTCAGCTGACCCAGGACACAGATGACCTCACCGTCTTCAACCGACACGTTGACCTCTGCCTGAACCAGGAGGTCCTACATGAGCTCGGAGGACTGACGGCGTTTACCAGAACGCCATCTGCAGTTAAAAATAGCAAGACCGAAGGTAAGTTGGTTCACTTCTATTCACTTTACATCAGATTCAGCTTCACCGGCAGTTTACAGAGACATGCAAGAAAGACTTTTGCTCACAATGCAGGAGACAAATAAAAAATAACTGAGAAATTGCAGTTTCACAGAAAAGACAGCGTGAACTCTGAGTGCTGAATGATTCTGCGGAAATTTGATGGAAAAGCTGAAACCGAAACACTAGCTAAAAGCTAAAAGGAGCAAAACGCGAGCCGAAAGTTGCAAAAATGCTAGTCAGGAGCAAAATACCAGCTAAAACCTAAATCTAGCAAAAGGTTAGCTAACAGCTAAATGTAGCAAAAGGTTAGCTAGATGCTAAAAGTACCAAAGGGCTTGCTAAAAGCATCAAAAGGATAGCTAAAAGCAGCAAAGAGGTGGCTAAAAGCTCAAAGTAGCAGAACAAAAGCTAAACATTAAAAGTAGCATTAGATAACAAAAACAGATCAGGTATGCTGAGGCAGATTTTAAAGAGAACAATGTTTTAAGTAATTAAAGAGATCCCATCTCCCGAATGAGCTGAATGTTTTGATATAAGAATGGCTAAAATAACACATAAAGTTTGCAGAAGTCGTTAAACTTCATATGTGAACTTATGCTAAGTAGCTGCAGAGCAGGTAGGTAGGTGATTACTCAACTAGTTCTTTGTGCCACTAAGTCATTTGTCCCTTCACTCTGAGAGGATGTATCCACTCTCTGCTGAGGAAGGATCCAATGCTGTTAAAATGTCCATAAACCGTGGGCAGATGATTTCTTTGGAGTGAACAGAAGCATTGTCTGTTTCAAGAGTTGCCGGTGACCTCTGACCCTGTTGTTTTACTGTATGAGAAGGTTGTTTTGATTCACACAGAGAAAGAGACCTCTCATTTCACCCCATGGGGACCCCTGAGCCCCTGGTTTTGGAAATGACTGAATCATTTTCTCACCTTTTCATTTCCTACAAAGACCTGGAGCCTGCTTTTCTAACTAGCCAGCTTGTGGAACTGCAGTCTTTATGGTGCCGAGGCGACGCTATATCTGTGTTCCTCCTCAGTCTGTGTTTTCTTTTTTGTCAAAAAAAAAAGATTAGAAAGGAGGTTATTTTTTATTTCTTCTCTGTTTTTCTTCGTAGACAGCAGACTTCAACTGTCGAGACAAGCGAGTAAAGGCAAAAACAAAAGGTGAAACAAAATGTTTGCAGCTGCTCTGTACCTTTTAAGCATAGTCATTTTAAATGGATTTACAGCAAGAATTTGTCTTTCTTCCTTCTTGTCTTAGACGAGACACGCCACCCTCTCCTCCGTCTAAAAAAGCTAAAAGCGCCGCGCCTTACAACACCATCGACAAGTTCTTCCGGTGACGGTAACCCATGAAGATTATCCGCCTGCCCTGGGAGGATGTGAGCAAGGTTTCTGCAGTGAGGAGTGACGCTCAGCTCCTTCAGTCTCATGCTTTCATTCAACAGGTTTATTTTTTTCATTTATGCCATAAACTCAGCAGCTTAAACTCACCTCAAAAAAATCATTATATATATGTTTATATATATAAGGAAAGCTGCACGAGAAGCCAAACACTTGCACTAAGTAACTTATTTTTTAAGCCATACACAAAAACATAGTAATTTCTCATATATTGATGTTTTATTCCAGATTCTACATATTTTTACCTGCTGAGACTTATGTTTTTATTTAGGAATTCTGATGTGAACATAATGATTTTTAAACCTGCTTTTGGCTTCTGATTTTAAAATTTATCTTTAATTTATTTTCAATGATTTCTTAATTTTTTTTGTCTGTACTGATGATGAAGATGTATAATAAATATTCTGCCTGAATTCTCACTTTTGTGTCATTTTTTTTTTTTTTTTTAAACCAAACTCCAATTTGATTCGACAGGAAAAGATTAAACGAAATCAGGCCTGGCTCAGCGTAATTGCTGTTTTACAGCAGGTTCCTTTTTCTGCAGAACATAAAAAACACACAGATATCCAACATCACATCACATTGATAGACATACAGACATACCAATTTACACAAAAGAAGAACAGCAGCATTTACACGGCAGACGAGTGGTACACCTCACTCGTTGGACTGGCCGTTCCACCCTTTTGACTGAATCGTTTTGGCCCATGCCTAACTTTCCTCAGCAGACGAGTTGAACTACTACCAGAGCATTACGTTCATCTTCATAGATCTTTCTGCATGATTGAAAAGTCAACAAACTTAATTAATAAGTAGCCGTCCCTCCTTCTAGTCACACACGCAGTTGAAGCGAGTCACATTAAGCACACTCTCCTCCTATCAGAGGACCCTTTTCAGGGCGTGAGCTGGTAAAGTAAACATGGATCAGCCCTCAGAAACTTAGGATCGCTCCCGCTTCATTTCCTGCTCTGTGTGGGACTGCATGGAACCTGGTGACACGTCTTCTTACCAAGAGGTCGTTTAAAGAACTTCCTGATGGAAAGAGTGGGGGCTTTGAGGACAATGATCAGGGAGCGCTGTCCCAAGAAGGAGAATCTGGACCACCAAAAGTGGATGCAAAAGGAGACCGTCAGGGGGTTCGCTGACTTTATACTCAACAAACACTCTGAGCAAGAGGGTGACAGCAGCTATGACAACAAAGAAATGTGTGAGTACGCAACAGAAATGAGCTTTACGCAACAGGAAAGAAGAGTTTTAAACCGTTATATTGAATTATTTGAGAGCGAGGCTCGTCTTAGAGCTTCGTTTTCTCTGTGTTAGTTGTTCTTCACTGAGACGGAGTGACATCTTAGGTAACAGGACTTGCTTTGCAAAATACATTCACAGTTAATAAAAGCATCCTCTGGTGCTTACCATGTTATGCCCAAACGTCTCCAACTTGTCTTGTTTATTAAAATAACAGTTTGGATAGAAGGTTGTGTGAACCTATTGTTTGTCAGGTCAAAATTGACCCTATTTTAAGACATAGTCGGGACCAGATATATTTCACAGTGTCATAACACATAAAATCTTAAATTAAAACTGGGTTTTACTTATTTGCAAAGAATATGTGAATCAGAAAAGCAAACGTCTTCGAGAAGTGCACACTCGATTCATTTTTTACTGAGATACTGTTTAGGTTTGGATTTTGATGGATTCTATCTTTGGTTTTGTGAATGTTTTCATATAAAACAATGCGTGAACTCTTAATGTGTTGCTTCAGTACTTGAGACAGAGAAGCAGTTTATGGAGGCAGCAAAGAGGAACGATGTGGAGACCATGAAGTACGTTGGAAAAAGTCTTAACGTTAATGCGAGGAATTTGGTGGGTTTAATAAGACTTCGTTACATTATTTACTATCACACATGAATAGAACTTGATTCACATGGAAGCAGAACAATAGTACGATTGTGGATAAACTCTGAAGAAATAATAATATGTTTGTGAATTTTGTCACAGCATCACAGGACAGCCCTTCACTTTGCTGTGGCTGGCAAAAACAATGAAGCTGTTCAGTTTCTTCTACAGCGGCGGGTCAAGGTGGATCTAAAGGACAAGGTGAGGTGGTTTAAAACGCTTAACGCATGAATTAAAGTGAAAAACAAAGCACCTCTTTGTGTTTTGTTTCGGGCAGTACGGCGTGGCACCTGTTCATCTGGCTGCATGGTTTGGGAGTCTGGAGATCCTGAAACTATTGGTGCAGGCTGGAGCTGAACAGAAGGTTGAAAACGAGGTAAAATAGGATGACGAGTAACTAACTGAGAGATGTACTCATTTATCTTTTTGTTTTTTAAAGATTAAATATCAGGGTTCCCACACATTGGTTAACATCAAATTCAAGGACATTTCAATGACTTTCCAGGACCAAATTCAAGGACCACGCGCATAGACATTTACCTCCTGCAACTGGTGAATAGGTTATCACTGTCGATTTTAAGACAATGCAAATAAATAAAAAAAACACACCGAATGTAACGGAACTTGTTGGGTCAGAATCAATGAAAGAAAGTGGATTGAATGCATTCCCTACATTCATATCCACAAAACATGGATATCTCTAGTGATGATATGAGGCTTTGAAGCCTTGAAGCTCTTCAGCAAATGTGTTGCAAAATGGTTCCTCATACAAGCTTCAAAAGCTCACCAAGTCCATCTAGTGGTGAATAAATAAATATTTGATAGGAAAAATCTGTCAAGTCTATGTCTTAATTGTATGAAACGATGGACATTGTGTGACAGCACATTGTTAATGACACCCTGCTTATTTGAGGAAGTCTTCGTGAAAATGATTGTGATAAAAGAAAGGATGTAATAGACTAAAGTGCTTTGGTAACTGGGTCTCATTTTGATTTAAACACCTTATTGGGAGAAATGTGACCAACGTGCCCCTGAACAGGTGAAAACTTCCTCTTCCAGACATTTCCATTGTTAGAATACTGAACAAGTTGCAGCCCACAGCAAAACAAAATCTACTCAAATCCCCCACTGCTCTCCAACCACTGAGAAAAACCAGTCAGATTTCTCCCTGAGACATCTTGCCAAAATCGAACCCCATTCCAGAGCACAAGCCCCGGAAACGAAGCTTCAAACGTCACGTCTCTCCAATTCAACACACGCCTCGACAGGGGGCTTCAACTGGAAGCAGGTGACATATTTGACACGCAGTTCACTGATTCACCCACGAGAAGATTGCACGCATCGATGCACGTATGGTTACGCACACATCAACTACGTAAATGAACGGGAAAAATGCAGTGCCGTACAAACAAAAAAATAACGACACGTTGACAGCGGTCGTCATTCGTGTTGGATTTCGAACCCCCCAAAAACTATTCAAGGACAGGTGTCTTTTTTTCGGCCGTTTTCAAAAACGTTCCAGGACCTTGAACTTATGTTTTCAAATTCACAAACTGTCAAGGATTTCAAGGACCCGTGGGAACCCTGAAATATTCTGAATAATAGAGCTAACACTGGTGTAGTCATCTTATTAAAAACCTCACGTTAAGTGTACCTAATTTGACAGAAGTGGTGTTTTTCTCCCCCAGGAAGGACTGAACATTGTGCACTGCGCCGCCATCAACAACCAGACAGAAATCATAGAGTATATTATAAATGATCTGCAGATGAAAGAGTTAGACAGAGATGATCAGGTATGTGTCTGTCCCATAAAACAACACAACTGAGATACAGAACATTCAATGCGTACGACTGCATGACTGATTTCCCTGTTTGTTTCAGTCAGGACACCGGCCCTTTGCACTGGCAGCAGAGCACGGGTGTGTTGAAATGTTACAGATACTGATGGAGCCCTACGACATGGCCACCATGAAGCCCAATCAGGTCTGAGCGTGTGTTGCGTGTCAGTTTGTGGTGCATCTTTCACAGCATAAACAAGGCTATTTTTTTTTTTTGCTCCAAGTGTGCCTGAGGGCATTTTTCTTGCGACACACCTGAGAGAAAGTCAAACACGCTTTGATGTGTGTCGTTTCCCTCCCTCCCTTCTGCCAGAGAGGGGACACGCCCCTGCACTTAGCTGCCAGGAACGGCCACTTGGACGCCGTCCAACTGCTGCTGCAGAGCTTTGATACTCGGGACGAAGTCAACACGGTATACAATCAGTGTAAACAGCTTCCCTATCACAGTTTGGTTTGTGACTTTGTGTTCAGTGAATAAAACACTCCTGGGTGGCGGCTCTACTTGTGATTAATTGAGATGTTTCAAACATGTTCTGGTTCTAAAACATCACAAAGTGGGATCTGACTGAAGCGCTGACTAGATCGTTGGGCTTTGATAAAACACGTCTTTCGCCAAATATTCTTCTGGTGGTGGCACTTTTTGAGGGACAAAATCCAAGCTGATGCAATTTCACTTACTTCCTCAGTTAATTAGTTTGTTTAAAAAAATGCTTAACATCTGTTTATGGTCCGTTAATGTTGGAAATGCTAACGTCATTTTGATTGAGTTGTTTTTTTTTTAGCTTAAGCCAATTAAAAAGTTAGTCTCTACCTGTTAGGAAGCAGCATTGATTGAAACTGATGGTGTTGTAGGACAGTGAGACAGCTTTGTACCAGGCTGCAGACAGCGGCCAAGAAGAATGTGTCCTGGCCCTGCTGGAGGCTGACTGCGACCCCAACCTCCTCACAGAGGTACAATAAGACTTTAAACACTGAAAAAAATTGATTTTTCAACCCTATGCTATCCATCTGTTAATGAGACTGTTTGCAATCTGTATATTTAGTTATTAAAATAAGCAATAAGATTCAATTTGTAGATCTGAACTCCATATCTTTGTAGGACAAACGCAGCGCACTCCATCAGGTCTCAGAAAAAGGTGACACTCCACTTGTCCAGCTCCTGTTGGAGTACCACGCCAATGCAGATGTTCAAGATCAGGTGAGCAAACCAGAGGGGAGTGGGGCAAATTTTCCCTCTAACACTGAGTACTCACACATATCAACTTTGCTCTTTAAAGCGTTTGTCACAGAAAACGTATTTTTTCTCAGGACCTCGAGGCGCCTCTCCACCTGGCAGTGAGGAACGGTCACATTCCTGTAATCCATTCTCTTCTGGTGGCAGGCTGCAACATCAACATCACCGACAAGGTACGATCAGCCTCACTCAGCGAAGCTTGGCAACATGTGCGGACAACAATAAAACTGGTAAATGTTCTCTGTATTGTACTGTGCACTGTTAGAGGTCCCAGACTGCCCTGCACCTTGCTGCAGAGCTCGCCAAGACTGAAGTTGTGGAAATGCTTCTTAAAGCCGGTGTGGATCTAACGCTCCGGGACAGAGTAAAGTATCCACATAATTCCTAACAGCATTATGCTAAACCTTCTAAACGTGATTAATATCTGCCACAGCGCCAGTGAAATACATTCAAATATCAGAAAATCTAATGGTAAATGAGATAACGCACCTTTTTGTTTACTTTGCTATAATCTGGGTTTGGAGCAGCAGGGTAAAACGGCTCTGGGTGTGGCAGCCAGAGCAGATGAGGTGATTATTGTGGACATGATCATCAAAGCAGAAAGATACAACACATGGAGGCAGGTGAGAGAAAGTTCAACCTGTTACAGCATAATCCATCTTTGAAATCAGTCTTCGGTTTCATCATAAATGATTTATTCTCCGACGCCAAATTCTCTATTAGCTAAATCTCCTCTAATAACATTAAACCATTCAATGTTTTTTTTAAAAAAAAGAAAAAATGATTTGCAACCCAGAAACATTTGACAGCCAATTTACCCTCAATTTAATTAAAGATATGCACGATTCCCTGAAATTATTGATGATAAAAATGTTTAACTCTGGCATTCATATTACTAATCATGTGTGCTGGTGTTTTGCCAATAATCTCTTCCCATGCTGCTGTGTTTCTCTGAGGCTGGTGGCCTTTATCATTCTACTGACATGATTTAATTGCCCTTTTAGGCCAACTTGGAGCTTAATGAAAGTGTTCGCAGCGAGCATCCGCTAACGTTTAAACTTGACCACCGCCACGAGACCAAGCAGCTCCGTTCGGTCGCCTGGCGCCTGGCGTACGAGCAGATGAAGGCAAGAGACTGGAAAAGACTGGCAGAACACTGGGGCTTCACCAAGGAGCAGGTTTCTGCTATTGAGGAGCAGTGGACAGGTGTGAATTTAGAAAATTTGATATAGGCATAATGCTTTTAATCTGTGAGGAATTAACTGAGCAAAACATTCCTTAAAATTGTGATTTTTTTTTTTTTGGAGCTGAAACAAGTGGAACTGCTTTGTTTGTCCACAGGTCAGCACAGCTACAAAGAGCATGGGAACAGGATGCTGCTGATCTGGCTGCATGGGGAGGAGTTGGCTCAGAGGAGTCCTGCTAAAGAACTCTATCAGGGTCTCATCCTCACTGGGAACAGGAAAGCAGCAGGTGCCTTCAGTTAACCAGTCTCCATAAACAACAACAAAACAAACAACCTAACAAACATTGCTGAGTTGCTCTTGCTTGTGTCTTAAATGTTAATTTGTCTTCCAGATAGGATACGTTCAGAGGCAGAGAATACCAGCAGCAAGAGCTGTTGTGTTTCCTGAAGAAGAGAGGTGTATCATATAGACTGAAAGCTAGCTGTTTAAACCATCGTCAACCAAGGCTTTTTAAAATAAATGTGCAGTAAAATAATTTATTTTAAAAAAAGCATCTTGCATTAGCTCAATAGAAGATGACTTTGGTTTAGTAAACAACCAATGATGCTGAATTGTTTCCACATCATGGGTTCATACACAAATATTTGACAATTTAAATTGTGCATAATTAAAGTTTAAAGTAAAACCTTAATGTAAAAAATATATCTCTGTCTTGAAATTCTAAGCTGTTAAATTAGTAATAAGTATTATTAAAAATGTGTACAACTTTCCTGAGAAAACATACTGTGTCCATGAAGGGACGCTACGATAAAACAAAATGAATGGTTTTGTTATCCACCTGTCACATTGTTAATAATAAAAAATCAATATATTTTTGCACAGAGTTTACTAAATCCTACATCTAGACATGCTGAGTGTTCGATCAGTCAACTACTTTGATTGCGTGCACGTGACACGAGCTGGTGTGTGTTCTGGAGGAGCCTCTGCCTGCAGTGGAGGTGTGCCTCAGCTGGGACGATCGAGAAAACTTAGCCGCTGTGGCCTGTCCCACAGTGAGCTGAAAGATTAAGAGGAGAAACGGGAAAAGTTCTTTTACAGGATCACATGATTGCGATTAGTGACAGATCGTAACGGTGACGATGCTTAGTCACCTGTGTGACAGGATGATGACGTTCCACCACCACAGAGCTCATGGGCGGAGCCACTCCCATCACCTGCAGGTTGCTGTGGGCTGATTTACCGACATCGGCCCGCGCAGTGATGCGAGCAGTCACAGTCTTAGATGGTTTCTGTTGACCTGCTGTCACAATACGACCACTGACCTGAAACAAGTTTCGCTTTTGTATTTATACTGTATATAAAAACAATAGCAATAGAGCAAAAAATGTGAGAAAACAAAGTAAAGTCATGACAGGCCTGGTCTGACTGGCTAACACTGAGCTAAAACCACTCAGGGACCTGGAAGCTCCACAGAGACTTCTTATGCTTGCATTCTCTGAAACCACTTTCTGTTTGATGAGCTGTACTTTGTCAAAGTATAGTGTAGCAGCCAAAAAGGTGATACTGTTCATGAGTTTAGGTCTGATGAATCAAAATCAGGGAATCATGGTGTGCAACGCTGACCTGTTTATGGGAACTTGCAATGCCACCAAGTGGGAGAGAGCTGTGCACCACTGTGGTGGGAGGGAGCACTTCTTCATGGGATGTTGGAGCTCTGGAACCCACCTGAGAAATAAAATTAAAAATGACAAGAAGCTCAAGCAGCTGGTGCTGAGATGATAAAGCAGTTCACTTCCAGTCCAGAAATGATATGATAAGAAGTGCTGTATGAGTGTTTGTGCAAATGGATGAATGACAACACAATTAAAATGCTCTTTGAGGAACCTAGATAGAGTCAGAGGTTCAACATAAGATGAGCTGATGGAATATTTAAAAATAAAACTACATTTAAAACAGTGTAAGGCAGAATAAGGTGTGTGAATGTTTTTATTAACTTTTATTCATCAGTCACTCACCACATCATCGTGTTCCCTTTGAGAAGGCACTGGGGGGTCGAAGTGGACTGGACTAAACCTTGTAGAGGTGGAGGGATACAGCTGGAGGTGAGCCGGTGGAGCTGATCTAGGCTCATCCGGAGGAGGTGAAGAATCTACAAAAAAGAAGGAAAAAAAAAAGAAAAATATAAAGTGGACATTTGGTTAAAACAAATAGACTGAGTCTTAGAACAAAGAATGTCCTGTTAAATGTCAATATCTTCATCCTCTCAACAATCGAGACACGTATGCAACTTTAAAAAAGTGGTGGATCATGACTCAGGCATATCTCCTGCAAAAAAAAAAAAAAAATGTACAAGAATATTTCGTGTCTGTCTTGTGTGCAAAAATTGCCTCATTAATGACAAAGATCATAAAGAAACAGGAAAGAGTATTAAGTTAGCAGTCCAGTCTGACAGTCAGATAATGACAAACACTTCAGGTTGCAAAACTCATTAAACTGGGGGAGCAGATGGGTGAGCAGAGGACCATGCAAGAACAAGCTAAAAGATAATGAGATCCATCTTCAGTAGCCATGTGCTCGAGCAGAACTGCTGCTTAATATGGAAAATCCTGACTTTTGTTCCAACACGATGGCAGGATGTAAGCTTGGCATCAACAACAAAAAGCTATATATTTATCCTAGCTGACGTCATTGAGGCTTTGTGTTGCACTTTTATCACAACAAAGAGTTTTGGAGACCTGATTTGCCTGATCCGTTATGGACACTTTCTGATAATGTTACAGACCATGATGTTCACGAATTGGGGCCTGCTCTGGTCGTCCCTCTGTGGACTGGAACATGCTGAGAGCCTCCATGTTGAGAGCACATACACCCCTCATGAAGGCTTTCTTCATCGACTCCTCGTAGCGCTCTCGTTCTATTCGCAGCCTATGAATCTCCGCCTGAGCCTTCTCTAGAGCCTCGTAGTGCTGCGGAAACAGGCAGCAAAGAATGGAGAGACTATGCTGGTTATCAGTTTGAATTATACGTGCAAAGTTTGATATCTCGCTTCCAGTCTCGGATCTGTAAGAAGCACCTTAGATATACGTCAGCAACACTAAAAGAATAAACTTAACCGCTCCAACAAACCCTGCAGTTTCATTTAAAGGTGATTTAGCCCCTTTTCCTTCTTTACCTCTGCCAGCTTGGCCTCATACTCTGTAGACAGGCGGGAGCAGACCTCTTCAGCTCTTGAACGGCAAGCCCGCTCCACCTTGACCTTCCAGTGTTTTTGAATGAGACTGTGCCAGCCTAACCACGCTTTCTTCTTCAGCTGCATATTGTAGTGCTGCCGTGCTACCTGAAAAGCGTGAGCCTGTAGGAGAAAACACAAAAGAGCATGAAAACATTTAAAAAGCTCACGTAGAATAAGAAACTTGTGGGAATTCATACTTCCTCTTTGGCCTCGGCGTGCTGAAGTCTCCAGTGGGTGAAGGCTCTCATCTTTTCAAGCTTTTCTTTTTGTTTGTCCAATACTTGGCTCAGGTTCCTAATCACCTGCAGGGGACACGTCAAACAATGCATGTACCGTTACAAAAAGCAGGCAATATATAATGGAAAACAAATAGTAATAGGAAATATTCTATACACTGACACATATATCAGTATATCGCTTATTTACCAAAACATATTGAACTGATAAACCAACATTCACTGCAGTTATAGGATGGTGTGTTAATATTAGAAATTCTAATCTTGGATTCTGTTACATCAGTTTGTTTCACTAGATTATTATTGGGAGATTATCATAAGAATCTCAAAAAAGCATCTGCAGGTTGGTAAATACGAAATGAAATAGGGCTTTTTCCACATCTGTGGAAGAGCTGTTTAGTGTAAAAAAAAAAAAACTATGAT
>JAOXNZ010000001.1:16494871-16508329 GCA_028566095.1 Kryptolebias brasiliensis | reverse complement strand
CACACCCAGCTGTCCAGTTTGGACCTTTAAAGTTTAAATGTCCCCCAGGATGGCAGGCCCATTGAGGCATGTTTCTGTTGAGCCTTTTTATTTTTTTTACTCTTCTCAGTTTTAACCCATATTTACCAACCATGTTATGATGTGCTACAGAAATGAAATCAATACACACACCTCATCTTTTCTCTGGTTGGAAGCCTCGTAGGTGTGTAGCAGCTCCTTAAGGCCATCTAGCTCTGACTTCAGGCCAGCTGTCTGGGCTGCGTGCCTCTCCCTCTCCTTCATCATCTCCAGCTTGTGTTGCTCCATGAAGGCAAACTTCCACCTGCGTAGTTCCGTCAGCACGTTTGACTAAAAATTGAATACAGAACTGGAAAGTCACGAGATGGTTTGAATTACTGTTTTTTTCTTATAGCTGGTGTAAGATTAAAAACACACATCTTCAGTGGGTTTTTTTAATGAAGTATGTAAACCGGATTGCTGCTGACAGATAATGCTTAATACACGCTGTGTACAGCTTTCCTTCCCAGTCTAGTCATTTTGGTTTTGAGAATGAATGCTTACATTGTCAAAGTCACACAGCCTTTGTCTCCAAAAGTAAAATTGTTAAGTTCAATATAAAAATCAAAGAATTGATTTTGCGTTTGGATCAAGAACTTCCCCAACTCATTTCATGAATCACAAGATCTAAAGAGTCTTTAGACATTTTTTTCTTCAAAGCTCTGCTTCTGTCTGCCTTTCCTCAAGTCCAACTCTTGCTCTTTTATCAGCGCTGATTGGTTGTCATCTACGCTCCATGAATGAGATGTACAACAGCAGAAGAAAGAGGGCAGGATGAACACACACAACATCAATTACCTCCTCCAGAATAATTCCACTGGGAGACACATACAGTTAAAAGGTCACTGCTTCCAGGACAAGCAAAGCTGTCATCATTTAAAAAGGATTTTTAAGGCTTAGTTCCTTCACAAGCTCTGATCTAAGGGGAAAATATGAACCTCAAATTTTAGCTACAATCAATTGTAAAAAGAAATAAATGTGAATTTCTTTCAATAAATTATGTCACAATTGCTTGGTAGTAGCTAAATGATACAGATTTAAAAAAATAAGTTATTTATTGACATTGAACAAATTGAAATCGCCTCATCAAAAATCTAGAAAGGAATATGCATACAGGAACTAATTTATTATTTTCTTTCTTTATTGCTTTGCAAATGCTGAAATATTGCTATAAAGACTTTGTCAAGATTTTACATTTCAAGCAAATCGTTTAGTTAATAAAGTACAATTTTTAACATTAAATGATCAAATTTTTGTCAAAGTTTCAAATAATCATGAACATGTATTGCAGCCTGTTTCGCTGTTAACCACTGATGTGAAAAACTGACATTTCTACTAACAAACCGTATTTAAGCCTTATGAAACTAAACATTATAGTTTATTCCTCAAGCTAGTATTAATTGATTGTGGAAGGAGGATTTTTATGGTGTGAGGAAACAGACTAACCTTCAGGTTGCTGCTCCATGTATCCAGAATGTTCTCCATTTTGCTGATGTTCACCTCTGAAATAAACATCTCTGTCACAGCAGACTCGTGGGGGTCTGGGCTGACTGACCTCTCTGATGGCACCTGTGAGTTTTCTGAGGATGTGTCTGAGGGCGCTGACGCCCTGCTGGACGACTGACCAGCCGTTCGGCCAGCTAAAAGGCAGAAAACACAAACAAACAGAGTATGTGAAACAGCATTTTCATTCTGTAGTCTGGGTATTTCTGAGCTTCTTCAATATAAAGAAGAATGAATAAGAAACTGCAAACGTTTTTTTTTCTCTTTGTGTTTTATTCAGTTTACCAGGAGGGGCTCTTGAATGTGCAGAGCGCTCAGCGATTAAAGGGGAAGCCTGTGATGATCTGACACTCCTGCTGGAAGGCCTCCCATCTTTAGCCTCTGTTGTAGTTTCTGTCAGGAGACACAGGAGTTAAACATGGATAAAAATCAAATACTGTCAAAACAAATCTGTAATCAAATTATTTAAAGGTGAGAGCAGAATTTAGAAAACAGAAGACAGGTTAAGACCAGAATAGTATGTGCTGGTGAGAGTGCTGAATAAGATGCTCCTTGTCCAAGAATGTATTCATGTCAATATCTTAATTAAATTCGGCAGGGAGGAGAGGAGAAAGCCTGCACTCTAAAGATCACAGTGGGCACAGTTCCAAGAGATCATTACCAATCAGCCTGTATGCTCTCTACATCCCTGTGCGCTGCTTCACGACAGTTAAAGCACTAAACCTTCAATGAGAGCTGAAACGGAGGGAAGGGAGGGTGTCTGATGGACTGTTTAAGAAGGGAAAAAGAGACAGGGGGTGCAATAGGGCACACTGATATCTAGTCTGTTACTGCAGATTGGCTTATAAGCTGAAAACCCAAAGCTGATGAACAGACACTAAACTTTCTATATGCCGAGGTGACAAATCTCCTTTGAAAGTTTGATGGGGGCAGCGGTTTCTGTTGAGTTTCTGTCAGGACACCTTCAGAAGAATGTGCGTTTATGAATGTACCTTGCATACAAAGGAGAACGCAAATTACCCGGTTGATGCTGTAACTTTGTCGTATCTTTACTCTGAGAAATCAAACCCTTCGACTGACCACTGGCAAGTGTCTCCAGCTTAGGGGTGACAACAGCATAGCGGAGGAGCTCCTCGTACTCATCCTGCGGATCCAAGCACACACACAGAATAAAACAGTGTGTCCAGCTGTTTAGAGATAAACCGTACATCGCAGAAGACATTAACAACACTAAAACTTTGACATTATTACTTTTACTTTTGTTTTTTTAAGAACTCATGGTGATGCAAAAACTTTGTTATATACAGTTTAACATAAGCTACATTGGTTTGAGCAAGAAAAGCAGCCAATTACTATTTCAATAAGTGCCCAGCTGTGGCCAAATATGCCAAGGTCAGTTGCTGAGAAACCCACGGGGCACAGTAATGTGATTAAAAAGAGTAAAGGTAGTTTGTTAGAAGAACTGTCACTCTTGAGCTGTAAAATACTGGAGAAAACCAATGGAATAAGAAAAACACACGGATTACAGGAACATACAGAAATGAAAGGAAATAACAAATCACTCTTGAATAGTTAAACTGAGTTTGTAACAAAACTGAGTTGGATAGGAAATCCTACTGAATATAGCATTTTTAAGAAGTGTAAACCATCCCTTCCTTAATTTTATCAGCATACAATGAGTTGAATGTACCACATAAAAAGCAACTGTGTTTTGGGGCTTTCATTCTGATGTAATTTCAGAAGCAAATATTTTTAAACACTGGTAGGGTCTTTACACAATTGTGTTGACACTGTGTGATATGTTTATAATTAATCAAAATCTTAAATAAACAGCAGCAACTATTGTTTTATACCAAATTGTTTCATTTGAATAATTCATTAAATACTATCAAGTATTGGTGATTGTCCTAAACAACGTTGCTGTATGTAATGTTACTGTTTCACAGATCAGCAGTGGGACTGCATTCACATTAAGGTTTCTTATATTCACCTGAAGCTCAGAGGAGACAGAGCTGCCCCGGTCTGAGTCTTTGGGCAGAACCGGACTGGTCGGTTCTTCTTCATTTGAGGACATCTAAGCGCAAAAACACAAAGCAATGAGATTAATACAACATTTTAAAGGTGACCACGTCAGATTTTAGTGCCTCACGTATAATTTATGTGTTGTGACACAGACATGCTTCATACATGAAGGTAAAATGATTGTGTCTGCTATAGGCACTAATCATACAAACAGATGTTCACAGTGAAGAGCTAAACTTTTGAAATCCTGAATAAGTTAAAGTAAAACATGCTAAGATTTCTATAGAAGCTGGATGGAAACAGGTTGCTATATATATACATACATACATACATAGGTTTTTAAAACAATGCAGATAGTAGTAGTAAATAATTCAATTGAACCTACAAAAGGGCACATAAACAGATTATCTTAAGAAAATAAACCTGATATTTTATAACACAAACCCAAATTAGCATTAGCTTACTTGATGTGCTTCAAGACAAGAATCCGAAAGAAGTCCAAGTGCCTTCAAACTGTGTTTGTTTTAGATTTAAAGCTGTTTTCTACTACACACACACACACAATTATTAGCTACTGACTCCATTAGGCTAGCTAATCTTTGCAGACCAAAACATACTTTTTATAACTGCAATTAATAATAATAAAAAATCTAACTACGCTATTTGAAGCAAGAAGGCCTACACGTAAAGTACATGCAACACTGTTTATAGAAAATCCTTACTTGCTTATATGTTTATAGAAGGTAACTGTTTCCTCAACTTAAGTCGTCCGTTGGAAAGTGCTTGCTTTGCCGTTTCAAACAGACTAACGCTCAAACAACAGGCCTTCTGATTGGCTAATGTTTCCACAAGTTCCTACTAAATCGTCTCTGATTGGTTGAACTGTTTCCAAGGCAACGACAAGCGGACCCATGCTATATCCTCCCACAGTTAAAGGAAACTCGTCAATTTAAACCTTTACTGTGATTTTGGGATATTGGTTGTTTAATTTACCTTTACTTTAGCCGTGTGTAGAGGCACAATAAGGTGGCACTGTGTAAATGTTTTCAGTAAGTGAAACATTAGATTTATTTATATAACCCTTTTTAAGGTAAAAATCGCACATCAAAAATCCAAAAGACATAAAGATTAAATAAATCAAGGCAGAATTAAAATAAAAGCAACAAAATAAGCTAAAATACAATCAAATTAAAGCAGATATAATGAAATGCTACCCAAATGCCAGTCTAAAAAAAAAGACCTTTCAGATGTCACTTAAATAAATCCAAATATATCAAAATGATTTCAGTATACATTATTATTTAAAGTTTTGACAAAGGTAAATAAAGTGTCCCCAAAATGACCAACCTTGTGCGACTATAAAAAAGAGGGAAATGTATTTTAATGAAGACAGTTTCAATACATTTAAGAGTATTCCAATTTTATTAAAGTTTCCCCAGATTTCATTGGTTTGTTTTTGTGGATTGCATATAGCTGTGTGCCTGTAAGAGCAGCCAAGGTCTCCAGACTCTGTGGCTGTAATTATAGCTAATTAAGCTCAGTTACCAAAAGAAGAAACTTACATATCTAATGAATGTGTAAGTCTTTCGAGAATACCACCACCTTACGAACCTCCCTGCGGTCATTTTACTGTAGTTCACTCAGGCGAAGGCAGCACAGACAAACATTCCTGCTGCTTTCCTCGATGACTATAGTGCTTAACGGTATCACGGCACATATGTGGGATAGGCCTAATGGCTTGGCAGTTCTGCGCTGTGACAGACTCCAGGGAGAAAAGACATATGGTCGCTCTCAGCCGTGGCAGAGCTGCAAGAAGAAACTGTTGGACTTGCGCCTCGTCACCACCTGGCTGAGCTTTCTTTGCTGTCTGAGGGTGTCCTGTCAGGACCTGCAAGCTGACTTTAAAAAAGGAGTGAAAGCACGGTTGGCGTAATTGGCAGTGCTGTAATGTTTTAAAAGTTAAATCAAAAAGGTATTAAAAGATCCAATTCAACACATTAAATAAATTACATCACTAGCGATTTATTGCAACCAAGGCCTGGCACAGGCCCCTGTTTCACTGTGACATGTTTTGACAGTGATTTCAGGCTTTAAATCTGAAGCATGACCGTGAGGCACAGAGGATAATCCCAGTTGCTCTGTGGGAAGTGTGGGTTTCCTGTTGAATGACTGGAAGCCGTAACTTCCACAGATTACTTATTTCCACTTCAGAGCAGAGGATTCGCGTTTCGCAAAGTGCTCATTTGAAGTAACTTTTGTCACCCTGTCTTTGCCTCTGATCTTTTTATTTTAATCTCGCACTGTATGCAACGACCTTTTTCTCTTCTCTGTAAAGGTTATTATGAAACAGTGCAGAAACAAAAAGCTAAAGTAATTTGTGTTAGAGTCCTGAGAGGACACTTTTTCTTTCTCAAATTTGTCTCAATAAATGCATTAAGTTTGTCTTTAATTGACTTAAACTGCATTGTATTTGTCCCATGTGCAATAAAAAAATGACAGTCTATTATTAGTCTATTATTGTTATCTTCATTATCACAAGTAGAATTAAATAACTTAACAACAATTACACACATCATTTGACTCAAATGAGAACATCCGTACATGAGGTCCAAAACACTCGGATCAATCTAAGTTTCAGTTACACACAGATCATAAGGAAAAACCTCCATTCACTTTGTAAAATGATATTTTTGTGTTGAAGACAAAAGCAATAAGCTACTTTAGATAGAGATTCAATTCAAGCTTGAGCTTCAAACCCCTTCCTTAGATCCCTTTTGTAAATTTCACCTTCCTCTCAGCAAAAGAAATGCACCTGGGCTCCTGAGCTGAAACAGTATTCAGCTCACATTCCTCCTTATAGACTGTTCAATCTGTTCCAGGACAATAATCACAATCCATTTGACTTTCTTCCCCCTGGTATTTTAGCTCAGCTACGTTATAGACTGTACAGGACCTTGTAGGCAGAACAGAAATTTGGATGGATTGCCGTGTGTTTACTGGCTGACTTTGAGAGGGAACTTGTTTTTCTTACAAGATTTTCACATTTGCATTGCATTTACATAAGAAGAATGTGTGACATTTTGGTCTCTTGCTGTTGCTTTGTGCCATTTCCTTTGTTGCACTCTTTTTTGTGTGAAATTGATCACAGACATGGTGTAATATCACCTCTGCCAGTGATTGATTTTCAGTCAGACACATTCACAGACTGTCATCACTCCTGAAGACAACAACTAATGTGCTATCATCAGTCGTAATGTTTTCCACCCATTTCTTCTCACATGCGAGACAATAACGGCCTCTCACTGGACACAATGTTACCAGAACTCATCGTGGAGTTATTCATAGCTGCCTGCTGTTTTCAAATTACTTTTCATTACTTGTTGATGGACCAGGACCTCCCCCTCAGGATACTCAAATCCATCACATCCCTCTGTCAGTAACACCAGCGTCCTTTCAGAACACTCGTGTCCTACGTTCATCAGATGCTGTTAAAACACATCGCTGCACTGTTTGCACTCGGAGTATAAAGCATCAGCTGCCAGATAAAATGCATAAAGGGCAGAGTATTTCTGTTTGTAACACATGGAGCACTTCCCTGCAACGTGATGAATCCAGCAACAGAGGCTGACGGTAAAGATGGAAACTTTATGAATTAGTCTTAGCCTATCTAAGCAGTCACAATCAGTGTACACTTTCATTAGCTTTAACCAGTGCAGCTTTACGACTTCATTATTTACTGCACGTACCGCATCTATTTTTTTTATTTTAATCTCTAGACTGCACACACAAATCAGACATTTAAACTGTTGCATACAATTAGAGCAATGTTTGTGTTTTAAAGCACTGCATACACTTCATGCAGCACAAGAGCATAAATTGATTAGTTATGTTTTGGTAATATCAAAACTATATTTTTATTGTAAAAACAATGGAATGCCTGAGCATCTCTTTGGCTTGTGTGTGCGTGCCTCTGAGACAAAGATAAGAGAGCAGAGTCCCTTGCATGTGCAGTGTTCTGCCTGTGTGTGTGACCATCATCCTACTGTCCCGTACATTAAGCTAAGTGCTCCTCGACTCTCCGGCAGAACTAAATGGAGTCTTACGGCTCGAGGGCGGTTTGTTCTTTAACAGAGACAAACAGAATCAAAGGCAGAGAGAGACCCAAACCCTGAGTCACTGCTTTTGTGTATTCTCCAGTTCAGAAAAAAGATGGCTGCTTTATTTTTCGTTGATTTGCAAACGTTCCTTTGTCAGCGTCTATGTTTCTTTGTGCACTGTGCAGGCATCTTTAACAAAAACCTTCTGAGTTCTTTGTAGCGAATGGGATTCAGACTCTGGAAGCAAATGCACAACTAGACTGCACTGTCTGCTGTGTTTTCTGGATGTTCTAACAGGAAGTCATTGCTGTCTGAATGCTGATTCAACACTCACACTATAGTGATCTTATTTTTTTTATAGTCTTTTCTTCTGTACCTTTTTTTGACATGTAAATAATTCTGCATACTTTTTGCCATTTTAACTACTCACATTCCAAAACATTTAGCTCATGCAGGAAATTTCAGTTATTTTGTATTTCATACTTTTCAAAATATTAAACTTTTTTTTTCAAAACTTTCCCCCCCAAAATACATTGTAATTTCTTCAAAAAACATTGTTCTCTGTCACAATTTGAGTTTATTTTGTATTAGGTTTTGTGCTTCTGTAATTCTGTTATTTATTGTTCATCTTGTGTTTAGTTAAGTTTTTTTGGCTTTCTGTGTTTTCCTGCGTTACTACTCACCTGTCCTCTGCTCAGTAATTCTCAGGTCTGCTTGCCACGCCCACCTCACCTGTTCCTCGTCATCTCCCAGCTGTAACTCATTTTCCACTCACCCTCAGTTCTTTGAAACGTGTCTCTTTTCATTCATTCCTCGCTGGTTCATTCCTTTCTGTTCGTTCTGCTTTGATGTCATGCTCCTAAATTAGTTTTAGTTTTCCTAAACGATGAGTCTGCGTATTGGGTTCGCCTCGTTCAACCTTAACAGTTCTCTTTAAAATCTGCTTCAGCAAACTTGCTCTGCTTTGTGCTAGCGAGTGTTTTGCTTCTTTTTGTTATCATTTTGCTCCTTTTTATCTTTAAAAGATAAATCTCTCAGCAATCATACTGCAATTTCACAACAGTTTATTTTTTTTATATATTCATATTTTCTAAAAGAAGAATAAGGATCCAGATGAACTGAATAAAGTCTATAATAAAACAGTTAGTCTACTTCTTGCAGTGGATGGAGCTGAGGAGCCTCACCACTTGTACTGAAATTGTTTACAGGTTTTAATGTTGTGAATACCGAGGGGTTGGATGTCCCTGTGGTTACATCATTCGGGTTATTTCCCTTCTCTCTCCTTCATCGCTCTCTCAAGGAATCTCTCTCAGGTTTCAAAGGCATTCAGGTCGAACAAAGCAAGCAGGCAGTCACTGTTTCTCAGATCACATAAAGAGACTACTTACATCCCTCGAGAGAAGTGTAGTGAAGATTATGCAATTATAATAAAAGGCTTGTGTATTCTTCGTGAGGTCATAATCAATAGTTTTACTCCCTTTGTGATCCTTATGAGCAGAGGGGGAAAAAAAAATACTGCTTTGTTGTGCTTAAATTATTCCTGCGAGACAGACGGCTATTTCTGTAGTTACAGCTCTTCTGAGGACTGTTGGGGGATCCTGCTCCTCATGGTGAAGCAAATAATCACATTTGGGTGTTGTTCGGCCATCCAGCAGCTTTAAAGGTTTACTCTGCTTGAGAGGTGCCACTGCATTCAATAAGAAAACAGCTGAGTCTTACAGGATATAAACTTTCTTGTAGCTGGGAAGCTGATAGCAATGACTTGTAATTTCCCTCTGCTGGGTCCTTTGAGGGGAACGATCAGGAGTTTAGAAGGAAACCAAAAAAAAAAAACGCTGTAAAGTGATATCCTGGAAATGCTCCATTGATGTGATGCTCAAACACTCAACAAGATTGAATTGAACTCCCGTGGTCGACCTCTATGATTGGATGGTCCATCATCCTTCAAATTAGACTCTGGTTCTTTTGTTTTTGTTCAGACAGGGGTCTAGTTTGAAGCCGCTGATTTACTGAGAGCAGAGCTATTTACAGAACATACACAACATATTGTCAAAGACGACACTGTGATCTGTGAGAGGTAGAAGAGAGCCTGGAGAGGTGGAGGTGTGCTCTTGAGTGGCTGAGAGTGTTTAGACATGTCTAGAGGCATTTTGGACAAAGGATGTTGAATATGGAGCTGCCAGGGAGGAGGGAAAGAGGAAGTCCACAGAGAATGTCTGTGGATGTGATGAAGAAGGAGGGTTGGAGGATGCTGAGAAAGGGTGAGATGGAGGCAGATTATTGGCTGATGACCCTTGAAGGGAGCAGCCAAAAATCAGAAGACATACTGCTAAAATTATTAGGAATCCAATAGTTGTTTTTCTACATTTGCAAACCGTTTAGTTAATTAACAACCCTGATGTATCGGTGTTAAAAAAAAACTTACATAAATGACAAAAAAAAACGGTTCAGCTTCAGACCATGTTCAGAGAGATGGGCAGAGAATCTCCACATGCAGATTTTGAGACCAGATAAAAAACTTGTATAATCAAAGACCTATATTCCTTGAAGCAATGCATATCACCCACCCAGAGTTTCAGACTGAGATCACCTCATGTTGAGACAAAAGGGAGTTGTATCTGGAAACTTTGAAAACAATGTTATGAGCAATCTCATGCAATATTGCAGGGTGTCAAACTCAGTGTGTGTGTTGAGGATGACTCTCAGCTACTGCCACACCAAATTCAGCTCAATATTTGTTAAACTGTAAAGAAATCATCCAGTGGTCCTCGAGATATTTAGCTAACAGACAGAATTCAGTAGTTTATGACAAAGTTTCATGATCTCTCTCTCTGAGTATTTGTTGGAGATGACTCTCAGCTACTACCACGTTAAATCGTAGCTCCATGTCTGTAAAATTGCTCGAGTTAGAGCCATGCTTAGTGTTAAATCAGTGGTAGATGCTCATCCAGTCATTACTTTCTGGTTTTTTTTTATATTAAAAGCCGTCCTGCAGGTTCATGAGATATTTTGCTAACAGACAGAAATGTGCACACACACACAAAGACATAAAGCGTGGGCTATAAAAACGGGGTTAGTCCCGCGCTCAGCTGCTCGGTCAGCACCACGGACAGAGACAGAGGTTTGCCTGCGCGGATCCGGATTGACTCCGCAGAACATTGTGAACGCGCGAAACCGGTTCGGGTTGAAACAAACCGGCAGGAGTCAGACACAGGCAGGCAGAAAACAAGAAATCTGTGCTATTGCAGAATTTTTGTGTCCAACCCGCCAACTAAAAAAAAAAAAAAATCCACATTTTTTAGGTTGAACCAAAGTTTCTGCAGCAGTCCTGTCGGTTTTCATTAACAGCCGGTGTGTCAGAAGAGCAGCCTCTCTCTCGGGTCTGAAACCTTCCTCCTGTGTTTGGCAGCGATGCGCCGCAGTGTTTCGCGTCAGTCGGATGTAACTGGATTGTTCCATCAGACGGAATTACCCGCATCACTCAATCAAATGTCCAATTATTGATCAGAGCCACTCTCTCACCGGCTCCTTTCTCTCTCTCCCTCTCTCTCTCCCTCTCTCTCTCTCCCGGACTCAGTGCTGCAGCCAGAGAGGACTGCATCTAGAAGAAGAAGGAGAAAAAAAACCTTGTCGTGCGCTGGTAGTTACCTCTCATCCCCCCAAGATCCCTTATTTTACAGAAAAAGAAAAGAAAAGGTGAACAGAGTCTACTGCCATGGGTTTCTGTCAGCTCAGCCCACTTTACTCCCCATAAAGGACGGTAAGAAAGGACTTTTTAATGACTTACTAACATTATTATGCATCTGCTTGCACTTTTCCTTATAAAACCCAGGCTGGGACACAGCGTTATACATACGTTTTCTTTTGCGTTTTTTGTTATAAGTTTGACTTTTTGAAGATGAACAGTGGAGCCAATTAGAAGGAGGCGCACAAAACCAGCTCCAGCTTAGGACTCTGTGAGTCCAACACATTTTCAGATGATCCCGCCTTCTGTACATTTAAGCTGCTTGTGCTGCAACAGAACCCCTTTTTGCACTGAAAGTGTCCGAGCTGCGGCTCGTTCGTGCCTTTGCTGCGGTCCTGCCAGCCGCCCCGGGGCGGGTGAAGCACTCTGCGCTGCCGCCAAGCGCACAGCGGAGAGGATGCGGGAGCGCAGCTGAGGCCACTGACTCATCCGTGGAGAGCAGGGAGCCGCTGACATGCAGGCGCACAGCCGCTGAACTGGAAATCTGGGGTGGGGGTGGGGGGTTGCTTTGTTCGCAGTCCCAAGGCTGCAGCTGTAACCCTGTTGGGTTAACACTGAAAAGAGGGCTGACTAAAGAAAAAGAGAAAAATGTTCAGGTGTAGTGACTGCAAGTTGTTAGGATACAGAGTTTTACGTAACACCTATTCTAAAAAAAAAAAAAGTTGGCTCTGTGTATGATGTAAGTAAACGGAATGCAATGGTTTGCAAATCTGATAAACCCACAATGAAACATAATTAAACATATCACATGTTGAAACTTAGAAAAAGGAAAATACCAAGGTTATTCAATGGCAGCAACACACCTCACAAGGCCATGTTCTCAGCTGTGAAGCATCCCCTCTTCTGTAAATTGAGAGCTGAGGGAACCAGTTGCTGGAGCTTTCAGAGGGGCCTGTTGTCCTGTTCTTGTCTGATGTGGCGGTACATCACGTTTCACAGCTCCTGTGTTGTGTCAGCAGAGAAGAAAGTCAAACCATCCTCTGTTTGAACGAATAAAAGGCAAGAGACAAGTCACTAGGCATGAGGATTTGATTAGAAATTTATAATTTCTTTCTAATCCATGCCTAAAATGAATACGTGTTTATTTTTTAACTCAATTTTTTTTATTTATTATCGCTTATCGCAAAAGTGAAGAAGTGGCTTATAATAAAAGTGCGTGTGTTTGTTAGTCTGTAATGTTCCCAGAAAATCCCATGAACCAAACTTTAATGAAACTTGCAGGAAGTAATCACTGGTTGCACACCTGCAACTGATGATTCAAAATGGCTGCTACAGCCAACTCACCTTAGAAAGCTCAAAAACGATACAGATATTTACAGATACTGGGCCAAAATCTGGTGTTGCTGTAGCTGAACATATACTTCAAGTTTCACTCATTGCCTGAGATCTTTGCTTAAAATATTAGCCATATTGGAGTCAACTCTGTTTATCTGTTAGCAAAATATCTCCTGAACCACTGGACAGCTTTTAATGAAACTTTCAGAAAGTAATCATGGGATGTACATCTACTGATTAACCTTTAGACTCAATCCAATCCAAGAAGGGTGTCACAGTTAATCAACATTAGCCATAAAAAGAAATTGGCTAATTTTGATATAGAGCTAAAATTTAATGTTGTAGTAGCTGAGAGTCATTCATAACCTATAGTCTGAGTGTGGCTTCTTGTAACAATGCATGAGATTGTGCTTAATGTTTGACAAAAATGGCAAATTCTCTATTATGTCTTAACAGAAGATGATTTTAGTCTAAAACTCAGCCATGAAAGGCAGTCGGTGATATGCCTACCTTCAAGGAATGCTAGGCCTTTATTTCTTTATTACTGAATTTAGGAGAAAATATCCTAAATATTAATTTAACCTATGCTGCACATTAACCTAAACAGGGAAATCCACTTTTCTTTGCTAATTAAAAAACGTTTTAATATTAAAAGTTCTTTAAGCGGTTGTAGCGCCAATGTGTATTTAAAAATATATTATTATGAATAATGATTGGATCTTTGTAATATATGGTGACAAAATTGCCATAAAATATGAT
>JAOXNZ010000001.1:16476606-16494857 GCA_028566095.1 Kryptolebias brasiliensis | reverse complement strand
TGCAAAGGTTTTTAACTACTCTTTAACCTTTTAAACCATTGAGTCAGATTTTTTTATCTTAGAAAAATGAGTGAAAAAGCAGCCAAAGTTCAAAGAAAGTTTAAAGAGAACTTTGAAAGACCTTCAGAAAGCCTGAATAAATATTGATCATGGCCATTTTCAAAAATTTCTAGAAGGTCTGAGTCACTGGATGAGGGAAACTGAAGACTTTTGCACAGTGTCGTGTATTCTGACGTCATCTTTTTCTTCTACGACCACCGTTCCACCGTTTCTCCTCCTCTGAGTCAGTAATAGCATCAGCGTTTGATGAAATCTCCTAACTCAGACGTCTCAGATGAGGTCACAGACTCGCCGTTTTGATGGGATTACATGTGGCTCTGCCCACTCAGGGAATGGACCTGCCTCTTCTGACGCTAATAGAGCAAATTACCCATCATGCCACAGTGCTTATGGATGTCTTTGGAAGGGGAGGGCGGTGAGAAGTCAAATCTGACTGAGGATTCAGGAAGTGGGGTCATATTGAAACATAAACTATAAATTTAAGCTGGTGTAACATTTATAGCTTAAGAATGGTTATAATACCGAAAAAGAAAAAAGAAAAAAAGATACCAGTGATCTCAGTATGAGCTGTATGATCTCTTGACTAAATTAAATGTCTATTATTCCTTGAAGGAATGCCTATCACCCGCTAAAACTGATAAGCTGTGGCTGCCATCTTAAATTAGGTTGTCTTCAAATGTTAATGAGTTGTAGATGTACATCCAGTAATTACTTTCATGAGAGTTTCATTAAAATGTATCTAGTGGTTCATGAGATATTTTGTGAATGCTTCCAACAAACAAACACACACTTAGACACACAAAGACACTGGCAAAAAACATGATCACTGCTTTGCATTTAGCTGCTTGTGATAATAACTACTGCTAACCATTAAAATCCAGCATGTCAGGAGCTATAAAGGCTGAATTTCTACTGGTAGAACAGGGGTAGATAAATAAATAGTGAGCTGCTTGTGTTTTAAAATCCAAAGGTTGGCGTGAACGCTGGCAGGGAATGAAAGCAACAAATAAAAGAGCCGGAGAAACAGAACGGAGAAATGAAAGTGGGATGGCTCTGTTCGACAAGTGTTTGGCGTTTGTCTGATTGTGATTGCTCCCGCTGCTCAGGCTGTCTGTGATGTCGGGGTCTCGTCAGCCGCGGTCAGGTGAGGTCAGGTGGCCTCCGTGCTCCGGTGTCGGCAAAGCTTCATCACCGCTGACAGCGCTCCTCGCCGTGCAGTCCCCTGCCTCTCTGACAGACATCAGTATCAGGACTTTTATTCTGAACGGTATCAGTTCAGTGACACTCGCAAGAACAGGGTTGGCGTTGTCTGAAGAATTTTAAAAAGTCCATCTTATTTCCTTATCTTATTGCTCGGGACCTCAGTCCTTCAACTAAAAGTGAACCAAGGTGAAAAACATTTGCTTTGGTTACATCTTCAAATGAAATCTGAGTAATATTCAAGCAGACATATCATTAGTCTAAAGGAGAGCACCTATAACCACTAAAGTTTAAAAGGGATTAGTAAAGTCACCTTGAATAAGCAGCGTTGTCGTGCCCAGTAAAACTGCATTATGGTAGCAGGAGACGCCCTGTGATTTATGTTCCCCTGACAAGGGTTCAGCGTTTGTTTGAGACTGTCGTGAGGAGCTCTTAGACAAACAGGAACCACACACTGAACAGCTCTGACCATCCCTGCCCAAAAATACCTTGTGTGGAACCGTTTTATGATAAAATGAGGGCTTTTACTCACCGGACTGGAGAGGGCTTCTTAATATTAAAGGCTTTTTTAAAAATCTTTCTGCCTCACTGCAAGAAAATTTCAGGTTTTGAATCTTGGCCGGAGTCTTTTTGTGTGAAGTTTTCATGTTCTCCTCATGCATGTGTTGTTTTTTTTTTGTTTTCTGCTGTACTTCAGTTTCCTCCAACAGTCTAAAAACATGCATGTTAGTTTTAATTGGTGATTTTAAACTGACCCTAGATGAGTGTGAGTTTTTCTTGGTTATTTAACTTGTGTGTCTTTGTCTTGGTCAGTCTGCTGATATGCGTTCCTTCAAGGAGTTGTAATTAATTAAAAGTCTTGGCTCTGATAACAGATAATAATACAATAAATAATTGACAAGAGGTATATTTTTGGACTTAACGGACTCCTAATGTGCATTAAGCTACAATGAAATATTAGCACCCTCAGAGAGAAGCTGTGTGTGTGTGTGTGTGTGTGATCAGTGTCTATATATCCGCTCGTGACCACTTTCCTCCTGCTTTGCTTGAATTAAATGTGACAGCGCCGTTCCAGTCGGGTTGTCACTCTCATTATAACGAACCGGCTCTTTATTGAGGACAAATTGATTTTGGGCAGAGCTTTCTTGTTTATGAGGGTTTTTTTTTTTTTTTTCACAGAGCTGATCATGAGTCAGCAGATTCAGTGTTTTCTGGTTGAAATAATCATCTCTTTAAAACCAATGCCAGCTCATGAAATATAGAACAAGGAGAGAGAGAGCCTCTTGAAATTAAATGTTCATTTTAATAAAAAGTGAGCGATACAGAAACTGGCCCTTTTGCTCACGTCAATCCAGATGATTAAAAGACCTGTGTGTGAATGATTAAAGAGGGAATGTGCTGCCAGTGGGATGTCATCTGCTAGTCTTTGATGTTTATAAATGTGATGATATCTTAAAAAAATCTTCTTTCTGACTGTCTTTCTCTGATCCATCTTTCCTGTTTTCTCATTATTTTTCCATTGTTTATCCTTCCCCATGTCTTTTAGCCTGGCTGATGATTGCCACAAACACTGGGGGTTGTCTCCTGTGGTGACACACTCAAGAGTTTCTCAAGACCCACTGATCGCACCGTTCCTGCAACCTCTCGGTCCTCCTGTATTCTCCCCGCTTTCTTCTGTTTTCTATCAGCTCTGTGAAGATCTGCCCTTGGAGCCAGAATGGAGGACACTTACAATAACAGGACTTCTCTGGTCAAAGGGGCCAAAGACATGGTCAAAGAGGCCAAGCGCCACGCAGCAAAAAAAGTCAACAAAGTGGTCGACCGTGCCACAGACGAGTACTCCTCCCATCATAACTACACACGATTCCAGGACGAAGAGGACGACAACGAGGATTTCTACCGGAACCAACGGGGGCAGGAAGGTGAGGGCTACCACGACAACGAGGAGGGCTCCAGCGATGCCACGGAGGGTCACGATGACGAGGACGAGATCTACGAGGGGGAGTACCAGGGGATCCCGTCAGCAGGAGACAAGAAGCACAAGGAGGGCCAGGTGGCGCTGGGACAACCCATGTCAGATGCCACGAGGGGCCGGGATGATCTGGAGCAGGAGAGGCAGGCGGACGAAGAGGAACTGGCCCAGCAGTACGAGCTGATCATGCAGGAGTGCGGGCACGGGAGGTTCCAGTGGCAGCTGTTCCTTGTGCTGGGGATGGCGCTCATGTCAGACGGTGTAGAAGTGTTTGTGGTGGGTTTTGTGCTGCCCAGCGCAGAAACAGACATGTGTGTACCAAACTCCAGCTCAGGATGGCTCGGTAAGGACCCTGTGTTTGTTTGCATGTTTTGAGGTTACATACTTTTGCATAGTCACTAATACAGCTGATCTGACCCAGCATTATCCAAATGTGTGTAAGTTAAAACAAAGCAGCTTCATACAGGCTTTAACACCATGTAGTGAAAAAGACTTTCAAACAAGCCTCAAAAACCTACCAGTTTCCACCTGAATTTTACCCTTAAGAATAAACTTACAGTGTTAACAACTTCTCCTTTCTGGTTTATGAACCTTTTTTTAATGCTATCATGCTTTTCATTGCAGTGGGCGATCATGTAATTGTCTATGTCTGTCTGTGTGTGTGTGTGTTTGTCTGTTAGCTGAATATCTCATGAACCACTGGACACATTATAATGAAACTCTCAGAAAGTAATCCCTGGATGCTACAACTGATTACCTTTTGGAGTCAACCTGATTCAAGATGGCTGCCACAGCTAATCAACCTTAGCAAACACATCAATGTCTATAACTTGGTCAGTTTTACAGACATTGAGGTAAATTTTGGTGTGGTAGTAGCTGAGCATCATGCCCAACACATTTTTCAAGCACTAACTGATTATATGAGATCTTTGTTCAAAACTTTGACAGTAACTGTTACAGTCAACACTTTATGTCTGTTAGCAAAATAGCTCATGAACTACTGAACAAATCATAATGAAACTTTCCAAACGTAGTAAAATTAAATTAAATTACTAACGTTTGGAGCCAACTTGATTCAAAATGGCCACCACAGCCAGTTGACCTTAAAAAAACAATAATGGGTATAACTCAGTCAGTAACATTTGGAGTGGTAGTAGCTGAGAGTTGTCTGCATCCTCCAATACCAGTTTCACTGAATTAAAGCTTTTTATTTGAGAAAATGTGGCATGCTTAATCAATGTTACATACATGGCATGTTATAAGGATGTTAAATACTATTAACTAACATTTATTACAAAGAACGTCTCAGAAGTTATTCCTTATTTTTCTCTTACTTTTCTGCAGAAGGTACAGCTGATTCAGATGATCCAAGGTCAAACTTTTTTTTAAATGTAAGGTAAATTTTTATCAACATGTGAGCTATTAAAATAAGCACGAGAAAGTAGCCACCTTACTGGTAGAATCTTTAGTTTGTGGTAAATGAGATAAACATTTTGTGCTTCTACTGTACAAGCCGCACGTTACCCTTTAGGCTGTTGATAAGAGTTTCAGGATTCTGGATTGAGAGTTATTCCCTGTGAGCTCTGTGGGTTGACGTGGAGTTTGAACAGTCCCTGTAGCTGCAGGTGTATAATCCATCACCACAAAGCTGTGTCCAGGGGTTGACTCGCTTTGTCAGAGCCAGAGAGGAGAGGACATTAAATCAGGCACACAGCCCTTAGATACTAACTGCTACAGCGAGGCACGATAATTCATCATCTTCAAAGCAGCACCTGATGTGAGGAGAACCCGACAACAGGTTTGGAAAAACCTGGAACGCTGTCAGTAAACACACTGATACGAGATGTGCTTTTAAAAATTGTTGAGGTCATTCAAGAGTTTTCTCTTAATCCAATGTTTTAGGCTGTTGTGGCTTTTTCTCCCAAGTAAATATCTTTCATCCTCTCTTGGCGAGCAAAGTCTTGCAGGCATTCGTGCTCTCTCGACTATATCTTCTGTCGCTCCCTTTCACCTTCCATTTAAAGCCCCTCTCTTTTCATCTCCAGTTCTCCCCCTTTCTCTTCATCTTTATCTTTCTGATTGCCCTGAGGCTCCTCCTTGTTGAGGTGTTCACAGTGGCTGTGAGTGTTTCTGTGTGATTACTGTGACCTTGTTGGTATCCATTCATGGTTCACCGGATTAATTATGTTTTATTACAATGGAGATACAGTCAGACTGAAATGTTAAAAGATCTGTGTCAACTTTTTATCGGCTTTAAGTGTGAAAATAAACAACTGCACATTTGTGGATGAACTCAGTGTAATGTGATTTTCATTCATTTAAACTAATTCAAGCTGAATAAGTCCTAAAATATAAGACATTCCCATCTTGTGTGGATCCTAAAAATGTATTTTAGTGGAAAGATGGACAAGTGTAATAAGTACAAGTGTACTCCTAATGATGTGGACCAATGTTTAGTTGTAGTCAAAACACTTGGGGTTTTGCTGCAATACCACAGTTGGGTGATTTAGCAGCATTTGGAGATGCTGGATTGTGCAGCTTTAAAGAAATGTTTTTAAGCAGTGTGCAAAAACGGCACTAAATAAGGAAGGGCTAAACTAAAAACAAATCCTGGCCTTTCAGCTCTTCTGCTACTGCCCTAGTGATTGCTTGGATGAATATGCTGCCATATTTGTGTTTACTGTTTCATTACCTGATTTTATATAAAATGATTGATCAGATATTCAAATGACTGACTTTATGATTGAAAAATACAACCACTGAAAGTCTTTTATCCCACCCCTCAATAATTATAAGGGCTGACTGGACACTAGACACTGAATAGATATTTCATCTTGAGAAAAGAAGTGATATCATAAAATTGTATTGGGCCAAAACTATCTGCTTATACCATGCTCACGTTAGCTGATGGGTTTATGTTGGAAATAAATACTTATTTTGATGTATTATTGTGGCCTTTGTTCCATCCTATTCTGTTAATTGTATGAGAGCTGATTGAGCATACACACTATTGTTTTCCCATTTTATATTTTTCCGTACATTTTTTGCTAACTAGCTCTGCATACTTTGTGCTATTTTAGCTACTTTTAGCTACCGTTTTGCTCCTTTTAGGTTTTAGCTAGTGTTCTGCTGCTTTTAGCGTTAATTCAGTTTCAGCTTCTGCAGCAAATTTCAGCGAAGTCTTTCAGCACTCAGCATTTACACTACATTTTCACAGAAAATAAATTCTCTAGTTTTAAATGAGATTTTAATGTTTTTATTCGGACAATTTTACATCTTTTTTTCTTCTTTCTAATAATGTATTCTACAGTCACAGTATGTCAAGATGTAGTGGTGAATAAAACCCAAGATGTAGACTAGGAGGCAGATAACTGAGTAAATCAAAACTCTTTTTTAAAAAAAAACAAGCTGTCAGGGAAGCAAAATAACCAACACAAAAACTGCAGCAACAAAATTAAGAACAACAAACCATAGAGGAAGAAGAACAAGGAGCATAACTGGAGTAAACAGTATGATGGAATAATGATTGAAGGTGAACTAGAAGTATAAAGCTGCAAGGAGGGGTGATTACTGAGTGTGTGCAGGGGAGGAGCAGATGAACAGGTGTTGAATGATTACCTGAGGGCAACTGAGGGAAACAATGATTCATGATGCAGGGGAGAGAAGGGTAAACATGCTGAAAACAAGAAAATATCCAAATAAAAACACTAGGAAAATCAAGACTGAACTGATAGCAAATAACAGAAATAAAGCACACGCAAAAAGCCTAAGATCATGACAAGATAAGCTAACACTAGCGCTATATCTGACATATTGATTTGTATGTCTATTCCATGTGATGCTTTATTTATAGTTAAAAACGTCCAGTGCACTCTCATGACAAAGTATGTGATAAAATGCTTCCAAAATAAGGTCACATTTATTCCATGTACCATATATGTTGGCTAATAATAAGTGAAAACGTGTTCTCACATTTGGCATGCCGCCTCATTTTTCTGAACAACCTGCTTTCTTGTGTGCATGTTAACATGGCAGATGGAAAGAAGTGGGTGCCAGGAGCAACACGGCTGTCTATAGGGTTAGCAGTTAAAGTAAATGATCCATGCAAGGAACTACAGGGAGAAATATCCAGTCAGCCAAAAGGCAAATGCTTTAAAATCAAAAGTTAAAAGGATGGCACAAAATGAACTATTTCACTGAACAAACCCGTTAACACATTTGAAACATTTTTGTTAAATAATTTAAAAAGTACTGTAAGTGTTTGGTTGCTTCTTCCTGTGCTGGAGTCATTCTGCAGCCTCATTAACCACAAAAAAGCCACATATAGGAGCACAGACTGAGCTGAATGTAAAGGGGGGATGCAGTATGACAAACACAAGGGCCTAAACAGCCTCTAAATAGCTTGGCTAAGTAGTGATTTGATTACTGAATACAATCTGATTCAAATATCCTAATCCTATTGAACCTCCAAGGTTATCAGAATGAAGGAGGGAGTGTTATTCGTTATTATTCATTAGTGTCATGTCCTATTTAAATACTTTAAATGTTTAAGTAACCAGAATGAAGGTAGGAAGTAGAAGAGATGAATTTAAGGAGCGATACATGAGAGCAGAAGTAGAGAGACAAAGAGGAGTAATGCTGAGGGAGGGTGTGGGTGGACTGAAGCGCTGAGGTGGAGACTGGTAGTATTTAGTGAGAGAAAGACTGAGCTATTATCTCAAACACACAGACAAAGGGAATGCATCACCCTATCATTACTTATTTGTTCTCATACGCTATCTGTCCTCTGATGTAACGCACCTCATCTCAGTTTTGTTTTCAACAATCTTTTCCCGGCTCCTCATTTTTCTTTAATATCCACATCTTCTGTTGTACCCCTTCTTCACATCCTTTTTTTTTTTATCACAACCATCTGTGTCTCCTATAACGTCCTCTTTTGTGTTCTCTTGAGCTCCCTGACTATACCCTTCACTTTTTGTATTTTTTCCCATTTTCTATCATTTCCTCTCTTTCTCCCAGTCATGTTTGAATCAGCTGATATGCTGTGTGTGTGCGTGTGAGCGTGTGTGGCTGCATGGACCAGGAGTAGCTGAGAATGGCTAAACTGCAGTAAGATGGCAGCGTCACTACAAAGATCACACACACACACACTTCTTGAACAGAGCACTGAGCATGGGCATTGAAATGAAAGAACTGAGAGTTTTTACACAAACAAGCAAAAGCTAACTCTCTACTTTTAGATTTTGAACTGAGAGCCCACAAGTAAAGTGGACTTAATGTGTGCACGTTTCTGTGCATGTCTGAATGAAACCTGCTGTCACTAAGAATATCAGCAACAAGTCATGTCTCACAGTTTACTTTTCACAACTGTCTTTACTGAACAATGGAGGTTTGTTGTTGTGGATGCTGAGTGATTTTTCTTTTTAAATCATGCCCTTTAGGCTCTACAATTATTAATTTTCACATAAATTTGGTACAAAAAGTAAGGAAATTTGTGTTTGATCAATTATTTCTTTGTTGTAACAATGCTTCTTGGCCATAATTCTTATACTATTAAAAAGCCTGTTTATTTCCCCTTAAATGGTGCCACATTTGCAAGTAAAATGCATTTGTGGGTTGAGTAACAGAGCTGAGTATGTGGGTTGTGCCAATGAAAAACTTGCCAATTTTTTTTCTATTAATGCCATACAGCTTATTATCCTACTGAATCTTGTTTTGAGCTTTTGGTACCCCACCTGTGAGCAACCAGTGGCAATCCCACATCTCCACAGTTTGGGACCAAACTCTATCCTCCAAGATGACAAAGCTCACCCCCACAAATCGAGGTTTATCAGAGACTACCTCCAGAATTTGGGAACGGAGAGAATGGAATAGTCTGCCTTCAGTCTTGACCTCAAGCCTATTGAGCACCTGTGTGATCAGCATGGGTGTGCTGTTTGTTTCAGAGTGACCAACACAACCATATTGTGACAAATGCTGCTTGAAGAATGGGATGCCATTTCACAGCAGTGTGTGCCTAAGCTGGTGAGCAGCATGAAGAAGAGGTGCCAGCCTGTTGTGGCTGTGTACGGTTCTTCCACATGCTACTGAGACCCCTGTTTGTTAAAGGAATGTTGTTTTCCTTTGGCTGCTCCCTCTGCAGGGGTTGCCAAATCTGCTGCAAACTCACACAGCAGATTTACGTCGGATGCCCTTACTGACGCAAGCTGGGCTCGAACCTGCAGCCTCAGGATTAAACCACGTGCTCATCTCTGCTGCTCAACCCTCAAATGCATTTTGCTAACAGCTTCATTTAAGGGGAAATTTATAGGCTTTCCAGTAGTAAAAGATTTATTGCCAACAAGTATTTTTACAACAAAAAAAATAATAAACCAAACACAAATTTTCTTTCCTAACTTTAGAAATCCTGCCCCCACTGGCATGACTTAAATATGGCCAAACGCTTCAATCTCTTTTTACTGCGGAGGTGGCACAGGCATGAATCCGATCAAACAGGCACAATGTAGCACAAATACGATTACATGCTGCTCAGCGTAAAGGAGCTATTGATAGAAGCAGAGAGGAAACTAAAGGAAATACTGTGAGGGAAGCACAGGGGAGAAGTGAGATGAACAGCGGTGTAAAAGAGGCCAAAATGAGAAGAGAAATGGGAAGTGAAGCAAGAAATTGGAAAGCAGGAATGAGAGGAAAAAAAAAGACTGAAAGGTTAGGACATAAGGGGTGAGGAAATGAGGTAAAAGGGCAGGACATGATGTATAACAGATAGTTTGAGAGAAAAAGAAATAGGTACTGAGACGTCGCCATGGGGTGCCCCAGCTGTATGAGAGCATCGTCTATATAAATTAGACAGGATGGGTGTTTTGTGTGATGCTTCATTTTGCACCGCTGTGAGTGTGGAGCATCAACGCATGAAATCAAAGGACAGGTCACGCTGCAGCTCAGTGCTTCCACATCTCTCGGGTGGGGTAGAGGGGTCCTTTGTATGTAACAAGACAGAAAACATGGCACAAGGGTCCCTCTCCTTTTTCTCTCCTTTGTCTGTCTCATCTCCTACCTAGAGCTTTGTTTTATTACCCCCTTTCTCACTTCTGACACCCATTTCATTGCACTTTAACAATACTTACATCCATTAGCACTAACGTAAATGCTTCATTTGCTTGCATGTGTGCTTGATCCTGTAACAATGACGTTTCACTTCGTCATTCTGAATCTAGGTTTATATTGACCAATTGAGCTGCTCCGAAACAGGTTTGTAAGAGTATTTAAATTTATATATTAAATGAATGAGTGCTTGCACACAATTGTAGCCCAACAGTGCGGTTCTGTATTTTCGCACGTCTTTAGGGTGACCCTGTGGTTGTTTTGGAGATTTTGACACCTCAACACAGTGTCATGGAGGAAAACTCTTTTCCCTCTGCCTGAGAAGTCTCCTGATACACTGTCATCCTCCGATGGTGCTCGTAATCTGCATGGGTCTACAGCTCTATATTTAGATGCATCTCTCTGAGAGATTTGAAATACAACACAAGTCAAAAAACGTTGCTTATGTGAACATGTTGCAAATGGAGATAATGACAGAGGATGTATGAGTCAGAAACAAGTAGGAAAAGAGAAAAAAAGAAAATGGAACAGGTAGGATAAAATCACTCTCCATACAAAGATGGAAGATCAATTCCACACAAACTGCATAGTGCTAATGATTTCATGTGCTATTTTTTGTATTATGTTTCACTATGGTGCACTATTCTCCACTTTGTTGGAGTCAGATCTGCTGACATCATGCTGACACACTGTGGAGCTACTCGGACAGAACATCGATGAATTCATTATGTAACTGAGTGTCCTCTGAGGGATGTACTGTTAACTGTTCTGTTTTTTTATGTAAGGGTAATAAAGTAGCAAGAGTCCACAATTTCTTTATAAAGAAGGTTTTATTGTTTGAATAAATACTTAATCATATAAAAAAAAGAACAGGTGTTTGAATGTGGCCTAAAAACTGGAGGCCAGCGGATGTTTCACTGTGCATTTATAGCCCCTCGCTAATGGAGCAAATGTGAATTGTGCAAACACTGAAGAAGACCATTACACTTAGAATTGAATTTATGGGACCCCATAAGTGAGTCACCTGATAGTGGTCACATTTTTTGCAGACAGCTGAGTTAAGAACCCTGCAGCAAGATAGTCAAACAGGCGTCGGCTCACAGCAGAAAAGGAATGTCTGGTTGCAGAAAGACACAGGAGGTGTGCATCTTTCTAAAAATAACTTTAATAGTGTGAATAATGTGTCCTTACGGCTGAGTCATGCTCTATCAGTCAGTTTAGGTCTGCATCTTATTTTTTATTTCCTGTTGAATGGCATTTTGAGTGCAAACAACTGATTTAAACCAGATTTCTGATTAAGTTTTTGAATACAATTGAGCACTTTTGTAGGCAAAGCAGTATTTTCTGTGTAAACAATTGCGTTTTTGTCTGGAACAGAAGTATTTAGGAACAGAGAAAAATCGAGCTAGAGTTGCATTTTTGCAGCAGTCATCGCATGCCCATGAAAGTCTCTGGTGGCACACTATCAGATAGAACATAGACTGAAGCAGTAATAGCCTCCTCTCCTCGGGGCACAATCATGATGATCAGTGAAAGAAATCAATGCTGTTTTGTTGGAGCATTGATCCCATTTGTGACGAGCAGGATTCAAAGAGAGCAGAGGGCCCTTTTGTAAAGTCAACCTGCATTACTGTTCACTTTTATTTAGTCACTGCTCATAGCCTGTTCTGTATTTTTTACACTGTATTTCCTCACTGGTGGTATGATGTTTTACTGGAGTCTTCTGGTTGAATTAAAAGGGGAAGTTCATTTGCACTTTAAATCAGCTTTTTATTTTTTTGGTCCGAAAGAACAAAAAAGAAATAATACAAGTTTTCTATAGAATCCTGAACTAAAACAGTCATGTGTACATTTATTTACTCACCTTTATGACAGCATGAGTAAAGTAGTACAGAATTTGGATATTTTATATGGTAGTTACGGAAAATTACTAATTCATTTGGTCACTTTATTCTAAAGGTTTTAGTTACCTTTTCCAAATACTTTTTAGAACCTAGACAAAGCCTGCAGAATTCCTGAACAAAAAATGTGCAAACCTGAGGAAGTAAAAAAACTCACTGCATTGCCCAAGCTGTCATCTACAGATGTCTTATTAGCTGCCATTTCCTGTGGCAAGGACGCTAGTTAATTATTATTTTGACAGGAATTCTACCAGTTTTCACCTGGTGTTCAGCCGTAAACCTTCACCAGCACAGAGTTAGCCTGATTAATAGCTCCCATCATTTCTGTATAGGATCTTGCTGCACATCTTGTCTGTATGTTGTTTCGTCATTGTTCAGCATTGCTGGCTTGTAGAGATGAATGTTCAGTGAAGACGTTGGTTACGTACTGTAACCCCAGATTCTATGGCTATAGGCGCAGCCCTTTAAGGCTATGAAATAGAACAACTGTTCAGCTGAGGAAGGCCCCAATTTTAGTTGGGGTCTTCACTAACTTCATATTCTCTTAAATAAGACAGCTAAATTGTGATTTAAGAAGTAAAAAAAATAAATCTGTGAATTCATCTGTTTAAGGTACCGGCAATTAATTGTTTTCTTTTGTAAAGTTTAGCTAGGATGGGATAAATCTTTGTCAAAAACTAATCAGGGTTGTGTGTCTTCCTTCCAGGCAGCATTGTTTACTTGGGAATGATGGTTGGAGCTTTCTTCTGGGGAGGGATGTCTGACAAAGTGGGCCGCAGGCAGTGCCTCCTTATTTGCATGTCCACAAATGGCTTCTTCGCCTTCCTGTCGTCTTTTGTCCAGGGATACGGCTTGTTCCTTCTCTGCCGTTTCGCCGCAGGCTTTGGGTAAGTCTGATAAAGTGGAGGTCAAGGAGGAATCCTGTAAAAAAGGCCCTGAGTCCTGCTTCTAAATCTACTTTAGCATCAGTGAGACAGTCAGCAGAATGTCCTCAATCAGACTGAAAGACTTTATCTCTGAGATATTAATGCATTGAATGTATGTTGGTGCATTACTTTAGTTAGTTGATCTCAAACAAATAATTAGGTTAAAAATAGGATTATTTCCTTGATTGCATTTGCTACTCTTTACTGTTTAACCATGGAGTTTGCTACAGTATTAATCTATGCTGTTATCTAATCAAATGTTATTATTTTCATAGCAGCGAAAACCATGAGCTGATTTTAGCCAGTGGTAATCTTATAAAAATAGCTTTAATATCTTGTGTGAAAAAAATAGCATGTGTCCTCTTCCTACAACATAAACACTTTGGCACAGAGAGGGATTTTTTTGTTGCTGTTGTCATCTTTGGCAGTGTTACCGTTCCTTTAAAAGCTAATTCAGTAATTGCACCTACATCATTCTCTCCAGAGACACTCAGAGTAATTGAAAAGGTTGTCTAAGCTGCCAGAATGACCTGTGTCCCTGAATCGTGAGGAAACAGATCTTTTTCCTTTTCTATTGCTTTTGAATTATGAGTCAGAGGAAATATGCTTTGCAGTGCTTCTCATTTCTTGTCTTATTTTACTTAATTTGCTCACTCACAATCACTTCCATTTTTTACAGCAAACGGCATCCATCCATCCATCCATCCATCCATCCATCCATCCATCCATCCATCCATCCATCCTTCCATCCATCCATCCACATAGCAGCATTTGCTATTTCTTTTTAGGTGAAGTTGTACTTAACTAAATTAAACTTAATAAGAACATGATTTTTTTAAGTGTTATGATTGTTGAATTCTAAATGCATAAAGGTGTACTTACTGACATAAAACCAAAGGATTATAAAGGTTACATTCCTGTCATGATTGAGGGTGTGTCTACGTTAGTCCTTCTGAATTTCTGTATCTCTGTTTTTTGCAGGATAGGAGGCGCTGTGCCCATTGTTTTCTCCTTCTTCGCAGAGGTGTTGTCCAGAGAGAAAAGAGGAGAACACCTCAGCTGGCTCTGTATGTTCTGGATGATTGGAGAGATCTATGCATCAGCTATGGCCTGGGCCATCATACCACATTATGGTGAGTTCACAGGTTCACCTAGCTTGCATAGGGGCCTTGAAGGGGATCAAAAAGACAAACCATTATAGAAAACAAACATTTTGACTTTTTGTTTTTTATAAATTTGGAAAAACATTGATACCCAGATGCAGACAAGCAGAATTTATGCTGAATCTGCAACTTATATATTTTTAAAAAAGCAATTTTTGGTGAAACTTTTAGTGGGATTGAGTCCAGCAGTATACAATTTAGGCAACAAATGTTAAATTTCCAAAACTGTAACAGTACCCTAGTCACTGGGTGTCAAATGATTTAAAATGTCTTTATTTTTTCATCCCAGTTTTTTATGTCTACAAGCTGTTATAATTGTGGTTGAATCAGAAGATAAATTTGATAGGGCCAGCATAAAGTCAGTAAGCTTTTTCAAAGAAGTCCAAAGGTAAACTTTGTAGCCTTTTGACGACAAACGTTCAGGATAATTGTGTTTATTTTGTTGTTTTTCCTCAGCAATATGAGCCCATACTTTAGTGTTTAGCTGCCCTGTTTATAACTTTTTGCACACTTTGTTTTCTGCCTATTGGCAGCTGATGTGAATTGTGTGCTCCACAGAAGTGTCTCTGGGTCAGAGAATGATATTTAAAACATTTCTGATTAAAAAAGCTTTTTTTTTTTCTTCCTATTTGTAATACAACTTGAGTGACACAGCTAACAGAGTTAAGCAAAAATAATTGTACCTTTGTTGAGATTTGGTGAAGTTTCATCAATATGTGTAGATTTGTTGTGTTTGGATGCATGCCTGATCATGTTGTGATGTCGGGTCAAACAGGCTTGATGCAGCTCTCTAACGCCACCAGAGGCTGGAGCTTTTTTGACACAAGTAATAGTGACTGTACAAAAGCTTTCACTCATTATCCTTATGCAGACATATTCTCTTTCAGAATATATGGAACAATATGTTTGGCATTATAATGTTAAATTTATAAAAATTGTCAAGCTACGTTTTTCTTGTCTCACTTGCTATTTTTGCCACAACACCTCTACTATAAAACAATAAAAGTGCCCCGGCTTAAGCAAAAAATATGGTCAATAGTTTGAGCTGGCTGGGTTAACCATTTAGTTAAACTTTCTCCTTCTTGGAGCACATTCCAAAATGTGCCTTTGCTAACATTACTGCAAACAGCTGGCCTCGTTGTGACGCTCTGGTAGTGTCTTCATAACTAAAATCTTAAATAAAACATCCACCCATTGTTTAGACCACATTTTCTGGGCCAATGCAAAATAGTTTGTGAGAAATACTTTAACACACATGATGTAAGTCTCCTTTTCAAAGGTTTCCCTCAGGGCCCAAAATAATTAAAGTATTTTCTGTTTTAGACGTCTTAGCTGTGTAGCTCTGCCATTTAGGTGGCACTCACTGAGGAATTGTCTTGTTTCCTCATCTCTTTGTGCATCATTTTCATTTCTTTCCTGTCTTTAAACCTGCAGAGCCTTCCCTTTACTGGTTCCTCCCCCCTCCTGTTTAATACCCTCCTTGTTTTCTGTCTCACCCTGTCCTTCCTTTTATTACCTCCCCTTTCTGTCTCTGCAGAGTGTTCTTCTTGATCAAGCATAATTAGATTTTTCTCCTTGCTCTAATAGGACAAAGCTACATCTAGAGGTGATTTATGACCAAGCCATGCTTTAGCCAACCTGTGACGTCAGTTAGAGAGGAAGTGTGTGTGTGTGTGGATGTGTGGATGTGTGTGTGCGCAGTTCTTTAACCTGCGTGGATGATGTTTTACTAGTTCTGCTGCAGACACGTACAGGTCTTCCTCAAGGAAAATTGAAAGAAATAAAAGCTGACACTGGAGGAGGTCGTTCAAGTTAACACACACACATGCACACACACACATGAAGGGGCTCTCTAACAGAGTTTTAGTTAAAGACCCATTTTCTTCTATGTGCCGTATGCAGTATAGATTTTTTAAGGATGAACAGAAACACACAGGTGTAGGACTTGGAAAACCTTCGAAAACCAGAACTTTACATGTCTTTAAGAGGGCACCAGGCTGTCAGATCTATTGATGTCATATTGAAAAGATAGTGGTCTCCTTTCTGTGCTCTCTTTTCAGTCACGCACTACAACTCTGCCTCTTTCTCTATGAGAGGGACCTACATGTCTTGCATAAAAACTGCAACGCTCGCCAGTCGATTTGTTTTTTTATTTGTTTTCCCTAAAGTGCTGCAATGCTTCTGACCCAAAGCCCTACGATGTATAAAGAAAATATTACAGTTGGCTTCGTTTTTTGTTGATTTGTGCATCAGTACTCTTTTTTTTTTTCCCTTTTTCCTTTACACATGCTAACTGCAAATGCCTCTCAAAAAGCCTGCTGTCTGACTTAAAGCTTGAACACTGAAACAGGTCTGCTCTGTGCAGGACAGTCTTTAGGATGAATGCATAAACATGGGCTTGTGGATGACGTCTTATTTTTATTGTTTATATCAAGATTTGTTTCTTCTGATTTGTGAGCTGAACCTCTCGCCCAAATATGGTCACTTCTACCTTGGCAAAGGCTAAGATGGTAAAAACTACATGCCAAGTTCAAGGCTACAAAATGGCAGCTCATAAATCAATAGTTGGTGTAATGTGGTAAAGTCTGTGCTGATGCAGGTTGTCAGAGTTTGTTCTAAAAAACATGTTGGTGGTTTTATTTCTAGTCAGTGGGTTGGTATTTTTCTTATATCCGTCTGTCCACCAGTTCATCAGTCCATCCATTTGTCTAGTTGTCTGTCCATCTTTCTCAGCCTGTGGGGGCTGACTTACTCATCCATGAGCTTAGTCAATTATGTGCATAATTCCTCTAATGAGATTTCTTGTGCTACGTAGAAAACACTAACCCTCCATGGCAGGAAGTCATAGTACATTTAAGAATTCACTCCTGAACACCTCTCTGCTTTTTTTCTTTTTTATCATTGCTACTTTGTCTCATTCCTTCTGTAAATCTCAGAGTCCCTCTGAACATAAACATAACTAAATGAACATTATTGAATGGAAAGCTGTGGATGTCCTTTACTCCCTGTTTTATCTGCCACAGACGAGGTGGGCATCTGGCATCTAGAGAGCTTCAAACACCTGCTGCTAGCCCACATCACATCCATCCATCAATCCATTTTCTTTTAGCCACTTCTCCTTTCTGGGTTGCAGGGAGCTGGTGTCTGCCCACATCACATAAATGTTAAATTCTGCCTCCTCATTGGGACACTCCTTTGACAAAATGCTTTCCTTATTGCTTTTTAACCTAATCTTTAACCACCACCTCTATGCAAATGTTTAGCCTTTATACTGAAACCAGATTAAGTACCAGTTAGTCCACCTTTTGACAGGAAGTCCTATACCCTAATTCTAGGCAGATGAGAATGCCAGTGTCCACAGATTTGTCTCTGGGCTTTTTGTGAAAAGATTTTTACCCAGCCTTCTGGTAAAACATCCAGAAGATCAGCAGGTTAGATAATCAAGAAATGCCAATGTCAAAAAGTTTGCTTATTTATAGATGGGGTTGAGTTTATATTGCTTTCCTCCTGGCTTAGCGGGGATACTCACAGATACATGGGGAGTTAATGCCAACACAAGGAACATCCTCTGCTATTCTTAAAATATTGTAAAGAAAACAGCAAGATTTCCACATCCTATTTTTGGCCTCACAGCCTGCCTACTGCAAGTGAGAGCTCACTTCCAGCAGAAAAGTCTCCTGTCTGTGACAGATCTGTGAGCAACGACAGTGGAAAAAAGTTCTGACTAAACTGTCTGTGCTTTCTTCTGAGGAGATTTGTATTTTCTCCCATATTTCATGTGATTGTTAATAAAAAGAGATATAAGTGAATGTAATAACCATAATTACAGTGTTGTTTTGTCCCTCATGCATTTTTTTTTTATCTTTTTGGTTTTATTCATATCACTCATACCAAATTCCCACAACCTCTGATAAAATCTGTTTTTATC